>CM065727.1:25037255-25122255 GCA_033310375.1 Conus canariensis
TTGCTTCTTATCATTTACTTTACTTCAATTTCATTTATTTGTTTGCTTGTTTTGTTTTTCTTTTCTTTGTTTCATATCCTGTCGCATATGTGTTCTTTGCGCACCAACTTTAAAACCAAAGCCTGTATCATTTAATGTTGTTGTGTGGCGCCTTGTGTTTTACACGCTCGACTGAGTCCTTTCTCTGTCCTCTCACTTAATACGCATTACTAATATTTCTTCTCTTCAGTTTAGTTGTTGATGTCGTTATTATTGTTGCTTTTCTTCCTCAGTTATCATAACAGGCTCAAAGCAAAATTATCATCACTCTTTACATATTGTTGTTGTTGTTTTTTCTGTCTGGGTTGCGGTAACAAGTACAAAATAAGAGCACCGCCCCCTTAAACATGGCTTGCTTTATTATTATCGTTATTATTATTGTTATTATTATCATTACCCCCACCACAGGACTAGCAAGGGCAGCTACTGACAGACTCCGGGGAGTCCTGAAGGAGGAAGAGAGGGGACAGAGCAGGAGGAAGAAGCGGAAGGTGGTGGTGGTCGGGGACGGAGAATGCGGCAAGACGTGTCTGATGCAACGCTTCTGCCGCGACACGTACAACCAGCAGGGCTACCTGCCCACCGTCTTTGACACAGAGGTGGTGGACGTGGAGCTGGACAACACCACGGTTCGTGTGAGGGCTGTGACAGGGCAGTGGTGATAACGCTGAGGTTGGGGGGGGGGGGGGGGGGATGACGAGGGAAGAGAGGAAGAGGAGAGGGGGGAGATAGGAAGGATGAGATCAAATAGAATTGACGTTTTTGATCATCAGTGTCCTTGTCTATGAAGTAATGTCATCTGAGTGGATTATGAAAAAAAAAATCAAAATAGATCTTAAATTTTGTAATGTTTTGCATGCTGTTCTGATTATTCTTATTTGTCATGGTCGACTTAGATAACTGGTCTAGCATCACTTTATCCCATGCAGGAACAGATAATGAAAATATCAGCTTGATTTCATCTCGTCCTCCAGTAAGGTTACATGATTTCAAAATTCTCAACTTTTACAACCATACCAAATACCGTGAAACTGTTCAGGGATATAATTATTGTCAATGTACGGTGATCAAAGATCAGAGGGATACTGCAACAGACACTTCGGCAATCTGCTTCCAGTCATGTGATAATCAGTAAAATAGGGACCATGAATGTCCAGTCTTTCAGTGACCCCCCCCTCTCTCTCTCTCTCTCTCTCTCTCTCTCTCTCTCTCTCTCCCTCCCTCCCTCTCTCTCTCTCTCTCTCTCTCCTCCCTCTCTCTCTCTCTCTCTCTCTCTCTCTCTCTCTCTCTCTCATATTACATTCTTCCCACCTATTTTTATCACACGGCGCCGTATCTGTACATTCCTGACGGTACATCACGGACAGTGTCCTCTGTTCAAGATGTCCCTCTGTGTGTGAGCCATTTATCACTGACAATTGATAGGCCTACAGTGTGATTATTCATCCTCAGTTCAAGGTGTCCCTCTGTTGATGCTTCTTGCAGATTGAACTGATGATCACAGACAATAAATACAATGTAACATCCAGTCCTCAATTCAAGTTTTCCCTCTGTTTAAGTTACGTTCCTTGCAGGTAGAATTGATGAGCACGGTTTAAGTTACGTTCCTTGCAGGTAGAATTGATGAGCACGGAGAATTGATTCAATGTAACCAACAGTCTTCAGTTCAAGTTGTCCATCTATGTATGGGCTATGCAGGTAGACCTGATGATCACAGACAATTAATATACTGTAACTATCAGTCTTCAATTCAAGATGTCCCTCCATGTGTATGTGCCTTGCACGTAGTACAGATGATTACATACAGTTAATTCCATTGACCCTCAGTGCTCAGTGTGTGTTCTTGCAGGTAGAACTGATGATCACAGTGCTCAGTGTAATGTGTCCCTCTGTGTGTTCTTGCAGGTAGAACTGATGATCACAGTGCTCAGTGTAATGTGTCCCTCTGTGTGTTCTTGCAGGTAGAACTGATGATCACAGACACGGCAGGTCAAGAAGATTACGACCGCCTCCGACCTTACTCCTACCCGGACTCTGATGTCGTCATCATCTGCTTCGCCATCGACAACCCAGACAGCCTGGAGAACGCCCGCCTCAACTGGATGCCTGAGGTCCGCCACTTCTGCGGCAACGTCCCTGTTCTTCTCGTGGGCAACAAGATGGACCTGCGGGGTCAGGGAGAGGCCGAGACAGAGCGCAGTGTGGCCTTTAGCGAAGACTTCCTGGACTTTCCCGAGTGTTGTCCCAGTGCCACCCTTATCAAACAAGGTCCTGTGAAAATGTCGTCTGGCAAAAAGATGGCGGCAGACCTCGGGGCTGAAGGGTACTGGGAAACGTCGGCCCTGTTGGATCAGGGAGTGGCGGAGGTGTTCCAGGCTGCCAGTAGAGCTGCCCTGAGGCCCCCCGCGCAGTGTGCGAAGAAGGCCCGCTGCAAAGAACGATGCAAACGAAAGGAAAGTTTCCTGGACAGGATCGGGATAAAGAAATGGTGTCAAGTTTGAAACAGATGTTCAGACAGAGCTGAGAGTTGAAAAAGACTCGGGCCTTTGGGTTCTTGCGCAATGCGTTGAATATTCAACATTTTTCTAAGACTTTCAACTTTTGGAAATCTTTCTTAATGAACAATATTTCCTTTAAAAAAAAAGTTGAAAGGTGTCTTACGGAAGTACCCTTGCTGACTGGCTTTAAACGAGTCAGGACCGATCCGTGAGACAAATAAAACATTGGAGGCTTTATATGCAATCGCCAGCTGTTAAAAAAGCAGCTTCCGAGGCGAGGGTCGCTTCCTAGTCTTGCACTGCAGCAGTTATGGATGGATATTGATCAGCTCTACGGACCGAACTTCTGGAGAACCATAAGAAAAATGTTTTTTCTTGGCTCATTATGTAGAACATCAACTGCGAAAGCGTGTTGGATTACTGGGAATGAGACCAAAAAAAAAAAAAAAAGGAAACATTTTTCATTGCGCTTTTTGTTATATTGTATGACTGTGCTTCAGTTTTTCCTTTGCAACTGAGTTGTATGATCTCTGAAAAGAATATGTTAATTCCTTGAGAAACCTGAGCAGGAATGTAAATCCAATCTGCAATCTTCGTGGATGTTCCTTTGGAGATAATCTGGCTAAAGGAATTTAATCTGGCGTGCACTGACTGTTGAAAAACTTGCTCCAACCACCAGAACCAAATGGTACACATGACTGCATCAATCCACCTCCCTTTCTGTAATGTCTTCAAACATCCTAGGGCTCAAGCACTAGGCTAAATAGGACATGCATGCAGCTACTCTCTTTCTGTAATGTCTTCAAACATAACGTAGCTAGAGGCATGACACTACGAAATGTTTGGACACGCAAGCAGCTGCTCTCTTCCTTCAGTAATTTCTTCAAACATTCCATGCCTATGGTTTTAGGCTAAATAAGACATGAAACAGTATACATCTACAGTTTTAATGGTTCAAAAGTTTCAGAGTCAGAAATGAAGAAAATAAAAATGCAAACAAACACACATGCACAAACGCTTGAGCGTACATACATGCATAGTACCACATCATGCATCCTTCCAGATGAAAGAAATTATTCGTTTCAATTAAATGTCCAGTCCTCCTCCCATCATACATCTTTTCTACTGCTTTTTTTTTCCCAAAGAAACCAACACACAAACTTTATACAATGCCGGGACTTAAGTTTGATATTAGCCGGTATTGAGGTAGGGTGTTCCAAAACCAACGAAAATGCAAGAAAAAAAATGCAGCTGGTAAATACCCGCACAGTAGAATCCTTTTAGAATGTTCCTGTTATTACTCCTGAATAAGAACATCCGTTACAAGCTTTTTGTACACTCATGTGACATTTTGATTTATGCGTATACTTACTGTGTGCTTGAATTTGTGTCATCAGTTTTGGATGTGCCATTTGAACATTCTGCTATTGCTTGTGATTAAAACCTCACAACTGCTGAACGAAGTGTGTGAAAATCTACCTCACCAAATTCTCTCTCTCTCTCTCTCTCTCTCTCTCTCTCTCTCTCTCTCTCTCTCTCTCTCTCTCTCTCCGTGTGTGTGTGTGAGTGTGAGTGAGTGAGTGTGTGTGTGTGTGTGTGTGTGTGTGTGTGTGTGTGTGTGTGTGTGTGTGTGTGTGTGTGACACATATATTTCATACCACACATATTCTCCAAACCAGATTTGCAGATACAGTTACAGGAACCATGTGCCCTTGTCAGCATTGAAGGCTTTGAAACACATAGAAACCTACATAATGAGAGACTGACAACATTTTTGCACCCAAGGCCTGGTGAAACCAGCCACTTATCCTGGTTAGCGAGTGAATGGGCCATTGAGCAGGCTTGGAAGTTAACAAACAGATTTGCTTCATCGTCAGAATTCTTGCCGCCGACCGATCCATCTGTAGAGTAATTACTGACTCATGTGTCGGGAGAAGCAGGATCGTCTAAACAATATTTCTCTGTCCAAGGTTTAAAGAATATGACTTGAAAACTATCATCATGGGGTCAGAGGAAAGATCACACTCGGACTTCCATGCTAAGGAAGCTCAGTATCGTCACATGTGGATGGATGCATTCTAGAGGCATTTTCATCATCAGTGGAATCCTCCAGAGTACAATACTTGAACCTGTAGTGTTTCTTGGATTCATCAACAATCCCCACAGTATTTATCGTCAAGAAGTAGGGTCTTTAAAGTTTTGCAACATGCTTTGGTAGTTTGATTCCAAAGGAGCGGTGCATATCTAGACTGGCCCAACTGGAGAAGTGAAAATCTGGGGAACAGAACAGGCTTTTTTATGTTTGCTTTTTAAAAAATTCTGTTATGATGTAATTTCAACTCTGTATTCCACGATTTATGTAAGCCTCTCCCCTCCCTCTACCACTTTCCCCGACCTTTTCAAACATAACAATAAATAAACGCCAGATTGATGGTACGCTGTATACACCAGAAATATTTCAACAATATCTAATTCGTGCCATTTAAATGCCAATTCTTTCTTTTGACGTCAGCAGTGAACCATACAATGCTGGAGTGAGGGGTGGGAAGGGCAGGAGGGGAGGTAAATTGTATTTAAACAAAAAGAAAAAAAAAAATGGAAAGGAGAGAAAAAGAAACCAGTTTTCATTGAAATACTGATTCTTTTGACGTCAGCAGTGAACCATACAATGCTGGAGTGAGGGGTGGGAAGGGCGGAGGGAAGTAAATTGTATTTTTTATTTTTTTTTAAAAGGAAAAAAGGGAAAGAAGGGTAGAATAGAAGCCAGTTTCATTAAAGCACAAACCATACATATTCTACAGTAAAATGAGTGAGCGTAATCAGTACTCAAGTTAGAAGAAAAATCCACCAATGAACAGTTACAATTATCATATACATGGCGGCCGCCACATCATCATGTGAAGGAAAATCGATTACTCTAAACCCATGTAAAGTAATGAATTTAGTGAACCTACAAGTTTCTCCTAGATAATTGTACAGAAAAAGAACACACTTAAAGTATTTAAACCTATAATAATTCAATAAAAGGCCAAATTTGACCTCGTGAAAATCACGTGACAAGAGACTTCCTAATTCTGCTTCCTTTTCACACAAGTTAACATGGCCAACCCAAGCACGCCGCCGACTATTCATCGTGGAATTGTAAAACAGGTGATGTTTTGTTCTTTTTCTTGCAATGTTGTGGTACTGTTTTGTTTTGGGCAGTAGTATTTTACGTTCAGTAACTTTTTCCGGGATCTGGATTGACTTAATTAGGTGATCTATGTGTGTAAAGTGATGGGATGATACTTCACCATGAGTTTCAACATATGTTTCGTTGTTGCGTTAACGTCATACGACAAGCTGCTGGGTACTTGATTAATTGTTATCACGATACCAGCGGTATGAAGTTAGAATTGGTCATTATTGAGACGGAAATCGCTCTCTACTGACCAAGATTCGAGAATCGACAGAAAACAGAGTTTATCATGTTCTGAAGTACAAGGTAATGGGCGAACTCTAGTTAGTTCACTTGGCCCATTATAATTTGGGGCTTCACGTTTTTACCCATGTCTTTACTGTTCTTAGATTTGATACCAGATGGTTGATCATTGCTGTGATCGATGCCCAATTTTGAAGGCTATCCAGTACTGCTGTTCTGCCGCTGGGTAAAAAGCAAAAAGTAATAGTAGCCTGCCTTTTGATAAAACTCACTTCGTTTGTTTGTTTGTTTTAGGGGATGACAGAGGAGGAACTTTGTGTGTGTGTGTGTGTATGTGGGGGGGGGGGGGGGGTTGTGGTTTGCGTTTTTCTTTCCACAGATTGCCTGAAAGTGACAGAATACTCGCTGTGATTGTGATCATTATATGGAAGGAAGAAGTTAAGGCCAGAGATGGAAGAGAGACTCAGTAGATATCGAGCCTCATTCACAAGTTTGTTTGTTTTAGGAGAGGAGGGGAGAGGAACTTCTTATGTGTGTGTGGGCCGGTTTATGGGTAAGAGTTTTTCTTCCACAGATTGCCTGAAAGTGACAGAATACTCACCTGTGACTGGAAGGAAGAAATTAAGAAGGGCAGAGATGGAAGAGAGACTCAGTAGAAGTCAAAACCTGAAGTACAGACAGTTGGGGTGCAGACATGACAGTTGACATGGCACACTATTCCAGTTGATTACAACTCGGAGAAAAAGTTACAACTTGCATTAAGCCTGCTGCAGTACTTGGTCAACTCCGGGATATTGCCCCAGATATCTCTACCATAGCGGTGAAACTCAATCCTTGGTCTGTCTTGTAGATGACACAGAGGTACTTAAAGTGGTTAGTCATGTCCCCCTCCAGTGGTGATGTTCCAGGCTTGGCACTCTGAGGACTTCAAAATGTTTTGCATAGGGCTTGTCCTCCAGAGAGGCAGTCAGCTTGGTGTAATGGTGGAATATGCTGAACATCCTAGCTGTATTACCCTGGAGTGTCTTTAACAAAATCTGCCAGAGTGTCTGTATTCCAAGACTAGTTTGTTGGGGTAATAGTTTCTAGATGCCAGACTGAACTGAAATCCGACTACTTTCACTTTGTTCATCAAACACCATTACCATCAAGTTGCATAGTCCACGAGTACCTTTAGGAATTCCACATACACTTATTATCTTTTTGTGCATTTGTCAGTCTCATCCCTTTTGCTGCCTGCATCTACAGTTTGCTGTGCCTTGCCTGTGGTTGAAGATTCTGTTTGCTGTGTATTACCTGTAGTTGAAGATTCTGTTTATTAAATTGTTTGTTCGGTGCATTACTTGTTTATGTGCAGTTTATGACACATTGTTCACTATTGTCTTTTCTGTCCTCTTTTATCATCTGTCCACTCTCTCCCTCCCCTTGTTCCCTCTCCATCCCACCCCAACCTACCTCTCGTCCCCTTCCCCCATCTCACATGCACCTCAATACACACCAGGCTCAGATACTCTCTCTCTCTTTCTCTCTCTCTCTCACACACACACACACACACAAGCTCACACACACAAGATCACACATACATGGGCATGCGTGCACACACACACAGACACACACACACACACACACACACACACACACACACACACACACACACACACACACAGTGATGCACACACACACACACACACACACACACACACACACACACACACACATACACACACACACACACACACACACACACACACACACACACACACACACACACACACACACACTGACACCACAATCACACATCACACACACACACACACACACACACACACACACACACACACACACAATGCAACACAATGACAAACACACACACACCGCACACACACCACGCACACACACAACACACACACACACACACACACACCTTATACACCCACTTCTTACCTTGTCCCATCCACTCCCTTTCCTCACTGTTTCTCTCTTTCCTTGCCTGTTCTCTGTTTTTGAACTATCCTCACTTTCCCGCTTTTCATATATTGTCATTTACTTGCTGACTATAGCCTGAGGAGTATTTTTTGCATTTTCAATGTGTGAAAAAGACATTTTTGTAGAAAATTTTCTTGTCTCTTTTGTAGTGTGTAATGAGGGGGCATTGCAAGGCACTTTTTTCATGTTCATTTGAATTTTTGCCTCCTTGATGAGCAATGTGGCACCTCTGTTCATCTGTCTGCATGAGGTCAGTCTTATACACTAATACAGTCCTACACACCAGCTGTCCTTCTCAAAATGAAACTGGTGATTGATACCTGCAGCATGGTTTTGTTTGGTACTTTTACTCTGTAACACTGTCCCGATGCTTTTTTTGATTATTGATCATTTCTTGGCGTCATATTTCGTATTTTTTAAAAGAAAAGAAACTTAGGTGAAAAAATGTTCAACACTTAGATATCCCCAAATTTGACAACATGCAGATAAAGGTAACCGAAACATGCATCTAGAATAAGAACAGTTTCAGTCGTTAACAGTAAAAATTTGGTCAAACATGCAGTCTGTTACAAAATCAACATTTTGCTTATGCAGGTACACACAAAAATGAGGTACACACAAAATTCTTTTACTCCTAACTGAGGTCTGTTTCTGTCAGTCTTCCCAGACATTTTGTGAAAAAAAAGTCATTGGATACAAACAGCTTTTCAGAATCACTTGCATATGTTTGCTAGTTGTTTTTTAGGGTTGCATATATTACAAGCAGTCAATTCATTTCCATATAGCATGGGTCATTTTGTAGTAATACATATTTGTAGCGGTCTGTTTGGTGGCTTAAAAAGAATGCTTCAGAACATTTTGAGGCTTTTCGGATTCTTGTTATTGGAGACATAAATGAAGTAAGCTTTATGTGTAAGGTGACTTATTTGTTTCCTATGTGTTGAACAACACCTGCTGCAGACAGATTTGGTTTTGCAGTTAATGAGTTAGATTTACAGGTGAGGAACATACTTCATATGCCTACAGATCCTCGAGGTTGCATTTTCAATAATCAAAATGAAAATAACAAAAACAGGTGTACCCTGGAATATGGCCGTCCCATCACATCAGGTACACCACATAATTTTTTAAACAGTGCTTCAGGTTTGGGACAGTTTTCATACTTTTTTTTCCAAAATCCTTTGAAAGGCTTTGCAGTTGTACTTCACAAACATTGGCAGCTTTGAGAATATAATATTGAAATTTTAAATCAAGTCTTCAAGAACTGGAAAAGACTATACAGTACTCATTGATTCTCATCTACTTTAATTTGTTCAAGAAGAATTGGTAATTTAATGATGGCTCTGATATGATGTGACAATTATCCATATGGTGCCATCTATGCAGACATCATAGTCAGCTGTGGTCTTTGTTAGTATTGTGCATTAGATTTTGTCTCCAGTTCTAGATTGTGGGTGAAATACTCAAATTTGCATAACATCTTGCACACACGTAAAATCCCATCACCAACTTTTGGAAGAGAAGGCCAGTCTGGCTATTGGTATGGATGACTTGTTACACATAGCATGCACTCTGCCTGAGAACTGGAAAGAATGAAGTAAGTAAGGAAATTGATTGAAAGATATTGACTGGATGACATGGGAAATGACTGAATGAAGCGCCAGCTGGCAGCTCTTCAGTCGGAACTACCCAGGTAGGCAGCCAGTTGGGTAAACGAGTGTGGATTTTAAAGTGCTTAGAGCTGGTCTCTAGCCAAGGATAGGCGCTATATAAGTATCCATGATAAGAATAATAATGATAGTAATTCATATATTTATGTAGTTTACAATTTATTGTGTAGATCCTCTCTGGGGACACTGTTGTCATCAGAGGTCAACCCAAAGGGGGACCACCTCCGGAGAAGACAATATGCCTGTCAAACATCCAGGCACCAAAGCTAGCACGACGGGCAAATCCAAACATTGAGGGCTCAGTAGAAACCAAAGATGAGGTCAGTTCGAATGATTTGTACACATCTGTTTCCTTGGTTGTTTTTCATTCATTCCTTAATATGTTCATTGTAATCTGTTCTGGTTTTGCTTTTGATGATGATGTTGAGTAGATACTTAATGAATTATTCAGTTACTAGTTATCATGGTGAACTGGAATATTATTGATTACATAACTTCGCAGTGATCAAGAGAAGGATGTCATATACTAGAAATAACCATCAAAATTTTGTATCTGTTTGTAATAAAATGAAGCGAGCATATTTTTTCAGTCATACATAGTTTTTTCTCTAGTTTGAAAAATGCACTGTATTAATGTTACCCATTTGTTGGTTTTGTTTCTTTGTTTTATATAAAGTGCTGTGCAGTGGTAGTGTAGTTCATATGTACTAACAGAATGTGTACATTGGAAATCGGACTCCTGATTCTATAGCTTCTCTGGCTGTGTGGACATGATAGAAATGAAAAAATCCTAAATCCTTTCGTTCAATATCTGTTAGATTTGATTGTAAGAGGACCGACACAATGGAGGTTGTACAGTAACATAATGAAATTTATCATTAAATGTTTGTCCATTACAAAGGAAAATGAATATAGGTTATATATTATGTAGAGCGTAATACGCGTAAAGCATTGTCTCTAGGTGAGGATAAACATTTGATGTAGTAATGGTCTTGAGTACAAATTGTTTTGATCAGATCAGTATGGAATTCAGAAAGTCTGTTCAGAAAGTCTGTTTCTGTGTGTGCTGTCATACATTCTGTACATGTTTCTTGCATTAAGAAAGCTGATGAAAGAAAACTGAAGATAAACTTCCATTTTATATTTTCATTGACCTATGATGGACCTGTGCTCAACAGAGCATTTAAAGAAAAACAAATCATTGCATTGTTCCACAATTGACTGACTGGACTACAGCTGTTTAAAACAAAATGTCGCCATTTTTGTTTCAGCCATATGCTTGGGAAGCACGTGAGTTTCTACGCAAAAAGCTTATTGGCAAAGAAATATCATTTTACCTGGAATACAAAGTTCCTGGTTCTGGACGGGAATATGGCGCCATTTACCTTGGCAAAGGTATGAGTTTGTTTTCTAAACTGCATTGAGTTCAAAACTACTTTTTTTAAATACTGGACTGTGGACCATACTTATTCTGATTATGACAGAAAGTAAGATTAAGAGTGTTATAACTGAAAAAATGATGGATGTATTCAAAGAACATACTGCGTTTGATACTTATTCTGATTATGACAGAAAGTAAGATTAAGAGTGTTTATAACTGAAAAAATGATGGATGTATTCAAAGAACATACTGCGTTCAGACAAATATACCAGGGGTAGATGAGGAGGGAGACATTTTTATCCTCTGCTACTCCAGTGTTATTCATGCAGTCAAACTGTAGGACTCAGGGTTTGTATGGTTATGAAATGTTTGGAAAAGATTGGGGAAAAAAAGAAGAGATTCGTTGTACGGTTTTTACGATGTAGAAATAAAGTTTAAACTCGCGTTTGTTGAAGTTTGTAAGTTTTGGTATGTCCCCCACAAAAAACAGAAAAAAGAAAATAGGTTTTGTGGTTGGTGCATGTGAATTCAGTTTCCAAAACATGGATGCAAATACTTAACAAATGGAACTTTTTAATTAATTGAAGATACTTGGGAAATTGAAACCTATCAGTAGATGCATCATGATGAGTGAATAGTGATTTTGTTGTTAAAAGCTGATTTCCCATATTTTGAAATACAGGTAATGTTAGACATTTGAAGCATTTGGTTTTAGTATGATTTGTGACAGTTTACTATAGATCTTCTTAGAAGTTTGTAAAATTTTGTGCCATCTTTTGAGTAAGTGATATGAGAGTGGTCCAGAGTTGAATCATGTGATTGAAGACTGGTATAGTGCTCAGCCATATTGGTTTACTATTCAGTGTGCCAATGAAAATGTGCTTGCTGTTCAGTCATGCCATAGAGGACTGGTCTAGAGTTCAGTCGTCCATAAAAGACGTGGTTGACATTAGGTCGTACAGTAAGAAACTTATAACTGAGTGTTCATTTGTACTGTAAAAGACTGGTCTTGAGGTCAGTCATATGGAAAATAGTCTATTTCTCAGTCATACTGTAAAAGACCGATCTAGTGCTCAGTCACAACAGTCTAGTCTGACTGTGAGAGACTGGTTTAATGCTCAGTCATATTGTAAAAAGACTAGACTAGTGCTTACTCATATTGTAAAAGACAGGTCAGGGGCTTAGTCATACTGGAAAAGACTGGTCTATGTCTTAGTGATTATCACATTGTGAATGACGGATGTAGCAAGTCGGTAGGATCTGTCAAAGACCAGTTCAGTGCGCCGTTATTTTGTTAACGACTAGTTCTAGTCAAGCATTCAATCAGAGAGTAGAAAACTGGTCAAAATGCAGCCATTCAAATAAATAACAGACTACAGCATGAGTGAAATACCACTGAGAGATGTCCTGATAGATTTTGGACAAGCGGTGCTACTGTAGTGATACTTTACACTCTGGAAAACAACATACATCTTGAAAAAGTACTTTGGTTGACCCTGCGGACACCCCTATATAGGGAGTGAAGTTTTGTGTGTGTGACCATTTTTTTTTTATTACTTTGGTTGATATGATTGTGACTAGATATGTCAAGAAATTGTGACGTAAAGAAAAGAAGCTGTGCATTTATATAGCACAGATTGAACAGATGTGTATGTGTGTGTTATTTTTCAGACAACGAAGGAGAGAACATGACAGAATCCTTGATTGCTGAAGGTCTGGTCGAAGTGCGACGTATGGGTATTCAGAAAGGATGAGTAAGTGGGATATTCTTTGTGTTCAGACAGCGTTCATAGATTGCGTTTTGTAGAATTTGTGTAAAGATAGTTCCTAGAATTTCTGTTGTTGAGGAAGTGGAAAAAACTTCATAATTCCTTGGGGCTTCCAAAATTAATGAGTAAGTCAGGTGGGAAAGACTTCTTGTATAAACTGCTTTATTGGGTCTGCTTTGACTAAATAGGAAATAATTCTTGTACAGGCAGCTTAATGAGTTTTCCTTTTATTGTGTAAGTGGTAGTTTTCCTTTGATGAGTTTGTGGAGGTCAGTTACTTCTTCCACAGACAGATTCATAGATTTTCCTGTGATAAGTTGATGGGAGGTAATTTTTTTTTAATGTAGACACTTCACTGTTTTTGTCTGTGATTAGTGATTGTGTGAAAGAGATATACTGCTTGTACAGATGAATTCAGTGGGTTTTGGGTGGTGTTGTTGAGGAGTTACAGGGGAGTACTTTCATGTAGACAATTTCATTGTTTTTTTTTTTCCTTCAGCTCTTTCCTTGTAGGGTCCAACCTCTGGTCGGATGCATACAAACATTTATGCCTGCCTGCACCTGACATGAAATCCTGAGAAAAACAAGCCTGTTTACTCCCTTACCTATGAATGAATTATGAGTAAAGGGAGAGAAACTGAAAGTTATTTCCTGTGTGTGTGTTTGACAGTTTTTGTTTGCCTTTTTGCTTTTTTAATATGATGCATGGAGCTGGTCCTGCCCCAGAGATTTTCAGTCAAATCCATACCCAGTCAACCATTTTTTATTATGATTTATTTTCTTGTTACAGGGCAGTGGTTGAATCTGTTCATTATCTATTTAGAACGTTCTTTTACGTACGTAGGTTTTCTTTCTGGTAATAAAAGTCCAGACAGTCAAGTTGAAACCAAAGTATTTTGTTTCACAACTTTCTGGTTTCTGTCTTTTTAATGGATTGCTTTTGTTTTTACACTCATTTACTAATTCATGAATGTGTTTTCACCAGCTTTGCATTTTTTTCAGACTTGTGAAATGATACATGTGTGTTTGTCCTCAGCGCGGACCAGCAGAGACTAATACAGATCGAGGAAACTGCCAGGGCGGCAGGCAAAGGAAAGTTTGGTGCTGAAGCAAGCAGTCATGTGCGAGACATCACATGGACCATTGAGAACCCTCGCCATTTTGTTGACTCTCATCACAGCAAGCCCGTTGATGGTAGATTGCTTTTGATATCATTTACTGCTTTATCAAGTCACACTGTAGCTAGCTGTAACCAGTTTGTTCGCTGTATTTGGTAAAATTCCTTTTTACACACATGAAATGCATGACGTACATACGTACAACCACACATATTGGCAGCCTCTCACACTCTCTCTTTGACCAACTGCTTTGCAATAGATTGTTGAATATTATTGATAGTAGAAGTGAATTTTTTTTAATAATTAAACTGGAGTATAAGTCGAACTGTTGAATATTATTGATAGTAGAAGTGAATTTTTTTTACAATTAAACTGGAGTATAAGTTGAAAAAGTATCATTAGTTGAAAGTTGGAATTAACCTTACTGCAGGTGTAAAGAGAAAGTAAAGCGTTATTTTATTTTATTTATTCCTCACTGCAACATTGTTATTTATGTATTATTACTTATTTCAGCTGTCATTGAGCATGTGAGAGATGGCTGCACTGTGCGGGCTTTCCTTTTGCCGAGCTTCGACTACGTGACAGTCATGCTGTCTGGTATCAAAGTATGTTTATTCTCTCAGATCACAGATTGAAAGTCTGTGTGGTGTGTGTGTGTGTGTGGTGCATGTGTGTGTAATGCATGCGTGTGCATGTTAGCGTGGAATTCTGTGCATGCACAGCAACAGAGATTCACATGAATGAAAGACAAAATTTCCTGTATGAAATTAAGCCATGTGCTTTCAGAATAGTATTTGACAATGATTATTCATGAAAAGGGTGAAAATTAAAGATTAAGGAAGCAAACAGTTATGATGTGTATTCATTCTATGCTGTATGTCAGTGTCTTTAAAGTAGACCAGATCTTTAAAGTAGACGAGAAATGGACTTGAAAGGTTGTGCAAACATCCTCTATCAAGAACATGACGAGCATTGAAAAAAAATGTGGAAAAGCATTAAAACACTGCCATTCTGATTGTTCTTCAAGTGTGTTCTCTTGATGTTGTGTTTTACAGTGCCCCATGTTCAAGACAGACGCAGAGGGGCAACAGGTGCCAGAAGCTTTTGCAGAGGAGTGCCGATACTTCACCGAGTCACGTCTCCTCCAGCGGGAAGTGAAGATTGTACTGGAAGGTGTGTCCAATCAGAACCTGCTGGGAACGGTCCTGCATCCAGTAAGTGTGGCTGATTGGTAATAATGATAAGTGGAATTGCAAGGGTAAGAATGATAATTAGCTGTTTGGTGACACTGATGATTAGAATTGCAAGAGTAAGAATGATAATTACTATCTTGATTGTAACTGTAAAACAACAGGAACGATGATGATTGAAGAGGCAGGCATTTTCAGAAAGGTTTTTGGAAGGGGAGATCTAGAGGCCCCGTAAATCGGTCTCCAGGTTTGTTTTGCAAATGTATTGCAGTTGAATTGTCGTTGTTGTTGTTGCAGTCTTGAAATGGGTGGTGTTTACAGTTGAGAAGCTTGTGGTTGGGCTTTTGAGACCTTGGCAGCTCTGTTATCACCTCACTTGTTGCCACTGAAGTCTGAAGCGATTGTGACAAACACACCTGTGTTTATAAACACACCCTGTGTCATCTACAGTGTTCTGTCCAGTCCTCACTGATTCAGCAGTGCATGACTGCTTAATTCACAGTTGCCCCCAGTTTTGGTTAAAATAAATGGTCAGTTCTCTATCGCTCTGATTGATTGTCACACAGGAGAACGTGCTGAAATAATGTATATGGAAACGAAAGATAAATCACCTTCGTAGGGTAAGTAACTACGCTGGTGGACCAGTGGAAGGGGAATTCTAAAGGATAATATGAAAATGGATTGTTTTACCAAAAGAAGGTATTGTTGTTTCTATGCATTCCAGTTTCATGTATTGCTGTGGGTGTTTTCAGAACGGCAACATCACAGAGCTTCTGCTGAAAGAAGGCTTTGCTCGCTGTGTGGACTGGAGCATGGGAGTGGTCACACAGGGTGCTGACAAGTATCGAGCTGCTGAAAAGTGAGAATTTACATGTTTTTTTTTCTTTAAGTTTTAGAGAAAACATGCTTGATAGCTTTTGAAATGATTTTTATTTCTGTTTTGAAACATTTTAAACAGGTCATCAAAGGATTGGAAGTGTTAATTTTAAGCAGATATTTTGCTTTTGCTCAGTTGGAGACCTCTACCATGCTCCATGTACACAGACATGCACACATGCTTTGCATACACACACACACACACACATGCAGCACAACATACACACACACACACACTACACACACACACACACACACACACACACACACACACACACAACACAAATCTGCACATGCTGCAACAAAACTAACATTACACAAAAATCATTTGGATTGCAGTTATAATGGTTTCATATGTGTGGGTAAAACAAAAACTGCAGAAGTATGAAAATACTTAACTTAGTTGGATATTAATGATGGAAGGATTTAAACCATCCTTTTCTCAGTAGAAGTATTTTTCTGGTGTGTGTTTAATATCAAAATCAGCATAAAAATGTCTCATCAGGACCGCAAAGGAGAACAAAAAACGCATCTGGAAAAACTATGCACCACCGACAGCCAGTCTGGACATCAAGGACAAATCCTACACAGGAAAGGTATGTGTGGATCTGTCTGAGTTTTTGGCTTCGCGCATGTGATTGTGTTTAGTTTAAGGAGAGAAAAGCTGAGTTTATTGAACCTTCATTCCATCACAAGATTGTTGATAATAGTTTTGCCAGCTTTTTTTTTAGGGCATATGTTAGTATACATTTATACCTTTGTCAGAAAAGTATACTGTTTATGACACATGTAAATATTCATTTGGACATTGAAATGGAAAACAGGCTGTAGCCTTGAATTGAAGGAAAGTTTAATAAAATATCTGAGTGGTAACAAATGCTGTCTAATTTGGGTATTGGGTCAAACAGAAAAGGGGAGGTGTGTGTGTGGGAAAAACCTTGCTCCCAAATCTGAGTCTCAATGTTCAATACAAAAGAGAAAAAAAACATCACTGCCTCTCACATACCTTACCCCTCTCTAAAACACCACTTAACCCTGCCCTTCAGAAATGGAAAAATTGCTGAACCCAAATTCCTTCTTTAACATTTAGCAAAAGGATGATATGCATTTGCCTTAGCTGTTGTATTGTAATAACTCTTCATTTTGATGACGTTTGCATTGTTGTTGTTGTGCAGGTTGTAGAGGTTGTCAATGGTGATGGGCTGGTTGTTAAAAGTGGGGAAAGCGCTTTCAAGAAAATCTTCTTGGCCAGCATACGACCTCCAAGGTTTGGGAATATTTGTTTTGAAATAGTGTGTTCAGAAAATCTACTCAGTATATAACCTACAGTCATTTGATATACCCACATTAACATGTTCTAGAGTGCAAACCTGCAGAATGTAGCAGATTTTAAATGACTTGGACATCTCCAAGAGTAGATGAAAAGAGAAAAGGCTTCAAATTTATGGATTTTCATATTGTCATCTTCTGTACTTTGAACTGTTGTGTTCTGCTGTCAGCGAAAATTTTTTAATTTATCTGTCAGCGCTAAAAGCAGATCAGTATCAGATCAGATGATTTTTGGTTTGTGAGGTGCTTTGAACAGACTGTCTGAATGAATACCCTACATCAGTATTCAATATGAATGCCTGTAAAAGTAAATTCACTGGTTGCAGACTTCCAACAGAGACATCAGAGAATGGAGCCCCTGCTCCCAGCAACAAGAGAATACGTCCTCTGTACGATATACCCTACATGTATGAAGCCAGAGAGTTTCTGAGGAAAAAGCTGATTGGTAAAAAGGTATCGTTTTGTTTGTTCATTTAACACTTTAATGATTGTAGCCAGTGGTTTCCCAGAAAGAACTGTTACCTTTGTACTAAGTATTGCTTTGCATGATCAGAGGGGCATGTAACAAACTGGTTGGATTGTTTGCCTGTCATGAGTAGGAAGCACTGTTGCGGTCAGACTTTTTCAGCTTGAAAACCTTCTGACTTTTTAACTGTAAATGAGGTACCCGTTTCAAGGATGCGAGAACTCGACAGATCACTAGCATATCCTTGCAACAAAGGATTTGAGAGGCAAAGGGATTAAAGAAACAGGTGCAAGGCAAACATTCAAATTAACAGTGTGATTTCTACAAGTTGTTGTTGTTGAACAGTCGGTGTTTTGATTGTTTTTGGTACAGTCGGAGAATGTTACAACTTTTTGTGTATCAGTCACACTATGTTACTTCAGACCATTTTGCCTGGCATGCTAGTGAGCCACAAAACAGTTTTGGGAACCCTTCTTTCCTAACCTGGTCTTTTCCTAACACAGCTTGTCGCTAGAGGTATGCTATGAAACGTTGACACTCACCAAGCAAGCGAGAATTCTTGCCTCTGTGAAACACTTCTCTAATTCATTTCGGGGAAAGGCAGTGGCCAGAGATGGATTGGCTCTATCTTCCAACATGCCATGCCCCAGACACAGTGGGCCTCTGACAGCTGTGGGACTTTTACGTTTTTAACCATTATGTAAGCATCATCCCTTCTGAACAATTGCAAGAGAGTGCAGTCTGTGTTTCCTTGGAAATTTAATGGCCTGCTTTTGTTATTTGAAAAAAACATGATTCCTAATCTCTGTGAATCAAGGGTCAAGTGAAGTCATGTACGACAGCAAGTCAGAGGGAGCCTGAAGTAAAAAGATGACGGCCAGCATGGTATTTAAGATAATCACATGTCTGAAACTGATGGTGATGAACAGTGACCGCATTTTTCTGATCTCCCAGTTCTCTCAACTTGGACAGCAAGATAATTTGTGCTGTAGCTTTTCTCTGTTTCAGAGTTTGTTCAATTTAATTAGCTCAGACACGTCAGAATATGCAGATGTTTTTGCATTTTGTTGTAGTTTCAGTACCACAATATGAAACCCCTCATAGAAGAAGCAAATTTCTGTGTTGCAGGTGAGTGTGGAAGTGGACTACATTCAGCCTCCAAACCAGGGGTTCCCAGAGAAGACCTGCTGCTCTGTGTTCATTGGTGACATGTAAGTGTGCTCATTACCATCTTTCTTTTTTTTTTTTTTTGATCATCTTTTGTTGCTAACTTGCAGCTACTTTCTTCTCACTCCATCCTATTCTCTCTCTTTCCCTCTCTCTCTCTCTCTCTCTCTCTTTCTCTCTCTCTCTTGGTGTGCATCTTCATCTCAGATGTAAATGAGTATAGAAGTATTGATTTTTAATCTACGTCACTGTTCAGTGAGACTGAAATGGCCTTTCTTATCAACTGGAATAGCGGAATATTTCAGTGTGGACCTGTACGCGTGAACTTTCATACTTTGGATTTACCTTGTATACTACTGAACAAAAAGTATAGTTAATACACCGCATTACCAAAAAAAAACTCTGAAAAGGGCATTTGCTGTGTGTGAAAGACAGAAAAGCAAAAGAAATATTTACATAATTAATACTTACACAAAATATTTACATAATTAATACACATACAACAATGTGTCTTTTCAAAAAATTTGCTCTAGCAGTCACTCCTTTCAAGTTGAAATACAAGACGCTTTGAAGGAAACTTTTTAACTTTCATTTAGGAAACAATTTCACTAAGGAACTGAAGATCAAAGAACTTCTGTCAATGCATTTGTTAAAAAAGAAAAAACCAACCAAACAAAACCCCCTCTAATATTAAATGAGAAATAATTCAACAACGAATATCAGATACATCAAGTTTGCCAAAGGGTAGTGTGACTGTACAACATCGCCCATGACAAGTGTTAGCAAACAAAATGTTTTACAACACAGCATAACATGATATAATTTAATATCTAGAGTCTGTCGCGAAGAAACACTGTTGCATTATTTGAGCCACGGTCCTGTATATGTTGACAGCAATATTGCTGAAGCTTTGGTGAGCAAAGGCTTGGCCCGAGTGGTGCGATATCGACAGGATGACGACCAACGCTCCTCACACTACGATGAGCTGTTGGCAGCTGAAGCCAGAGCTGAGAAGAAGGGAGTGGGCCTGTTCTCCAAGAAAGAATCCCCTCTTCACAGAGTAGCAGATATTGCAGGAGTAAGGATCATTCCTTTTTGTTTGTTCGTTTGGTTGGTTGGATTTTTGTTCGTTTGTTTTGTTTTTTGTAACCCATTTTGAATCCTCTCTCTTTCTGTCTGTCTCTTTCACTCACTGTCTGTCTTTCTCTGTCTCTATTTTTCTGCCTGTGTGTCTTTTCGTCTCTCTCTCTCTCTCTCTCTGCCTTCCACTCTCCCTCTCCCTGTCTCTATGTTTTCACCTCCCTTTTATTTCCACTTTCTGTTGTTTCTAGACATACAAACTTATATTAGTTGTTTTGTAAGTAAAATGTCATATTTAGGGAGTTGATGTGTAGTAATGGTGCTTTTTGTTTTAAATATCACATCATTATTTGCAAAATAGTAGATGTGGATTAACATGCTTGAGAAAGGTGTCTGACATCATAAGTTGATCACATGTATTTCTTCATATAATCATAGAATAGTGCCAAAGTGAATGTAGTAGACAGTCCTTCATATTGATATCTTCTTGTATTGAGATGAGAGGAAGACATCGAGCATGAATCGTAGTTCTGGATTCAAGGGTTTGTTTTGTGGTTCCAGGATGTGCCTAAAGCCAAACAGTTCCTTCCTTTCCTACAAAGAGCGGGGCGGTCAGATGCGCTGGTAGAGTTTGTGGCCAGTGGTTCTCGTTTGCGTCTGTTCATACCAAGAGAGACCTGTCTCGTCACTTTCCTGATCTCAGGTAAGATACTTCTTTTCAGTATTTTCATTTGAATATTCTCAGCATTTGAGAGTATTACACAGAGATTATATTAATTTGAATATTCCTTTTCAGCTGCTTACTTTAAGGAAATTAGTTCAGGAAATGTCCACAGAAAAATAAGGAACCCCGCAGTGCAAAATTCCATTTGTCTAAAATGAAATCATCAGAATTGTATTTTATTTTTCTAACAAATAAAAAAAAGGAAAACCTTTGATGGTTTTTTGTTTGTGTGATCTTTTTCAATTCAGAGTTTTGATGATGTTCAGCAACTATATTATATTATTCTGAACTCTGTGGCATGATTATTACCTTTCAAAGTAAATTTCTAATAATTTTTTTTGTTACTTATGTATACATTTCCACTCATATGAATTTCCAATCATTTTAGTTATTTATGTATATATTTCTGCTTCACCTCTATTAGTACATGCTATGTTTGGCAAAGGCTTCGTTTCATGTTCACCTAGTCATGTTGTAGCCTTAGCACTGCCATCCATTTGGCATACCTGAAAGAAGATTACATCGGACAAGTATCAGTGTAAGATAGACTTGAAATGCAGCCAGCTTAACTGAAGCACCAGAACAGAGGCAAGACCCACAGCAAAGATCTCAGACATGGTATTTTGCTTGTTGCTATCAGTGTTACATTTGTGCAGAAGTGTTGTGCATGACAATAAAGCACTCGGTGGAAGATTTAGTGCGTGGAGGACCAAAACTTTCAAGCTTTGAATACTGTACTCGTCCAAGGCGGTTATGAATTCGAACTATACCTGATCAGCAGTGGAGAATGTTCGGAGATCTGCAAGGCAGGTTATCCGTGTTTGAGCTAGCGTTTAGCGAGAATGATCCTGCCCATTTCATTGGACAAATGACACTGATGGGCACACCCATAGCAATTTATTCCCATCAGTTTGCTTAATACTTCAATCAGAGGGAGAAAAGACGAGATGTTCATGTGAAAAGGTGCAGGTGTCGAACAAACAGTCAGTATCCCAATCATAATTCTAGCATGGGCATCAGATATTTGACTCTCTACATCTGTTTGTTTAGCCCATGATCTGAGAAAAGGAAATTTCTGTTTGCAGTGAAAGAACATGGATTATCTTCCTGTAATTTTTTTTTCTTTAAACCAGAACAGGTTTTGCAATATCAGTCAGCATACTAGTTCAGTCAGAGAGAAAGTACCAAAATATGGATGTAAATCAGTAGCAAACATCAAACGGTTCAACTTCAGATATTATCATTGATCGATTTAGATTTACATGTCTTGGATTTGATGTGATGTTTGATTACCAAATGATGCACAAATTAGGTAATGATCTTGACCCGTAAACTGAGAAAAAGGTAACTATTTGCAAAGGAAAGAAAGCCGTTATCTTGCCCATTTTTTTTTTTTTTTTTTACTACAACAGGTCTCTTGAGGTACTTAATACCAGTCTATTGAGCCAAGATGACTGGAGCTGAAGCCAGATTTGGTACTTTCATGTCGGAGTAATTTTATCCCTGAGCACTTGCACTGAAAGCAAGACAGTTCCTTTCATTTTGTCACAGTGGTCTCTGTTCAGACAGTTTTCTGTCTCAATGAGGTGTCACAGAATTTAGATCCACCACTCTGAAGATTGAGTTGCTTCTAGTGTTATTATATAGTCTTATTTGTATTTTTTTTGTGTGTGTGCTTTGGCTGCTTGCAGGCATCGACTGTCCCAAGGGGAAGCGTCAGCTGCCCAGTGGTCAGGTGTTTGAAGCTGACCCCTTTGGAGAGGAGGCCCTGCTCTTTACCAAAGAGATGTGCATGCAGAGAGAGGTTGGTTTTGCGTTTAACACACATGGAGGGCATGCGCATGTTTAATCAGGGGAAAGTAAAACAGGGATTTAAAGGTGATGTCCATTTCTGTGATGATCCTTAATTTATGATTTCTGTGGGGGAAAAAAGAAAATCTGGATTTGTGAGAAAGACTGTGGAGAATATAGTCATTTTACTTTAAACTTTCAGTAGATGTGTAGGATTTGAAATGAAATGTTCTTATATTTGTATAGCTCTTAAACTTAGTGAAAAGAAATGAAAAGGCTCAGTGTGGTCAGCTCGGCTAGTAGAAGATAACCTGATTTTTTTTTTTTTTTTTTTATTTAGACGAGTTCTGTATTTGAATTATATATGTTTAGAGGGAAAAACGATGTCAACTGGGGAAAAAAAGAGAAATTGTAGTCTGAAGGGATCTGAAAATGCCTTTTTTTTTTTTTTTTAAGCCTATGCTTGCTCTTTTCCTGGTACACATTGTTGTGTATTAGTTATACTTCTTTCTTTTTCAGCTCCTTTTTAATGTATTGATGATTGAAATAAACTTGCAGTTCACAGTTGGACATCATAACCTAAATTCTTACAAGTTCTGCAAGACTTCTGAAATGAATGCAGTCAGCCAATGAAATGGTTTACTGGTAGTGGTGTACCCCTACAGGTTGAAGTGGAAGTGGAGGCCATTGACAAGGGAGGAAACTTCATTGGCTGGCTGTTTGTGGACAACACTAACCTGTCAGTGGCGCTGGTGGAGGCAGGCCTGGCCAAGGTGCATTTCACAGCAGAACGATCCTCCCACTACAAGGCACTCCTGGCTGCAGAGGGACGTGCCAAGGCAGCGAAGCTGAAGGTATGAGTCCATGTTTCAGGAAACAGGATGGTAGTTTGAGGATGTTTGAGGAACTGTTGGATGGAGCCAGATATCAGGACAATCATATCTTTTTTTTTCCCCTTGTAGTATTTTTTTTTTCTGATAGCATTTTGGTTTGTTTTTATTTTTTTGTTTACCTCTGCATATGTGTATGCACAAACTTTTGGATAGGTGGTTCTCCAGAGTTATCAGGAAAAGAATCAAAAGAATAGCCCTAATTGTCTTTTGAGATCGTAGATCAATAGTTAAGAGACATACTCTGCAATAGTTCTAGAAATATCAAGAGAAGCAGGTCTCTAAATATCAAGGGAAAACTGAAGAGAAAACTCGTAACTACTGAAGAGAAAACTTCAATACACAATAACTGCCTTGTGGAAATATAAAGAGATAGATCCTGTATTTCTGTAGTATTGCCAGGGAAGAGAAAGAGATCCCTTAATTATAACACACAATGGGAATAATGGTGATTGAATGATTTTCCAAGTTTCCAGACTTATCTTGGGAACAGGAAATAAAGATTTTTTTCTGATGGTTCTCTTTCTGATGCATGTCCTCCAAATAAATAAAGACTAAAAGACTGTACCATGAGGATGATAATTGTATTCACTCTTTTGATTTCTCCAGTACTTTCTTTGTAGTAGTTTGAGTACTGTGTATGTATTTGACAGTAAAAGGAATAGAAATGTTATCAAAAGATTAGACATTAGAACACCTCAAAAACACCCACTTTCATAATTTTTTAAAAGACTGATAAATGTTGGATCTTTTTTCACTCTTCACTTATTTGGGAGAGTTATAGATTCTCTCTCACAGTTTACACTCATTTGGTTAACTCTTGTGATATACAGAAACTTCATACAAATTGGGAGAAATCTTGACGCCTTCTTGTCACTCATCATATGACAGTTGTGGAAAATTGTAGATTTTCCTATATTCTTTCTCTCATAACTATTTTGCCATCAACTCTCTTTCTCTTTCCCCAATGGCTTTGAGGGAATTGTAGCATCTTTCTCTTTCCGTCCAAACGCTTTCCCTCAGTAACTTGGAAGGGATTGTAGCGTCTTTTCTGTTTTCTCCCACCATTCTTTTCTTCCACCTTTTTTTGAAATTATCTTTGGAGGGGTGTTGTGGATTGTTCTAATAATTCTCAAAAGGATCGCAGGACTTTGTTTGGTCTGTCATGAGTAAACTAATGATTGAAAGGTACAGCGGCATGACAAGTCTTATGCCCTTCTTCTCATGTGAAAGGGATTTTGTTTTGTTTTCTCAGCTCTGGTCGAATTTTGAAGAACCAAAGGAAGTGGAGGTGACAGAAGAGCCAGCAGAACGGAAAATAAACTACACCAAAGTAGTGGTCACAGAGGTCACTGATGACTTCACCTTCTATGCTCAGAAGGTTGATAATGGTAAGACCTGTTCAGTCTAGTGAGGGAAAAAAAAAAATTGTTGAATTAAATTTCAGTCCTTAAAAAATTTTGAGACTTCTGTATGCTGGTATTTTCATGTAGTTCATGAAGATAATTATGGAAGCAAGAAATTTCCAGCCTGACTTCTATATGCTGGTATTTTCATGTAGTTCATGAAGATAATTATGGAAGCAAGAAATATCCAGCCTATATTATAGAATTCTTGTGTACTGTAACTTGTTGCAGTTTAAACATGTGTACTTGTATGTTGAATTCAGACATGTCAGGAGGGTTGTTTGAGAGCCCATCTCAATGTTTTTTTCTCTTGCCCCACTACCCACTAAGCACTCCCCCTCTCTTCTTCTCCTGTCGCTTAGTAATGTAAACATGTTTTGTAATACTACTTTCATGTAATACATTTGTTCTCACCACAAGCTTTTTGATACTTTCTATTCTCTCCTCATACAGAGGGAGAGAGAGATGGGGGGACATGTAGAATCTAGTATAAGTTAACCTGAAAGTTCTGTGCAGGTCCTCAGCTGGAGAGACTAATGGAACAAATGCGACAGGAGCTGGAGACTAACCCTCCTCTGCAAGGTGCCTACACACCCAAACGGGGAGATATGTGTGCTGCCAAGTTTTCCATGGACAACCAATGGTGTGTAATGTAAACCGTTGTTCTGAATGTCCTTGTAGAGGCTGTAAATCTGGTGTAGTTTCATTGGTGTCTGCTTTTTGTTTGGTTGCTTGGTGCTGTTGGTCTTTTTTTGAAGAAAGGATATCATATTGGCATTTTTCATGATAATGGGTTCTTTGTATAATCATATAATGACTTGTCTCTATGATTGACAGGTACAGAGCCAAGATTCAGAAGGTGGAGCCAGGCAAAGCCAGTGTTTTGTTCAGCGACTTTGGAAATGTGAGCAGCTTTATTTGTTCTTCAGATTTATACTTGCAGGCACTAAGAAACACAAAGACCTAGATTACATGGTCAGCTGGGTTGTAAGCAATGAATGGAATTGGATCTAAACTGGTAATGGAGGTGCATGTTGTTTTTTTTTTCAAGGAAACATTCTTTTGCACATCAATAGATTTTGGCGCAGTCCTTTGACTGAAAATTGGGAGAAAAGTAGACAAATCTCAGAAGTTTCTCTATTATCTCTATATCTCCAGGTATCTCTCTAGCTCTTTCTTGAAAGCTAAAATCTTCAGACTGAAAAGGTAGCAGAATAATAAGACATCTGTGGATTAAAGTAATTGCTGTGTTTATTGATAAAACAAAGTGAATCAGATGCATGTTTAAGATATATAACGTATGTGATTATTACCTATGCAGAAAGAAATGGTGCCATCAGGTAGTCTGGCTGCTTTACCATCGACATTCCAGTCCCTACCTCCCCAGGCCTCAGAATACAGCCTGGCGGCCATTACCCTGCCCCCAGAAATTGTGGTGAGTTGGCAGAATACTTCTTTGATCCTTCTTCCTTCACTGTTCATCTGAACTGCAATGCGAACAATGATTTCTGCTTAAGCTTAGCCTGTCTGTCGGTAATGAATAAGAGAGTTTTCCAGAGGCTGCTAAATATCATCATTGCCAACACAGTCTCTGCCAGATGTCTGAAAGATGTCAGCCTGCATGATGCATTTGAAACAGACTAGTGTTAATACGGTCTGACTGGTATGTAGAACAGTTTCTTTTTTTCTTCAGGTATTGGTGTAATGAAAAGTAACATGGACCCTTGGCTTCCAAGAGGGAGCGTAGGCCGTCTACAAAAACTCTCCAGCTCAAAGATTATGGTTTATACTTAATGTGAAGGAAAAAATTATCCATTAAAGTTCTTTTTACAATTTTTTTTTTTTTTTTTGGATTTATAAGAAAGAAAGAGAGAGAGGGGGGGGGGGGGTTGAGGGGGTGACCTGAATTTGTTATCAACAGTCCGTAAAATCAACTTTTGCATATGTTGGATGTAATCCAGTAGATTTGTGGCCGTTGATTTTGGTGTCAATCCCTGGAAGCAGGAATATTACCACCCTTAGTATTTTTAACCTTAGCAAACTGAATAACCTGAGAAAAGAAGATTGGATGTTACAGGAGGATGCCAAGCAAGATGCCGTGGAGCTCTCCACAGGGACATCCTGAACCAGCAGCTACAGCTGAACGTGGAGTACAGAAGCAATGGCATTGACTACGTCACACTGCTGGCTGATGAAGCCGACGGTGGTGCAGATATTGGGCTGGGCCTCATCTCTGACGGCTATGTGCTGGTAGAGGAGCGCAAAGAGAGGAGGCTGGCCAAGCTGATGAGCGACTACAAGAGCGCTCAGGAGGAAGCTCTCAAGAAGAGGGTAAGTTTGGTGTTTTGACTCAGTTTCCCTGCCACTCCCTTGTGGAATCTAACTATAATTCTTAAGCTTTATTACAAAATAACATGGATTATCAGAAATGATCAT
Source organism: Conus canariensis (assembly GCA_033310375.1). NCBI lineage: Eukaryota > Metazoa > Mollusca > Gastropoda > Neogastropoda > Conidae > Conus > Conus canariensis. The sequence goes on from CM065727.1 coordinate 25,064,493, forward strand.
CTGCATGAGAGCTCAGGAGAAGACCTTCAGTATGGTGTGTCTGCTCTTCCTGTTCTACTGCCTCTGACGTGCAGTCATGATCCAGAAGTGTTATAACAAAATAACTGGATACAGTAGGCATATAAAATACCAGTGACAAGAACACTCTGGGAAAAGTCCACAATAAGAGTGTATGCTTGCTTTTTTTTGTCTATTCCCTTTCCACCCACCTTCTTCTTCTTCAGCGTTCCAGTATCTGGTAGCGTGTGCACTCGTTTCACCCTGTTGGGATACTCACACTATACTCGAGAGTATATCAGTTCACTCCAACTTTGTTGAGTGCAGAAATTTGTGGGAAGAGGTTGTGGAAAAAGATAGATAAAAGACATGGTAGACAGAAAGGACAGTAGACGACAGTACAGCAAAGGAGGAGACAGAGTTACTGAGAGCTAAAGGAAAAGGGGACGTTACTAGTACTAGCACAGAATGTCCAGAAGGAGGGGGAACTATTTGTACAAAAGACCCCCGGTATCCCCATGGGAGAATTCCACCCACCATTTCCCTTTCAACATCAGACACGCTGCCTTTGGAGTTTTAAAGCAAGAGCAGTCATATCTGTTACAGTCTACCCAGCTTTCTGAGCCATTGTTCTTGTTACCGCTGTGCCTGGTTTGCTGAATTGTCCACAGTCATGCTATTTGGACACTGTCCTATCACTGTCTTTCATAGTCTGTCACTTACATTCATTTTCAATTACAACTGAAAAAATATTTTAACATGTTTGGGACTTTACAGTATGGGAACAAAATAGAGGGTCACCTTGATGGCAAAGTAGGATGGCACAGTAGTTAACTGGTACTGGCTGATAGGCAAAGTGGTAGCTGAAAAGTTAATTATCTGTTGGCTAAGGAGGAGGGGGTTGGGGTGGGGAAAATGTACTTTTTGATTTTTTTTTATTTTTATAGTGTATCTTTGGTCGTTTCTTATCACTGAATGATGGTAAAAACAGCTCAGGAGGAAGTGTTGTGGAAGAGAGATCAGCGATGTGGGAGGAGATGGATGGACAACTCACATTTAGATGTTTGTGCCAGGGATGAAACTAGGAAACTGATTCATAAGCACCAAATGAATGCTTTGTTTATCATGAGTACTTGATGATTTGTTTATGTGTGGTAAACTTGCTTGTATATCATACCTGATGGAATTTATTACATTGACCAATTTTTTCTTGCTGTGTGCAGAAAAACATTTGGCATTACGGCGACTTTAGAGAGGACGATGCCAGGGAGTTTGGCATCTCTCGCTGAGTGCTGCTGCCACGGACCCCAGCATCGCCAAAACAAGTGATGAATAGAACAGTATTCAAATTGCTTATTCAAACACAAGTGAACGCTAGGCACATTTAAATTTTTTTTCCCCCTTGCAGATATTCTGCAGAACGTCTCCAACACAAGTTGAAGCTAGGTACAGCAAAGGCAAGTTTCAGTGGGTCATTCATTGACATATCTGGCAAATGTGAACAGCGGTGTGGCTGGTGAGAGCAGTCAACAGACAGGGTATAAACACACTGACTGGTCTTCGTAAGACTTCTACCATGCTCATTGTTCTTGACCAAAGAGTCATGTTCGTAACACTGTTTCATCTGTGCTAGTTTCTCTTGGAACTCCCCATTTTTCAACTATGATAATCCGGATATTCATTTTTGGGTGATGGGGTTAAAAATCTTGGGCAAGGATTTCATGTTTCTATTCCATGTCATTCATTCGTTTCTCTTAAGTGCTCATACCCATGGCTTCAAAGAGATAGTGGAGCCTTATGGAATTGTAGTCAAGTATAACCCTTCATGATTCAAGTAATCATTTGCAGATGTTATCATACCTTTATCTCTGTGGCACAGTTAGCAAAGTGTATGTAAGTTCAAAATGGGAATGGTGTTTGTGCCATAACTTAAAGGATTCCAAGCTCTTCCATTGTACAGCCAATGTTTCTTCTGTCAACTGTTGTTTCTCCTGTGAACTAGAATTATTTTTCCTTCTTTTTTTTTCATGGTTTGGGGATCAGTGTACCTCCTTCTCCGCCTTACCCTTGTTCTCGAAAATTTGATGTAAGTGCACATCAGAATGTCGGTGACATTGGTACCAGCTTGAACTTGCCTTTGGACATTTTTTGTAAAAGTCTTTTACAGGGATTTTTGAGTGAGTTGGCATACATGTCGATTGGGTTGGATTGTAAGGCTTTCTTTTAACCAAGTCTTTCATTCATAACTTACAGTGTCTCCCACAGAATGTGTGTGATGATGGTATTTATTTGTAGAACATTAGACACAGAAAATCATGGTCATAATTATCTGCATGTATGCCAAGGCTACAACTCAAATTGTGAAATTGTGACTGTCATCGTAGAAAGTGAATGGATCCTCAGTCAGAACAGTTGTCTGAATAAAGTTGCATGCTGTGTGGCAACCGAGAAATTTTTGTGCCATGTTTTTATTGTCGACTGGGGCTATGCATGTGTGTGTGAGAGAGACTGAGAGAGTGAGAGGATGACATTGATGACATTATAACAACAGTGGTGGATATTTGAATATCATCTTTTCAGAGTCGGATTCCAAGCCATATCACATGTATCACACAATGAGAAAACACAAGGACACTTACCAATGCATAGTCTCTCTCAACAAGTTTTGGTATTTTTCTGACAGTACTTTCAGTCTGTATGGGTCTTTGCGCATCATTTGTCAATGTGAACAAACATTTGCATGCATGCACATGCACATGCTTAACAACCTTGGCTCCGAAAGGCAGCCGAGATCTTCCTGCTGACAGGCTATGGCTAAGGCATGTCCCTCGCAATCTTAGGCATACCTAATCCACCAGCTTCCTAAAAATGGACACAAGCATTCATTGTTCAAAGTTGTAAAAATGTGCCACTTCCATCTTTTTTAATTTAGCCATTTCATCCTTTGTGGCCCCCTAATAGCATCATTCACAGGCCACTGATAAAAGTCTCCCCATACACAGTCACACCCACATTTGTCATATCGTAACCCCGTCACTGTAATCCAAAAGGAGCAATTGATTCTGAGTCACCTTAAGGCAACCTGCTTGTGGAAACTGTGCTGCTGCCAAGTCACTTCTACCTTGTTAAGTCGCATGGGTCTTCTGATCCAACATCTTTGTTTTGAGTACAACACCTACTTATCTCCCATTGACAATAATTGTTTAGTAGCAGTGCCAGTATGAATGAGTGTCATCCTCTGAAGTTGCCACCACATCTGTCCTGTAACAGTCCCAACAAACTTGCCAATACTGGCATCTTTGACCCAAACCGCCACTGGTATGAATGTGAATAGGAATCAAACTAAGGTTGCCACAAGAACAGGGCATGAAGGGCCACAGAATTTGAGACTTGGGGAAAAAAAAAATCATGATCACTTAAGACAATGAAGAGGATGCCATGGAATTCAATTCTTGTCTGATACTATACATCTCGTCTGTGCATGCGCACACATGTATGTATGTGTGTGACTGTGTGTGCGTGTGTGAGTTTCTGCATGAGTGCATATGTGAGTATTCTACGATGCATACATAAAGAAAGGACTTAGACCTGTCATATGAACTTGATGTTTATTTCCATAACGGCTCCCTGAACTGTTCACCCAGGCTGTTTGATGAGTCTGACAACAGTTAACTGCACCAGATATCTCCTTCCATAATCTCTAAACCATTTATGACTTTTTTCTGCACCAGAAAGTTGACTGTGGATGGGCATAAACAAAATACAGTTAAAAACACAGAATGCAATGGTTGTTATAGCTGTCTGTTAAGGATTCAATACAAATGGGTTAGTGTCACTCTTTTCATGCTATCTCTCTTCCTCATCTGCTTCTGTACAGAAAAAAATAGTTTTGAGCGTAATAGAAAAAAAAAAAATTGTTTTGGCTTCATTTGTAATCCTGCACTTGGATCTAAAATGCTTACATTACGTTTCAGGCCTCAAAACTCACTTGTGACGCTAATCAGCTGGCATTCATTTAAAAAGAAAGTATTCCTTTCATTTCAATCTGTCTGCTTAGAACCGCATGACATGTATCTTAATGGACACTGATAACAAAGGAAAGGAGGAGAATCAACTTTCAGACAAAATACATATTATCAGAGCAATCTAGCCATTGTGCATATATGCATAAATAGACAGGTTTTCCTTTAAATAGTGTTTTAAATTAAGCTGTTTCCATCATATTAAAAACAAAAATAGAACAATCAAACTGAAAACTGGCTGGCTCGTGGCACCTGAATAATTGACTCTGACTCCAGATACAGCATAAGCAAGAAAACATATTTTAGGTTTAGTTGCTATGGCCTTGTACACAAAGATGACGCTGCAACATTGAAGCAGAGAGTTTTTCATGGATGAGAGCCATAATCTGATGCCAGTTACCCGCTGAGTGGCCTGCTTATCTTTGTGGCTTCTTGCAGCAGTTGCGGGGTGACTCTTCCATCACCATATGGTTCCTGAAAACAATTTGCCGTTTCTGATCTGTAATGCAAGGCACAGAAATAGAACATGCAAAAGAAAGTTGGTCAAGCGTGTGTTGTGTGTGTGGCAGGCTGTTTACAGCCTTGTCAGACCCTCTTAACAAAGCACTCATTTTAATTGGCACAAAGAGACTGACTGTGATGAAGTTATTGAACCAAAGACAGCGCAGTTGTCTGGATGCTTTTCGACACTCTCAGGACTGCAGTGTGGTTGTGACTGGATTTGTAACTCTCGGAGATGGTCTGGGAAAGAATGTGTGGAACAGAGATGGGTATTAACTCTGTTCTTGATGAAGTCGATCAGGCCTGGGGTTCTTGTCAAAGTGCTTGGAAAACGCAGCTGCATCCAAGAACACACCCACTGCCTAGCCATCTGTTGTCTTTACTTCTCTGCCTTTTGCTTCCTTCTCTTTATAGTTTCATTAACATGTTTTACCTCTCTCTTTTTTTTAAAACAACACTTATCAATGATGTGCGGCATGCTCGCTTCACACACACACACACACATGCACAACTGCACCTCACCAGATCACACCACTCTGGTAAAGCGTACTGGGTCTGTCACCCTCTCACTTGTACTCAAGTGTGAGGGAATGGGGGAAGAAACTGAAGAGATCTGCTCAGTCACCGAACAATCTAACCTGTAGTTCAACAATCCAAGTGACTGTAAAAGGCTTATTCCAACAGAAACGTAGAAATCCGAGACGGCGAGTGAACACACAGATATACATTCAGAGGCACACGTGTGCGTGCATGCAAACATACACATACACACACGCAGATGCACACACACACAAATACAGCAAGCAAGCACAGACGGACAACTCGCACACTTTGTACGCACACACCCATGCTCGCAGACATACACGAACTATGCCATGTTTGTGTATGTGTCTGTGTGTGTGTCCCCGTGCACATACACGCACTTGCCTGTGTGTTAGGGTCACAATATCGTAGTTGGTGCGACGGGAGTGCAATAAGTTTGATTTGGTGAGCCATTTATCCTTTATTAGAAACAAGGAGAAAATGTCATTCTGGCATGTGCCAATACAACCTTTCAGGAGTCAGTCTACTTTAAAGCTGGTTAGTGGGGAAGGGTGGGGGGAATCTGATGTATCCCTTTTCCCCTCTCTCTCTTTGCAATTATTTTCATCTCGATTTGCCGTTGCTCTCTCTCTCTCTCGCCCCACCTTTCAACGAGCAAAACTTAAAAAAAGAAATTCAATGACAAACATCACTCCGTACACACTGACCACACTTTCTATCATTATCAGACATCATCAGTCAAACCTCACAAACTACAAGAGAATCTAATGAATGTACATGTCCCACTTACATATATAAATTTTCAACCGTCTTCCTACAAGCGTTACAAAATGCCAAAACGATCCCCTTCAAAAATGAATGAGTCGTTGGATCCAAATAGTCTTTTCTATCAGTTCTATCTAAACCCCTCCATTCCAGTCTGGATTCCAGTCTAATCATTCCTGCCACACACATTATCACGAACATCTTTCTTGTGGCTTTTAAATATGAACCAGTCACAACTGACAGAGGAGTTTGTCTTAACTTCAAAAAGGTGTTTGATCTTGTTGATCACTCCCTTCTTTTAAAGAAGCTGTCTGTCTGTTTTGAACCATTCTTCAATCTCGTTATTCCAATCACCGTTAAATGACAGGCCTCAGTAAGTGCTGCTAAATGGCAACACCTCCTCCAGACTTTTTCAGACATGGAGTCCCAAAAGGCCTCCTCCTACTCTGCATGTTCATCAATGATTTACTGTTATCCATAACAGATGACAAAGTCATGACAGATTTATTTGCTGATGACTCGTCACTCTAAACAAATGGCAGAAATCTACAAACAATAGAAACATCTGTCCAGAAAACTCTAAATGAAGTATCAGACTGGTGTGATCCAAACTCAAATGTCATACACCTAGCCAAAACCAAATTTATGATTATAACTACTCGCAAGAAACACCACTTGGTTCTTCTTTACCTAAAACTTTCTTTCTTTCTTTTCTGTAGAGTGTCCACAATCATCAAGTTGATTATTCTGACACTTTTGTGTGTATGACTGTTTTTTATCCCGCCATCAAGGCAGCCATACTCCAACTTCGGGGAAGGTGCATGCTATGTGTAATGTGTCATCCATACCAACAGCCAAACTGGCCTCTTCCGAAAGTAGGTAATGGGATTTTACATGTGTGCAAGATGTTATGCCTGCGTTTACACATGGAACCTCGGTTTATAGTCTCATTTGAAGGACTGTATGGAAAATGGAGTCAGAACCAATTTTAGTCCAATGGAAAAATCCCCCTGTACTGAAATGGCCCGACGGAGATTCGAACCCGCAACCCCAAGATTACAAGTCCGGCGCTCTACCAACTGAGCTGTTCCGGCCCACTTCATTCATTGGATGGTACTTCTCTCAAACAGGTAGATGAGCATCATGTTTTACGTGTAATAATAGATCAAGGATTAAAATAGTGACCTTATCTCAATAATTCATGCAACATCATCTCATAAAAAGCTTTGAACATACTTCCCCTGAATAAGCTGCAACTTTCATTCAACGAGTCGTCATTTATGTTAAAATTTTGGCAAATACCATGCCATGTGATATTAAGGCACTATTTACAAGACTGAACAGCTGTTCTGGCTCATTGACATTCCTTCTCCCCTATCCTCTCTTCAAACAAACTAAAAATAAATCTTTCTCCCCTACCCATGCATGATCGATGCAAAACTAGCCTAGTTTAGTCTGGGCCTTATAGATGTAAGCTTAGTCTGGACCATATGTCTGGAAGTCGCTTCCAACAAGTCTACAAATTATGAATGCTCTAAAACATTAAAAAAAAAAAAAAAATTACTTAAACATCTCATGTCTCAAGAATTTGATTACTTTATTAAAGTTTACAAACTTCCATTTGCAAATTCTTCTGTAAAACATGATTTGAACATGCCATCTGAACACATCTCTATTGAATTGCTCATCCCCAATCCCACTCTCTCTCTTACCCCTGTCCCTGCCCCCACCTCTCTCTTTGTTTTTTCCTTCTATTTGACTATCCAGCATATCATCATCACACTTATGAATAGTCTGTTTGGTATAAAAATTACATTACAGTGCGGTTATGCCGATTTGTCAGTTTGAATATGTATTGATATGGTTTTTGCATGACAAAGACAAAATTTTCATCCTTAAGCACCAAATCTCTCGCTTTCTCTCACTCTCTCTTCACCCTTAACAAGAGAGAGAGAGAGAATACTACCAGACTTCGTAGCTGCTCTTGGTGTATAGTAGTTGTTGTAGTAAATTAGGGACTAGTTTAGGCTCTCACATGCCTTTATACGTCCCATCTTTATCATAACAAATGCATAGGTCTGCTTTATGCATGCAAATTTTCCAACACTAATCAACATCAAATTTCCTAACTAAGCAATTTTGGTCTCTATCTAGTAGATTTTTGAATTGATTAATATCTGGTGCATTTTTAGAAGTTACTTAAAGTGCATTCCAATGTTGAACAACTCTATTGCTAAATGTATATTTTCGAAGGTTAGTACGGCTGTAAATAAAAAAATAATTTAGAGTGAATTGTTAATCATGCAGTATTAATACTGAAAAATTTATTAAAATTTAAATCATCTAAATCATTTATTATTTTATACACCTGAATAAGATCTCCTCTGAAACGTCTGTATTTCAGAGATGGTAAATTTAAATATGGCAGTCGTTCTGTATATTCCCAATCCTTTATTTTATGTATCAATCTAGTTGCCCTTTTTTGTACTCTCTCTATAGCTATGGATTGTCTCTTTAAATATGGACTCCAAACAGTATTACCATATTTTAAAATGGGTCGCACCATTGATTTGCATAAACACAGAAAAATATCTTTTTCAAGGAAATTAAAGGATCTTTTAATTATTCCAATAGTTTTATTGGCTTTATTTATAGCACTTGAAATATGTGAATCAAATTTTAATTTTTTTATCGAAAATCACACCTAAATCTTTCTCCTCCTCACACTGCGATCGTGTGCATACCATTTTTACCTCTCATAGTATATATCTCATTTAGGTTATTATTACCTATATGAAGTACTTTGCATTTCGTTTCATTAAATATAAGTTCCATTTATCTGACCATTCATTTAGTTTGTCCATATTTTGTAAGATTTTACTGTTTTTAGTTGAGTTATATATTTTTGTATCATCATCAAACACTTTGCAAAACTCTGTATGCCTTCAGGTAAATCATTTATAAAGAGTAAATAAAATAGGTCCTAAAATATTGCCTTGTATAACACCTAGTCTGAAGCAATTTCAGTTATCGTCATCAGCTGGGTCTACTTGACAACTGGCGACAAAACTGGAGAATGATGGTAGTCCAAGGTTTGTGGCAACAAATCTGGTTTTTGCGGGGAACGGGGCCTGCCAACATTGTCGTCTGCGACGATTTGATCAGACAACAATTTCGGGCGTAACAGTGATCTGTTGGCTCTGCAATGCTGCTTCCACCGTACAATGCTTAAACGCCTGTACTGAATCAACATTTATCATACCTAAAATGTACAACAACTTTGTAATTATACAAGATGGTTTGAAAAGTCCTTTTGGCTTCACTTTGGAATTCGGCGTTTTTAGATAAAAGAAATTCCGACCATTTCGTTTTCGGTCTGTGTTTTCAATGAAGTCCAAGGGAGAACATTCTCATCAACATCAGCTACGCATTTGCGACGAATGAAAAGTGGAAGAAGATAGCGAACGGTGCGGATCCTTCTCAAAACAGTTGCTTTGTTCAGATTCTGTTATTAAAAGAAGAGAAGAAACCGGAAAAGTAAGCAGCTATGTCATCACCAGAGGTCGAACGATTTGAAGTCACCGATGATGATCTCGGTCGCATCTTTGACCCTGGCGCTCGAAGGTACCGACAGACGAAACACCAAGCGACGTACGGTAAGATGTTGATGAAGGGAGGAAAATATAATGTTATGAAAAGAATAGTATAAATATCAAGTATTCACAAATGTTAGAACAAGAGTCAGAATCGTAACAGACTCATTTGTTTCGAGAGTAGTATTAGAAATGCTTTTTTTTTTTAATCTTTTTTTTTTCAGTTCAGTTCACTTGGGACTTAACCTCACGGCTTTTTGTGTCCCAACCATCTTATTTATATAAATAAATAGTGGTTGCATAATGCATGCATATGCTCAGGATTTATTTTACTCTAATCTGTCGGTCAAAATTAAATTTTAAAATATTTAACTTTGTGTTAGTATCCAGAAGGTTTTTAAAAGTATTCAAATCTTTTGCTTTTTTTAATGTGTGCAGGTAGTTGGTGCCACTCTGTTACTGAAGGAAAATTTTCTGATATTAGTGCGACAGTATTTAATTTGGATTTTGTTAGCAGAATCTCTTGTAATTTGATTAGAGGTTAGTTGAAAAAAATCAGTTAAAATTTGTACTGTTAAGTGCCTTAAATAGTTTGTAAGTCTCAATCAGTCTCCCCTTAATAGTCAGTACCTTAACGATGGTAAATTTAACCTTTGCAATCTATCTGCATAGCTTATATGTTTAAACTTTTTTTTATTAACAAGGTGGCTCTTCTTTGTACTCTCTCAATACTCACTGATTGCCTTTGTAAGTGAGGGCACCATATCACATTTCCATACTCCAGGTGGCGTCTAACTAATGACTTATATTATATAGTATTGTAAAAATGTCAGGATCCAAATATGAAAAAGACTGTCTAATCATACCAAGCATGTTATTAGCTTTCATCATCGCACTGTTTATGTGCTTATCAAATTTCAGACAGCTGTCAAACGTTACCCCAAGAAACGGAATCAATATTTGAGACAGCATCATTGTATTTCATAGTTAGTATATCTATATTCTGGATTATTTTTTCCATAATGTATAATCTTGCATTTAGCTGGACTGAAATATAAATTCCATGTTTCATTCCACTTAATTAGATTATGAATATCATCTTGTAACTTGAGATGGTTTCTTACAGGATCATATATTTTTGTGTCATCTGCAAATATTTTACATGTACTAATTACGCATTCTGGCAGGTCATTTATAAAAACTGTGAACAGAATAGGTCCAAGAATACTTCCTTGTGGAATACCGCTTAAAACATCTATACTTGAGTGATCATTATTATCAGCGAAGTCCTCTTAGTTTTAGAGTGTCCAGTCCCCATGCTCCTGCCTTTCTTACTTTTCAGTTTGAAAAAAAATTGTCTTCATGGCTAATGGGGATTCTTGCATGGAAAGGAAGAAAGATAAGAATAGGGAAAGGGGTAGAAGACCTCAAAATTATCACTTTACTCATCAGATGTTTCTCAGTTTCAGTTTCACAGTAAGCCATTCTAAAAATTTGTATTTGTTTTTGTTTTTTTAATATTTGCAACAAAGCAGAATTAAGAACCAGGAATTCATTTGCATCTTGAATCAGCTGGAGTCTTTTTTTCCTTTAGAATTTTCTTTCTGGCCAGTGTGACCTATCTTTTGTCGGAGAACTCTCAGATTCTGAGGCAAAAAATCAAAGTGTTGATTGTGGTTCACAAGGAACAAGATGAAGATCCTCAGAGGACAGGGTATAAATAAAGTGAGAGACTCTTGAAGAATTTCAGGCGATGGGCAGTGCATTTTACAATCAAATGTCACAGAACATGTTAGGTGTCAGTTGTATGCTGGAGACCCTGTTGGCCAGCATTAGAGGGCAGACTGTAGAAAGCCAGGCTGTCTATGCTGTACAAGATCCACATCTTTCTTGTTCGCTGCTATAGTGTGCAAGCAAAACTTGTTCACCTCCTCTCTTGGCAATAACAATGACATGACCAGCAGATCTGCTTCATTCAATCCAGATCACAGTTAACAAACTTGTCTTCCTTCCAAGCACAATCAAGGAATGGAACAGCTTGTTAACAGAGGCTGTGCAGAGCTCTATTGGCAGCACACCAAATGTGTCAGAAGGACAAGTCTGACAGTACAGTGACCAACCGTACCCCCGTCTTCGCTACCTATTCCCCAACCCATTTACCCTGCATGCAAGATCCAGGTTCACAGCTAACTCCTCCTCATGATGGAAAAGTTTGTTGTTCACCAAAATAATGTATGAGAAGCATTTCCCTCCACCCACTCTTTCCTGTGCTCCTGTCTACCTTTCAGTTTTCACTCCCACCTAATCTTCCTTCCTAATGGAAAGCATGACTAACTAAACTATGAATGTCCACATGAAAAAGTGAAAGAACAATTTGAATGAATGTTGAGAATGTGCAGACCTGCATTTCTCCAAAAAGGATGTTTAGTTATGAGGAAATCTGTTGTTTAGGTTTGAAAGAGTGGAAAGATCCATGGAAAGTTTTCCCATCTGTGCCCAAATGCAAAATGGCAGTCAAAACGGTAAATGATTCAATGAAAAAAAAAAGACTAGGTAAACAAAACCATGTTTTTGTTTGCAGAATTTTATATGAATGTACAGTAGAAGTTTCAACTTCACAAGCTTCAGAAGAAGATGAGCATAAATTACAAACAAACCAAACCAAAACAAACAAACAAACAAATAAAAAACTGTTCTCCTTCACTGTACTCTGACAATTCTTTTCTTTCTTTGTATTCAGTTTCTGTTGTTTATCCTCCATAAACTGTTCATTTGTCACATACACTGGTCTGTATTGTTGCTTGCTCAGTCTTTTCCTGTTTTTTAATATGTCGGTGATGTTTTGACAGGGATTTGGGCTGGTGACAGTGATGAAGAGGATTCGAGGCCTGGATTTGGAGGTCGCCAGAAAAGATCACAAGACTATACCTCGGGCATCAATTTTGTCAGTGGAGGGTTTAAGAAATCGGCCAAAGCAGAAGCAGAAGAAGTTGAGAAAATATTAAAGGTAAAGTCTCAAAATTCTGTTTTGATTAAGACTTGTTAAAGCTGTATGACAATTTAATTCACTGGCAAACTCAGAAAGTATGCAATCATGCATATGAACTTTAAATCAGATGTGTTCAAAAGTACTTCCACAAGTATGTTGTACATGACATTATGTATTCTATCATATAACTATATAGTTATAACAGATTTTGCTGTAAGAAATTTGAATTGCTCTCTGTAGGTATTAGTACAGTGCCACCCACCTTTTGTTTTGCTTTTTCTCCTGTTCTGTCGGCATATTTTTTGGTATACCTGCAACAGTGGATTTTTCATCAGAATTCTGCCAGGAACAACTCCCCAGGTTTGAGTTCTATCATGGGTGCACGCATGCTGCATGCATATGTTTTCTGTTTATCAAATATGGTAAAAGACTAGTATTCTAATCCAGTGGTGCAGGAAGAGAAAACAAACAAAAACACAAACAAATGCCCTGTATCAGATTGGAACCACATACCATGTATTTTCTCGCTCTCTAACTACATGGGTTGTTGGCTAGGCCATTTGTCCACCATATTTGTGTTGGCTGTGCGTTAGGGTAGAAGGTATTGTTCTGTTATACTTAAAAAAAGTATAGTTTCTATTGTCTGTTCACAGACAACAGAGAGTGATAAACCGGTAAGATTCATGAACAAAATCAGAACTTGTTCTGTCTGTAAGATTGTGTGGTTTAGGACAAAAGTTAACAGGCATCCCTTTCTGTTAATTAGGATATGTCTTATCATTCTACGCCATGCTGAGTGGCATTTTCTATAAACACTGTGTACCATTGCCGAATGGTGATTTCCAAGAATACAGAAAGTCTTTTGTGCTTCTTAGGTCTTGAATAGTTCTTTGCTATGTTGAGTGGCATTTTCCTTGAGCACAGTGTATACAGACAACTGTTTTTGCTGATTATGTCTTGCCTCTTTCTGCCTGGTGCTCATCAACGCATGTCACAGCCTGTGCATGATCAAAGGTTGGGTGTGAATCTTGGTTCAAATCTAGCACAGTTGAACCTTTTATTGTGCATAAACGATAAGTACAGTAAAACAATCTTTAAGAGTATTGGGACATGCATGATGTGAGACATAAGCATTTTACAGCAGACTCCATGAAAACTTTGTTCAGAGATGTCCCACCTGATGTGATCTTAATTAATATTTCTGAAAGAGATTAACATTTTTTCGTCTGTTCTAAGAATTTATAGAAGAAAGATTTTTAACAAAATTTCCAGTGTGTTATTAAGTGTATTTTAAAGGGTTGTGTGAATGAGGTTTTAAAAAAGACTGATTGTTAATATTTTTCATGACTTGTGAGTTTACTTCAGTGCGGTGACAGCCCTGATATGGCCTTTTGTAGTTGGCTGGGCTATATAAGCAATATTACCTTACCGTACAGGGAGAATATTTTGAGGTTGCATTTTACCTGCAACATGTGCTATTTTGAGTAAGCGAATTTAACATATTTGATAATTTCTTTTTTCCTTTTTTTTTTTTTTTTTTTTTGTTAATCAGTTTTCTTCTGATGCCTTCAGCCAGTGAGATAAAGTTACAGTGATGCAAATGTTAAATGAAGGATTGTAACTTTCCAGCAAATAACCTGAAATTATACATACAAAAGCCATTTAACTTCTGTAATTGAAGAAAATGTGTTTGACTGAGACATGGTCATAATTTTCCCCGATTCTTTTGCTTGCTTGAAGCAGAGTCGTGAGACATGGTCAAGTTTTATTTGCATTTAATCACAAATGTTACAAAACAACCTGTCAGAATAAGACGTACTGGTAAAGTTATGAACGATGTGTTCAGCTCCTCTTTATGAAGGAACCATATGTCAATGGATAATTTAAACACAATGAAAATTTGATATGCCATAGAAACATTATATTGCAGTAGCCGAGTTCCTTTTTAATGAACGAATCCAGGGTTATAGCAGATTGAATAAAGAAGGCCTAGTCTTCCAACAAAACAATCAAAACACGCCTGGCCTGAAAGGTTACACACACAGTCAGTCATGATGTCAGGACTGAAAGGGTTAATTATACTTTGATATGCTGAGTGGTGTTTTCCAAGAACACTGTGTGCACAAACCATCTTTTATGTTGGACTTTGGTGTTTAGAGAGACTGTTGAGTGATGCATATTGAAGTTCCATGTATTGTATCAAGGTCAGGGAGAATGTATACTGTATAACCTCGTTATTGCAATGCTGATTTTATGATGCATGATTTATTGCATATGTAAATAAAACAAAAAATACTATCAGAGCTTGAAAGTAAATTATGAGTGATTATTTCTAAGCATTTGAAGAGCCTTTCATGAAAAAAGCTATCAAAGCTTGAAAGTAAATTATGAGTGATTATTTCTAAGCATTTGAAGAGTCTTTCATTAAAAAAAGGGAAAAAAAAGGGATACATTTATATCAACTTGAATGGTGAAACTGCTGTTTTGCAACATCTGAAATTTAATTGTAAATAGCTTTTAATCTCAGTTTATTTTTTCTTCAAATGACTTCCCATTCTCCTCCCTTACTCATTGCTTTCCATCATGCACATGTGCTTTCACATTTGAGCTCGAATAGACTTTCTTCTTTTTAAGATATAATGATAATTGTATTCATATGCATAATTGCTATGTTACTAGAACTTGACAATTGATGAAGTAAGGTTACTTATCCTTGTGTGTTTCGTTTAGGGAGGAGATGAGGGTAGCAGTTCATCGTCACAGTTCAGCAGATCGTCTCAGAAGAAAGGGTCCTCCAAAGAAAGCATGCGGTTTCTTAAGGGACACCGGGATGATAAGTACAGTGATCTTTTCTTCTTTCATTTGATTTTTGTTGTTCTTCTTCTGTTCTTTTTCTGTCATGGTAATTTTTGTGTCAGTGCTTTTTTCTCTCATTTTTGTTTTAAGATTATGAAAAAAAATGTAATGATATTGATGATGCAGGGTGTAATAGTCACCAGTGTGCAAGTTGCTTGGGGCAATGGATTTTTTTTAAATCTGGTATGATCAGAAAAGTTCATTTTGGCTGTTTAGCAGAATTTCTCCTCTTAGAATATCTATATAGATATATGTATGTATGTCTCTCTCTCTTTCTCTCTGTATGTATGTATACACACACACACACACACACACACACACACACACACACACACACATATATATATATATATATATATATATATATATATAGTTTTCAGAAAACCCTGCTATAAGTCTGACTCCGCACCTAGCAGTAGAAGGGGCAAGGATAGTTCCATGTAGGAATATAATGATAACAAGTAAAAGTAAAGAAATCTGCATGCCCGTGCCTGTTTCTTCCACTTTATTTCCTTTTTCCTTTTCAAGGCTGATGAAGGCTGAAAAGCCGAAAATTTGAAAAGGAAATAAAGTGGAAGAAACAGGCACGGGCATGCAGATATATATATATATATATGTTTGGTTTTTGTTTGTTTGTTTGTTGTTGATAACAAAATTTGATTGTTAATATGTTTGGGTTGATATAATTTGTACAGCTGTTTGTATTTGTTCTCTAGGGCCTTTGGAAACTGGGAGAGGCACACCCGTGGTATTGGCCAGAAACTGCTGGAAAAGGTAAAGAGATGAAAGGAATTGTTTTCACTTCAGTCACAAGTTAGTTGTGCTGTGATGACTTGAAATTCGGGTTAGCAATGGGAGAATTTGGGATTCAGTGTAAGCATGAAGTGTCAGTGCTTTTGACTTAGTTGAAAGCATATGTCATTCATCTTTCTGTGGTTACGACAGGTAATGTGGAGGGGGAAAAAGTGATCAAATGTGCATTTAACATGGCTTTAAAGTGATCTGCATCGCTTTAATTTGGGTGAATTAAAGCATGATAGTCGGCCAGAAATCTGGATATGCATTTTAATGAATCACTAGTCTTCATCTGTTTGTTACTATATATGGATAGCACGGTAGGTTGCATTATATGTGTAAGAATATAGTGCGCTCCTGAAAACTGTAGAAAATTGCAGTTTATTCTTAATATTTACATCAACTGTTCTTGATCAAACGATTTTTGGATAGGCTTGTCAGAACAGTGTCATAGTGTGTGAAAAGGGAGTGGGGAAGGGCATGTGTGTTTGTGTGTGTTTTTATTGCTGTCTGGCATAGTGTTTCTTGTCTCTCTTTTTTTTTTTTAATACTGTTTTTGCTATTTTATAACATAAGTGAAGCAACACAATAACTTTGACCTTAAAAAACCCCCAGTAACTTGCTCAAGTTATTCAGTCACTACTCTTCAGAAAGTGCGTATGTAAATCGGTGATTATTTTATTGCCCCCATTTCAGATGGGCTACAAGCCAGGTGAAGGTCTTGGCAAGGAAGGCCAGGGTATCACAACACCTGTGGAAGCAGTGAAGCGGAAAGGTCGGGCCACAATTGGAGCATACGGATCGGAGAGGTCGGAACGCTCTCTGAAGGACTACCCAGTGGTAGATGAAGAGGCAGAAGAGGAGAAGAAGTTCCAGGAGGAGCTACAGCAATGGAAGAGGCAGCCGGAGGTGAGTTGTGCTGAGGTTGTAAGAGGTCTGGAGGTGATAGTCTTCTGTCTGTCAAAGAGTACACAGACAAAATTGTAGCAGCAGGAGGCGTACAGTGGTGTTTGATTTGATTAAAACTGTACACAGGACACCATCTACTAAGGCCCTCTCCTGAAACAACAATTGCTTAGCTATGGATCCAACGTAAGTGGATAGCATCTGCATGTTCAAGCAACGAGGATATCTGTGAAATTGCTGATAGCAACTACTTGAATACTAGCACATCATGGCATGAACATGGAGATAAAATCAGAATGGGAAGGGCTAAAGATGTTGAGACTTTGTGTTTATGTTGATCAGTAAGTATGAGAATGATGAATATAATTTATAGGATTATAGTCTGACCAGAGGCTACATGATAGGACCATACACTATACCTCTTTTCTCAATACATCAGCTAGGTCAGAGATCCATAATTTTTTTTTTTCATCACCTCAAAACCCTCAACCAACCCTTGGAATAAACTCTCTTGATCTGCATGATTTCTAGGATTTTTCATTCGCATTCAAAAGCAGGACAAATTAAAAATGTTGAAATACAGACTGTTACAAAATCCTTCAACAACTGTCTCATAGCAGTATCTGGTGGAACAAATGCCATTCATAGCTCGGTGTGTAGACTAGCTGCTCTTGAATTAAAACAGACACCTGCATTAGCACTGTTGATGTTATCGTTTGCAGAACAAGAAACAGAAACCCAAGTATGTGTACAAAACAGCTCAGGAACTTATCGACTCTGGAGCCAAGCAGAAGAGGAAGATGCCGTCATCAGCTGGGCCCAAGGTTAAGGTCATTGATATGACGGGAAAAGAAAAGCGAGTGCTGTCAGGTAACATTTGCAGCTACCATGTTTTCCCCATTTCCTTTTCTTTCTGTCTCTCCTCTTAATGTTTTTTGCTCAGTTTTAATCTCTCTGTTTTCCAGGTTGAATAGATACATTGTCTCATTTCAAAGTCACGACATCAGTTTGCATTTTAGTTCTGTTATAGTTGAGTCATTGTTATTATTTACATTCCTTTTTTGCCTGTTAATATTACCATTACTAGTTATATGTTAGTATCATGTAGCATCACTGTCTCCATCACCATTAAGCTCCTATATTAAGACTGATCATTTATTGATTTTATACGTTTGGTTTCATTCTTTTTCATTTATCAGTGTTAGCTTTTATCAGGCATGCAGTCTGTCTTTTGCTGTATTTACGCATTTTTGCTGCATATGTGTGTGAATGTATGTTTATGTGACTGAGCTGTCAGATGAAAGTTTGTTAGTAAAGAAGAGGGGGCCAAGGATGCTTGGGGTTTAGGGCAGAATTAGGGAAATGGAGAAGTATTGGGGGTCTAGTGAAAATGATTGCTTCGACATGAACTTGAAGGTATTTGTATGTGGTTTTGAATAAATGTTAATCAGTATTTGCTCAAATCTCCAGTTGTTGCTGTTTACGTGAAAAGTCTTCTTGTTTATTCTGTGTGCTGTTTGTTTGCATTTGTGCTGCACATGTTGGTGTTGTTAGCAGCATTCATTTGGAGCTATGGGCATGTAATTATTGCATCATGTGGGCAAGAATTACCTTGATTTGTTTGCTGGTTACTCTCTACTGTTCTCTGCCTTATTAATTATTACCTTTCATGCCACCCAAACTGAGATTACCTGTATTAGTTTTTTGTGTGTCTGTGCGTTCTGTTTCATGTTCCCTGCTGTATTTATTAGCACCTTTTGTACCGACCAAACTGAGGTTACCTGTATTAGTTTTTTGTGTGTCTGTGCGTTCTGTTTCATGTTCCCTGCTGTATTCATTATCACCTTTTGTACCGACCAAACTGAGGTTACCTGTATTAGTTTTTTGTGTGTCTGTGCGTTCTGTTTCATGTTCCCTGCTGTATTTATTATCACCTTTTGTACCAACCAAACTGAGGTTACCTGTATTAGGTTTTGTTCCTCTGTGCGTTCTGTTTGACTATATTCAAGATCAAAAAGGCTTTGACAGCCTTTAATAAATATTGATTTGCATGTATTCATCTCTCAAGTTGTAGTGTACATTGTCAGGTGCAGGGTATAAGAGGAAGCTTGAATCGTTTGAATTTTTTTTTCTTCTTTTAAGGGGGACAGTAAGAGGGAATGTCTCCCTGTTTATTCTGTTTGCTCTGTGTTTGTATTTGTGCTAGGCGACTTGCTATGATAAGCAGGATTTGTTTGGAGTTATGCGCATGTAATCATCTCATCATGGGAGCAAGAGTTACCTTACTTGTTTGCTATATGTGCGCATGGGTAGATGTGGTTTGGAGGAGAAAGCTTAGAGGTAAGATAGAAATAAAATGAAAAATCCATTTTTCTCATTTGTGTTATGATATGTATGTAACAGAGTAGCTCAGATGTTCTTGTGTTAGAATTATTCTTTGTGAAATGACGACAAAATAAAATTCTTAAGTCTTGTTTGTGCATGATCCATTTGCGTAACTATGTGCAAGTTGTTTTTGCACAGGTGCTGTGAGCGTGGAAGTTTATGTTTGTGTGTGGTGCTTTTGTACCCATATCGATGTATGTGTACGCTGACATATGTGTACCTCATCTCAGGTTACCATGCCATTGGGAAGATACACGACAAGCCTGATGAAGAAGAGGAGGTGGAGGTTGAGAAAGGAGGTGTGCGTGCCTTTGACATGCCTGAGTTGATCCATAACCTGGGCCTGCTAGTTGACATGACAGAGGAGGATATTGTGCAGAATGAACGAAGGTTGGTATTGGCTATATTATGTACATATGGCAAAGAAAAAGAAAGTTTCATAATATGTTTTTATGTGGGTGGATCATCGCTGTACCATCTGTGTATAAGCAGATCCAAATAACTGTCCTAATTAAGATGTAGACAGATTTAATTAACTTCGTTCCAAGGTAAACAATGTCTAGGTGTGCTTAAATGAGACATATGAGAATGTGAAAACACTGACTCACAATGATAAACTGAAATGATATATTGTGAGATTAATCCTCGGTCGTTCTGAAAGGAGGCTTAAACACTGATTTTTTTTTTTTTTAATTGAATAAAATTCAAGAACAGGCAAAATGAAAGCAGTTTTATTCATTTTAGGGAAAGATAAGTATAATAGAAAACAGCCACTGAACTTTCCAAGGAAAATAAAAGTTTTTACTTTTACCAGCTGAGCCAGCCACTTGAGGTGGCAAGGTTTTTCTTCTCTAGGGCTGTGCCTGGTATCAGAGACAGGTGTGCAACACCTCCAGGTGCGCATGCTGACATGCTAATTGGCAAATACTGAAAAAGTAATTTCTAGTGGCTGCACTCTGTGGTCTTAAGAACATAGCTGACTAGTTAGCACATGGATGTTTTTGCTTGTCAAATAGCTTAGTTAAGACATTGTAGGACACTACTCAGTGATCCCATCTTATTGACAACAAAGACCTGAGCACTGAATTTTCGCTGCATTCAGCTAGAATTTCCAGAGTCAGAGAAATGTCTGTCAGATGTCGCAGTGTTGTGTGTGTTTTCATTTTAAGAAAGACTGCTAGATTTGTCCATGCAGTGAATTAAGGTTAGAATATATTTTGACCCCTTTGGTAATTTAACAGAACAAAGTTAAGATCAAGGTCAGCTTTTCAAGCTTGCATCCTTCTTCTGTCATTGGTAATGGTAAAAATACATATCAAGGGTATTCAGTCTTAATGTGCTATTACTTGCTGTTTAACTTAAAGTTTTTCCGTTGGCAGCAAATGCAACTTTATGATCTGCTAAATATTGAAAGAGATAAAAAAAAAAAAAAAGAAAGCTGATCGAGTTTGCCTGTTGGCAACAGGTTCAAATTTTGGGTGTTGTGTTTGGCAGGATATTGTTAAAGATAATCAAAATACCAGACTCCATGGGAAAATGTAGACACACACACACACACACACACACACACACACACACACACACACACACATGCACGCACACACACACATGCACACACACACACACACACACACACGCACGCACGCACACACACACACACACACACACACACACACACACACACACACACACACACACACACACACACACATGCAGGTTCTATGATAACTTTAAAAAAGTATTAAAAAGAAAAAGTGGATGACTGATTTGAATGCCGTTCAACAGGTTACGGCACAACGAGGATCGCTTGGTGAATCTAAAGTACGAAGAGGAACGTCTCGACACGCAGTGTCATCAGGAGGAGGAACAACTGAAGAAGCTGACTTGTTTATTGGACATTGTCAAAAGGTAATTGCTTGACTTTGCATTTCATCTTCATTCAGTTTTATTGATATTTCTTGAAAGAAACCGACTCCACCAGCTCTTTGGCACACACGACCTTGTTTTCTTACTGAATTTTGTTCCAAATTCCATCCTTGAAAGAATATTTATTGACAGTTCCAAGTCTGCAAGGGTTGCTTCTGTTGCCTATTGGTCATCTGCTTCTGCTCAAGAACTTCCAAAATAAATTCCCTCTGACGGTTCCATCTGTAATTTAAAGCATCTCTCTCTCTCTCTCTCTCTCTCTCTCTCTCTCTCTCTCTCTCTCTCTCTCTTTCTCTCTCTCTCAAGCTGTACATAGTATCCACTACAAAACCAAAAAAGCACAGCCATGAATGTTATGAAGGTGTCATTCTCTTTTGGCAGCATCAGTGTCCATAGCATGCTCTGAAAGGTGAGATACCACCCTGTAGACTTCAGTCTGCTCTACAAGCAGGTCAGAGAAGCAGGAACTTGTGTCAAGTCCAAGAGAGACCACCCTGTAAATTTCAGTTCACAGAACAACAGGATTTCATGATTGTTGTGTGTGCATGTATGTCTGCAGCTGTGAAGAACGTACCCAGAAAGACTGTGAGAATCCTCTGACGCTGGATGAGTGTGTGTCGGTGTTCAAAGTGCTCAGAGATGAGTTCCACTCAGAGTACAAATTGTACGAACTGTCAGCCCTCTCCATTGCCATCATCTTTCCACTGGTATGTTTTTGTTCCCTATCCTTCTTTTTCTTTTTACCTGTTTCTTTGAAACTGATAAGATTTTGTTTTTGATGTGCATACCAGAAGTTATCATACTTGAGAAGTATGTTGAACACATTTTACAGTAACTGTTACAGGCTTAAATTGTAAGTTATCATACTTGAGAAGTATGTTGAACACATTTTACAGTAACTGTTACAGGCTTAAATTGTGTGTGTATGGGTGTATACATGTCTTTGTGTTACCATGTTATTTTGACTGAAATAGATGGAAAGAGAAGTGTGCTTTTTTGATTACTTGCAACAAGAATCTTTGTTCTGTTTTTGTGTTTTTCTGAGTTTACAGGGATTTTCGAGAGATTATGACTTCACATAATAGATATTAAAATTTCTCCACCACACTTCGTCAGGATTACTTGTCCGACATAATGTGCAGTCACATGGAGTGGGAAATAATGTAAATGCTATATTGTTGTCTGTGCACTAGGTAACATGAAATACAACCACTCCCATCCAAAACAAAACAAAAATAAAAACAACCATCCAAATCGTGCAGATGAAGGACTTTTTGAGCAAGTGGGATATTTTGCGGGATCCCAGTTACGGGGTGATGACAATGCAAGAGTGGCGCCTCCTACTGGAAAACGAGAGCTCCGCCCTCAACCCTGGCATGGCTGATGTGGATCCTTACTATCGTCTGCTGTGGGACGTGTGGCTGCCTCCAGTCAGAGCCACCATCCTGTGAGTTACAGCTGTTGCTGTCCACTGTGAGTTAGGCCTGTCTCTGTGTAGACCTGTTTGTGTGTGTGTGTGTGTGTGTGTGTTGCTTTATGATTACCTCTTTTTTTGTTGTTGTTGTTCCTTTGATTGTGTAAAGTTAAAGATTTGCTTCCCAGAAGGGAACATGCAAGAGATAGGATAGTTGCTTTAAACTCTCCCATGGGTAGAGAAGGAGAAGACAGCAAGGAGTACTTTGAAGCCATCTCTTTAGATCAGAAGCAGAAGAGAAGCAACTGGCATAGCCTGAAGAAATTATTCTGGAAATGAGTTCATTGTATGCATGTCCAGTGACATACCTAATTGAGCACTCACATTACTGTAACTAATGGACGTGATTCTACCCGATCGGTTTGTTTTTAGTCTGTCTTTCAATCCTAATTCAAGGCAATAATGGCTTAGGGTGAATCCATGCAAGTGTCAGACCCTTTTTGTTTGTTTGTTCGTTTTTTGTTTGTTTGCTTTTTGCTTGTGACAACATTGCATCTATCTTCCCAGTTCATTATAAGCAAGCCTGAAAGCTTGAAAGATAGCCTTGTTTTGTATTCCAGTCCTGTAAAAAGGCTTTATAGAATAATCTTCTTGTTTTTCTTTAACTCAGGAAATGGAACCCTCGGGAATACCAGCCCCTGATCGCCATGCTGGAGGCGTGGCAGCCAGCGCTGGTGCCCTGGATTGTGGACAACATTCTGGATCAGCTGGTGTTGCCACGGTTACTGCAGGAAGTGGAAAGCTGGAACCCACTGACAGACACCATGCCAATCCACTCCTGGCTTCATCCTTGGCTGCCGTTTATGGGTGGGTTGGTTGACTCTGTGTGTGTGTGTGTTTATGTGTGTGTTAAGTGCAGACCTGTTTACTCATATGATTTCATTGTGTTTTGTACACACGCTTGGTGAAAATATGATGAATACGACAAATTGGAGGGAAAAATTGAAATCTTGAGACAAAGGTCTGGAGAGGTAATTGCACTTGCAGTATCTAACCATTATGTCAGTCTGCTCTGACCAAAGAGTGACAACTATCACATGCAAAATGGCATCTGGCTGCATCTGTGTCTTTGACAACATGCCAGTACATCGGAACAGTAGAGAAGGGACTACAGACTCTGAAATATTGAGGGGCCAAAAACATCTGGCAAGAGAGCCTGAATTTGTCCAGGGTTATGCTGATAAATTAGGTTTGAAAGTAATTGTGAGAAACTTCTTTTACGATAAGTACTGGAAGATCAGATATCCTCCTATTCTCTGCCATGTGATGGTAGATGAAAACAGTCCGCCTCGTCCCCCCCCTTCCCCCACCTGGCTTGCCGTGTGATGGTAGATGAAAACAAACACCCTCCCGTTGCTGTGTGATGGTAGATGAAATAAATACACACACCCCCCCCCCCCCCCCCTTCCTCTCCCTCCCATTTTTACAAAAGTTTGGGAAATGTGTACCCATGCTTTGTAGAAAATGATTTTTATTTTAGTTGAAAAGTAAACCAGTAGCAGTTTTATTGTAAACAGGCCTGTAAGTGTAGTTTGCTTACCTGTGTGTATGTTTGACTGACTGTGTTTGTATGATGATGTGTTAATATGACATACAGTAGAATCCGGTTATAAGAAACACGGTTATAAGAAAACTCGGCTATAAGAAATCAAATGGTTTTCCCCTGCTGAGAGGATTCTTTAACATTACTTAAAATATCTCGGATGTAAGAAACTCGGTTGTAAGAAAACTCGCTTGTAAGAAACAGGTTTAGCTGACCCTGGCGAAACTTTACCTCAGATGTAAGAAAGTCTCCGCTGTCGAAAGTTTTTCTCGGTGGGCCTACACATACCTATATAAAAAAAATTTAAAAAACCCAGCAATTCCACGATGCAGGTCACAGGAATTGGCGGGACAGGATGTGGGCCCTTTGATGTCGCCTAAGAGATGGGATATCCAGATGTAAGCTAGGCAAAACGCTGGCGCTTGATTACGAGAGGTGTTTGAACTCCCCCCCCCCCCCCCCCCCCTCCCCCAGTCCTCTCTTCACACCAGTGCAAGGCAAGGCTTTGTACAATGTAAAGTGAAGATGGCTGACAAACACAAAAGACAAGCAATTTCGCTGAAACGAAAAATCCAAATTTTGGATGCTGTGGAGAGAAACCCGAAAAAGAAAAAGACATTGATTGCTGAAGAATTTCAGATTCCTCTTGCTACTCCGTGCAACATTGTAAAACAAAGGGACAAATACAAAAATCAGTTCTTGGGCAGTACAGCTGACCCGCAGCTACAGCAAAAGAATAGTAAGGCGAAACCTGAGGACATTGACAATCAACTTCTGCAATGGTTTGTCCAAGCGAGGTATGTTATGTTACTATCTCCACCTCCTCCTTCCCCCCCCCCCCCCCCCCCCCCCCCCCCCCCCGCCATCTCTCTCTCTCTGTCTCTCACACACACACACTCCCCCTCTCTCCATCACTCCCTCTCTTCCTCCCCCCCCTCTCTCTCTTTCTCACACACACACACACTCTTTCTCCCCCCTCTCTCCATCACTCCCTCCCTCTCTCTCTCTCTGTCTTTGTTTCTTGTGCATGTTCACGTATGTGAGAAGCTTGATAAATAATCAAGGAATCACATGCTATGTTCGTATTCATTTCATATTTGACGAGCATCAATATGTAATAGCCTACAACTTATGAGTACCTGTTAACTCCAATTCAGAATATCGCTGAGCGCTGTTAAATACTGCTCGTAAATACTTGTGTGGGTGCGCGTTCGTGCGTACACACACACACACACACACACACATACACACTCTCTCTCTCTCTCTCTCTTTCAAACTTTCAAGCTTTCATGTTCTGTTCTGATGACAAATTATAAAACAGTTCCTACCTGCATTTCAAGACACAAGGCTTGAAATAAATCTTTTGTAGTGTGTGATATAGTATTGTCTCTGATGCAGTCCCCAGATACAACACATGGTAACATATTTATATGCATTCTTGTTAAAATTAAGAATATATACATGTACTTGCATACCACACACACACACACACAACATCATCATGGATGTCCGTCACAAAGCGACGATGACGTCAGTGGCGCCTTTGGTGTGTTATGGTTTATGTTTAAAACACCTTTTGGACTGAGGACTCGTCCAAGAATAAGTGATTCATTTATTTATAGGTGCATTTGTTAATATTGGGAAATTTCCTTACAATTATGTTGACTTTAACTGTTTACCGTTGCGTTCTAAATCTCTCTCTCTGACTTTAACTATTTACCGTTGCATTCTAAATCTCTCTCTCTCTCTCTCCACACATCATACACACACGAAAATGTTGATCCCTCTTTCTCTATGTCATGACGGCCAATGGCTCCAAGAATAAATCTATACTCTCCTTTGTCGCATTTTTACTCGTCTATCGTGTTTATGCGTTTGTGTATGTGTGTGTGTGTTGTATGTATGTGTATGTGTGTGTGTGTGTGAGAGAGAGAGAGGGAGAGAAAGTGATAAGAAAAAGAAAACACACTAGAAGTTTTATGTCACAGGCCAAAGTTTACTTGCGAAATCAAAGAGCCTTCTCTCTCTCCCCCCCCCTCTCTCTCTCTCTCTCTCTCTCTCTTGCTCGCTCTCTCTTCTCTGTGTGACTCTCTTTGTCTCTCTCCGTGTCTCTCTGTATGTGTGTCTCAATCTCTGTCTGTCTGTCTCTCTCTCCCTCCCTCTCTTTCTAACACCGACAATTACAGAAACGTGCAGAGAAAAAGAGAGCCAAAGCAAAAACAAACAAAAACTTGGATATTAGAAACACTATAAAAAAAATTTTTTTTAGAACTCTCAATTATAAGAAACCTCGGCTGTAAGAAAACTCAGTTATAAGAAACAAAAAAAAAGTTCCCCTCAACTTTCTTATAACCGGATTCTACTGTACATATGTGTTAGCGTGCATATGTGCGCTGTCCACCAGTTACCACATGGCTGAAAATCTCGTCTGTTCCACAGGGGAGCGCCTAGAGCCACTATACGCCCCCATCCGCCACAAGCTGGCCAGTGCGCTGACCAACTGGCATCCATCTGATGTGTCGGCCAAAATCATCCTGGAGCCGTGGGCCGGGGTGTTCAAACAGGGCCACATGGACGCCTTCCTGGTGAAGAACGTCCTGCCCAAACTGGGGCAGGCTCTGGAGGAGATGCCCATCACCCCCCATCAGCAGAACCTGGGTCAGTATGGCAAAGGGCAGGAGATACTATTTCAGCTCACGGTCTGGGTCATTGGGTAGACAGTTCTGGGTTTGCTTGATTTTGCGTGCTGTATATGTAATTCAGTTCCGTGTTTTAATTTGCTCTCTGATTCTATGATACACCGTTGCATTTTATTCTATATGTTGAATATGTGATAAAGTCCATAGTTTGATTTTGCCCTCACTGATTCTATGGTACACCGTTGCATTTTATTCTATATGTTGAATATGTGATGAAGTCCATAGTTTGATTTTGCCAGCTGAACTTGGCAGCCTGAATCAAGTTTTTGTGTACATGTACTGCCTTTTTTGTTTCTTTTTGTTTTCATTTGTCAGTTTATTTATTCAGATTCTGGTGTTTATAAACCTTTTATTTCTAAAATGCACATGCTTTTCTTCTCAGTTGGTATGCTGAAGTCTCTTCTAGCTGCACCGATCTTCCATTGAAAACTTATTTTGGCTGCTGGTGAAAGGTCACAAATACCAAATTAGCAGGCTAGTGTCTCTCAGTTTATGGATATCTCTCATTAACAGTAACACAACTCATCGTTGTGAGATATCTAAGAATATGACAAGATTTCACATATAAGCAGCTCTGTAGAAGGCAGTATAATGAATAAGATTTATTCATTCCCCCCCCCCCCCCCCCCCCCGTTAAAAAACAATTTTTTTAGTTCTTTTGTTTTTGGAAGTGGACAGGCAAGTTCAGGATACAAGACTAACAGTGAAGTGTATGGGTGGTTACAGACCCGTGGAGGTGGGTGATGGCTTGGAAGGACATCATGCCCATTGCTCCCATGGTCACCATCCTTGATGCCAAGTTCTTTCCCAAATGGTTGCAGGTAGGAAAAGTTGTTGAGGCTTTATTACAAGTGCTTGTAAAGCATTGTTGAGGTTTTCTTATGCAAGTGTGTTTGTGTGTGTGTGTGCATGTAAAGCCAAATCTTCTTTGTTATGTTTGCATACACATGTGCAAGGGTATGGAGAATGAAGTTCACTTCTCTCTGTTTTGAAGGCTGTTATTCTGTGTGCAGATTAAAAGCAATGTTCTCGTCTTCATGTGTGTGTGTGTATGTGGTGTGTGCATGCATGTGTGTGTGTAGAGAGCAAGCTTCTCTTCTCTTTGGTGTGTGTGTGTGTGTGTTTGAAGAGCAGAGTACCTTCTCATCTCCCTCTGTGCATATGTGTGTGTGTGGAGCAAAGTTCCATCCTGCATGTTTTTTGGGTACGCAGGAAGGTAAAAGGAGGGAGACTGTTGCCTACACAGCTTGATCTTTTGTTCAAGGAGTTTTGTTATTTTCCTCTTGTTGTGTATCAACACATGTGTGTATGAACATGTCAAGTGCATGTCAATACATTTTTTTTCTCTCCTGTTCTCATTTCTACATGTTCAAGCATTATGTCACAGGTGTTGGTGGCGTGGTTGTCCAACATGCCAAACTACAATGAGATCACTCGTTGGTACCTGGGGTGGAAGGCCCAGTTCCCCGAGAAACTGTTACAGTACCCAACTGTCAGAGGTGGGTGGCTTTCCTTCAGCCCCAAAAATGATGTAGATGCATGCTTTCCAAAACTGAAATGCACATTACATCCTGTATATTTTAGGATTGCATGAGGAATGAAAAATATTTTTGACTAGAAAGGCACTTGGGAGACTGTAGACCTCCACCAAGGTTGAACAATCCTCTGAAGTTTGATATAGATCTGCTCTAAAACTTCGTGGGCTTGCCCTTGATCCACATACCGTGTTTCCACCAATTTGCATTAAAATTTGTTTTGTAGTTTTCAAGTGATCTTGCTGACAGACAAACATACCAACAGACACAGGTTAAAACATGCCCACCTTGGTGGAGGTAAAAATTCCTTTTGTGCTTTATACATTTCTTTCTTACAAAAATGAAGTTTTTTCCATTGGCATGCCACAACTTCGCTGACTTCAAGAAGGCCATTGGACATGTTTAGTAAAGTATGAACGTTGTGAGAATCTGTTACATTGACAGTGAACTCTTCCGAGTCATAGCAACATTCCACAAAGATGCAACTGGCGCGATTCTGAACCACCACCATGGAGACTTCTGAACAATCATGGGAGTGTGTCACGGGTACCTCCTCTCTCCTATTTTGTTCAAAATGTACCTGATGAATACATTGCTGGAATTGCTTCTGATCCTCCCTACCTATGCAAAGATGTTTTTGCAACTTGTTTTGCCAGTGATATCCCCCAATAAGCAGGTTGTGAGATCAGACTTCAGGAACTCGCCATTGTATGGAAGAAAGCAAGTGTGTACAAAATGTAAGTCGGCTCAGAGAGAAGCAATTTTAGACATTCTGCGGAAGTAGACATCTTGCTGGAACTGGAAGAAATTGTAAACTTCATGTAACTTTGTTCTTTTGTGAGCCAGGATGCTAGGTCAACAAAGGCATGACGAATCTCACCCTGTGTGTCTGCCATGAAAAGACTCCCCAAAAATAAAACCTACAGATGACTTGAAGTATTAATATAAGGACTAGATACTGGCAGCAATCTTCTGGCATTTGAGATTCTCAGGAAAAACTTTGAAAAATGTTTGAATTAAGCATCAAGTCAGCACAAATGCAGACAGACAAGGACCTCTCCCAATGGTCACCAAAAGGCCAAAGCTTGTCTGATATGGTCATGTATCTTACCATGACTCCCTGTTAAACCTCTTGTACTCAGTTTCTCCGACTGCAAACTTCCCCTAGATTTCAGATTCTTTTACAGGTTTCAGCCTAAAAATGGGTATGTGTGATTATTAACTTATGGGGGATGTATGTGAACCTCTAGGAGAAAGAAAATTGGCAGACAGTTTCATAAGAGCATGCACGTGATGTTTTATGATGACAATCAAGTTTACAGCATGCAAGCATGCGCAATCACCATGCTGATGCAAGTTGTTAGTGTAAGATGAAATCTGAGGCCTACCTGACGCGATCCATCCGCTGCCTGGCAGTACAGGTCCCACTGGTTGTCCCACCAATGTCATACAAAACTTGTCACATGTCACACACAATACTATAAAAGAGGGTCAGGTGCGCCCTTTGCAGCTTGTTTTTGTCTTGCATACCTGTTTGTTTCATCGGTAGCAGTCTTAAAAAACAAAGAGGAACAAAGAAAACGAAAAAATCAAGTGGTGTAGCAGTGTCAGGTAACGATTGAGCCTGCCCAGTGGATTACTGAAACTGACGCACCCCTGCCGTGCCATGTGTCGCGGGCCACCATTTTGTCTGAAGCGCTGCCAGTGGAACATTGTATTGCGGGTCGCTTTGCACTTCACCATCTTCTTCAACACCACTACCTACTTCTATATCACTTTCATTCTCCATTTTTCTTTCAAATGTCTCCACTTCTACAATAATTTGATCTAACTCCTCTTGCGAGTGGTCGACCATCTCATCGTCGTTCGTAGCAGACGTGAAAGCAGCCATTGTGTAAGTCAGTCTGTTTCATTCACAAAGTTACTCGCTGCGTTCTCTGCCTATTCTCAATGAACACACACCATTCCATCACCCAAAAATAGTGCCAACACATGATTGGGCCATGCCTGAGTCTTCCTAGTTACTGTCTGCGACTGTGAGTGTCTACACACATGATCACTGCGTGATGGAAATTCCCCCAGAGAGGTCCCGGTATGTCCCGGTACGGGAAGAACAGGTACCCGACGTTAAGTCCCGGATTGTCCCGTTGCGAGTATAAGAGGGTTAAATACCATTTTAGACAGTGCAGTGGAGGATGAATGTTCAGATGCAGATCAGAAAATTCCAGAATGGATAACATAAAGGACAGGTTACAACACCTGTGGACAGGCTACGACTCTCTCTTGTTGTGCATGACTTGTGGGGGGGGGGGGGGGGGGGGGGGGGGGGGGGGGGGAGCACAAGAGAGCTGTGAAGATCCCTCATTGTCCAAGCATTATAGTGGTACTTCCGAGACCTGCTGTCATGGGACAGTAAGTAAAATTTATGCAACAGTTTGGTTGATAAAGCTAAGGAATAAAGTCTGTTGGATTGTTTGGGTTAGGAGGTTTTTATCAATCCAATCTTCAATGCAACATCAGTAAAAGTAATGCACAATGTGCAGTTTTCAAGCTTATTACTACTGTAGTGTTATTGTGGGTACATCAGATTTCTTTTCCTCTCATATTAACCGCACACTAGCAGACTCACTAATTTGATAACATATCTTTAGTCTCTAACAGAATCTGTCAGTGACAGTACTTTCTCTTTCCTAGTTTCAACTACATGCAAGCAGACTACCTCTGTCAGACACTGAGATTTTGTCGCAATATGAAGGCTTAAATAAACATCTTCCTTTCTAAATAGTGTATGCATGATGCTTGCCTGTGTGCTTATGCATGGACAGTCAGAACCGTTTCAATATTTTGTTTATAATGAAGCATGCATTTATGCAATTTAATTGAAGGCAAGTTGGTTGTGGGTAATCTTGGAAAGCACTGCAAGTTGGTCTTTGTACCATGTGTTTAAAAATATGTGACATTTTAATTCACAATATTCAAGGTCTGGGTTTCTACAGCCATTTGTGTTTGTGTGTGTAAATGCAGACCACATGAACAAAGCCCTGGACATCATGAACCAAGCAGTGTCGGGTCACTTTGCCCCAGGCATGAAGGAAAACATAGCCTACTTCACCCACACGAGCGTCGACAGAATGACGCCAAGACTTCCTATCCCCAGACATCAACAGAAAAACAACCCCCTCCAGTGTCACGTGTTGGGCCAGAGGTACAGACTTGAAGTGTTGTAATTTGCAAAGTTTCATGGTATTTTCTCCTGGGTGAAGATGAGATTATCAATACTTTTTACTGTTTTAATTCTGATCCAATGTGCTTTGGTACTTGTTTGCTGGAGTTAAAAGCACACGCTTTTTACACATGAATAGCTGAACTCCATGGTTTTGGCTGACACCATTTATGAGAGCATGCAGATTTGATAGGAAAGAATTCTGTCCAGCTAGGTCATGTTTTCTGTTGTAGATCTGTTCATGGCCGGTCCACTAAATCTCTATACAGATGTCCTAATCTTTCTTGTATGTGGGTATCTGGAGATCTAAAACATGCTTTGACTTTTGGCTTTTATTTGACATCAAGATGTAAAATGTCATTTTTTCTTCTCGTCACGTAGATAACAAGAAATGTGCAGCTTCAACAAATGTCTGCCGTGTGACTGGCATCAACCCTCTTCAGTATGCACTTAGCTGCGCTTAGTTACACTGAAAACCTACGGCAAGAGAAGTAACTCCGTAATTTGAACATGGTTACCCAATTTGAAAATTTATTTAAAAGAGAGGAAAGGAAATAATGAAATGAAAATAATTTTTAAAATTCCTACGAATATATATGTTGCTATATCATAAGTTTGAAGAATGTCACATGAGCCATTTACTCAGGAAAAAAAAAAATCTTCTTCTTCAGAACTTTCTTCTGAATCATTGTTTATCATATCTGGAACCTCATCCCATTCGAAATCTAGGTCACTCTAAGCTTCATCACCCAGCACTTTCATTAAGTCTTATGCCGTTAATCCTACAAATCACAGTATCTTCATCACTAAATCCCATCATAGAACGGCAGAAATCAAGGTTAGCCATGGTGAAAAACAGTATTTCAACCACAAAACTTTAAAAATTCATAACTCGAGAACTACGGCACGTATCGACTCGCGTTTTTTTGCAAACGGAAGTGAATCACCACAGGAAGAACGAAGTCACATTCTCGCGAGACTTCCTTTTTTTATGTTGCCACGTGTCTTACCAGGCGCTGGCAGGCGTTCAGCGTTTCGGCAGTGTGATTTCTGGTCGGGCGCATCGCTTGTCAAGAGAGTTATGCAGTTCGTTTAATTCTGTACCAGGAATAAAGTGGCATATGAACCTGTGTCTGTCCTTCACTTTGGTTTTCGCATTTCTTGTTCATTTCTTGCCGGATATTTTTTTTCACTTTTTTTTTAACCATTTGTTATTGAGCTCATTCTCGACATTCAGTTCAATATGATAATGTATTTTACGATGTGTCTGTGCCATTTTACTGAAATCTGTCCATAGTAGCGACTGATGTTTGGTTTGCCTCATTTCTGATACAAAGAGCTTTCTGTTCCAGCCTTCGATGCGCAGTGCCGGAGCTACCACAGTGCCACTCAGTTTCAGAGATCTGGTGCAGAAACGAGTGAGTTCTGTTTTCACTGTGTGCACTGAATGTGTGATGCATACTACACCTCCAGTATGTCTCACGAGGACTGACTATACACAACCTATGCATGGTAGATAACTTGATATAGACTCTAATTTGGTTTGTTGGTGCAGAAATACAAGCTGCTCATATTATTTCTGATTACTTCCATTTTGAGAGAATCCAGTTTAGATTATAACATTTATGTCGTAAACTATATGCATCAGTGATAGTGTTCGTGTGCGTCAAGAGCAAATGGAGAGATGGACCGATATTTCTTTGCTTCTGGATCCAAGTTTATGCATTGAAGATAAAACATAATGGAGATGAAAATGAAGTGCACACACACACACACACACACACATACAGCAGATCATTACATTCACTTGGCTTGGAATTTTCAAGTTCTTTTAACGGAGAAAATCAGAATAGCTCAGGATCAGTGTTTGGAAGTGGAGTAACTTTCTGTCTAAAATATAGGTGTGGTGTGACAGACAGCTGTGTGATGTTTCAGGCGGAGGAAGAGAACCTGCTGTTTGCTCCAGTGCCAGGCAAGACCCAAGAGGGCCATCAGGTCTACCGCATGGGCAAGGCCATGGTCTACATAGACCGCAACGTCATGTTCATGCAGGAAACCAACTTCCGATGGGTGCCAGTTTCTTTACAGACCGTCATTGACAAGGGAAAATAGTGGCTCACCACACTGGAACAGACTGTTATGTTTTGTTGTTGTTAACATTGTGTGGATGTATAGTATGTATTAAAATCAAGTGAGAAGATGATTTGTGTCTGTGAACATGAACAAGAGGAGCAAAAACATTCCATATAAGCCACCGATTTCACTAGCTTACCACCAGTTGCTACAGTTATACGGGTTAGAGTGTATGAAAAGAAGTATTATTCTTTTAACAAAACTGTCAA
The DNA here is from genome assembly GCA_033310375.1 of Conus canariensis. Classification (NCBI taxonomy): domain Eukaryota; kingdom Metazoa; phylum Mollusca; class Gastropoda; order Neogastropoda; family Conidae; genus Conus; species Conus canariensis. Next base: position 25,098,587 of record CM065727.1, read on the forward strand.
AAAAATAATTTGCAGACCTGTGTTAGCAGTACTGCTATGATTCTGATGTAGCAAACTGGATTTTCATAAACCCATACCTATTTCACACATTCATCTTGGTCTTTCTCACTCACAGATGTAAGCATTCTGTACACTTCTTGTCAAGTTGTTGGTGAAGATCCTGTTTTCACTACAGTATGATTGAAGATGGACCCTCCTTGGGTACATAGGTGCTTAGCCTAAATTCACCCAAATGTGTGTAGATTTAAATACAAATGACATCTGGTTACACTATACTGCTCACTGTCAAGGTACTGATACACTGGCTCTAATTTCAGTTGGACGGTTGGCCAGCTGATCATGCCAAAGCCTTTTCATGGCCGATTCAGGCTTCAGGCAAGTTGAGTGAATGGCATCAATGAATGAGAAAATGGACAATTTTTCAATCAGTAGCTTTCTTGCCTTTGAAATTGGTTTCCAGAACCCCAGAACGGGTTATTCCCCGCAGCCTCACGGGTGACAAGATTCTGTCCTCAAGTACCTGCCCCCTTTCTGAAACGGTATTTTAATTTCTGTTCAAGCTGTCACTGGGCTCACATGGCATTTTTAACCAAACTGACAAATTCACTCTCATATGTAGCTTTAAATTTTTCTTTCATACCTGAAATACCTACACCTATCATCCTTTTCAAACTCTAGGCTGCAACACTGCAATGTGCGATTTATAATCATTTCCAACATCTGGCCAATGTTCTGAACAAAAACTTGCACAAGACATTTGAAGAGCTTCTGACACCAATCTTCATAAAAACAGAAAACCTTGTATTCTTTTTCATGAAGTCTTTCAATAGCATACACAAGGGCAAATATACATTCAAACTTGTCATTTTACAAAGCTGTATGGGAAAGAAATCCAAAATGTTTCCAATGAGCAAGAAAACGGATAAATCACTGTGGTAGGTCCTATACACAACGCAAACATTTGTCCAACACATGAGCAAAGAATTAAAACTCAGCATGGTACGCCCTGTACACTAAAGAAATGTCCGATACAGGAAGAAATAAACCCAAGTACAGAAAAAAAGGTTTCTCTGAACCTTTCCCAGGTAATGAAATTTGGACGAAACTGACTGTAAAATACCTGCAATTTGTGAAATATAATATAGTATAGTGACACTATCTTTTTTCTTCAGTCTGTAGGTTTTCTGTACATTTTATAAAAAAACCCTAGGACTTCAGAGACATTAACACATGGATACTTTTCTCCAGCCGATAGTAACTAAATAATTCATTACTTTTGCTAAGAATTCCAATATGACTGCGGTTTCCTTCAAACATTTTTGCACAAGCTTCTTTAATATGTTAGTTTTTCTAAACAAGGTATTTAGCGTCTGCACACTTAGGCCACTGAACTAAGGCTAGGCCTTCAACACACTCACACTCTTCACTCCCAGTAAGTGTCTGGCTCCCAAAGGGTCTTTCTAGTCTATGTTTGCAACCGATAGGCCATCACAGCTTTGGTTATGTACTTTCATTCATCAAAGCAAATAAAGGAAAAAAAGAGGACTACAGAAAGGCTGAGAAGTGCATGATTCCACTGTGCAGTTTGGAGTAGAGGGATGGCAAGCCTGGTGTCTGGACAGACCCACCGGATCATAGTATGGGGTCAGGAGAGGAAAGTGTGCCCCCCTCCTTCCCCTCCCCTCCCTCAACCCGATTTCCTCCCCCCCCCCCCCCCCCCCCCCAACCACCCATACAGGTGGTCTTCCAGTTTTTAAAAGATTCAAGTACATCATATCATATGTTGAAATTTGAGTAGTTACACTGGGCGCTGGTTAAGTCATGAAGACAGACTAGACATGCATTTTGATCAGTCAAAGGAAACTAAAATCAGATCTTGAATTTTTGTTTCCCCGTGTGGTGACTATGATAATGTCTAAAGCTGCAATGGTCAGAATGAATAAGGTTACACGAAATGAGCCACGTTCAGGTCGTGGCTGAAAAGGTTCTTATATCCAACATCTACTGGTTATTTTGTTTACAGATTACATAATCACATACTGGCAACAATGTCTGCTCCCCGCCAAAAAACAAACAAACAAAACAACAACAAAAAAACCCTCACAAACTATTAAAAAAAAATTCATTTAAACAAAAAAAGTTAATCTGTTGTAGCTCATTTCTCAACATGCCAGTGTGCAAGTCACATCTTCAACTAAGATCAGTCATCTCCTGATGTTCCCTGTGGACATTCAAGTTGCTTTAGCCAATGTAACGCCCTAACATTGTTTCTAACCAGCCAACAAATGCTTCCCTCACTATCAGCATCAATTCTTGATGTTGCATGTAAGGCCTCAGGCCACTTACATGTGTAAGAAGCATCACAGTAAAAATAAAACCTGCCTAGTTCACCAGCCTATAATAAATATGACACATGTTCACTCATACACTGCATGATATTTTTTTTTTCAATTCAATAATTCATGCAGATCCTTCATACATTCACCTTTCCACATATCATATCACACATGAAATTTATTCATGACAGAAGAACCAAACCATTTTGTGACAAAAGCCTTGTTGCATTTGTTTTCTGCTCTGGATTCCTGTGATATTCAAATTTCTTTTAAAAAAAAAAAAAAAAAAAAAAAAAAACACTTGTCTGATCCAGCTTGTCCAAATCTCTCCTCACAACAGCAGCCATATTGCTATATATCTTCTTTTTTTTCTCTTTTCAATCTGCTCATTCAAGTCTCTATGTCAATTTCATGCAATGCTGTTCAACAGGAACTTCTAGTATTTGCACATGTAGTCCTGCATAAATCCAATCATGCTTTTCACGACCTTTTCAGGCACAAATATTTTGTCACAGAAACGACTTAGTTCTTCTATCTCGGCAACAGGGAAACAAACAAACAAACAAACAAAAAAAGAACATTTACCCCAGAGCTGCACATCCAGACTCAACACCTGCCAGACACACACCAGGTACCACAGCTGCTACTGCCAAAGACAAATTCCTCTAGTCCACCACAGAAATGGAACCCACAAATCCTTTCATCTGTTCACGTCTCTGATGAAAGAGGTGGTTACTGTCACCGTTTTCTGCAGTTTCCGCTTTGCTCAACATTCAAGGTCACAGCCATCAGGAAGGGTAGGGAGGGAAAGAGTGCAGGATCTACCCGCAACATCCCGATTTGGGTGCCTGTGCCTGTTCGTCATCCACCACCACCACGTTGCGTCGGTTGTTTGCCCCATTGCGGCTCCTCCCCATTGTTCCATCGGACTTCTCAATCATACCTGTTAAAAAAAAAATTTAAAAAAAAAAAAAACAGCCCATCAACAAGTAAGTGCACAGGACTCTTGGGTCTACAACACATACCTTTAACAGTAAATTCTACCACCCACAACCGTCGGGATAAGCATGCCATCATCTTGTGTAAGCAGTGAGCCATTCAACACAAATATGGACAACTGAGCAGCATAGACACTGCTGATTCCATAAAGACAGTTCAGGAAGTGCGTGGGTGCACTTACACTTGCTTGAAACTTTAGTGTATGTCTCAAGGTCAAGAAACGAGAAAGTGAGGGTTGAGATAACATTCTGACGTTACTGAATGCAGGTGAGTGACCACAATGATTGGTGTAAACATCAACAACTTCAGCACACATAAGCACAGGCACAACAAACTACACCCTTTACTGGATTTTCATTCAAAATTTGACATGATTTAACTCTGAAAATATTGCTACTCATTTCATTTTAATACTACACCTGAATCTGAACTATTCAATTAAAGTGTTTCATGCTTTAAATCAATAAATTAATGTCCAAGTCAATAACAAGTTTCCTGTTAGGACAAAGTTTTTACACTAAGAGTACATGGGCATCACATTTTCATGGACAGACTGGAAGAACAGCATATGCTTTACATCTCGGTTCCTCTGAGTTCTAGGGAAAAATCAAAAACAAACAAAGGAAACAAACGAAAAAAAAAGAAGTGTATAATGATATTTTCATGCAATTTATGAACAGGCATATAATAATTGTTAACACATTTACACTTACTGGCATATAATAATTGTTGACACATTTGCACTTACTTTTGCTCAATTCTAAAAAGAGTTCCTCTATTCCTCTGTTTAGCTTGGCAGAAGAGTGAAAATGTGTGGCATTCACAGATGCTGCGTATCTGCAAACACAGGTGGCCATATTACTTGTCACATTAATGTCACTGTTTTTCATCAATTACTCCAGCTTTAGTTTTATTATTCACAGGACCCCCTCTAAGGCCTGTTGCCAAACACAAACAAAGTCCCATCCTTTAAAAAAACAAACAATTACAAAATCTGTATCAATCAGCAATATGATATTTAACAAATAACAATCTTAAAGCATATAAAACTAGGTCATGTTGTCTGTGTCAGCCATTCCTCTTGATTTATCACCCATGGTTTAAAAAAAAAAAAAAAAAATCAATGTAGCCAAAACGTAAAAAAAGAAAAATACCATATAATTATTACCCAGTAGCACTGCCAAAAGGACACCCAGTGCTCATTCCAGTGGTTAAACTCACCAGACTATAACCACAAAAACAAAATAAGCATGTTATAATCTAAAACGAGAAAAAAAACGGGTACCTTTTTTGATAATAAGAATACAGCAACAGGCCACACATACAGGAAAACACAGATGAAAGTAAAGAGTAAAGAAAAAACAAAAACCCGCAGTGAAAAGGAGAGAGCTGACCATACTGAATCCATCCAAACTGAAACAGTGACTGCACTGTGCTGACTGGCAGATGGCTTTTATTATAATTCATTATCATTGCCCAGCCAGCCACAACAGACAGCTTGTATCACAGCTTTCATCATCACTGCCCAGCCATATTGCCCAGCCAACAACAAATGGATAAAAAGGTCATGCATCTCGTGAAGAAGAAAAACAACCCCCCCTCCAATGAATGACATGGTTGCTAAACTACTGGCATCCATTAGGTGGATAAAATTAGGCCACACTAACATTGCCAACCATTCTGCTTAATTTCTCTGTGTAAGATAAAGAAAAACACAAAGAACTGATGAAACAGAAAAGTCATTACAATGTGACACAAATATATTTTACATATACCATATGGGCACACAGATTCTGCAGAATGGACAGCTAGTGTCCACTTGGACAATGTGCACAATTTTCAAAACCCACTCGATCGATTGCAACAAAAAAGTTGTCAGAGTAATGTTGTATATTGTGACGAGAAAAAAAAATTAAAAAGGTGTGAGTTTCTTGAATAAAGGCTGGATATGGTCCACAAAGCCAGAAAACCTGTTGAGGACAGTGTTTGACATTAAGACAGTCCCAGAGAGGCAATCAAATGAGGAAGTTAACAGGCACTGAACTTTCAGACACTGGGCGAACTATGTGTATTGAAAGAGCCCCAAGACTGGCTTACAACAGGGATTCAGAGGAATGGTAAACATCATAACAATCGAACCCACAACTTCTGACCTGTTAAACTGATTCTCAACAAACAACTACTATTCTACAACGTGAAGGAGGGAAGCAGAAATCAAACAGCAAAGCCCCCTGCTGAACCCGTCATCACACTGCCTCTCATCTCTCAGTCTCCACTAACTGTACTGTACTAGCAATGTAACTGATCCTGCTCACTCTGCCATCTGTCATACTGGAAAACAAAACAGCTGCTGATCCCAAACCCCAGACAGACTCAACAAGCACACTGACCAACAGTGTTTGGGAATGGTGACCAAATGAACTTGCAGAGCTGTAGGTCTCAATCATCTTTTAGTAGTGTAATATGCATAAGCTGTTTTTGTCTGTGTGTAAAGCAAGCACATATGCATTCATGCGACATACTATGTGTGTGTGTGTGTGTGTGACATATGTCCTATCCAGGTGGTGTCTTACATGAAATGGATTAAAACAGGCACCAATGAACAAAACTTGGTGAATTAGTAGTAGTGCAGGGTCTCCGCCATGGGCTGCCTCATGATAATCTGAATTAGTAGTAGTGCAGGGTCTCCGCCATGGGCTGCCTCATGATAATCTGAATTAGTAGTAGTGCAGGGTCTCCGCCATGGGCTGCCTCATGATAATCTGAATTAGGTAGTAGTGCAGGGTCTCCGCCATGGCGCTTGAATCAATATATAGTGCAGGGTCTCGCATGCTGCCTCATGATAATCTGAATTCGTAGTAGTGCAGGGTCTCCGCCATGGGCTGCCTCATGATAATCTGAATTGGTAGTAGTGCAGGGTCTCCGCCATGGGCTGCCTCATGATAATCTGAATTGTAGTAGTGCAGGGTCTCCGCCATGGGCTGCCTCATGATAATCTGAATTAGTAGTAGTGCAGGGTCTCTGCCATGGGCTGCCTCATGATAATCTGAATTAGTAGTAGTGCAGGGTCTCCGCCATGGGCTGCCTCATGATAATCTGAGTGGATTGCTAGCAGTGGGACTGCAAGGGAACAAGGCTGAATTTGGCTGTATACGGGAGCAACAATATGGGAGGAATGCTACAGAGTGTTTACAAAAATAATACTATGTACATAAAAAGCACCACCCCCCCCCCCCCCCCCCCCCCAAAATAATGAAGTTGAAAACTAAACTGAAACAGTGAGATTGAGAACACCAGTATCCAAGCTCTTCTAGCACAGTAGAACCTTTTTAAGTAAAAAAGATTGGTACCCAGACAGAAAAACATCTGCAGAAGAAAGATAGTTCTGTGTGGGGTAACTGCTTCCTCAATCTCATGAAATTACCAAAGTAGTGTTCTTATCAAGTCTTTCAGGCTGCCTGGTTTCACACATGGTTACCAAGCTCTCTTCTTAAATGCCACAACCAGTTCAGCAACTCCAAGCCTTGCTTGACCATTCAAAAGTAATACAAAATGGATTAGATACCAAAAGCAGCAGCAAGCATCATGGTTTATAGACTGTAAGGTTGTGGGTTTGAGTCCCATCAGCGGAATGTATGTATCAGTCGGATCTTTCAATTCAGGCTAGACACACAGATTTGCTGGGTGTGCCAAGGGCTCAAATGAGAAGAGTGGAACCACATACTAAAGTACAAATTTCCTTATTAGAACTGTATATACCTGCATCTTTCAGCCCTTGAGATGAAGTATGAAACGAAACCTAGAGTGCGGTTCTTGTGAGCATCATGTAATCTACAACCAAACTTAAATCCAACCAATCAATTATCACTCAAAAAACAAAAAAATATTAAAAAAAAAAGTTTTAAATTGTTTCAGTTCTTCATGTCCTGCTAAAGGCCTTTATTTTATCCATGACAGCAGTTTGTTTCATTTCCAATATGAACAACAGCTATAAGTGCTGATTTTGTCGCCGAATGTGTAAGAGACTCCTGAGTTAAGACACTATCATTTTGTTTCTGGCTGCGATACAGATTCAATACTTAACAATTCTCACTCATGGGTACAAGTTTTCACTTTGACGCACTGTTCTAAATTCTGCCACACTGACTGATAATGCCAGTGACATTAATTTACAGTATGCTCTTCATAAATACGTACGCCTCTGCCTCCTGAACAGGAACATGTCTGTCTTTCTCCAAGTCTGTCTTGTTGCCCACTATACACAGCGTTACATCCTGCCCCAGCATGCGTCGCAGCTCCTTCACCCAGTTCTTCACCTGTAACACGAATCACGAGCACCTTGTTATAGCTGCTTCACCTGTAACGTGAGTCATGTGCATTTTTGACAGTTTCTTCATTCAGTCCTTCACCTGTAGCATGAGTCATGTGCATCTTGTGATAGCTCCTTCACTCAGTTTTTCACCTGTAGCATGAGTCATGTGCATTTTGTGATAGCTCCTTCACTCAGTTTTTCACCTGCAGCATTAGTCATGTGCATCTTGTGATAGCTCCTTCACTCAGTTTTTCACCTGTAGCATGAGTCATGTGCATTTTGTGATAGCTCCTTCACTCAGTTTTTCACCTGCAGCATTAGTCATGTGCATCTTGTGATAGCTCCTTCACTCAGTTTTTCACCTGTAACATGAGTCATGTGCATCTTATGATAGCTCCTTCACCAGTTCTTCACCTGTAACATGAGTCATGTGCATCTTGTGATAGCTCCTTCACTCAGTTTTTCACCTGTAACATGAGTCATGTGCATCTTGTGCTTTATTACTAGAATCCTCTTTCACTAAATTCTTCACATTTCATGACACATCATAGCCTACCATTTCTCAAGCACTCCTTCATCCCAATTTTTCTTTTTATTTCTAAGAAGTTCTTTGGTTTAAGTTCAGGAGGTATTAGCATACTAACACATCAAGAAGAATTCTCATCCAGCAGATGAAAGACAGGAAAGTATCTGACATTGCTATCTCTCTTTTTCTTTCACTGTTTAATCACTTTTCACGTTGTGTGGGCAACTGGACATTTCCTGTGGTGATCTAGCATGGTATATTTTCTAAAATAGTAAACTTGATGCCTTTGTGCAGAGGTTGACATCAAGGGTTGCTGGCCAGATGGTCATGAATTGAGTCTCATTTTTGGCCATATACATATATATGTTTATATATATATATATATATATACATAGACACCTTTTTTTTCTTTTTCTTTTCTTTCTCTTCTTTTCTTTATTTATGGGATATTTCAGCCACGAGCACCAATTCAGGGTTGTGCTATGGGCTCATATTCGCAGAGTGGAACAACACACTCAAGTTTTCATCCATTTCACTCACAGATTGCAATGTACCATACTTCCAGAATGACTGCATCACATCTGCCTACAGCACACTGCAAATATAAATGGTAGTCAAACCAGCAAAGTCAACCCATTCCTAACCAGTGGCTTTCTAACCTAACTGGCTTCCTCTGGTTGTCTGATTACCTTAAAAAGACCTTTCACCCTTACAGGGGTGTTCTGATGGGTGTGTTAGGCTTCAGCCTGGTTTGTCTGAACTTTCAAATAAAGCAACTCTAGCTTCTGCTACAAGTATGAGAAAATAACCAGCCAACCTTTCATGAGTAAACCAAGATATTTTATTTATCAAACACAGAGTCACTTGAACTAAGCAACTGAACTGCTTGAAACATCACGTTCAGTTGTCAATGTCAATTCCAATGGTGACGACATGTATTTGTATGACTTTGAGAGTCATAACAGAAAGCGATTTCAGTGATACATTCACAGGTGTGATGGTGTATTTGGGGGTAGTGGCTTGAGTTGAGTGACAACACAATGTTCAGTGAGGATATAGCAGCTGCAGCTAATCTGGAAATGGACAAATCTGACTAATTCTGGTTTACAGTGCAAGACTCTTGACAAGATGGGTTTTTTTAATCGTATTATCATATACTGACAGGTCTGAAGTTAGAGCAGAGCAATGTGACCTCTTCCCCCATCCCTGCCCCCTTGCCAACACACCAACCCCATACCCTGATCTGTCAAATCATAAAATTCTTATTTCCTTTAGATCCTATACAAAATCTCACCAAAAACTATTTCTGTTCATGATTCATGGATTACACACACATCTGTGGCCTTTACACCCTGCTTTTGTGACTCCATGTCTTCTATAAATATAGCTCTCTGTACACTAATACCTCAAGAACTGTCCTACCTTGGATGGTTTACTTTGAAATTAAAAAGAAATTGTCGTGTATGTTCTTCTCCATCGCAAGGCCCCGAGAATTTAGCGCACCGAAGCAGATAAAAGACATCTTTTTTTTTTCCCCAGCTGGGCATGATGGAAGTGTAGGCTGCTTAAATTAATGCTTATATCATCATCATGCACATATTTGAATGTACTGTAAGTGTGTCTCAGCCAAAGATATTACAAGCTGATCTACGTTTTTCTTTTCAGGAACTTTTTTTTTTTTTTTAATCTTCCCACAAAACAGAAATAAAAATTCACACAGAAAACAGCAAGACAAGTACTGAATAATAACGCTGACCTTCTGAAAAGAGTCTTCATCTGTAATGTCGTAGACTAAAATAGCACCATTGCTGTCTCTGTAGTAGATTGGACCAAGGGCATGGAATCGTTCCTGACCTGCTGTGTCCTGTTCACAACAAAACCAAAGCACAACAATGTAAGAAACATATAACATACAACACATCAAGCTATCATATGCACATTATCTTGTTAATTACACTGATCCAGTTTCAGCCTGATGTCTAACTGATATAATATTCCTAAATCACATAAGTTGATCTTTTGCAAAGCAAGCACATGGGATGTAAAGTAAACAACAGTCCCCGAATATGTTGTAGCTTTCATCTTAAACATTCCACATGGGAAAGGGGGTGGCGGAAATTATTCTAAAATAATCATGCCCCAAATTACCCCAAATTCCTTGTTCAGTTATTGTGCACATCAACTAATAGGCCTGCTTACACTACAGTAACGGGCAGCTGTAAAATCAATGTCACTGAAATCATCAGTATCAGACAGGGGTTACAAAAAAAATTGTGGGAATGTTAATACAAATGTGTCACCTGTTCCTTACTGTTCTCTGCCATTCTGTGCACAGGAATTTACATCCACGTGTTTATAGTGTATGTGTGTGTGTGTGTGTGTGTGTGTGCGCGCGCGCGCGTGTGTGCAGACATGCATGTGTGTGCGTGCATGTGTGCAGGCGCGCAAGAGTGTGTGTGTGTGTGTGTGTGTTATAAGTGTGCGTGTATGTGTGTCTGTGTCTGTATGTTTTCGTTCTTCCAATTAACATTCTTCACCAAGAATGATCTTAAATGAGACAGAGAGAGAGAGAGGAAAGAGAGAGCCTGTATTATAACTCCCTTTCCTCCTTCCCCGACAGGGGCACATAGGAAGGATCAGAGAGAGACTGGCAAAGAGAAAGAGACCAGCAGAAACCAATTATACCTTTAACATTTACCATGTTTCTCTCGAACATTCTTAATCTTATCCTTCACTTCATCACACACACACACACACACACACACACACACACAGAGTGACACACACACACACACACAGAGCTCACACTGGCGAGGGGCAGTGGGCGAGGGGCAGTGTTACAATGTTGAACTTTACAGTACAGACAGATGACCAAAACAAGGCCACTACTGTTGTCATTAACATATGGGTATCTGTGCCAAAGCAAAAGAAAAAAAAAGGCTCATTGTTTAATTAAGGACTGTTGTCCCAGTTCTGCCAGTCTCTGGAAAATCTGTGGCATATCTATACCATTTGTTTTTCATGTGTATAAATCCAAGCAGTTGCAGAAAGATATTACTGAAATATGAATATTTTGTAATAACAATTGTCATAACAAAAAGAGGGAGGGTTTTCAATTTCAGGAAATATGGCTTATACCATAAAAAGAAGTCTACTTTTGTACATCGCAGATGTTTCTCAAAGTTGGTCATATCAGTCTGTGTTATGCCGAGAGGTACAGTGATCTGACATTATAACAAAGTAATGATTTGCAGTTATTTTTGTGATCATTCACTCTGTACTTATGAAATTCAAGTAGAGTTCTTAACTTCACACAGTGTCACATGACAGAGCTATGAATTTTCAAGTTTATAATCATTTATAAATGGTTAATTCATTCGAGTGAGTCTGAGAACACTATTCTACCTCCTTTTCATTTGCAGCAAATGCATTTTCTTTGCACAAAAGACATAAAAAAAAAAGGGCATATGATAATATTACTTCGTTACATTTTCTTTCATTTCATAACACATTATATTGTACAATGTACACAAATACTTTATTATTTTCAAAGGGGTCACTAGAAAACAAATCATTCATAAGAATTTGAAAGGCAGCTCCTAGAATTCAAAAAAAGAAAAAAAGGTTTATTTGTTCTCTTTTCAGGTCGCACTTTACTCATGCACTTCCTGCGCAGTTTTCCCCAATATCAGTAAAAGTTTGTTCTCTCTTCACAAAGCATACTTCTATGATAAACAAGCAACCCACTTTAATACATGTAAACTAAAAACATAATGCAGAAACAAATTCTAACCCACTGTGTTTATAACTTCATACTATAAGCATTTCTACTTGTAGATATTGCACTATAAAATTTCAGAAGTTCTTTATGCAAAGGCAAAGGTCTGACTTGCAGGATATGGCAGTGCTTAGATAAGGAGTTTATTATAACTAAAAAGAAGGAAACATAGGGTTTCTGAATGTGTTCATAACTTCACACCAATATGACATCCTTTAATCTCTTGTGGGGGATTTCTCCTACTCTCCAAAATCACTAGTGGGCGTTGAAATTATGAAAACACCTTCAATTTTGAAGACAGGCAGCTTTTGGGGGTGTCTTATTTCTGTTATAAAGCAATGTCAAAACAATATTTTGTTTGTACCGAGTTCATAACATCACAACATACAGCCTACACAAAATGTGAAGTTAATTATGCCACACCTTTCTCTAGCTTTCATTAAGAACAGTTCAAATTTGATTGGTAAAATTGCTATGACTAATTTGCACATAAGCATTATTGAGTGAGTGAGGTAGTGTGTTTATTGTAAAGCGCTTAGGCTTAGAGCTTGGTCTGTGACCGAGGATAGGCGCTATATAAATACCCAATATAATAAATCAAAATTACTTCTCGTGCTGAATTAAATGATGATGAAATCAAAATCTTGTTGAATGAATGTGGGTGACATGTCCATGGACAAATGAGGAAATGAAAATATAAATTTCTTGTGAATTCTTGTGACTCCTTGGGGGGGAAGGGGGGGTGAAGGAGGAAGGAGGTCAAAACCACCTGAGATCAAGCTTATATTTTTATTGGAAAATGTTTACAACTTTAAAAAAACTTAAGCAGATTTGAATTTTGATGGTTTACTTACTCTGTGTACGTAACTTTTAACTCATTATCTATTCTGTGTACATAACACACACACACACACACACACACACACCACACACACACACACACACACACACACACATATACACACAGAGTGACAAGCACACACACACACACACACACACACACACACACACACACACACACACACATACAAACACAAAGTCATGTGGTTCCTTTAAAAAAAAAACACACCTGAATTCTATATATATGCATTCTGAAATCAACACTTCAGAAATTTCTACACAACATGATTCATCAATTCAACATCAAAACTGTCAAAAATCTGCGGAACTGTACTTTTTATTTAACAGTATATATGTACATCAGTGAAGCAATCACTGTGTTCATGACTAATTCACAAGAAGTTTAGTTTCATTTCCTCCTTTCTCTATGGACATGTCACCTAAGTTCCAAGCAAGCAAGCACAAAGCAGTACATTTAAAGGCATACTACAAACTTACGTCAGCAGGTTCATTTACTGACATTGTGCATCAATAATCAATTTCCTGATGCTGGTGACCCTGACAGAATCTAACAAAGTGTTTAGATGCAGACAGATAATTGAAACTAAGATCACCATGAGAAGTGGGCATGAAGGCCCACTGAATTTGAGACTTTTTTTAAAATGCCGATTGATGAAGATGAGGATGATGAAAACGATGCTATGGATTTTCATTCTGGTCTGAGGCTGCATGACAGTGCTGTACTCTATGTTTACTTTCATAAATATTACAACGTCGACCAGGTCAGGGAGATACAGATACCTGGAGTGTTGGTCAGGAAATCTGAGCTACATCCATTTAACTGTGTGGTCTCAATCTTCCAGTCTTCCCAACTGAGCCCATATTAAACTCAACTCTGGATAGGAATCCGTTAGGACAAAAAAATCCCACAAATAAATGACTGATGGGATTCAAACTCATAACCTCCCAGCCAGGAGTCCATGGCCCTAACATCTTCACCATAGCAGCTGATCCACTTCCAAACCTTGGCGCAAAAAACAAAAACAAAACAAAACGTCAACATACTGAACATGTGGCACTAATGTACACGTATATAAAATGTGCATAAAATGTTAAAAAAAAATTTCAAGTTAATATTCAGCACATAACTGTTCTACTATTAAGACAAGCACACAAGTACTCACCCATATTGCCAGATTAACTCTTTTTCCACCCACATTCAACTTCTTATTCAAGAAAGAAGCCTGCACAAAGAAAAGTATTCATAAAATTTCTATTTAAATGGGAAAGGTAATGTGAATATGTTTTCTCTATAGATTAAAAAACATTTATCTCTTTAGTTTAGTTTTACTCACTAAAAGTGACTACTACTGTACCAATAAGTAACATTATAATTCAATTTCAACTAACTGAGATCACGGAATTTGAACTTAATTATTTTCAGCTTGCGTCAATTTTCAGTAAAACAAACAAGAGTCACAGAAAGCTTTCACTTAGTCCTGTCTACAATGAATTTTTAACACAGATACTATTTCAATGCACCACCCTTCACTGTTTCCGTGCAAACCTGTACTCTGGTACACATCTAGCCAGTGCAGCCAGAACATACCACAGTGCCCCTTTTCTGACACAGTACTGCAGCTTTATACCAACAAGATTTCAGCGGACAAGTCGACCGTGGTTGACATTGCAGCTCTAGTCCATTTTCATGCCTTGGTCAAGTAAAACGCTGTTCTCTACAGACCAGCCTCTAAGCTGACCAAGCAGTAAGCCTTGCAAGCCGTTCCCAGCCAACCACAATCCCTTTTCAGCTAAAATGAAAGCCATTTTATTGTTCATATGAATGAATCAAACTTTGAAGTATCCTTCTGAATTGGTAGTGTGCCTTAGCTGTATTGTATTCAGCCCCCACCTAAGAAAAACTCACAACTTCATTCCTTCAAACAGTTCAATGCTCTCCACCCCCATCTCCACCCATATTAAAAAGTAAGAATGAACCACAGCCTTTCAAGTCCAAAGACAACCCGCCCTCCAACTCCTGTTCATGGGAGACAGGAATCCCCATTTCCATAATAAATCCAGTTTCTTAGATTTGGCAAAAAAAACTGGCCATGCCAAAAGTGACAGCCAGACTGACCCCTGACTGTCACCTCTGACGTTCACGCCACTTCAGGCAGGCAGTTTACCAAGTAGCAATATTGCCCAATACACGTAAATGTGGACCAAAAAAAGAACGCATTCACAAATGAGCAAAAGCAATGAAAACAAAGTCGCTACAGAGCTTATAGTTCTGTGACTAAGCAACTATTGTTGTCAGTACAGGGCCTAAGAACAGTAGTTGATGTCTTACATCAAATGAAATTGGATCAAAACAGGCACATGAAATTACTCAGCAGGAGTGGTGGAGGAGGAGGAGGAAGAGGGGGAGGAGGAGGAGGAGGAGGAGGAGATGGTGGTGGTGGTGGTGGAGGAAGCAGAAGAAGAAGAAGAAGAAGAACCTTGAACAAGAACAAGAAAAACGAAGAAGAAAAATAAGAACAACAACATGATGATGATGATGATGATGAGTAAGAAGATGATGAAAAAGAAAACAAAGAAGAAGCATCTTCCAAGATAAGACAGAAAACTAAAGAAAACAAGCAAGAACAACAGAAGGAAAGAAGATGAAAACACCAACTGAAGGGAAGAGTGAAGGAATTATGCAAAGCATAACACAGAAACAGGAAGAGTAAAACTTAATAACAGCCACAGAGTACACAAAAGCACAAATTACATCACCAGTTCATCTCTGATGAACACATAGATCTATGTCTGGTTTCCCTAAAAAAAAAAAAAAAAAATACTCAGCAGGAGTGTGCACAGTGCTTTGTTTGGTGGGTTGCTTCCTACGCTGATACTGATTAATAGCTCCCTGTTGACTGCCAGTGCTGTGAAATGATGAACCTTTGTATTTTAAGAGGCATGGCAACAATGCCACTGTTTCAGTAATTGGCATGAAAAAGTTACGGCAGAATAAAAAGCCTTTTAAGACAGGCTGGCATGTCAATATAATATAAGAACTGAAAACAAAAATAAGAATCAAATGGAAATTATCCTAAAATACTAACTATGCATAAACCCTTGAGTAAAGTTGCCGACAAATTGTGACCCATGTAGAACAGACATAAGGCTTTAAAAACTGACAACATCCAATCTAATTGATCTCCTGTCAATGATTACAACATGCAATTCCACCCATTAAGGTGGCAGTGAAGCAGCCACATGTGCAGACGGAGCAAATCTGATGGGTCTACCGGCTGCTCACTTATCCCTCCTGAGAATTTATACCTTGGATGGGAAGGGGTGGTATGGGTGGGAACCAAGGGAAAAAAGCAAATAAACTGTCAGAAAGAACACAGAGTGATAGGCACCATGGAATACTTGTTCTGCTTGAAAAGAGAGAGAGAGAGAGGAGAGAGAGAGAGAGAGAGAGAGAGAGAGAGAGATAGAGACTGTCAGTCAGACAGACAGACAGAGAGCATGTTAAGCATGAAACAGAAAAAGAGTAAAACTAAAAGCAAAAGGGTGTGGAGGTAGAGAAGGGAAGGGGCAAAATGTCGAAAAGTGTCAGAGAGAAAATACTATGTTGTGATCATGCTTGGAATTTTGCAAAACAAATCAATATGGACTGCCCTGCACTGTCTCTCAACAGCTAGTATCAAAACTGGTCTCAAAGAAACAACAGAAAAAAAAGAAGGAAAAAGAAAAGAACCAGTGACGCCAAAAGTGCATTGAAATTGATCTCCTAGATATGCCTACATTCTATCTTAACTAAGATTTAAATCTGTTCATGCTGACAAAAGAGACTCGAACTTTGTACATTTTTCCACACTGTCACTGTGTCAGAGTCAGGTCAGTTTTTGCCTATTTGTGAAAAAGGTTTACAATTTATATCCTTAGGTTTTTCTCCCTGGTAGCAAGCTAATAGCTAACGAGAGAAACACATTATTCTTTGACTGCAGTGCTACCAGAAATATATGAAATTATGATTTAGGTTTAATGTGACATCAAAATACTGGTTTAAAATTTGATATTAGGCCTACAAACACAATAAACTTTGACCATGATGCACACATTACTGTGCAATCAATGTAGATTCTTTTTATTTTGATGCAATCTCTTCTAATTTACTTTCCGATGTCAGCTACATCAAACTAGTCCTTGAGACTGGGAGCTAACCAAAAAATGAAAATGAATACTGAAAATAAAAATAAAATAAATATTTTTGAAAAATCTGGTATTCTAGCTTTGCAAACAGTATTTTCTAACAATTACCAATTTAAAAACATCAGTGACTGTGCCTGTATGAAAATACTTTGCTACAGTTGTGAAGGTGTGTGTGTCGTGTGTGTGTGTGTGTGTGTGTGTGTGTGTGTTGTGTGTGTGTGTGTGTAAGAAGGGGGATAACAGGTGGGAGAAGGGGAACATGTTAAGCATGTAAATATGGAAAAAAAGAGTAATATAACTAAAAGCAAAAGGGTGTGGAGGTAGAGAAAGGAAGGGACAAAAAGTCAAAGTGTCAGAAAGAAACAACTACCCTGCTCAGGTTCAAGGGAGGGAGGAAGGGAGGGAGGTAAGGGGGGAGGGGGGGGGGGAGCAGTGACAATAATTAAGAAAACTACATAAAATTACCTTGCTCATTAGGGAGACAAAGCTCATAATTATGAGAAGAAGAAGAAGGAGGAGGGAGGGAGGGAGGGAGGGAGAGGGGGCGGGAGAGGGAGAGAGAGAGAGAGAGAGAGAGAGAGAGAGAGAGAGAGAGAAAGAATAGATCTGTGAACAGCAGAATGCTTTCACATGTACATGACATACAAAAACACAGTCTCAGCTCCCATGCACCGAAATCACAAAAATGTATACCACACCAAATTATGATCATCATGCAAAATCCTCACTTCCCATACCCTTCAAACATGAAGTATACCACACCAAATTATGATCATATGCAAAATCCACACTCCCCATACCCTACAAACATACAGTCATAATATAGTAACTGCCTGACCCATTCCCAACAGATTGCTGTTCTGACATGTATGCTGTTCTGACATGTATATATATTTATTGGTTTGAACTAGCTGGTGGAATCACACAGGATTGGACTCATACTGCTACTAGTCATAGTAATACAATACCCTCACATCGGGTTTGACCTGGTACATCAAACCGCATATAGGTTTGTAACAGATACACACGTATGTACAACAGCAAGGATTGTATGGATGTGTCAAGTTACACAATTTACATTACAGTTCGCAATGCAATTCTGCATGTTTGCACACATGTACTTCTTCTTTCCCTTACTCAAAGAATTCCGATAATAAAACACGTTTAAACTCCATTTCTTACTATTCTAGAATCTTAATATGAAAAAAAAATAGTAAAACGTTTTACCTGTAATGTTGTTATGTGTTTATCATTGAACTTATTTTCAACATAGCGGAGCACGAGTGAGGTCTTTCCGACACATCCTTCTCCCAGCAAAACAACTTTGAAGTTATACTTCCGCCCCCCAGCTTCAGCCATTTCAGATTGCTCCTAACAGCCAACAATGACCAACTGTTCAATAAAGAAAAGCCGTTTTTGTTTGCCTGCAGAAATAACCAATTCATCAGCTGATTACATGATACAAAGTACAGTCCGACGTCGATGCACCCAATCCAGCAGAACGAAAATGGCTTCCCAATGTAAACGTCACGGGTCACGAGGGCGTGATTTGTGAATAAACGACTAAATATTTGGATCCTAATGAAGTCTTCATTAAACCACAGCCTACAAGCACTTCTTTAAACTTCTACACTGACATCAGCGAGCCTTTTCTGGCCTAACACCAACAGGACATCTTTTGCAAGTCTCAAAAGGGGGAAGTTTCCTACTGCGTACAATGACAAAACGCGGACAGCTTGAGCATAAAGTGGATCTGGATGGGGACCTGTCAACTGTGCAGTTAAAAAAAAAGTGCGCACACCAATTTGGGTGTTGGTGTGTGAGTGTGCGCGCTCGCGTGCGCGTGCGCACGTGTGTGTGTGTGTGTGTGTGTGTGTGTGTGTGTGTGTGTGGTGTGTGTGTGTGTGAGAGAGAGAGACAGCGAAGGAGAGAGCGGTGGGGGGTGGGATATGATCGGTGCCTCTGGCATGCCTGGCTACCTATGATTTAGTAGTATTCATCAAAATAAAAGAAGTAGCTACCGAATTTCCAGATCGCATTAAGCGCTCTCTTTCAAACATCATTTTACAACCGATTTTCGATTCTTTTTTAAAAGAAAAAAATGCCTACTTCCATTTCGCACCGTGGCAATATGGGTGGAGATGAGGGGTGGGGCTGAGGATTAGATGAGATTCAGAAGCCTTTATAGATAAAGTGTTGGGCGTATATAGCCTGTATAAGTGGAAATCTACAACTGTATAGAGATGAAAATGGAGGTAACACAAGGATGTAATTGGAAGTGCAAAAAGTCCAATCTGTGTTTGAATACTGGTTTTCTATATCAATTTTTTTTTTGGATCACGTCACATCTAAAATGTCAACATAGCCTCGAGATCCTGTTTACATTTTACTAGTTCGCAGACCATCTGTAGATCTGGCGATCATGGCACTGCAGAAAAAGGTAATTGTGTTTATTTGCATAAACTAGAATCAAAACAGAGGTTTTGTTCTTAGTCTGTAAACATTAACGTTTATTTTACACTTTCTCGCTTTCTTGCTGTGGACTCAACCGAGTCAAAGTGTACTACTTTAGACTTCTCAGATTCTTTAACTTGTAAGTTACCAGAGTGAAAAGTGAAAATCATCCAACCCCAATGAGCCGCTGGCTAACATAAACTGTGACACTAAAAAATGACATACACAGACATACCAGTAAGTCACGTATTAATTAGCACAGACGATGAAGCACACTAACTGACAAGACATACTGAGTGACTCAGTCTTAGGGACACACACACCACACACACACACACGCACGCACGCACGCACACACTTAAATGCACAACATGGCACATATATACACATAAAATAATTCTCTCTCTTTCGCATACATACACACTCTCGTGGTAACCCCTCTCCTCCCCCTCAAGCATACACACGCACATATTCTCAATCCCTCATCACCCATACGCCCACCCCACCCCCGCAAGCATACACGCACATATATTCTCAATCACTCTCCATTGTTCCTCAGCCCACCCCCTTCTTCTCTCTCTCGCAGCCCACCCCCTTCCCTCAAGCATACATGCACATATATATTCTCTATCCCTCTCCATACCCCCCCCCCCCCCCCCAAGCATGCACACACATATATTCTCTATCTCTCTCCATCCCCCCCCCCCCCCCCCCGTCCCTCTTTAAGCATACTCTCACATATTCTCTATCACTCTCCATCCTTCCTCTGCCCACCCCCTTCTGCTCTCTCTCAGCCCACCTCCTTCCCTCAAGCATACATGCACATATATTCTCTATCACTCTCCTTCGTTCCTCTGCCTACCCTCTTCTCTCTCAGCCCATCCCTCTCTCTCTCAGCCCGGCCCCTTCTCTTTCTCTCCTGTGCCCCTCCCCTCCCCCCCCCCCCCCCCAATCTGAAAATTTTTTTCAGTAGTATGTGTATATAAGTACAGTGTTATGTTCAAACAGTGCTATCAATACCTTGTGAACAGCCTTCAGAATCAGCATTTGAATTTTCATTTGTCATGGTATCCATTCTTTATATTTTTGGATGAAAGGTTAGGTGATATTTGGGGCGATTTTACTGCAGTATGTGTTGAATAAGTAAATTAAGCAAGCAGCGTCTATTTAATTTTAATATTACAAATAATGCAAAGCACTAAACAAAGTAGTTTGAATTCTAATACATTGTTGATTAATGGCAAAAACAGGAGTGAAAAGTACTTCTGAATACTTTTGTTGTTTTATTGTTACTATGCCATTTGTATTGTTCAGGTGATACCCCAGACAACTTTTGAAAAGTCTGATAACTATACTGAGGGTTTTAGATTGAGTTTTTCACCCTAAATTCAGTTGAATGAAAATATTTTCTCCTGTATCCATTCATTTATGATGGTATTCATGTATTCAACTTGAAGGTTGTGTATGATAAAAAGAAGAATTAGATTATTTTCAGCCGATGGGTATGGATTGAAATACAGAAATATGCTTTTTTTTAATTAAAAACTAAGAACTTTCTTTGAGGATATTCTGAAGATTTCCCATAGAAACACAAAAAGAAAGAAAACTTTGATGCACAGAGGTGAGGATGGGGGTGGGGTGAGGGTGGGTGAGAGGGGTGGGGTGGGATGGAATCTTCAGACCATCCTCAAAGAAAGTTCTCACAGTTTGTGACAAAGACGATTAGCAGTCAAGAATTCTTTTAAATTCAAAACCATTACATTTCAGACAGTGTGTCAGTTTTTTAATTTGGTGAATTTGAAAGGATCTCATTTACTGTTTCATTAAAAACAAATAAAATGACACTATCTTTTGTTTGAAAAATAGAGAGTATCATCATCATGATTAATTCCATTTGCCTGAATTTTTTCTTCAGTGTTTTTATTTAACATAAAAAATTGAAATATTAAACTTGAGAAAGGAATTGGAAAAAAAAAAAAAGAAAAAAAAAGAAAATACTCATTCGTTTTCTTTTGCTATGAAATTTTGAATACCATCCAACTTTACAGATTTGTTTACAGAATTCTTGCTCTTTTCATTTGGATTGCTACCGAATCCAAGAGTGGCTTTTTTCATCTGGATTTTTTTAGCTTAGTAAGTCTAATTAGTGTGGCCATGGTCGGAGCTCATGATCAGATAGGTGAGTTTGTGTGCGTGTGTGTGTGTGTGTGTGTGTGTGTGTGTGTTGTGTGGTGTGTGTTGCTTGTAAACGCATGACATTCATTATTATGCATTGCGTAACCTTTTCCTTTCCGACTGCAGGTACTGTTTATCAAGGACTGTGTTTTCATTCACAACTGTGCTTCAGATGCCTCAGAAAAAAATGCCCACATTCCTGGCAGAATCTGTTTGCATCGGAAGGTAAAGACCTAACTATTCACATACAGGGACATCAGGAGTGTGGATGGATGTACATACTATCTTATCCATTATAATATCTAGATTCCAGCAAGCATAACTACATATGTATGCTCACATGAATTATATAACACAAACACACACACACATTCAGAAATGCATGCTTGCGCATATGCGCATGTGCACGCACGTGCAACCACAGACACACTTTTCACTCAAATCTTATTACTCATCTGCACATTCCCATGTTTTTCATGTTGAAAGTGATTGAAAACGTTAGTTTGGTGGATCTTTATTTATAAAGATGTTCCTTTTTTTTTTTTTAATGATCATCGGATTATTTTTTCTTTTAATCTTATTGTATAATCTATTATGCAGCATACTGTGGCACTTCTCAGGATGAATGGATCAATCATAAGAGTGAAACTGGAAATGTGCTATGCCCACTTTTGTGAAAATCTTGACACTTCTCAAGATCGCATGTTTTTCATTCATGTATACTTACCAGATGTGATGGATATAAACATAACATGCAAGCAGTCATAACCTACCCATGCATACTCATTTGATTCATAATTATGAAGCATTATAATGTCAGCAGTCAAGGAAGACAAGTTGGACAATAATGTTTTGTCAAACTTTGTTAGTATTTGATAAATTGCGTTCATGCATGTGATGCTTCAGGCGGATGGTCATTATCTTGAATGGGAAGCTGAGGAGTTGGTAAGATCGGAATCCCATCTTGAAAGTGACTGGGCTGTCATTGGTGATGCCAGCTATGACGATGAAGAAGTGGATACTGGTAAGTGTTCAGTTATCATGCATTCCATTATGAATTTTTACCAACATCTTACAATAGGTATGTAGTTTTAAACTGATTTTTCTTCCACATCAAGCACTGGATGTGTAAGGATAAAAAGTGAGAATTATTGCAATTTATAGTATTGCACACAAAAAAAGATCATTTGGAAACACAGATCTGCTATATGTTGTGATGCACATTCTTGCATTCAGACTAGGCAGCAATTTTCATTAACGTGGCATAGATTATTCTTAACAATTTTTCTGTTTACTACATGTAAACAAGAATTTAAAAAAAAGATAATTCCATCAGTATTGATTCTACATAAAAGAAATCAAGTGTCTTGCACACGCACGTGCACACACACACACACACACACACGCACACACACACACACACACACACACACACACACACACACACACACACAATGCTTTCAATGTGATTAATGCTAATAATATCTGGTAGATTTATATAGTAATCATAACATTTTTATGGATTGCTTTGTGTGTGAACATTCCATAAAGAGAAAGTAAGAAACACCCGATATTGTGCTTATTGACCATTTTACATTTGTGTATGGTTTTTTTTTCATGAAATATTTCTCACTGGTTAATTAATAAAACAAAAAAAAAGACACAGAAACTTTTAGCCATAAATTTGATATGAATAATTAGTAAATGACTGTCTTCCAGATGATAATGGTTTGAAATACTGAAATTTCAATTGGATTGATTGTTTGAAGTAGCTTTTGTGGATTTAAAGAGGTCTCTATCAGTAGAAATATTGTGGAATTTATTCTATTTCATATATGCATATTGTATATAATGGATTCGGGAAAGTTTCAACGTAATACCAATTGCCAAAACTGTATTGAAGAAGTCAAAAATTATCTCTGCAGTGATTACAAAATGATCAGGAAAATTAAGGCTTGTCTGGAAGAAACTAGCAAATTTGCACTGCCAAATTGTGGTATCTTAACCAGTCTGATGGAACCATATTGTTTACAGAACTGGTGA
>CM065727.1:25127255-25184755 GCA_033310375.1 Conus canariensis
CAATGTAAATAAGACTACGACCCTGATAGGCCCAACAGATCGAGAGTTTTGAAACAAGAAAAGAGTTATCATTGCTGTTGTGTTAAGTGTTGTTTTCATAAATCTGTGGACATGAAAACAGCCCCAACTGAATGAAGTTATGTTAGTTATACTTGCAACTGTATTTAAAGAAAGATACAAGGAGGGATCCAGGTGATTACTGACCGGTTAGTTTAACCTTAGCGTCTCTTAAAGTATCTGAATCAATATGACAAGCAATCATAAACTCTGTACTGGTTGTCAGCATGCTCACTGCTGGCACAGATCTTGTGTCTCCCACCTTCTATATGCAATGGAAGTTTTACAAAGATTTTATATTGTGACAAGAATATGGATGTTATCTGCCTTGTTTTTAGAAAAGCTTTTGAAATTGTTCTCGAAGATAGGTTGCTTATCAAGCTAAAGTACTGTGGAGTATAAGTTTAATTATTAGCTTGGGCTGGAGATTTTTTGAAAAGTAGAAAGAAGTCAGTCATACTTGGAGATGCATATTTTTAGAGTGCAGATGCTTATTCTGAGGGACCTGATATTGTAAGTGAAATACAACAGGAAAAGTCTAGTTAGCCCCGTTCTATTCATGATTTTTAAAGAAATTAAACAGTTTGACTTGAATGATAAACAGTTGATATAGAAGTTCTATGGAAGAAAAGATAATTTGTTAGCTTGGATTAGTGATCTTTTAAAAACAAAGTAGTGAATCAGAGTTGGAAATGCTTATTTTGAATGCTGATGTGATAGGTAAATACCATTGGGAAGTACACTTTGCCTTTTTCTATTTACAGTATATATTAACAATTTTCGTCAAATGCTAAATAGTGTATGTAAAAGTACTCAGGAGTGACAGGTAAATCACCATGGATTAGTGATTTCTTGAAAAACAGAGATCACTCAGTCAGAGTTGGAGGTGCATATTCTGAGAGTGCTGATGTCATAAGTGGAAACCACAGGGAAGTACACTTGGCCCTGTTCATGACTTTGAGAAACAATTTGCCTTGAATAATACATAGATTATACAGTATTTGTCGGTAATACAAAATATGTGAAACATCATGTATGAAATTTTACAGGGTGTAGATTCTTAGGTTAGAAACCTGGAATTTGTATTTTGATACTTCCAAATATAAAACAAAGCACATTGGAAAGAGATTTTTTTTTTGGGGGGGGGGGGGGGGGCAAAGAATATGCTATGGTGACCTAAAGTGTGATTGTCTAGTACCAAATGCACAGAGAAAACAGATTTAAAGTCATATTTTGATAAAAACTTACAAAATGCACAGAGGAAAAGGATGTAGAATCTCATTCAGTAAACACATGAAATGTAATCATCATGCTCATGATGTAGTGAACAAATCAAATAAAATGATCGGTACTATGAAAAGGGCTTTTTCATTCTTAGACGGGGATATTTCTAAATTTGCACGATGAACTCGTGAGATCACATCTAGAGCATGATGATACTATTTCATATCCATATTTGAAAAGGCAAAAAGGTGCAAAGGCGGTCAGCAAAATCTGTTCCCGGCATTGAGAATTATTCATAATTGATGTGGGCTTTACTACCAACTCCAGAAGCCAGAAGTATTAGAAGTGATGTCATCCAACCCATCTTTTCAAACGTGGCCGATGACGTGCGCGAACATGAGTTCTTCAAAGAACGCTTGCAACATTACTTGAAGTTTTCATAATTTAAGCACAAACTCTTAAGATAAAGTTCATGGTTTATACTCCGGAGATCGTACGTTTGTAACTCTTTAAATACGACTAATGTAAACAGACTGTGTAATCTAGCATAAGAGTAGGCCAAACTGTAGTAATGAAAAATTTAACAGTCCACTATCGATCGGACGTAGAAAACACGCGAAAAGATTTTCTTCAGTGGACGGCAATTGAAATTTAGACCGCCTTGGTTTCGAGAACAATTGCGATGCTTGAATGCTTCAAGGCATGAGCATTGTGAACGGTCGCACGTTATCGCATCTATAGGCAAAGCTGACCCAGCGAATTCGGTTCGCAACAATACCCTCTGAGCAAAACATGTTACTATTTTTAGACATAGCTGAAATAGGTCAGTGGGGCACGCTGATCCGTGTGGACAAAGAACGGTTGACTGGACACGTTGGAAGAACGCACACAACGAATCGATTGGTCACCTTCACGGCATGTCCATGTCTATTTTTACTGATGTCATACATAATAGAGACAAAAACAATTAAAAACGGTTCATTTTTCATCGCATGCTCTGGGTTTCTGGATGAAGGTAGGGGGTGGGGTGGGTTAAAAAAAAAACGGGGGGGGGGGGGGGCGGGGGAAGTAGAGTGAAGTCACGTGACAAAGCAAAATGCTGTAAACATTGATCATGTGACTTTTCCTTCGCGCACACGCAGCGCGGTTGAGAAGCGTCTTTGTCCGAGAGAAGTGGCCTACGTTTGTGCGAAGTTTTCAGTCTACAGATTCAGTCGGTCTGTTTTACTAATTAAGACTGAATGAGAAGTTGATGGTCAAAGCACGCACAGGTTTGATATGAATTTTTGCACTTGTAACAGAGTGTTTTAAAGAGAGATTGCGATTTTTTTTTTAATTCTCCACATAGGGGCACAAAATTTTGCACTTTGTCATACACAACGAACGATATTTTAAAACCGAGTCTCTGTTTTTCAGTAACAGCATACAACGCGATATTTAACTCGATTTCTCTTATTTGATACCTTATTTTGTTAGTCCACATGAATGGCTTTCTCACGCCACTGTTGTTTTTTTTCCCAAAAAAAGTTTGTTTTTTTACAGCAGTCTTTTAACCTCTCAACCTGGGGCAGATGTTAGGATTTTTGTTTCTTTCTTTCTTTCTGCGTACGCAGGCTGATACTCCTGCGGATACTGCCTGTATGGACAGGCAGTGGAGTTTGGTGTGTATGACCGTTTTTTATCCCGCCATTACGATGTTAGATGATGCATGCTGTAGCAGAGTAGGAAAGACCTGAGGACGCCATGTTACTTGTGGGAGGAATTTTTGTTGTAAGCTTGGCGGGAGACTTTCAAGAAAGGAAGTGGTGAAGTGATTTAAGCAGAACTGATGAGTAACTCTTAAATTTCCACATCCTGAAAAAAATACAGTAGTATATCATGTGCTGTTGTAGTGATGTACTGATGCTGTGATGGCAGAAAAATGTTTTAGCACAGACCCTGTCAGGTACATTTTTGAAAAAGCATTGTTCAATGTTGTGTCTATTACACTCTATATCAGTTCTCTCCAGTCTCCTCTTTTAGATCATGTTTGTTGGCCATCAAGCCACAGAGGCTGCACTCTCCAGGGCAGGAATGCCTAGGCCCAGAAAATAAGCAAGCTGTGGAAGTCATCACCTTTGAGTTGAAGGTCTCTGTTGAAGCAGAAGGATAGGGGGAAAAAAGGAAAATTGGGAAGTGGTGGCCCACTGTTTAAAATATCTTTTTATTTGTATAACTATATGAATTTTTGGAGGGAAAGCGGGATGGGAAAAGCATCTAGGGTTTTTGTCCAGTTTAGATTTTGTAGGTTATTGACTGTTTTAACAAGGCCACAGACTTTCGACTGTTGCAGGCTTTGACGCCACGTTTTAACAAGACCACAGACTTTCGACTGTTGCAGGCTTTGACGCCACTTTGTGCGCACACCAAGTGAACTGACAGTAGAACTACACAGCAGAAAACACAGTTTTAGCAAATGAAACAAACACTTGGCCAGCATGTTTTCAACAAGCAAGTAAACTGACTTCAAGTTCATCAGCTTATGAGGACTAGTACAAAACAGTACAAGACTTCATCACTTTGAATTTCAAGAGTACATAATAGAATATTGGGTTTTTTTGCATGAAAGCTGTATTTATTTTTTTTTTTTTTCATTTGCTCAGTGTATGTCTGTGGAATTAACTGTTCCAAATCGTTTAAGATGTCTTATAGCAAACTTGTAGGAAGAGTGGTACTGCAGTTCTGAGCTGATCATACTGTATTCTGTGTGTGTGTAGTGTACCGTTCAAATTCTTGCAGCAAATTGAATTTTCCCATCTACTTTTTCAGAATTTTATTCGTGACCCATACACAGCCACACTAGGGAGTTTCTCGAAAGTTACAAACTTTTTGAGGGATATACTCCTGTCAGAAGACCCCCCAGAAAACCCCAGTGAAGAAGTGGTGGTAGAAGAGCTACTCCAAGATATCCCCAGAATGAAAGTCCACCCCGAGGAACAGGGCTCTGGAGTGATCACCAAGGTGAGTAAAACTCAAATATTTTCAAGTTTGCTTTGCGCACAGAACAATATTAGTGAATAAGTAAACCATGGTTCATATGCTGAAACAACCTAACTGTCAAGACGAGAACTTGAGGTAGAGCACCAAAACAAGCAGTGTTTTGGAATGAAGCTTGCTTTGTGTTTGATGCCTTCAGTACCCTTTTCCAAACATACAGATTATCTTTGAGATTAGAATTGCAGTCCACAGTACATGTTTGCTGAGATGTGTGACTTCTGTGATATCATTTTTTAAAATTTACAACAACAATGATATCCTGGAATGCTAATTTAGTTTTAATTAGTTAAAGCACATTCTCTGTATGTTCAGACTATTCTACCTCCAAGACCTGCAGCTGAAAGAGGGGAACCACTGTCTGCAGATGAGTGGGCATCTCACTTTGATGTGGATGGTAGACTAAGGGAGGTAGATCACATTTTGAGGACCATTTTCAGAGGGGTAAGTAATTTAAATACAACACTTGCACAATACTTATGTGAACTTCAATACATGCAAGAAGCAACACTCCAAGACTTGGGAATTATTTCTCAGGCATCAAAGAAATTTTATATGAAGTAGATGTCTGTATGGGTGTGTAGTTTAGGGATGGGAAAAAATATCAGATTAGATGTAAAAGTGAGGTGTTGTTGTGAAATATAGATGTAGATTTATGGATTTGCATAAAGTTCCTGTGTTTGGTTTATGGATTGAAATAAAATGATGGCTGATTGTTTTTATTTTCTCCCCTTTAAAAAAAAAAAAAAAGATAATTTTTTCCCAGTCTGTAAAAAAAGCAAATGCATGATTCAGTGGCAAATGATAAGAGTCCAATGTGAATGGATGAAAGTGGTGAGGTATAAATAAACTGAAAAGAATGAATTTGATGCTGTTTATTGTGTTAGTTCTAATGCTGTAATGCAGCTGCATGATAGAGACGTGTATCAGAAAAATTAGGAGAAATATTAATAATACTGAAACACATCACTGTGTTCTGTTGATAATTTTTGAAAGAATTGAAATGAAAGACTTGATAAACTGAGCATGCAGAGCAACTTACCAGATTTAACCGGTTGTGACACTAACGGTTTTTGTAGATCTGTGACTCATGTTTGTGATAGATGGAGTCTGTATCATCACAATTTTTTACCCATGTCCGCAAGCGGAAAAATGAATCTGTGTAATCATCATTTTGTTATTCAGGGCATTGATCCAGCAATTCGCAGTGATGTTTGGAAATATTTGCTGGGCTACTATTCCTGGGACATGACGCAAAATGAACGTCAACAGAAAAGGAAGGAAAAAGTGTAAGAATGAGGAGGGGTTTTCATGTCCTTTATCAACCATCAAGCTATAGCTCTTTGTTGGGTTGGAAGGGTAATTGCAAAATCTAATTTTGATTTGTCACGCAGTATATAAGAATCGGGAAAAAAAATATTGCAGTAACTGACCCATGTTATTCAAGAAATCAAAAAGTAAAACTGGGGTCAAGATACATTTTCAGGTGTGAATGGGATTGTGTAAATTTTACATTACGTCTAAATGGCTACTCTTTGCATGGTAAAGGAACTGTGACTGTTAAATGATAGTGTGATTCAAGTGCTGGCAGTGTGAGCAAAGAAGAGGAAACTGGAAATTTGTGTGAAAGACCTGCTCAAGTCTGATCAATGAGAAAGTGGAAGAAATCAAAAAGTAAAACTGGGATCAAGATACATTTTCAGGTGTGAGTAGAATTGTGTAAATTTTAAAATTACATCTAATGGTAAAGGAACTGTGACTGAATGATAGTGTGATTCAAGTGCTGGCAGTGTGACCATGATTCATTGATTGGTAAGTGAATTGTTCATTCTGTTGTGTTCACTTGCATTTGTGTGCATGCGAGTGTGTGTGTATATAATGTGTGTGTGTATATAATGTGTGTGTGTGTTGTGTGTGTGTGTGTGTGTGTGTGTGTGAAGCCTGCATATATAATATGAAGGTTGAGGGGTGCCGGGTGAGTGGGAGGTGAGATTGGGGGGTGGGTTTAGTCCTGGATTTTGGTCCTGGAAAAATATTGCTGAGGTCTTGAAAAGGTATGGAAAAAGTATGGAATTTTGTTCTAACTAATTGGTATGAACCCTGCATGTATGATCAGTGTACTCTTTTCTGGGGCATGCAGTTTCTGTCAGCTGATGATTTTATGAGAGAGAGAGAGAGAGAGAAGTTCCGGACACTCGTAGAGGTTTATGTATTATGCACAGCACAGTAACTGAAACAGTTTGAAACTGAAACGATTTGATAATTTTAATTCAGTTTTGATTTTAGAGTAAATATTTGTTACGTCTAAGTGAAAAATGATTGAGTGACACAGATCTAGAGAATGATTTATTCTTTGATTTTGTTTGTAATGTTTTTGCCATAGTAGTATTATATGCAGACGTATAATTCTCGATCATAAGAAAGCAGAGTCATTGAGGTAGTTTAAGCATCGTTATTTAGTGTTTTTCTTTTATCATGACAAAAATCCACGAGGAGGGGATTCAGAAGTGTGAACAAAACAAAATGTTTCATGACATTATGTGACATTGGTGTTTTCCAGGAACGAGTACTTCTGTATGAAGCGACAATGGAAGACCTTCACCCCTGAGCAAGAACAGAATTTTTCAGTTCTGAGAAATAGAAAAGCCTTAATTGGTATGTTGTTTATTTTATTGTTGCTAACTTGTTAAGAACAAAAAAAAAATAGTATTCCGCTGGATAAAAGGGACAAACAAATGACAAGACAGAAGATGTGTTTCAACCTCTTTGGTCTTCTTCAAACAAGATGAACAACATTCAGGACAATGAAAATGAAGCACAAGCAATCACGTATCTCCTCAAATTGTAAACTTCTTCTTGAGAGAAGGCAGTCCCCTCTCTTTCATTTACACATTGGAAAGCAAGGTCATGCTCTGATGTCATCGATTGGCAAGAAGCTGCAAAAGTGACAGAGATAGGCAAAAGCTGTTGTACAAACAAGCAGTTATGGTTGTGGTTGGCCCGAAAAGTGGACGATGCATCACTCCATGTACAGACTTGCATCAGACTGCACTGTTATGAAAGCAGGTTTCGAAATTTTTCAGGGGGAGCAGAATCATGCATGCCCACCACCACCGTGCCCACTAGAATTTCTGGAATTTTTGCTTTTTTTGTTCAGTGGAAGCCCTGACAACCATTCCTGAAGGTGCAGGGAAGTTTCACTTGCTGTGTCTCCATTTTCTGTATAAAATGAGAGGAATTTACAGCAAGGAAAAAAACAAGAAAGAAAGAAAAAAGAAGTAAGAAAAATAAAGTTTCATTTGGTACTGTAAAAGAAAAAGGAACTTGTTTAACTCCTTTTGAAGTCTCCACAAAGGAGGTAGACAGTGTGATTGCACCACATAACCAAGGGATATTTCATCAGTATTCCAACTGCAGAAAGAAATTTGGCTCAAACAGAAAGCTAAGATAGTGGGTACTACCCCCTGCACATGAGAAAATGTCTGCAAATCCGCATGCATGCCATGTGAAGGGAGGACTAACAGAAACATGAATTAGGGTATGGTTGAATTGATGCATTTAAAGAGAAAAGAAAAGAAATGACAAAATTACTGAGAGAGGAACTGTAAGGGAGGGGTGGGTAGGAAAGGGTGAGAGAAGATGGTTGGAAAATTACTGTTTTCTATGCAGTGGAAAGAAAGTCCACATTTTGAAATTGCGTTAATAGACTTCAAGAGTGGATAAAAGTCAGTTTCAAGCGACAACAGCTTGAAATGATTATGTGCATTCAGACGAGTTGAGACCAAAGACAACAATCTGAGTTGTGTTGTTGTTGTTGTTGTTGTACCTTGGCTAAAAGACTCCAGGGATCATCCAAACAGCCGAAGCACTTGAACACTATGGTACACATGCATCAGCTGGGGATGAGAACATTAGTGTGTAACCGTTTTTGATTACCCCGCCACATGGGCAGCCACACTCCGACTTCAGGGGATTTTGGAGACTGATCAGTGATGGTTTTATGCTAGGAGCTTGTCACAACTGAAGACAATCCCCGCATAACTATGCAGAGCATAACAACATTTTGATGTAGCCTTGGTGTTCTAGCCTGTGTCAGTTGGCCTGACACAGCCTTAAGCCAAGGTGAGATTGAACACTTGCAGGGAAAAAAAATGGTAGTATTTTATTTGAAAAAGGACCAATGTGTTCAAAAGCCTTCATTTCTTAGGAAGATATGGTCTGTGTGTGTTCACTTTTATTACTTGAACTAGAGTCTTTGTATACATTCTTTTCTTATTGGAACTGCTGATCAAGTATCTGTATGTAATAATGCTGTTATTAATTGACCTAGACCTGTCTAGCTTTGTGGTTTATTTGTAGATCAATGATTTCAACTCACAGCTCGTTGTGCTTGGCTCACACACACAGAAATGCACAGAAAAATAGAATTAGACAGAAATAGATGAGAAAAGAGGTGCAAGTAACAAAGTTAATGTAAACCTCCAGATTGTACTAAACATTATTTATTCAGATTCATGTTCCAGTGTAAGTAAAGTGTTATCAACAAAAGTGCATAGAGGTGAGCACCTACACTACCAGGATCTTAAAAGTGAAACTTTATGTACGGGATGTCTTTGTAGGTTATCATCACAGAATTTCCACAATGCGAGCCATTTCTGTCAGCGTTTTAACATGTAATTGCTTGACCATATTCCAGTCGCCATGCAATGATCATTGGAAGCCCGGAGACAAACAAGAGGCAAGCGATGAATATTGCCACTCAACCATATTCGTTGTCCAAACCAGTCATATTGCATAGATCACTTGATGTTTCTTCCCTTCGCTGGATTGTTACTTGCAAATCACAGCTGAACTATCAATTTTGGTTCTGAAAAGCCAAATTTTATAGGGTTTGGCATGCTTTTGCGCTTGGCTGAATCATAAAATCTTGCGGTCCTATCACAGACTGGGTAGTCTATTTTGACGACTTTTGTTGGTTTTCAGTAGAGAAGAGCTTTCAAGCGGAAGTTGTTCATCGATTCAGAATGTTCTAAAATGTCAAGGAAAGCTACGTTTGTATCGACTTCAGTTACGGCGGATCAGACAGAAGTGCTTTATGTGATGCGCTGCTTGGAGCTGTAATGCCTACAGAAGAAAATCATTGTGTCACGGTATATTTTGATACATTTTAGTGATGCACTGGCCTGAAAACCAGTCGTAAGAATTATCACTGATTTGAATGTAAATTTTTATACTTATAAAGTGTTAGTAAGAGTTTACCATAAATCCTGCCGGAGTCTGGCAGTACAAGCAAGAAGAGAACCTGTGGGTTAATTTGTGGAAATGCTGCCGCATTCCTTTTCTTTACAAATAATGATTATATTACTGAAAAATGGGGTTCTGCTTCTGGGAGGTGTGTTGGGGCTTAAGCAGGTCTGTTGAACTGGAGCCAATGATAAAATATGTTAATATATTTAAATAAAAATCAGTTATATATATATAATCTATGCACACTTTTTATTCGGACTAGATCCAGCAGCATGCTTTGGTCACTTGACCTAAGGGATAGTCATGTGTATATGTGGCCCGCCACCACGAAACCAGTCTTAACTTGCGCGGCCTACTTCACGGCTACAGCTGAAAATAGCTGGTGAGGGTCTACCTGGGGCATTTTGACTTTTTTGCAGAAATGTGTTCCTTACACCCTAAACTTTCATGTGGCACTATCCATTTGCTCCAAAACAACCAATACATTAGTTAAAATTGAGATTTAAAAGCCTAACCTCGAATCAAAATGAACTTCTTTAAACGCAAAAGGACCCATTTTCACTTGCCTAAAACTTAACGCAACCCTTACAGAACCCCATCGTGTTATACCGTTCGAAAGCGTGTGTGACGCTCTCCCGGTTTCTCTGTGTGTCATCTAAAAAATAAGTATGGTAAAAAGTAAGATGCCGTTGCTAAGGAAAATATGCTGGAGATGATAGCAAAAACTTTAGAAGCCGTTTTCTCAAGATGGCCGTTGGCACAGTAACCCACTTCAAATGACCACAACTTTCTTATTTTTTGCCCTATAGCGTTCATTTTTTATATCAAATTAATCAGAAAAATCTGTAGATTTTAAATATATGTATATCTCAGAACTTTCAAAAATCGAGTTAAGACTGGTTTTGTGGTGGAAGGTCACATATTGTAATCAGAACTTAGCATTTGTTCTGTTTGACATGGTAAGCTTATGCTATCATATGCTTGTGTAAGAGTGTCCACATTCACCAGTGCTTGACAAATACATTTATGAGAACATCAGAGTATTTCTTTTCCTGTGAAGAGTATTTTTTTTTCTGTAAAGATTTTAGTAACATCTGTACACTTCTGTCTTATTATTTGAATAGATGCTTGTTCTCTTTCTGTTTGAAAGTTGATAAATTGTCTTTTATTTTTCCAACAGAAAAGGATGTTCACCGAACAGACAGAGAAGAAAAGTTCTTTAAGGGTGACGGGAACCCAAATGTACAGGTCATGAATGACGTACTAATGACCTATTGCATGTACAATTTTGATCTCGGTAAGTGTGGTTTGTAATGTTCAGTTTACTGATAATGTATGTAGATTATGTATTTATCATTTTGGTCGTAAAAGAAAAATCTTGGAATAAACTTAAAATTATCTAATGGGTGCTCATTATTTATATAGTTATAGTAGAAAACTCACTGTCCAACAGTATTCTAAGGTGCTAGCAAATGTGTATTTGAAAAACAGGAAGAAAATATTATAGAGATACACGTTGCAAAAGTAAAATGTGAAAATAAACTGTAGAAATCTTTGAGCCTCTTGCTCAGGGCAGCACACGAGAGCAACGGAGATTAAAACGTGTCAACAGCAAAATGTTAAGGTCTTTTGAATAGTAACTGGAGTTTTGTGGTCCAAGTAAGCACTGACAGAGGCTAAAGATTGTTGACACTTTATGATCCATAATTTTCTGCTTATTTCTTTTCTATCATTTATGTAATTTTGAAGCCAATTTGTGTGTGCCAGGCATGGTACATGTCCGCAAATTCGCGGAAATCTGCGAAAAGAAAAAGAAAAGAAAAAAAGCGAGCCGCGCCCGACGAGACCGGCCCTTTTAATTCGGTTGAGGTCGTTCGCTTCAAGCCTTCGTCTCGCGAGTAAGTAGCATTGAGCAGGACTACTTCCGCGCATGCGCTTTCGTGACATTCGCCACTGTTTTCCGCTCTGGGTTGACGTGATCGAATTTGAACAAGATTAAAGAAAAAGAAGGAAAAAATAAAAATGCCAAAGCGTACAGACATAGTTCCGCGAAATTCTCCGACAGAAGATATTGATGCTGGTGTGGCAAACAAATGGCGATGGGATTGGCTGAACAGGAGCCACGAAAATGAAACGTTTTCGTCGTGCTTGGAAAAGTTTAGAGACTTACCACCTCATTTTGGAGAAAGAAAAAGAAGAAAGAAAGAAAAAGTTTGAACTTTTCCAGAAGGAACACATTCGGCTGGCTTCAAAGAGAAAAGCCATTGAACATTACAGACAGGAGGCAAAGAGAATGAGGTTTGGACATTACAAAAAGCAGGCTCTGCTCATGAAGCAGATGGCTGAGAAATCGGGCAAAAAGAAGTAGTCTTCATCTCATTCACATTGCTTGGACTGAAAATTGTATATTGGAAGAGACACATAACTTAAAATGTGTACATTAAAAGAGACACAAAACTTAAACACATTTTGTACTGTATTCAGATAGATGTAAAAAGTAAAAGGAGTAACTAATGTAGAGGAGACAGATCATAAAAGAATTGAGCAGACATAGTAAACAAAACTGGAACTAAAGACATGAAATAGACTTCTACTTTGCTGTGCTGTGCTGTGTTGGTGGTGCTGGACATGATGACCAAAGTTGTGCAAAATGAGGGGTCTCCTGTGTGTACACTGTGCATGTGCTTCACTGGCATAGTAAGTAAAATGTTTACAATTTGATTTAATGTATGCCACCTAAAGCAATGTAGATATGTACTCATTTTTGCTATGTGATTACTTGGGTTTAAAACCTCCTTTGGGTTGAAGGAATGACTGATAAAGTGATTCTAGGAGAGCTTATTTTATGGCAGAAATTGCTTAGTATAAAGAACTGAAATTAGTTCAAGGAGAGGCTTTTTTACAGGCTAGAATTGCTGAAAAACCTTCAGCTTCAGGGGGCGTTGCTCTGCCCCTTGAGCCCACCAGGGGGCGTTGCCCCCTGGACCCCCAAAAATTTTCAGGGAAAAATGATTTTCCTCCAGTACCATGCCTGGTGTGCATGCATTCAGTCTCTTTTCAAGATTTTTGCTTTCTCCTGTCTCTCTTGCCTTGTAAGTTGTTGATTTGCTACCTGAAGTTACGTCCGTATCTTGGTGTTGCTGCTAAGTTTTATCTCTGTCTTTTTTATGCTTTTTTTTTTTTCATGAGTGCGTGTGTAACACAGTCAAGTAATCAGTTGTGTTACTCAGTCTGTGGCTGCAATACCATGACCATCAAAGGATACATTTCTGTATAGCAGCATCTGCTTAGTAGAATTAAAGGTCCGAGTGATAAGATGATCCCTGGGTGGTGTCATTCTTATGGGGCCTGTACTGTGGAATGTATTGTCCTTCATAAGTGGAAATATTGATATCCTCGGAGATGAATACTGAACAGCTACCCTTTTCATGTGGTTATATAAATAAAGTTTTCTTCTTTCCTTCCTACATGGACTGCCAAGGTATCATTTGCAAGTAGTTCAAATGATTGGTCCTATTTTCACACTTGTGTGTGTCTATCTTTGCTCAGGTTGTGCTTTTGAACACTCGCAGATACACACACTTGCATGCGTGCTTACTCACACAGAGTATACTAAACAGAACGCACGCACATATTGCAGTATGATAAATCCAGTTCTACATATCTGTAATCCAGTTTTACACACACACACACACACACACACACACCACACATGCGCGAGCACCTCAAACACGCGCACTCGGAGCTGATTGAAAAGTGAGAAACGCAGCTCTCAACACAGGAGTGCAGAACAACATTCAGTTTCATTTCATTTGCATGTATTCGTCCCTGTCCCTTTCATTTCCAGGTAAACATACGCTTCATTCTTACGACGGAATGAGATCCAGTTTTTGCTTCATGTGAAGCAGAGGGTTGCAAACTCTGTAGACAGGGTTTTTTAAGTTGCTTTGCTTGAATTGTCATCATTGTGAATGTGGAGTAGAATCAGTCTTTGTGTGTGACAGGGTATGTGCAGGGGATGAGTGATATGCTGTCACCACTACTGGCAGTGATGGAAAATGAAGTTGATGCCTTCTGGTGCTTTGTCGGCTTGATGGGGAGAATGGTATGGCACCAAGTATTTTTAGCCTTCCTTGTGTGTGCGCATGCGAGCATTGTACAGTGTGACTTACGTGAAAAATCAGTTCTCTCCAATCCCCTTCTCACCTACACCCCATTTCCCCTCCTCAACTCCCTTACTTGATCACTTTACTAAATCTGAATATGAATTATTTTTCTTAGCTATCATTGGTATTCGCAGTTCTGAAAAATAAAGGACGTCTATCTTTATAAACTTCTTCAGCTTTACGCTGCGTCTTGATCCCTGTGTTTCTGTATTAATACCAGCATTTTTTTTTTTCTTTTCTTTTTTTTTTTTGCATCTGTTTTGCCTCGCTTGCAGATGCAAAAAATCTGGAAATGGCCAGCTTCTTCTTATGCTGGCCCCGTTGTATGGAACGAACTTTCTTTGTCTGTCTGCCTTGTGCTATTTCTGTCATCATGAATTTACTTTTTCTGTTGACAACCATGAATCATGATGATTTTTTTTTTTCTGAATGCCTCTTGATTTTTTTTCTTCAGTGTGTGTGTGTGTGTTTACTTATTGGTGTGACAATGTGATACCTGTTTAATTTGCTTGCATTTTGCTTTGCTTTGTTAGATATTGCATTCATTTGTAAGCAGTCAAGAGCTCGTTTGAAACAGCACTCTGAATAACATAATCATTAGGTTCTGAGCGGTTGTTGAATTGTTTTGAGTTACATAGAAAAGTGATTCCAGATTTGTACATGAGTGCCAAATAGAAGTATGGTTATATAGTCAAGTAAAAGTGTGTTGATATAGCAGGCATGAGATTCTTCCGACAATAGTCGGATTTCCGACCATGGAAGCTCAGATGGGTCATTTTCGTGATTCGTTCAAATCCGTTGAGAAAATGGAGGGGGTAAGGGGGTGTGTGACCTAGATTTCTGACCTACGAACCGAGCGCAACAGACTTTGGTCCGACTTAGCCGAAGTCTCGGTAATCCGACTTCGCCACAGACTCGATGGCGCAGTTAGACAGTTTGCTCCAAACCACTTATCGTTGCCGCGGAAATGGCAAGGACTCAGCGAATTTGGTCAATGAAGTGTTAGATCATTTCTGTGGTACTGCTTTGACTGTGCTGCGTGCGAGAGCTCGAATAGGTTAGCTTGAACCCTACATCTGAAGCCGTTTGAGAACGACTGTACTTGTAGCGTCGCACACAAGGCTGGTTGTTTCCGATACGGAGTAGGCTATTCCCAAATGGCACAAAAGCAAAACTAGGTCACGAAACAACGCAGTCAAATCGTCGCAAGATTTTACGCTGGGATCTCCTGTTTCTAAAGCCTTTGCACCGCAAATACTTGTCGAAAATATTCAACAATGTCTAAACTAGGCAAAGATCAGCAAGTTTCCATCGCTCAAGTGGACAGTGGTGTGAAAAATAGATGGAACAACAAGTGGTTGGAAGAAACTACAACGGTGACTCTGAAGACAAAAGAAATGGTGGTTCGACTTGGCGATGCCATTCACAAAATCGACATCGCTGGAGAAGCCAAGTGTGAATGGTGTTCGGTGATCTTGAACTATGGTTCAAAGGGGAAATCCTTGCTGATGAGACACGTAACAACGAAAGATCACCAGAAACATCTGGAAACCAGACTGACGAACCAGACACTGGGCTCAATGATTGAACCGGCAAGTATTCATTCAGACTTACTCAAAGAGAGAGAGAGCGAGTGTGTGTGTATACATCAGGATCAGGATCAGGGGCGTTGTATCAAAAACAACTTAGCCTATTTAGGCTTTTTACGCCCCTTCTGTATGTATATAGCCTTTTTTTTTTTTCGTGACCGTTGGTCCAGTCGTAGGCTAGCTCTTATCCATCAAACTCATATTTTATGTTAGTTAATAATTCATGTTTGTCTATGAGGTTCTTAAAAACATTAATACTAGGTGCACGTTTGATGTTAACTGTTAGTTCATTCCAAAAATTGGTTACTCTGTTAGTAAAAGTGAATATTTTTCTGCGGAGTACAAAAAAAGCATGCTTTATCAGCATCATCAATTCCATTAAATATCTTATATGCTTGAATCAAGCCTCCTCTTATTCTTCTTGCCTTAAGTGTTGGAAGTTGTAGATATTTTAATCTTTCCTGATACGAGTAATCTTTTATATTATGAATCATCTTGCTTGCTCTTTTTTGTACCTGTTCTAGAGCTTCTGATTGTCTCTTTAGCATTGGATTACCATACAGTATTTCCATATTCAAGAACAGATCTAACTAGTGTCTTATATAATTGTAAAAAAAAAGTGTCCTTTTCTATAAATGTAAAGGTTCTTTGTATTATTCCAATCATTAGTGTTAGCCTTATTAATACTATTCACAATATGATTGTCAAGCAAATGTTTGTCAAAAGTCACACCTAGGTCTTTGTCTTCCTCACATTCAGATACTTTTATTTCCTTGTCTCCAATTTTCATTATATAATCCTTTTGTGGGTTTGTTTTTTCAATATGAAGTCTTTACATTTTTCTGCATTAAGATGTAGGTTCCAAGTATCAGACCACTGTACTAATGTTTCAATATCCTTTTGTAATTCCTTATGCAATTTCGGAGAGTTAATTTTGTGTGTGTGTGTGTGTGTGTGTGAACTTCTTCTTGTTATGTTATTGTTGTTGTTGTTATTGCAGGAACGAGCAAAGGACCAGCCACTGTTTCCTTCTGCTATACAGAGCAGTTGTACATCAGAAATGGAGTCGACTGTCAAGTGCCAGTCTTCTGCACCAAAGATTGTTCCAGTCAGTGACAGAGTAACCAATATGGAGGTAAATTCTTTGCATTTTTTTCACTCCTAGTGTATGTGTGAGGAACAAGACAAACTACTGGAGAAACAATCCTTTTCAGAGAATTTTCTTTGTCTCTGTGTCAGAAAGTGGCAGACTTTGCTTTATTTTTTATTTATTTATTTTTGGAGGGGGGGGGGGGGTGCTTTGTAGAACTGGTATGTTTGCTTCATTATTTTTGCTTGATTTTACCTGAGATCAGTGTAAACGTTCTCTTTCTTTGTCTCATGCACTATTTAACTTTATGTCTTGTGTGGACGAAAATGTTATCAGAAAATGAGTTTTGTATTGTTTGGTAAAAGCATGAATTTCAGTATACTTTCAGGAAACTGTTTATGCAAATGTTCTTGGACTCTGATTTCAGGCAACCATACTTGCTGTAATGGCGGAGCAGTCCTGGGCCTTTACTTCTGCACCTGTGCTTGTTGACCTGTGCAAAAGCCTGGCATCAGACCCAGAGGCGCTGAACCAACTGTCTGTGGATCGTACCTCGGCGTCCATCAAGAGAAAACGGGTTGGGGAAATCCTTCACCAACAGAACAGTGGAGATGATGAAGACTTCCCATTTCTCCTTGAACATAGATGAAAGTACAAGCTCTGGTGCTCAGCGTGTGTTGACTATATTGGTCAATATCTTTGATGAAAGTGTGGGCAGGGTGGTGATGCAGCACTTTGGATCTGTTAGTCTAACAAGGGTAGACACAGCAAGTGTTTTTGATGCTCTCGATGGCTTGTTCAAGAACCATGAGGTTCCGTGGGATCACTGCATGTCCATCTTAATGGATTCATGTGCGGTCATGCGGGGGTCCAAAAATGGCCTGGAGCAACAGATCCGAAGCACCGTTGCAAAACATTTACTGGACATTGATGGAGACGTGTGTCACCATGTACACAATGCCACAAAAAAATTCTGCAACCCATTTGCACGTTGGGTGGAGAACATGCTGACCGACATCTTCAATGAATTCCAGTGGAGCTCGGGGAACAGGGATATTTTGGAAGAAATCTCATTTGTTCTTAATGAGAAGTATACCACACCCCATCATTTTGCCTCTCATCGATGGCTGTCCTGCCTTGATGCTGCACAAAGCTGTCTTCTTCAGTTCCGTGTCCTCACTGTGTATGTGTTTGGTTTCCTCCAGAGTAGTGACAGACCAACATACCAGGATGTCTTGGAGGGAATCTGCAAGGATATCAGTAGGGAAGGCAGAAGGCGACTGCAAGAGTTGCATCAGACACTCAAGAAAAAGTCTGTCACAGGTGAAGGCAGGCAGAGGAGAGACAGATTGGTGAACTTTATTTTTTTCCACCGGAAATGGACCAGGATGGTTCTTGGTGTATACTCATCTGTTCTTCCTCTGCTCAAGGAATATGTCTGTCTGTTCCAGAGCGCATCACCCATGGTTCACCTCTTGCATGACAAGCAGGTAGCCCTCTTCAAAAACTTCTTGTCATTGTTTCTGAAGGGTAGGGCATACAACAAGAGGAGTCCACAGAAATTGAAAGATCCTAAGGAACTTCCACTTGATAACAAAGAACTGCACCTGGGGATGATGCCATGTTTGCTGGAAGGATTGCTAATTCCATCCTTTCAGCATGTCACCCTTCCAATAAGCAGGCCATCAAATTCAGAGAGCAGCTTAGAGAGGCCTACGTGCAGTATGCCCAGTACTTGCAGCAGAAACTTCCGCTGGACAACAAGCTACTCCAGCTAATGTCTGCATTAGACCCAGCCTGTGACTTTAGCCATGAGAAAGTCATCACTGCCCTACTGAAACTTCCAGATCATGTTTCAGTTGTTTTAAAGGAAGAGGAGTTGCAGGCCTTTGATTTGGAAGTCAGAAGGTTCTCTTGTTCCTCTAGACTTCCTCCATATGAAATCAATGGGGCACCAGTTCCTGTTGATTCATGGTGGGCCAAAGTCAGCAAAACTAATGACTTTCCTCTGCTTTCCAGGATGGCATTTGCTTTGCTGACTTGTTTCCATGGTCCTTCCGTGGAATCAAGTTTCAACGTGATGGGAGATGTCATTGACAGGCGATCATCTAGGATGAATATAGAAACGTATTCAGCCATTCAAACCTGTAAATATTCAATAAGAGCTGAAGGGAAGTCTGTTGTTGATGCTTTCCGGAGGAAAGACAAATTATATACCCCTGTCAATAAAGATCTGTGCAGGTTGATCAGAGGAGCCAACAAGAAGAACCGGGAAGACCAGCAGAAGAGGAGGGAGGACCTAGAGGAGAAAAGGCGGCAGCTGTCTCTTCAAAAGCAAGCTGAAGTCAGCAAACAACAAGCCAAACTGGCCTTGGCAGAGGCAGAAAAACGAGCAAGGCTAGCACACAGAAAATCCATCCGATCCAAACTGGAAGTTCTAGCCAGAAAGAGGAGACGAGAAAAAAAAGCCGAGCATGAGGAAAGGAGAGCTAAGAGGCAAAGGCTGGACAGCCCGAATGAGAAGGCTTAGAGGTTGGATGACAAGTGCTGTGTGGTGCATTGGCTGGTTCCTTAGTTTGATTTTGATGGCGGGCTCAGAGGATTCTCAGTTGCTGAAACAGTGAAAGAGAGTGATGCTGTTATGATCTTGTTTTTCAGGTGTGTCACTTGTGCTTAATACTTACATGAAGGTGTTCATTTCAGTTTTGCATGAGATATAATTTGTAATTGGTTGATCTGAGGGGAAGGAATACAAATGACACAATTTATCCAGTTTTGTTTTTATGTTATTGCATGTTTCATCACTTTGAATTTGTTTTTCACAGGCTACCCACCAGAACATATTGAAAACACAAGATAAGGCCGTAAAGGGTTGACAGGTCTGTAGAATTAAGACAGAAAGAGACCAGCTGAGAAGAAAATTTTCTCTCTTAAGTGAAGGCAAAATGTGTTAAAAAGATCACTTGTATGGATGTTTTTAAGGCTTAAAATTAAGAAAAAGCTTCAGCTTCAGGGGGCTTCGCCCCTGAACCCCACCAGGGCGTTGCCCCCTGGACCCCACTGGGGGCCTTCTGCGGCCCCCAGACCCCTGCTTTTCAGACCAAAACACAATTTCTCAATCTCATGCCTGTATAGCTAGATATGTCTGAAGACATAATTCTTCACCTGAAAGCAACCACAGATGGGTGTCCATACTGTAAATTGCAGGACTTCAATTCAAGCTTGAACATTCAGACCTCAGCTATTTAACACAAGCCTTCTGTCCTCAGTTTTATGACCAACAAAGATGACAGAAAAATCCAACAGCTAAGATTATAGTTGTGATCCTGTTGCTGTCATTACAGTGCTATTAACTGTGAGGCAGAGAATACTATTTTCACTGTGTATATTTCAGGGGCGCAACTTTGAGCTGGACCAGGCATGTATGATGAAGCAGCTGAAGCAGATTCAAAGGCTGGTACAGTTCTATGACCCCGAACTGTACGCCTATTTCGGTATGTTACGCCACTGATTTTGGTTTGTTCGTCTGACATGTATTTACTGCTTTCACCAGAAGACCAAGATCACAAACCAGATATTGTTAGGTTTCCCCAGAATGTCGAGTTTCAAATGTGCATAAGGTGCTGTACTCCATTTCAGTACTTACTGAAAAACAAATTCCCTGAACAATTAAGAATGACTTGGCAAATATTTGAAATTAAAAAAAAAAAAAAAAAAAAATTGAAGATGAAGAAAATGGGAAAATATATACTATAAATATAAAAACCTTTTGCTGGCTACATGAGGGAACCATGGCAATCTCTCTTGAAGACAGATGTCTATGTATTGCCTGCTCCTAGGCCTTTCGTCTGCTGAATCTGACTCATCAGGGAGACACAGCTGATTGTATTGGTGTTCTTGGCATCAAATAAAGGCACGCCACAGTCCGTAATTCTGCGGTGTTCTTGCCACCAAGGGTTCAAGGAGAATCCATCAGCACCCCCAAAGCAGCCAGTGAAAGGTAGTAAATAAAACAAAACAGAAGTGTGGCGAGGAAAAAAGTTGCTGAAAAACTGAAAACATACAAGCAGTATAAAATGTAGGGGACAATTTTTAAGCCTATGCTTGAGGATCCATTGGAGGATGCAAGGGAGATCAAAAGATATGGAACAGTCTGAGTGGTCATCTCTGCTGTTCAGTAACCCAAGCATTGTCAGTGGCTAAGAATTGTGCAGAACAACCTTTACTTGTATCTCCTAAGAGATGCAATCGCCCACTGATTGACCAAACAATATAATGCTGAACAATTAAGAGTGGGGGAAAGCAAGTGCAGGTTAACAATTCTTCCGTCATTATAGTAATGACTTGGAAAAGATTTGAAATTTAAAAAAAAAAAAAAAAAAAAAAAAATTGAAGATGAAGAAAATGGGAAAATATATATTATAAATATGAAAACCCTTTGCTAGCTGCATGAGG
Organism: Conus canariensis; assembly: GCA_033310375.1. Taxonomy (NCBI): domain Eukaryota; kingdom Metazoa; phylum Mollusca; class Gastropoda; order Neogastropoda; family Conidae; genus Conus; species Conus canariensis. The sequence goes on from CM065727.1 coordinate 25,148,117, forward strand.
GAAACATGGCAATCCCTGTCGAAGACAGATCTATATGTATTGCCTGCTCCTAGGCCTTTAGTCCACTGAATCGGACTCATCAGGGAGACATGGCTGATTGTGTCTGTGCTCTTGGCATCAAATAGAGACACACCACAGTCCATAATTCCCTTGCATTGGTTTCTCGGTGACCAACTAATTAGAAAAATAAAAATGCATTTTTGGCTGTTTTTGCAGTTTTTATACAACATAACAAACAAAACTTGGTACAAAATGTGGAAGTTTGTTCAGTTGTGTGAGTTTTATTTTAATGTTTGTATTTTCATTGTTTTTTTTTCAGACAGTCATGAATCAGGAAAGTGCTACTTCTGTTTCCGGTGGATCTTGATTCACTTCAAGAGAGAATTTGCCTTTGACAGGATCCCACACTTGTGGGAGGTGAGTCACAGGGGCCATAATGGGCTCCACCGTTACGGAATTGTAATAATGAAAGGGCTGATGCTGGTGTCGGTGCAGACTGTTTCTTTTTCACAGAAGTCCTCTGATTTGTTTTTTTGCCCAAGTCAGATTAAAAAACCAAGCCCTGGGACACTAGGACATCTTTTTCACATTATTAGATCCTCACTAAGATTCTAAATCTGTAAAATGTGTAAGGTAAATCTGTTAAGAAATGGGTGCAAAATATGCACCTGAATTTTTTTTCAGTCTTAAGGATGTACACAAAAATAGAAATTAAAATTTTAATCAACATAAAATGTTTATGTTGTTGTTGTTGTCGTACCTTGGCTTAAAGACTCCAGGGATCATCCAATAACTGCTGTGTTACAGTGGCACGTACTTAAGTTGGAGAGAACATTTGAGAACAAAAACAACCAAAAGAACAAGAACTTGAGGCAGTGAAAACTTGTCAGTGATGGTCTGAACGAAAGAGAAGTGAAGGGAGATGATTCTAATAAACACACATGCATGAATACTGATTTTCTCTGACCACACCAGTTGATGTGTGCCAAAATGTCGGCATCAAAGCGATACAGTTGTACTATCCGAAAGGTTGCCTCCTTTGCAGTATTTTTATGTGGCCTTATTTACTGGTGTCTGAATGCAGAGATGGTGTGTGCAGTGCATTATGTTTGACTTTCTAAGTTCAGTTACCTACCCTAGATGCGAAAGTTGTTTGCTCAAAATAGCTGAAAACTACTTAGCTTTTACATCAGTTAGCCGTCATGAATGTGAAAGTTGTTTGCTCAAAATAGCTGAAAACTACTTACACTAGGCACCATGACTTCTGAGAGGTACTGTTAGGTGTAAACAAATCTGGAGATGTTTTCACCTTCTCAGACTTCATGGTTTGGGTCCCCGTCTTTACTTTTCTCACAGTCTCTAAATTTGACAGTAACATCGAATTATGCACTGGACGCCACACAGTCATGGTGAACCTATTATGACTCTGTGTGACATTCTCTACATGCATACAGCCTCCCAGACTTAACAGCAGTTTTAGCCTTTTTAAAACCAAATCCAGCTTGCTCTGTGTAACTTTGGCTGTTCAGCATGCAAAAGGTTGCAACTTTCTGACAGCACATGTCTGTAGTAAAAAAAAAAAATGGCTTGTTTGCTCATGTGAATTATATTCCCGTGGCTTAAGAAATGGGCATTTGACAGCTCACATGATTTCAGGTGGAAGAATATGGTATATCATGACTTGTCTTGTTAGCAGTAAAGTTTGTGGGTCAAGATCAGATATTTATGCAACAGAAGAATTTAAACTTAAAAGCTGTTTGAAAGATTGTGTCAGACTCTGATGAGTGTATTATTCATAATGTGTATTTAGGTGTAATGACTACTGGGTTTCATATTTATTATTAATTGTGGTGTTTCTGGTTTTGATTTTCTTGAATTTTAACTAAGAAACAAAGCCGTCATGAAAATATTGAAATATGAACTTGATAATATTCAAATCCTGAAAGATAGATGATGAAAGAGTATATGTTTCTGACCAGTATTTGCCTCTTATATAATGCATGCATTTTATTACGGTGCAGTTTAAAGACTGATGCAGTTAACATAGTATGAACATCTTTATGTATAATCTGTACTCTAGAATTATCTTCGTAAAGTATCCTTTTAGTCATTTGAGGTAAGATTAGGGATCATCCAGCTGACATGGAATGAGGATACTCCAGCCACCGGCTGTGCACATTTTAGCCCCTAACTAGACAAGTGGGACTTGGTTACTACATTCACAGACTGAACACTTGAGGCAGGATTGAACACAGGGAAGGGCTCTTCCAATCACTAATTGAACACATGAAACATCATTCTGCCCACTAACTGAACACTTAAGACAAGATCCATCCAGTCACTAGCTGAACAGATAAGATGGGATCTATCGAGTCATTTGCTGAACACATAAGATGGAATCCATCCAGTCACTAGCTGTACACATAAGACAGAATCTATCCAGTCACTACTAGCTGAGTACATAAGACGGAATCCATCCAGTCACTAGCTGAACACATATGACAGGATCATTGCAGTCACTAGCTGAACACGTATGACAGGATCATTGCAGTCACTAGCTGAACACGTATGACAGGATCATTGCAGTCACGTATGACAGGATCATTGCAGTCACTAGCTGAACACGTATGACAGGATCATTGCAGTCACGTATGACAGATCATTGCAGTCACGTATGACAGGATCATTGCAGTCACGTATACAGGATTATTGCAGTCACTAGCTGAACACGTATGACAGGATCATTGCAGTCACGTATGACAGGATTATTGCAGTCACTAGCTGAACACGTATGACAGGATCATTGCAGTCACGTATGACAGGATCATTGCAGTCACTAGCTGAACACGTGTGACAGGATCATTGCAGTCACTAGCTGAACACGTGTGACAGGATCATTGCGGTCACTAGCTGAACACGTGTGACAGGATCATTGCAGTCACTAGCTGAACACGTGTGACAGGATCATTGCAGTCACTAGCTGAGACGTATGACAGGATCATGCGGTCACTACTGAACACGTATGACAGGGTCATTGCAGTCACTAGCTGAACACGGATGACAGGATCATTCCAGTCACTAGCTGAACACGTGTGACAGGATCATTGCGGTCACTAGCTGAACACGTGTGACAGGATCATTGCAGTCACTAGCTGAACACGTGTGACAGGATCATTGCAGTCACTAGCTGAAGACTATGACAGGATCATTGCGGTCACTAGCTGAACACGTATGACAGGGTCATTGCAGTCACTAGCTGAACACGGAGACAGGATCATTCCAGTCACTAGCTGAACACATATGACAGGATCATTCCAGTCATTTATTAACAATCATTCCAGTCATTTATTAACACATGAGACAAGATGATCCCACCACAAACAGTACACATGGAAAGTTTATTCGACCCACTAACTGAACATGAGACAGGGTCATACTACCCACAAACTGATCACGTGGGAAAGTGTGATCCTGTCACTAATGTGACACAGGAGACAGAACCGTTTCAGTCCCAGAGTGAAGGCTTTGAACTCTTTAGACGGATCATTCCAACCACAAACTGAATACATTAGAAAGGGTGTTCAGGTAACCAGCTGAAGGCATTGGAAACGATATTCCAGTCACTAACTGAACACATCAGACAGTATTATTCCTATCACAGATCAAAGGCAGGAGTTGTGGACCATTCCAGTCACTGACTGAACGTGTTCGTTGTGCTGCAGGTGCTGTGGACTGACCTGCCCTGTCAGAACTTTCACCTTCTCTTCACGCTGGCCATACTCCACACGGAGAAAGCCACGTTCATGGACAACAAGTTTGGCTTCAATGAGATCCTGAAGGTGGGTGTGCCTGTGGTTTCTACTTGTGTACATGTTTTGATACTGTGTGTGTGTGTGTGTATGCATTCCCACAAAAAGATCCGTTTCATTTTAAATGATGTTAGCGTTGTGTATCATACAGTGCCTTTCCTGTGTGCATGCTTGTATGTATCAGGCATGGTACATGTTCGCGGAAATCCGCGAAAAGCGAAAAAAAAAAAAAAAAAAAAAAGCGAGCCGTGCCCGACGAGACCGGCCCTTTTAGTTCGTTTGAGGTCGTTCGCTTCAAGCCTTCGTCTCACGAGTAAGTAGCATTGAGCAGGACTGTTTTCCGCTCTGGGTCGACGTGATCGAATTTGAACAAGATTAAAGAAAAAGAAGGAAAAAATAAAAATGCCAAAGCGTACAGACATAGTTCCGCGAAATTCTCCGACAGAAGATATTGATGCTGGTGTGGCAAACAAATGGCGATGGGATTGGCTGAACAGGAGCCACGAAAATGAAACGTTTTCGTCGTGCTTGGAAAAGTTGAGAGACTTACCACCACATTTTGGAGAAAGAAATAGAAGAAAGAAAGAAAAAGTTTGAACTTTTCCAGAAGGAACACATTCGGCTGGCTTCAAAGAGAAAAGCCATTGAACATTACAGACAGGAGGCAAAGAGAATGAGGTTTGAACATTACAAAAAGCAGTCTCTGCTCATGAAGCAGATGGCTGAGAAATCAGGCAAAAAGAAGTAGTCTTCATCTCATTCACATTGCTTGGACTGAAAATTGTATATTGGAAGAGACACATAACTTAAAATTTGTACATTAAAATAGACACAAAACTTAAACACATTTTGTACTGTATTCAGGTAGATGTAAAAAGTAAAAGGAGTAACTAATGTAGAGGAGACAGATCATAAAAGAATTGAGCAGACATAGTAAACAAAACTGGAACTAAAGACATGAAATAGACCACTACTTTGCTGTGCTGTGCTGTGTTGGTGGTGCTGACATGATGACCAAAGTTGTGCAAAATGAGGGGTCTCCTGTGTGTACACTGTGTATGTGCTTCACTGGCATAGTAAGTAAAACGTTTACAATTTGATTTAAAGTATGCCACCTAAAGCAATGTAGATATATACTCATTTTTGCTATGTGATTACTTGGGTTTAAAACCTCCTTTGGGTTGAAGGAATGACTGATAAAGTGATTCTAGGAGAGCTTATTTTATGGCAGAAATTGCTTAGTATGAAGAACTGAAATTAGTTCAAGGAGAGGCTTTTTTACAGGCTAGAATTGCTGAAAAACCTTCAGCTTCAGGGGGCGTTGCCCCCTGGACACCCAAAAATTTTCAGGAAAAAATGGTTTTCTTCCAGTACCATGCCTGATGTATGAACAAGTTGAGTAATGTGTAACTTATTTTCTCGTTTAGTCTTTTCAGTTCATTTGATTTTCAGATAGCTGTTAAATTTTATAGGCATCTTCTGCCGACTATGTAGGGGCTGCAAGAGGAATTTTGTAATTTGTCAAGTTGTGTGTGTTTTATTTAATTCGTACAAATTTACCTGTTCATTCTCTTGGACTGTTCATGAAACACCAAACCTCAACAATTCTCCATTTCCATTGACCGTGGCCCAACTTTTCGCCTGTCCATGGGTTATCTAGTTATTCTCATCATGGTTTCTCTCTGTGCTTTGTCAATAATTCTTTATATAGAATTTATGTCTCTCTTGCTCCATCAGTGTGATAACTTTTTCCATCATTTTCAGCACATCAATGACGCCACAAACACTATCCCATTGGAGGAGATGCTGTGCAAGGCAGAAGGGATCAGCCAGCAGATGATGCTGTGCCAAAACCTGCCACCTGCCATTAAAGAAATCCTGGGCCCAATAGCTTCCTCTCCCTCCACCTCCTCCACCTCCTCCAAGTCTATTGAATGTCCAGGCTAACAAGCCTCTGTATGACCCCAGTTCAGGAGGATATTGATATTTCCGGAAGTGATAAAAAGCCGAGCGCTCTGACCACAGTTCTGTATCCGCATTGATTCAGTGAAGCTGCAGATGCTGCTGTTTCAGATTGGTATCTTCGGGTGATAATCCCAACAGGTTCAGAGATGTCTTCGGGTGATAATCTGAACAGGTTCAGAGATGGAACAAGTGTGGAGAAAGAAAGGAAGAATTAATGTAAGGGCAAAGTTACACTCAGGGGAAAGATAAAGCGAATAGTTGTTGTTACTAAGTGCAATATATTATACCCAGTTTCTTTCATGTCTTGTACAACTGATGATACGTTCAGTGTTAAGCCATATTCTATATTTTGATAAATATATATATATACATGAACGGTATTTTACATCAGGCATTCCCAAACATTTTCAAAATTTTGCCCAGTGATTATCAGCTGCCAGAAAAACTCTCACTCAGTTTTCTGGCTACCCCCATACATTGCTTCATGCAGTCATCTTGTCATGATCGCAGAAACAGCCATCTACAGGTCACCAAGAGACTTATCAGCTGTCATTTTATTTGGACGGTGTAAAGCTCAGGTGTGACCATCCAGATTTAACTAACATGCACGAGAGACTACCTGGTAAACCTGTCTCTGCCAGAATACTTTCTTGAGAAACAAACAAAAAAAAATCCCCAGTATTATCATTTTTGTTTGTCATCACACTCACAGTCCTGTCACCGACATGAACTTGGCTATCCTCTGGAGATCCCCCAAGCACCCCTGCAACTTCCTGTGTGTTGTCGCCTCTTCTGGCCAGGTTGTATCTCCTAGGTCAGCAGGGAGTGGGCAGTCTTGCCATCTGCCGCACCTGCCCACACTGACAGTAAACCCCTCAGTGCCAGAATGCTTTGCAGAAAAAGTAAGAAAAAACCATGCCCAGAGTGGAACCTCTGTTCATGAGTTCTGTGCAGCGTATGCCAGAATGTCTGACAGGTGCCTTTCACACTGTTTATGACCTCGGGTCTCCCATCCAGCTATAACTGGCAGCTGACATCCAAGAGCTTGAGTAGTGGTACAGTCAGATGACTTGTACATTTTGTTTTTCCTAAATCATCATTTTTATCGTCTAGTAATGTATTTTGACTTGTAGATTTTTTTTTCTGTGTCATCATTTTTATAATCCAGTCAGTTATTTCATTGTGGTTTGAAGGTCTGCCCAAGATCTGATTCTCAGAATCTGTTAAGATGTCTTAAATCATGAAATGCTGGATGACTGCAAAAGATAAAATAACATTGGACTTTTAGTGCTTGTATGCACTGGGCCGTTTGCCAGGTGAATTTTAGTTTTATATATAGTCGAGTACATTAACTTTTTCAATAAGCACTGGTACTAAGCTTGCAATTGGTAGCCCCTTGCTTCACTGTACATTGCAAACATTATCACAGCAGTCGACAGGTTAGTCAGGAAACAAGTTGGTTAGAGAGAAATTGGTCAGGGTACGTGATGGTTTAGCTTTGTTTACCAGCTTCGACACAGAAGATGAGTCTTAAGAACTACTCTCTGTAAACTGTACAAAATTACCATTGTGTATTGTGGCTTTCCCAAATGGAAATAAAACCGGTGGTCATGAGGGAATGTCTACTGTGACCACTGTGTTCTCTGTGCACAGTATGGGGTGTAGCGCTTTGTGCTGAAAATGTCAATGGTTTTGTTTGAATTTTTATGATTGAATGTCAGTTTGCAAAACAGACTTTTCCCTCAATGATGCGTTTGACTTCTTTCGAACTCGAGCCCCCTCCTTGGTTAAATATGTTTATTATAAAATGTGAATGGCAATACCATTCGCTTCTCAACGGTGTTCATGGTTTGTAAATTTGTCTCGCTTTTGTGGAGATTTTCCACAGCAAGTGTTCCATCAGTATGCCTTTGTTTTGTGCACTACCAAATTCATGATTTAACCCAAAAAAATCTGCATTTAAAAAGAAAAAAAAATTCTGCGGGGTAGATCACAACAGTTTATTCCCTTTTGTTCTCCGACTGGTTTGATCTGATCATGCTTTCCCTCCCCTCACCCCACCCAGGAATACCTTTTTTTTTTTTTTTTAAATTGAAAAAATGTTCAGATCAACAGCTTGACTGTATTTTCAGGGACTTTTTGTCAGTCTGTTTGATTCTACAATACTAACTAGTTAACAGCTGTGTCTTGTTCATTATCATTTGAGTTTTCTCTTTAACTGTGCTTACTTGTCTCTTCTTTTATGATATTCACATACAGTGTAGCATCCGTGATGCAAAGATGAAGATATTGCGAAGGACTTGAAAATGGCGAGTAAAGTAAATCATCCTGAGCTACATTTACTAAAGATCTGTTGAGTCTTGTGTGATATGAATCAGTGTGATAGATAACAGTTACGAGACATTATCAAAAGCAGAACTGAAAATGTTTTATGATATTCAGGATGTACACTTCTGTATGTTTGTGCATTTGCAAGAATATAACAAGTTCATGCATGTACATGTAGGAAGCAAAGAGAAGATTCTCACACAGAACTACTTCGTACCTGTTCACAATCTGTCCCTGTATCTTGTGACAGGTGTAACAGATTGGCTTGTGCAAATTAATGGATCTGTATGTGTAAAAGTTGCTTGTATCAACTGTTGAGTCATTTTGTACTGTAATGAAGCAAAACCACCAGTAATGTTATCATTATCTATTGTCTGCAAGATTCTTTAAGCTTGCGAACTGGACTGATCGATGTGAAAGGTGAATGTTTCTTTAAAAATGATGATGATAAACCAAACCATACATATTTCATGACATCAGTTTGAAAACTCCCAACCTCGGCCTCTTGTCAGAATATTGAAAAAAAGCTAAGCAAACTTCTGGTGTCATCTCACAAGACAGATCCAACTCTCCCACCATTTCTTTGGCAAGTTAAATAGGTAGCACCATGGTACAGTAAAGAGTGCAGAGAAGACCAGTGTGCAAGGCTCAGCTCTGGAGGAGGCGGAACACTTCAAGTACCTCGGCAGCTACATCTCGGCTGACAGCAACATCGAGAAGATCTCAACCAGGATAGGATTCGCAGCCCGGGCATTCAGCGGGTTGAAAAACATCTGGAAGTCAACTGTCCTGCAAACCAAAACCAAGTTGAAAATCTACAGGTCCAACGTATGCTCAGTACTCCTATACGCCTCGGAGACATGGAGAACCAAGAAGAAGATTGAGAGTAGGCTCAGAGGCTTTGAAGGAAGGTGTCTTCGCCGAATCCTGAAACTTTACTGGCAGCAGCGTGTCACCAACAGGGAAGTGTCAAGGCGCACCGGCATAAACAACATTGTGGCCGAGGTGAAGCAGCGGCGGTGGAGGTGGCTGGGACACATCCTTTGGATGGGCAAGACCAGACTCCCTCATACTGCGCTGAGATGGGCACCACCGGGAAGAGGAAGTGAGGCAGACCACTCAGCACCTGGAGGAGGAGATGAGAGAGGCAGGCAAGATTTGGAACGAACTGAGGTCTTGGCCAGGGTTGCTTCATGGTGGTCCTACTCTATGGACTGCGTACAATGGGACTGTTGTAGAATGATAGGGGAGCTGGAATGTACTGTGTATGGGTATTGCCATTGAAAAAAAAAAAAAAGAAAAAGCAGATTCCTGCAGTTAATATTTTGGAATACTGCCAGTGTTTTATTTGCAATTCCATTGGGTTTTTTTTGTATGGTTTTATTATGAAATCAAAAATTATTTCAGATTGACAGGTTTAAGATGATATGCAATATGGACTGAAAACAGATTGTATAAATTATGTGAAACAGCACAATTCAGTTTGTAAAATATTTCTGTATGACTCTATGTGGATTTCAAACGTTAACATTGCACAATTCAGTTTGTGAAATATTTCCGTACAAGTTGAGGGTTTACACTGTCTTTTTAATTACTTTGTCATGTTATAGAATGAGCAGATAATTGTATGTTTGATGAGCAGGAAAATAGGGGATGGTATGCAGGAAATTATTAGATATGTGCCTCATGCCTGAATTTCGAGGCTTTCCTTCTTATCATTTGGTGAGTTATTTTTCTCAACTTGCTGCACAAACTAATCAAGCTTTTGTGGTTTGGTATGCACAGAGTCTGAAAGATAAGAGTAAGGAAGGGTGAAAAACTGATTTTGCTCATCTTATAATCACCTACTAGAGAATTATGTAGTTAACGCATATTTGGGTTTTCCCCATGTGAACTGTGCATATGTACAGAAATGAATGGCAGTGTGGGTGTGATATCTTTATCATGGTGAAAATAATGGTACATGTACAAGTGTTCTCCACATTGTTGTTAATAATTTCCCTGTCCTCTTGTTTCTTGAATATAATTATTATAGGAAACAAGACTTTTTCCTCTTGTTGTGAAAGGCAGTTTTACATATCAACCACAAGCAAAGGAAAATATCAGCCCCACAAAACTTGTCTGCCTGAAACAGGATGACAATTGACATCATACTTCTGTCTGTCATTTTTCATCAGGCATGATTGTCTTTGCACAGTTGGAAAAAGGAAACTTTTTCATTCTATGTGATTGTGTGTTATGAGAATCTGGGGAAAAAAAAAAGAAGTTATGATGTAATATGCTTCATGCTATAAGAATGAAGTGCAATTTTTCAGTGGATTGGATTATACCTTTAAAGAAAGTGTGTACAGCAACAAATCAAACCAAAATTGTTATTTGTTGCTTTGGACTTCTTGTTTTATCTGTGAAATGTGCTTATTGTATGGTCTGAGTAGTATGCAGTCATACAAGAAAATGATGAATATGTAAAATATATTTTATTTTATATTTTTGATCTTGAAATCTTGTACTTTCAACAAATGGGATGTTCATTCATCATCAGCATGTTTCAAATTGCCTTGTCTCTCCTGCTTCTGTCTCTTTCTAGCATGCATAATTTTCAGTTTTCACAAGAGGTTAATGTCGTATATGCATGTTTTTATTTCCTCTCAGTTGTCCTTTCCCTCTGCATTCTCCTTCGTTTTGATCGTGTATGTGTGTGTGTGTGTGTGTAGAATTAGTCTCCGTCTATGTGAAAGGCCTGGAAGGATAATAAAAGTATTTTGATTTAGACAAACATAACTGGCTTTCATACATATAATCATTTTTTAAAAATCAAATGCATAACCCTGATCAGAAAGATCAGAATGCATCAAACCCCTGATCATGAAAGATCAGAATGCATCAAACCCCTGATCATGAAAGATCAGAATGCATCAAACCCCTGATCATGAAAGATCAGAATGCATCAAACCCCTGAATCAGAAAGATCAGAATGCATCAAACCCCAGAATCATGAAAGCACTCATGTTGGTCAGTGTTTCTGTGCAGAACGTCCCCTCAAATTGGGATCACACCTTCAATAAAACACACCTTTGATTTGGTGAACTCTGAACCCAATTGGTTGATTCTTGATAAAACACCGTGTAAACTTAACTGTAAACATAGTATACTGGCCAGCAAAACAAACCATATAGTACTCCCTTTACTTTAAAAAGAGTCGCATTTCAGAGTTCTAGACTTTTATAGCATATTCTTTCAGGGGAAGGGAGTTAGGGAGGGTTAAAGAAAAACACTTTACATGTGGAATATGAAAATGGCACATTAGCACTTTTTTTTTTTCTCCTTTATCCTTGTAAGACAGTCCAGATCAATCCACAAGTTCATCCACATGACTGTCCATTAATATCACTGGAAGGCTTATGTTAGGAGACTTTAGTGTCCATCTGCAATATATCCATTGTGAGAGACAGGGGTGGAGATTGGAAAGGGGCAGGGGACACTTTGAAATTCTGTGCCCATTGATCATAATTGGGGTGGAATGTATGAATTGCATGTGGTCATGTGTGCTAAAACTATTGACCCAATATATGACCATGAATCAATACTGTAATACTGCCCTTTAAGTTCAAGTGTCTGTATTCCTCAGTCACACAGGAAGCTTGGGGGAGGGGGGGGGGTGTATCTGCTCAACTGCTCAAACGAATGCCTCTTGGATAAAATCACTTAAATAAACCCAAAATCCCAAACAGAATGATAAGTAATATTATGTAATACATGATACAAACCAGACAAATCTGTCCTCTTCAGAGGTGACGTAACGACAATAGTAAACACTGGTACTTGACGGTGATCAAACTGGACAAAAACAAAAAACACACACACACACAAAAAATCCACACAAAATATTCTGCGCGAGCGTGTGCATGGACAAGTTGTGTGTGTGTGCTGGCTATTCTTCTCGTGTCTTTTTTTTGACAATTCACACACACACGCGTGCGCGCGCGCGCGCACACACAAACCACACACACACATACAACGCGCGCGGGAGCGGTACGGACCATTACAAACAAACGCCCAGAAGACGGAAGAGATCGATAAAACGATTGCCTAACAGCTGACAGTGATCCGCTAAAGATGGAGGTCTAGCCGTCTCGGGCAGCCTAGGACTTGACACCAAACGTGCCCGTCGATCTCAATTGGCGGGCATCATGACCCGAAAAGTGGCCGTAAACATCACGCTGCAGGCTGGAGGAATGCGGGGCCGCCTGTCGGTATGGTAGCATACGGTCGTCAAAGGTGAATTGTAGGAATTGATTTAAACAAACGAAGGAAGCCCGCCAATTTTTGTTAAACGTGCTCTTTCATTAAAGATTACTTAAAATGTTCGATTCACAGATCAAAGGTGCATTGTAACTTTTTTTTTTTTTAATTTCAACACGAGCATATCGATCATATGAAGGAAGTGAAACCTAACAGGCTAAAGTGTGTGTGTGTGTGTGCGCGCGCGCGCGCGTGTGTGTGTGTGTGTGTCCTTGTGAATCAAATAAATGAATTCTATAATGTCGCATCAAGCTATACAAAAGATATAAGAAATCTGCTAATGTATAGTCCCTTTTTTAAAAACTACTTGAAAAGACAGATTCCATATTTAAGATACACAGATCTTAAGACAACGGAGTAACTTTTTTTTTTCTCTCATACCAGCACACGTTCCACCATGCAAAGAAGGCAGTTTTCGTTGTAAGGCAACAGCTTCACGCTGAACCTGCATGAAATGCGAATGTGCGTCCTGCATCCTGCACATCGTGATTATCTATGCGTCCATGTGTCTGGATTATAGTGCTCTTCGTCCCTCCTCCCCCATCCCAACTCCCAACGCACGCACGCCGCCCCACGCCTTCAAAATCCGGAGTGTCCCGCATCTTTGAAGTCAACATGGGCAGTGGCTTCAAACATCTGGACATAAATCACAGCGCCAACTCGGGTGGAAAAGAACATGTTGATTCTGCCACATTAGTTGCATGCTCGAAAGATGTGACCGTCTCCGCACCTGGGATTGTGTGTCGGTTGTCATCACTCTTTTGCTGCCGTTGACGTTTTGGTCGCCTGCCGATGACTCGCGTGATGATAATAGTTTGCTGACCCTAACCTTACACACAACTCATGGAGGGACGCAGAAGGCCTGGAGCCAGTCACACACCTCGATTACATACATAGAACTCCAAATATGTAGGCCTACAGACCGATTCTCGTAATTGGTGTTCACCGACCTGGGACAATTTTGAGATTCTGTACGGGACAAGACATCAACACCGACTTCTCGAACTACGTAGGAAACAAACAAGAAAAATATACGTCATGACAAGGACTATGTACTTTTCCTCTCTCTCTCTCTCTCTCTCTCTCTCTCTCTCTCTCTCTCTCCTGAGGGTGGGTGTGGGGGTGGGGTGATTTTTTTCCCTACTATTAACGCTTGCACTTCACCATACCTCGAATCGGGTGTTTATCAATGGTGTAACGTTCCCTTTGCTTCGGATGGTGCCATGATTTCTTCAGAATATCTCATTCAGAGCACGCATAGGCGCGTGCTGATTATTTCACTATTCTCCTTTCTTGACTTTCATCACAGTTACTGTGCGTCGATGTATTATGACGTATTTACAGTTCTGTGAGCCTTTGCATCTGAAATAATTTTATATACATTGGATGAACTGTGATTTCTCATACAGTTTAACGTCTTCGGCTTTGCTGTTGTTACTGTTAAGAACCCCACTAATTCCTCCCAAAAGGTCAGTTTCCATTGCCGCCATCCCCCAAATCCCTAGATTCCGAAAACCAACTTTGAAAAATATTTGTCCTTTTTTTTTCTCTTAAAATGTTGACATCACACACACACACACACACACACACGCAACACACACACACGCACACGTGTGTGTGTGCGCGCGCTTACATGACACAAATGCATAATCTTGCATCTCCACTCAATGTTTCACCGACCGACATGTTTAGTTGATTTTATGATATTTCTCAACTCGTTATTGGTGTTTTAAACATTCAGATAGTGTACTTTTATGCAAACGTCGTTATAACGTTGCATCTACCCATCCACCCATTATCACTCACACCCTTTCACCACCACACATCTGCCATGTTGAATTCACTTAAACATGGACCTATATTCACCGGCACACATCAATGCAGACTGGGGGAGGGAGGGGGGGGGGGGCTGATAAAAGAACTTGAAGGAAAGGGTTGTCATCACACAACATAAAACATTACGAACAAAAACAAACAAAAAAGGTGACACAAAGAATAATAAGTATATGTGTACGTATTCTATCTACAAGTGTATCTATAGAGTCAAATGGACGAAATACCAATTTTCATTTATTCGTCATTTCTCTGTTTTGTCACACTCATCTTGTGCCTGTGGTGAACCACCTTCACCTTGCGCTCTCTGATTTTCTTCATAACGTTCTTGCCATGTCTGGAACAAACAAGCTGTGCGCTCCTTGTCAGGTTGGAATCATTTTGTGTGTGTGTGTGTGTGTGTGGAACGTTGTGTGAAGTCATTTGCATGTCTACTTTGATTTTCTTTGGAAAGTGCTACATCGATCAGTCAGCATCCTTTTTTTTCCCACGTATTCTCTATCTTTTTTTCTTTCTTCTTTTTTTTTTTTTTTACCTTGCTGTGTACTGTTAAGATTTTGGTTATTTCTGTAATATATGGTTATAAATTTCTGGAGTTTACTTTTTATGAACACAATCAAGGCACATATTTTGACAAACAAGATTTGTCGCCTGATAATGATAACTGAAAACTAAGCAAACTTTGAATATGTACGCAAACACAACCACATTGCTGGATGGAAAAAAAAAAAAAAAAAAAGAAAATTTTCAGATATGAATTTACGGAGAACTGCATGCAGCACTGAACACACACGAATCACAACCATCCAAGACAAGAGAGACAACGTAGGCCTATCAAACAGAAAATTTGGTTTGATCCATACTTAAACCCTAGGTCTGTTAATACAGAACAGCAGATAATTTCATAATATCGACTATATTTCTAAATACCTTACACATTTTGACACATTATCTTTAAACAAATGCCCAAGATGAATTGCACCTTAGTTCCGAACACAAAAGTTAAAAAGTCGTTAAGGGGCTGTAAACACTTAGGCCTACAACTTATTCGAACATACGACATACTTCATCTTGCAGTGTCCATTCGTCCAAAAGAAGGCACTCTGCGGATACGAACATCACATGAAATCGCTTTGTCTTCATTGCACCAAACCAGGGTGTTCCAATGAACCTGGCTGTCGCAGATTTTCTAACTTTCCCAAAATGATTATGACTCACGGGAAAACACCACTGAAACTTGATGCTTTCGGATGAGAATCTGTATGACCCAAGTTTAATTAGCCCAGCAAAGTATCCCCGCGAAAGGACGATGTTACCATATCGTGTTTCGATGCCTCCTCATGCTTTCTGGATTCACCGTCAGATATCAGTTATCCTGTACACGATTTCGAAGTCATGACTGCTGATCAGTTCCTTCTTATTATCACAGACAAAATTCTTATTTTGATGTCCCGCTCGGAAATCACTGTTGTCAATATGTCTTTTGAGGGAGTATAATTAAGAAGAGTGGTTGCATATCTTTTAACCCATGGTATCACGCTGTTGTAGGAAGAAACTCTGAAGAGACTTTGACTATGACAGCATAAAATCTTCAAAATGAATACCCCTACCCCCCACCTCTCCCGCAAGTCGTTCGGTTCTGAATTCCTTACACTCTAAGGGCACTGGGCCGCATCCAGCTCATGAATCCGGGATGCCCCTCTGTTGTCGGATTTTCTTTCTTTTTTTTTTTTCTGGCGCTGTCGAGATTCGAACCGTCAACTTCTTTTTTTTTTTTTTCCTTTTTTTTTTTTTTTTTTTTAGAAGGGTGTTTTACTTACACTGCTAGACTATGGGACACCTCTTCGAAGCTGGGAATTTCATACTTTACAAAAGTCACTTCTGTTCGTCCTCGATCAGCTCCAGATGAAACGCAACCGCGTCTGCCATTGCCTTCAGGGTTCTGGTCCCCTTCTTACCAGAAATCGCGAACTGTTTCATGAGGCCAAGGCTGATGAGCCTACAACCCCCCCCCCCCCCCCCCCCCTCCCACCTCCATCTTCTCTGGTGAAGGTTTTGGCTTTGAGACCTGCTTCTCTCAGGCTGCTTAGTAGACTGGCATACTTCTCAGTATCATTACCGTGTAGACTGGCACATTCTCAGTCTATATTATAACCGTGTAGACTGGCATACTTCTCAGTCTGTATTATAACCGTGTACACCGGCATACTTTTCAGTTTTTATTATAACCGTGTATACTGGCACACTTCTCAGTCTCTCTTATAACCGTGTACACTGGCATACTTCTCAGTCTGTATTATAACCGTGTACACTGGCATACTTCTCAGTCTGTATTATAACCGCGTACACTGGCATACTTCTCAGTCTGTATTATACCCGTGTACACTGGCACACTTCTCAGTCTCTCTTATAACCGTGTACACTGGCATACTTCTCAGTCTGTATTATACCCGTGTACACTGGCATACTTCTCAGTCTCTCTTATAACCGTGTACACTGGCATACTTCTCAGTCTCTCTTATAACCGTGTACACTGGCATACTTCTCAGTCTCTCTTATAACCGTGTACACTGGCACACTTCTCAGTCTCTCTTATAACCGTGTACACTGGCATACTTCTCAGTCTGTATTATAACCGTGTACACTGGCATACTTCTCAGTCTCTCTTATATCCGTGTACACTGGCATACTTCTCAGTCTCTCTTATAACCGTGTACACTGGCATACTTCTCAGTCTATTATAACCGGCGATCTAAAAAAAAAAAAAAAAAAAAATCTGTCCAAAAGCATTTTATTTGAAAAGTTGAGCTTCTTTACACGTCACAGGTAAGATTCAAAACCACATTACTCGTTCGTGCTGTTTCAGTGGAAAATAAGAATACGTAAATAAAAACATAACGGAACAAACACGGGAGGAAAAAACAAATATAATGCGAACCCAGTCTGTGCGTGCTGGATCGAAGGGGAAAAAAGAAAAAGAGAGAAAAACTTCCTTTCCTCTTCGTGGGCCACAAACTCATTTTGTTTCAAACCCATGACGTTTTTTTCCTGTGATGGGGGAGACCTGACGGGATTAATGACGTAAATCATTTTTATCTTCGCGCACACGAAGTGGATGTGAATCTGGTTCCATTGCTCCTGAGAGAGATCACCAGGCCTAATTCTGGTTTACTTCAAAGCAGTCCAGAACGGACAACATGTGACCCAGTACACAAATCTGTGTAAGTTGGCGTTGTTGAATGTCGTATTGCGCTGCCTCTCACAATTTGAGGCAGAGAACGTCGAAACGGAACAATAACATGATCGGATAGGTTTATTATCTCGACTGGGCGACCCGATTATTGTGTTTGTTATCAATGGTAAATGTAAATTCATGGAGTTCTTATCCTCCAGTTCTAGACCCGTAAGCGCTATACAACTACATGAATCTGTCATTGAATGAAAACGACACAGTCCAAGGTAAGCTAGTCAGCACACATAGGATGATACCTAGTCCACATATACAGCTAACAAACAGGCCAAAAATCATTCAGTATTCGCTGTTTTGCTGCTATAACAGAGTTTCAGATTTGTTTTTAGTCACCATGGGACACAGGCCCCCTGGTAGCCTAAAGTGAGGGAACGAAAAGCAAAGGCACGGGACAATGTGAAGTCAGTACCTGGAAGCTCTCGTGCAATTCTAACACAAGCACACCACAAATGAAATATTTCTTTACATACCTCTAATTTTAAACAATCACAACCATCAAGCACAATGAACTTGCTCTGATTTTACCTTTCAGCTTGTGGATACTCTGTGTAAACAGGCGTTCAAAATGTGTGTTTGTGTGTGTGTGTGTAAGTGCGCGCGCGTGTGAGTGTATGTAGTTTTGTTCTTCAGTTTAATGTCTTTTCACTTTAAGTGATAGAAGACCGACGTATGTGTGTGTGTGTGTGTGTGTGTGTGTGTGTGTGTGTGTGTGTGTTGTGCCAGCGCGCGCGCACGCGCGTTTCAATATCAGCATCTGAGTGGTTGTGTGCGTGTCACTCTTCATTTGTTGAGTATTTTTAGGAACTTCCTTCAGACCAGCTTGAAATGCTTCACTCATCAGTGTGCGTGTGTGTGTGTGTGTGTGTGCGCGCGCGCGCGCGCGCCTGTGTGTCTGTTGAGAAAGAGGGAGAAAGATAATGAGCCTCGCCTATATGTGAAGAATGATTTATTACATCTTTTTAAAAAGTTTAAGGTAATATCTGATTTGTTTAAAAAAAATTTGTTCATGCTCTTTTGACCGGTTTGTGACTGCTAGTTCGGTGGCGGTCTTCTCACAGCTGACAGCACAGCACAATGAACGCAACAAACAGAAAGACGACTTTCGTAATGAAGCAAGGGGACGTTACTCTATACGTCCTCAAGTCAAGGTGACAAAATTTTAATCATATCACAGGTTTCGATTCTGAATCGATCGAAAACGGATCATATACGTCTCTGAATGAACTATGGTAGCATGGACGACACGACTGCTCGACTTTTGCTGTTCCACATGATCGAATGACAGAGAGGACCGAATTCCTCTCGGCACGACAGCAACGGAGCGCGACAGCCTGGCACACGAGAATAGAATATGTGAGGAGGCATTTAAAAGATTTACGCAAAAATATCGCGAGCGTGCCGGTAATCTGAAGCGCGCGCGCGCCAGCGCACGCCACACACACACACACACACAACACACACACACCCACTTATTATTATTATTTTATTATTTAGAACATTTTATTTATACGCTTGCAAGAACACACATTAAACTGCAAACCAAGCTAGGAGAGAGAGAGAGAGAAGAAGGCAAAAAGCACACACACACACACACACACACACACACACACACACACACACACACACACACGCAACCGCAGTCACATGCTCGCTCTACATCTACACGTCAACATCCAGCTTCGCCTTCTCACAACGACTGTCCACTCATCACCCACCTATCAAACAAAAAACAATTACTATAAGATGAATGAAAAATGAAAAACAAACCCGCACCCAAACACATAGAATACTACAGTAAACAGAAGCGCCACATCTTCGTATGTATCAACCAGAAGGCAAAAGAAAAGTTTTCAAGTTTGATCTAAAAGACGCTTAGAGAAGCAGAATATCTGAGCTGATGTGGCACGTTATTCTAAGCTTAAAAAAAAAAAAAAAAAAAAGGCTTGAAAGGCAAAGGAACGCTGACCAGAAGTTTGAGTACGAACAAGTGTGGAAAAGACGAGTATCAGATGAGGAACGGAATTCACGGGACTGGGTGCACAAGTGCTACAGATCAGTTAGATATTGAAGACAGGAGGATTCGAAAGATTTATAGCATATAGATGCAGCTTTGTAGGAGATCCTATGCTAAAACAGGGAGCCAGTCAAGGGAACGCAATAATGGGGAACTATGTCCAATGCAGATTGGCGTAAGAGGAGGCGAGCAGAATGATTTTGGAACTGAAATTTCTTGAAAAGGCAACAAAGGGAGTCTGACAAAATAACATTACATTACAATAACCGAAACGAGGGAGTACAAACACACAAACAAGGCTTTTAGTGGTATCTTCGCGGGAGGTGACGGATGGAAGCAGTGCGACGGGAGTTCAAGACAACAAATACAAACGACATAAGAAGCATGCTGTTGAAAGGAAAGAGTTTGGTCCAGTGTCACACCAAGATTACAAGCAGCAGAAGAAAAAGTGATCGATGAGTTATCGAGGTTGATAGAAAATGGAATAGAGGGATGATTCACCATCGTTTCAGTTCTTTCTTCGTTCGGTTTCAATTTATTGCGAGTCATCTGCTTTTTCAGGTGAAATACACAGGATTGGGGTGCTTCCAGTCATTGTCGAAAGATCAGAAAGAGGTCCAAAGATATAAAGCTGATAGTCGTCAGAGAAACTGTGATGGAAAAAGGAATGTTGATATACAAAAGCAGAGACCGGATTCGTGTACAATATGAAAAGTGCCAGCTTGATGCGGTACACGATCAAATCCTTATTCTTTCAACCTACCACATGCATACATGCAGAGCAGTTTAGTGAAAGAGCTAAAAAAAAACAAATGTTATTGCTAGTTGTTTGGATATTGGCCCAATCTGACACTATGTTTCTCCTCTCGGCTTCCTCTGTGTGTGTGTGTGTGTGTGTGTGTGTGTGTGTGTGTGTGTGTGTGTTACCGTTTGTTGCTTGGATATTGGCGCAATCTAACACTGTTTCTCATTCTCGTCCTCGTCTCTCTATGTCTCCTGCCCCCCCCCCCCCCCCCCCCCCCCCCCACCCCTCTCAACAGACAGACAAAGGTCGATGTACCATGCCGACCTCCAGCCAAGCCCGGATCTTGTGTCGCGAGGACATCAGCAACCTCCTCCTGTCCGCGCGCTCCCACCAGCTCCCGAGCGTACAAGGGCAGGAGTCGGAGGCCTGCCTCTACCGAACCTCCCGGGCCTTGTCCCTCCCGCGCCTCTTCCGGAGCTCCAGAAGCTCTTCAGGGGCTGTGATAGACACGGCGATCGCGGCTCACTCATTCTCGGAGACCTGTCCTCGGCGGCTGCCGGTGCTGGAGAGTCGGGTGCCGCACTTGATCTGGTACCCGAGCGTGATGCAGAACGGCACTTTCTTTAACGTCTCCAACAACTGGCCCGGCGATGTCGAGAGCTCACCGAACACGTCTCAGGGTGAGGAAGCGCTTGGGGGTGTGCGGTAGGAGGTGGCATGGTCGGATGGTTTTTGTTTGTTTGTTTGTTTGTTTTTTCTTTTTGGTTGCGGCCGTGTTATCCAGACACGGCAAGCTGTCTCATAAGCAGTTATATTTTTGTTGGTGTTCAGTGTGTTCCACGTAAACA
Organism: Conus canariensis; assembly: GCA_033310375.1. Lineage (NCBI taxonomy): Eukaryota > Metazoa > Mollusca > Gastropoda > Neogastropoda > Conidae > Conus > Conus canariensis. The sequence continues at coordinate 25,169,211 of CM065727.1, forward strand.
TGTAAAGCATTTACTCTGTATCTCTCTGCCTGCTCTGTAAAGATGAACCTCTGTGTGTGTGTGTGTGTGTGTGTGTGTGTGTGTGTGTGTGTGTGTGTGTGCGCCTGCGTGGTATACGCGCGCATACTCTGAATACAAGAAACTGAACTCAATTCCGATGGTCAAGTTTCAGAGAAGATCCACATAATTTAATTTAAGAAAAAACAAAAGAACAAGAACAAAAAAAAAACAAAAAAAAACCCCAACTCTATCAAGACGATATAAGAAACCAGCCACAAAACTAGTATGTAGCTGATGTACAATCAGTCTAGATAAGCTGTGACAAAATAATGTAAGTACTAAAACCCATTACGACTGATCTTGAAAAAGGAAAATGTGGCATCTCTAGACCAACGTTTAATGGCGAGGAAACCCGGCATCATATGATCAAACTACAGCATGCAGGAGACTGTTAGAGCTGTACACATTGTTTATCCGCGTAAACAATATGGAATACTAGGGGTACGGACTTATTTGTAGCATATTGTATGCTGTGTTTATGTATTATGGTGTGTTGTGCGGATTACGTTTCCGTTAACAGATTTTTACTGAAATCGTGTACTGATATTATGCACTTTATACTTGAATCCATGTCAAAGTTCTGTTGTTGTTGTTTTTTCTATACGTTATTCAAAAGCAGACTTTAGTTTTTAATTTTCCTTTCGCCATGCCGATGAAATAATGATTTAGAAGATTCGCTGCCCGGGAGTGATGGGACTAAGTCACGAACGTGGAAGAAGTTCGGTTTAAAATTTTCAAGTGAGCAACTTCTCCATGCTCTAACAGCATATGCATAATTGATGTGCGGGGACGGCGAATTTGAGAGAACACACGACAAGACAGACAACAACACAGAGAAGAGAGAGAGAGAGAGAGAGAGAGGAGATATGAGCAGAGGGTTGGGGTGAGGAAGGTGGATCAGGCATAGGGGTGGGGTGAATTAGATCAAAGAAGTAGATTGCGACATAAATGTTTTGAAGAGGATCAGAATAGAAGTGAGCAACTTGCTCTTGCCAACTGCTGCGAAATTAGATGCACAGACTATTTTGAGCAGATACTTCTGCGGAAATGTAAACTATGACGTCTTGCCTTGACCTTTTGTTCTTTCCACATGGTTTATCACGAAACAAAAAAGCAAGAAGAAAAACAAAAGCGGTGTTGCTTCTGGGCATATTTGAGATATGTTATCCCACTGAACTTCTTTCAGCAATCGCTAGTGTTAATTACGTCTTGTTGATTTATTGCACGAAAACACAAACACACACACACACACACACACACACACACACACACACACACACACACACACACACACACACACACACACACACACGGAGAAAGATGCTGACACTACGTGGAAAACAAGATTCACTATACTACCATCATTGGAGCTTGTCTTCCTTCTTTAAGAGCTTGAATGAAACGATTCAACAACCTTAGGCTTATGAGCATATAACCAAAGCGATACTGCAAGTGACACCCTACTGCCCGCAGCAAAGATCTGCTTCCCTTAGCAAATACGCTGACCATACGCTATGCTTCAGCAACACAAGACAACCTGCATGCGCACACGATCCAAACAGAGGCGCCCGACAGTCAATGTCCATATCATAGCAGCTGCTGGAATCACTTACCGCAAAACTCTCGGCTGCACCGTTTCTGGTTGCAGACAGACAACTGGGTGTTCAAAAGCAACTTGTTGCCAAGACACGTCAAACCCCTTTTTAATTCTGATGTCCTTTGCTGCCTCTTTGCAGGCAGATCAAGGAAAGTTCACAAGAAAAGGCTCGCAAAGCGTCTGGAGGAGAGGTGGGTAATTTGGGTCCCAGTTGTGTGTGTGTGTCGCGCGCGCGTGTGCATGTATGTATGTGTGTGTGTGTGTGTGTGTGTGTGTGTGTGTGTGTGTGTGTGTGTGTGTGTGTGTGAGTGTTTATGTGTGTGAGTGTGCGTGTGTGTGTATGTATGTGTGTGTGTGTGTGAGAGAGAGAGAGAGAGAGAGAGAGAGGACATTGGGTTAGAAGAAATGGGGAGTGAAGTGAGATGGATGAGTGTGTGGATGGTGCGTGGGGAAGTTTAGGTTCACATTACCGTAGTGCTATTGTGAATGCGCCATATTTCATTATGGTAACGTCATTGTCTTTGCAAAACTAACGTATGTTCTGACAATCGTCAAAGAAAGGCGCAAGTGTTACGCTTGTCATGGTGCTGTAGCTGCTACTACTACTTCCACTACTACTCTCACAGCTGCTGCTGCTGCTACTACTACTACTACTACTACTACTATACTAACTACTACAACTACTACTACTACTGCTGCTGCTGCTGCTGCTGCTGCTGTCAATGCGCCAGTAATGTTTGAAAACCGGTACGGCAAACTCGGCGATGGCAAATGGATCAAACAAAATCGGCAGCCTGGTCATTGCAATCGGTCAAGTTTACTTACGTTCATACTTATTGTTTGCTGAGAATTATGCCAACATTGAAATTTATCCCCCCCCCCCCCCCCCCACACACACACACACACACAAATGTGCGCGCGCAAACACATGCACACACAGAATACAAAATAACATGATTACACTGACTCGTCACAAATTAAAAAAGAAAAAGAAATTAAAAAAAAAAAAAAGATACAGGTCTAGATACTTAGAAACCGAGTAAAATATGAAGCTGTCCAAACTTGGACTAGCATTTAGCAATACTGACGTTTCAGTTTTGTGGCTGAAAATGTCTGAAAACATGCACTTCAATGCATATCCACATAGGTACGCAAATCTACACGTGCAACCGCCAGACCGTGTGCAAACATATTGATAGATGCATGCATGCGCACAACTGCACGCCTGTAACACACAGAGAGCATGTGCGTCTCTCCACAGAAATGCTGATAATGGGCACACTTAGAATGAACATGTGTGAGTGTGTGTGCGTGCGCGTGTGTGTGTATGTGTGTGTTCTTAAATGTAGGCTATGTGTATCTGTGTGTACGTGCGTGTGATATTCACGCATAAACAAATCGGAAAACTGCCGGACCGTCTGGAAATGGGACGAAAAATATGGGCTGATAGTAGCGTGCATTAAAAGATGATCATTGTTCTTATGACGAAAATAGTAATTATCACCGCGACGACAATGATAATTACCATTCTACTAAACACACAGTAATCATCAGCGTAAGCTATGACATGAAATCTGCACTTTTTACGATGAAAAGAAGCACATTGCGCTGGTCCTCACGCTGCAAGGACACAGGTTCATGACTCAAAAAGAAGACGGCAATCTTCTTTTTCCAGTAAATCGTGAGCAGCGCAAGCAATGACAAGTTATGGACATTGTCTCCGGCCTCTGGCCATCTGCTCCTTCGGTCATGTTCCAGTTAATGCAATGATACCGGTGCGCGTGCCCATGTGTCAAATACCAGGAGTCATGGTTATCTATTTTCAGTGTCACAAGTAGCGTGTTCATCATGATATATACCCTTTCTGACCGCCATATCTGACCGAACAGCAAGAAAACGAGTAATTTTCAAGCCAAAACACCTGTAACGATTACCGTTTTCATATGGAAACAGCAGTTATCGGTTTGTTTCATTGTCAGAAAAGGGCTTTCAGGGAAGAAGAGGTGGTTGAGGGCTTCTGAAACATGGCATAAGCTCCCGCAATGGGTTCTTGAACATTCTCCGACCTGAGGCCTATGTTCTGTTCGTTCTTCGTGAATTTCATTTCTTTTTATTTCAAGTTTTTATTGTTCGATTTACTCATACTTATTCCTTTAATTTCTTCTTTCTTTTTTTTTTTTTCTTTATTTTTTTAATTTTTTTTTTTTTTTATTTTTTTTTTTGGCATGCTCATTCCACAGACGCCCAAACGGAAGAAACACTCTCTGCAACAACGGCCATCAACCAAAAGTTCCGGATCATTGTTGGACCGTCGCCAGTCTAGCGTTCGGATGAAGAAAAAATCCCGAACCGGGAGCAAAAGTAGCGGCGCAGACTTTTTTGATTTTGAGTCCCCCGAGACATCAGAGAGTCCCAGGACGTCCACCCTAGAGGCCAGTCTGACAATCTCCACACACACACACACTCTCTCTCTCTCTCTCTCTCTCTCTCTCTCTCTCTCTCTCTCTCACACATACACATACATTCTCTCTCTCTCTCTCTCTCTCTCTCTTCTCTCTCTCTCTCTCTCTCTCTCTCTCTCTCTCGTCGCTGCTCGTACTTCTAGCTTTTTCTTCAAAATTCCTCCATGGAGGCAGGGGTGGGGAGGGAGAGGCAGTCGGTGTCCGATTTAGATCGGGGGTGGGGGTGGAAGATCTTTTTGGCAGGATGAGGTAAGTGACTGCGTGAAGGACTCTCCAGCGATGCATTTTGCTTCACGTTGCACACGTGAGCACCATATTTGAGTGTTATCATCATCTATTTTCTGTGAGGATGCAATGCGAATGAAATCACTTGGCTGTTTATGAACAGCGACTCAAGTAGGCACATCGGGAGCTGAGCACGTCTCTTTTTTTTTTTTTTTTTTTTTCGAATAATGTTTCTATTTGTGACACTCTGTTTAACTGTGTGCCAAAGCATTTTGTATGTGATGTTATGGAATGTGTTTTTGATGTTGCCAGCCATAGCTATACATATGCCCGGATTAGCCCAAGATACATTCTATACGGTTAGATATGTCTCAAACCATTTCTGTTTGTACTGTTCACTGTCAAGGGACTGGGGAGGCAAAGAAAAGAAGACGTGTTTTTCACTATCTCAAACAAACAGGACCTAGTATCTTTTTACTCCAGGACACTCATTTAAACCCCGATATGGATAGATATCATCGATCAGAATGGGAACACCAGTGCTGTTTTGCTTCACACAACACCAATACAATACCAACAAAAGAGGTATTGCAGTCCTATCTGACAATAATCTCAAATCCAAAATGAATAAAGTGTACATTTCCATGGAAATTTATGTTCGTTTCTATGACCTTTATGGACAAGGATGGGTTTTTTTTTTTTTTTTTTTAGAATTATAAATGTTTACGGTCCCAACAGAGATAACCCAGAATTCTATCAAGAAATTGAACATATTCAGGAATAAAGGAAATATAAAGCTGATAATAGCAGATGACGGAACTTAGTACTGAACCCAAATACTGATTATGATAATTACAAACATGCTAACAATTCAAAGGCAAGTGAAACTGTTAGTGATATGATGGCCGACATAGATCTTATAGATCTATGGCGAGAATTCTATCCAGACAGAAGACGGCTTACTTGGAGAAGATCCCAACCAAGCAACAGCACCGATTAGATTTCTTTCTGATAAGTGAAAACATTATGTTGGACACAGCAGAAAATATCCCAGGCTACAAAACAGATCACTCGATGGTAGTATTGAAGTTTAACAACCTTACTGAAGATAAAAGCAATAGTTTTTGGAAATGTAATTGTTCATTACTAAAAGACTCTAACTGTGTCACTGAAATTCGCAATGTCATAAAAGAAACAATGAAACGGTATGCAATGGCTTATGGCTATAACCTAGACTTTAACCAATCGTATTTGAGGCAACTAGAATTTACAATATCACAGCGAATGTTTCTTAACGTTTTATTGATGAATAACTTGGTGTTGAGAAAATTGAATTTTTACAGGAAAACATATAAGATGTTTTAAGTATAGTGTGATGTAATGGGAGAATGCTGTGTGTGGTGAGTGTGTGGGGTTTGTGTGTGTGTGTGTGTGTGTGTGTGTGTGTGTGTGTGTAGGTACTGACAGCGAGTGTGCGTGTGTATGGGGTTATGTACATGCGTACATCCATGTGTGGTGCGCGCGCGCGGCGCGCGCGCCGTGTGTGTGTGTGTGTGTGTGTGTGTGCGTGTGTGTGTGTGCGTGTGTGTGTGTACGCGCGTGAACGCGCGCGCGTGTATATGCACGTGTGAATTCATGCGTATGCATGGAGAGAGACAGACAGACAGAAACAGACAGACAGACAGAGAGCATTTGGTTTGAATGACACCGCGATTCAGTTGACATTCCTCTCCTCACCGCAAACCATCTGAAAGGACAGCTGAAATATCTGGAAGGGTGTAGCCTACGCACCAATCACTGGAATGAACCATTCACTCGTCAATCCCACTGGGGGGTTTGCAGGTCAACCTACTGGCATCCAAGGGCTCCAGTGACCACGAAGAGGACAGCACCAGCACGGAAGAACCCCCGGCTGCCACCGATGTGGAAAGAGACGCCGACGCCGAAGCCGAAGCCGCAACGGAAGAAGCGCCTAAAAAACCGCTCCCAAAGTTAACCATCAAGTGTAAGTGCACGGTGGTAAACAACACACTTAGGACGACGAGTTCCAACGTCTAGGCAGGACAGAAAATCCACAACAGATGTCTCGCGTTCCGGGGACCACATTTTGTACGACCCATTACCTCCGACAAGCAGGTCATGTTTCCACTCGCATCAGCCGTTTTGTTTGAAAAAAAATTTTAACCCCCCCCCCTTCCTCCCCTTTCCAAGACTTCATTGCATGCAGTGTGGGGAGTTTTTCTTTTCCTTTTTTTTTTTTTTTTTTTTTTTTTAAACGGGTGAATTACATGCCCTTCATTTTACCCTTTTTTGGTTTATGTTTCCGTAATTCTCCTCTCTCTCTCTCTCTCTCTCTCTCTCTCTCTCTCTCTCTCTCTCCTTTCATTTCCCCCCTTTTTTTAGGGCTCATACAACATTACAGTATTGTAACAACAGGACGTTATTGAAATTTCGATGAATATAATTAGCTACGTGTCGTTTTTTTGTCAGCTTGAATATAATTATGCTTACGTGTGTCTGGTTTTTTTTTGTCAGCTTGAATATAATTATGCTTACGTGTGTCTGTTATTTGTTGTTGTTGTTGCTCTAGTGACAAAGGGTGGCTTAGTTGGTGGCGAGGGCTTACAAATGTCTGAGCTTCTGTTGGCATCTACTGATTTTGTTTGTTAGTTTGTGTCTGTACGTCGGTCAGCACGATAACGAAAAAGAAAAAAAAAAAAAAAAAAGGAGAGAGAGAGAGAGAGAGAAGAGAGAGAGAGAGAACCCCATCGGAACCGATTTGTAACGAAATTTGATGGGAAAGACGGAATGTGACTCGAGGACGATTCCATCAAGGCTTGGTGTGGCCCCACATCAAAGAGCGGATCCACGCGGGATTTTTCTTATTTGCACGCGTGCGCTTATGCTTATGTGTGTGTGTGTGTGTGTGTGTGTGCGTGTGTGGTGTGTGTGTGTGTGTGTGTGTGTGTGTGAGCGAGTGAGTGTGTGTGCGCATGTTCACCCACGTGCTGACGGCATGAATATTTCATTTGCGTGTGTATAGGCTACATGCGTGCACGTCTGTCTATGTTCCAGCCCTGTACAAACAACTGCTTTCAATTGGCCTAAGCGCCAACGCTTTCCGGGCGTGTTGGTGCAGAACAAAGAAGGCAAAATGAAGAACGCCACTGAGCAAGAGGCCGAAAAAGCGCTGGACGCCATGGCCTCGGGTATGGTCGGCATGGACGCGGACGACCATGAAGAATCCGAGGAAGAGGACGAGGACGTGGAACTCATCATGGGCTCGCTCCTCGCTGACGTGGGCCACAAAGGATGCGTCAAAGTCGCCCATGAAGAAGTCACACCCGAGATACCCCCAGCTCCGCAGAAACCGCCGCCAACACATGCAACCCATGTTCCTACAATACCCACGCCGGTACTCCCACAAGGCGAGCAAGGAGCCGTGGTACCCCCAGCCGGTGCCGGACCGGTCGAAACGAACGTGACTGCCGCGACTGAAATGCTCAGAGTGGAACCGGGAACCGGTTTCCTGGCGGGTCTGACGCTCCCAGTCCAGTCGACTGCAGAAAAACCTGAAGCAGCTGCGAGGATGAAACCCGCGCCTTCTTCGGACGAAAAAGCTTTTCTGCAGAGCGTTGCCGCTGGAGCTGCGTTCAAAACCCCTGATGCTGCCCATAAAGCGTACGTTGTATAACCTTATCGATTTGAATGAAATCTAACATGCGCGTTTGGATGCGAGTATTTATGTGTGTGTGTGTGTGTGTGTGTGTGTGTGTGTGTGTGTGTGTGTGTGTGTGTGTGTGCTTTTTGCGAGTACACGTCAAACACACAGCTCAAACAATACATGTTCACTGGCAGCCAATAGGCGGCGACGTGGACTTTCGCCACGTGGACTTCAGCCGAACGAACTACGCCGAAGGCTCTTGGGTTTTGTTTGTTTGGTTTGGTTTGCATTTAATTTATCGAAAATTCAGTGTCACCAAACCTAACTCTCCCTATCCTCATAGAATTCTGTTAATCTTTTTCCTCCTCCTCCTCCTCCTCCTCTCCTCTCTCTCTCTCTCTCCTCACATCACTCTCTCTCTCTCCCACACACACACACACACACACACACACACAACGCGCACACACATCCGCACATACACACACTGATACATGCTGACTAATATTAAATATAAACTTAAAGAAAATAATATAAACAGGTACCCTCCTCCCTCTCTCTCTCTATTTATTCCTTTTCTCATACGACTTCAGAAGAGAAATGATCGCCCGACTGAGTACCTAATTACAAGAACGTCATGAAATCCTTTGTCTTGGGATTATGCTCAGCAGTTTGGTGGGAATCCTACCCCATCTGCACCCCCCCCCCCCTCCTCCCTCTTCCAATCCCCTCCTCGCCTTTTAAGTTTACCCCTGAACTTGACGTAATCCTCGACGAAATAACGGTTTCACTAGCAGTCGGCAGAAGTTGACTCGGCAAAAATGCACGCGGCGAAAGCGCACGCTCCCACACTGGCATTTTTGTGTCCTTCTAAAACCCACAGCTTAAACTGATAAAACGCGTTTTGATGGAGACAGAGAGAGTAAGACGATGCCATTTAATCACATTTAGCGCAGTGGCCTGTGTTTCTCAACTCTTAAGCCTGTGTAGGATTGGCTACCTCTGTAGACTACGTGCGACATACGCACAGATGCATGCAGCTGCACCTTAACTGCAGTTCAAAAACACTGATCGATTGGAAGAAACTATAGATAATGTGCATCTTTAGAAAAAAAAAAGATTGAGATGAACACGGGCAGAGCAAAAACTCATCCTGAAAATCAGAGCCATAATCATCACCTTGCATAAGACTGACTGCCAAACGAAACCAGCTTAGAGACGTCGGGAAATTCTTTCAGAATACCTATACATCTTTTTAAATCCACAGTTGTACATTATTTTCTTCTCCCAACCAGCCGCCGTGGCGATTGGTTAGTTTTGCGGACTCCCGGCTGGGAGATCGTGGGTTCGATTACCATCAGAGCCATTTACTTGTGGGATCTTTCTGCTCGACTGGGTCCTACCCATGATTGGATTGGCTGCGGGCTCAGTTTGGAAAACTTGGACCACACAGTCGACTTTCATCCACTTAATGGGTGTGTCTCTGAAAGTAATGCTCAAATTTCCTGACCAACACTTCTGGTGTCTGTATCTCTCGGGCCTGGTTGTCGCCGGGATGTATTATGGAAGTGAGCGTAGAGGATAGCCCTGTCATGCAGTCTCAGACCGGAATAGAAATCCGTAGCACCATCGTCATTCTTATCCTCACTGATCAGCATTAAAAGGAAAAAAAGTTTCGAATTCTGTGGGCCTTCGTGTCCTGCTGTCATGGTGACCTCAGTTTTGACGTCCTCTCCACGTCTATGGCCTTGGTTTGATTCTGTCGAGGTCTTCATGGTGGCTGTCGTTGTGGCGCCCTCCAGAGGATAACTCACTCACGCCGGCTCCGCGACTGAGCAATTATTGTCAACAGGGGCTTAGTAGGTGGTGTTCTGTGTATGTTTGATCAGAACAGGCATCACTGAACACAACCGAAGTGACTCGGCAGCAGTGCAGTGTCTCCTCTGGTGGGTTTCCTCTCGAAGAATTAATATTGACTGCTCCCTGTGGGTTGCCGGCGCCAGGGATGCGGAAGGACGGGTCGGTCTATGGGCTGTTGATGGGTGCAATGCCACTGAGGTGGCACAGAAGATTGGACCGGAAAAAAAAAAAGCTTCTCCCATTTCATTTTCTGATTCTGCTTGTTTCTTTGTCTTTTTCTTTATGTATGCGTTATCCTTTCCTTTGCCTTTTCTGTCCCTTGAGATAGCTCGACTATACATATATCTTTATGTCTAAGAAAGTCATAGTGTTTGGGCCGGGTCTTTGCCCTTCTTTTACTGAAAGTGATGGTTGGTTTGCCTCATCTAACTGCATTTTTGAGGCCCAGGAAATGACTGATTGATTAGAGACGGTTTTGCCGTTTATTATTTTTGTAATGCATTTTCATTGTTGTTATATGATTTATTGTTGTTTGTTATTTTTGGTTTAGCAACAAAAGACGTCAACGTTTAATGTAGACCGACATGAAATTTTACCAAAAGTTCTGTTTCATGTCTAGGATTTATTTGTTCCTTTTTTTCCCTTTTTTTTTTTGCGACTTTTTGTGATGGTGTTTTTAACATACTGCGGCCCTGACATGACTTTGTAATGCCCGCTAGGAAGTACTTATAAACGCCAGGTGAGATCACGCATGATTATATCCCACAAAGGCATAGTTAAGCTCCCTTCTAGAAGCTTCAGGGCAAAATAATCTAAATACGTATAAACTTGCTCAAAACGCCGATTCGAACTGGGAAAAAAAAATGAAAATACAGTCATCATAAATAAAGAAACAAAAAGATAGACCCACTGCAACAAAAACTGATAAAACAGATAATTATATTAAATACACTCACCTGAAACGAAACATGAAGTGAGGTAGGAGACGTGTAAGTTGATTAATACGCATGGAAAGCAGCTCTTGCTCCTATGATAAAAGACAAAAACTGTTCATGGCTTTCAACGTATGGTGCTTTTAGTACCTAGCCACCCAGCACAAATTCAGGTAAGAAGCACACAAAACAAGGAAACCTACCTAAACCCTAAGCTGACGCATACACACAGAAAAAAAACCTTGAAATTATTAAATGAATGAATTACGTATGAATAGATATACAAATAGATGAAGAAACCCATGGTGCCCACCCCAGCCTCTCAAAATTTTATCCAGTATCTCCTTTTAGATCATCTGAAAAGAAAGTATCTTTTACTTTGTTTGCCTTTTCATTGCATTCGCGTGACAGTACATTTCATTGATGATGAAAACTTTCGCATTATTGTTCATTATATGCTATCTCAATAACCCTTTATATATTTCTCACCCTCTCCCTCTCTCTTTCACTATCTGTGTATCAATCTCTCTCTCTCTCTCTCTCTCTCTCTCTCTCTCTCTCCTCTATATATATATATATATATATATTGTATATTATATATATATATATATTATATTATGTGTGTGTGTGTGTGCGTGTGTACATATTTATATATTTTCATATATATATAATTATATGGCATATACGATGACGGAAAAACGTATGATTAATTATTCATGCAATCGAAACGACACATGACCCTCCCAGCCGATATATCATCATAAAGTAACTCAACCTGACGCTTGTATTAGAGCCCCCAAACCCGTGGAGAAGACGCCGAAGAAGAAAGTGTACAAGGTGCCCCCAGTGAGGCTACGGGTGAGCGTGCCGGCGGAGAACCCGCACCTCCTGTGCATCCGCACGCCCAACGTGGACCTCACGCACGAGCAGGTGAAGAACATGCTGGAGGCCCAGCTGGGGAACATCGTCAGTCTGCAGGTGAGACCGGCTAACCCGTCTGACTGCGCAGATCTTGCCGTTGTCCCGACTCTGGTGGTGGATGGGAAGAGCGGAAGGAGATGAGTATGGGCATGCTTTAAAGTTTAACATTCCTAAATCCAGTACTGTGTTTATTAATCATCTGTGTCCCTGTGATATTGTTTTCTTGTAAAAACATCGACCCTTACCACCACATCGTAATCAACCAGTGTATCGTAGTAAAATCAGCACTGACCTGTGCTCTTTTAAAATTGTTGATGGCCTCTTGCTTTTCTTTCCGTTCTTACGTTGCAACCAAGGACAATGTGTCGTTCTCTGAAATGTTCACGAGTTTCTACACACACATAAATGATGTATGTTTACAATTCAGAAGTCAGCATCGTCACTGACGGCTGCAGTGATGATTTCAGCACGACCCTGAGTACATTCAGACGGGCGACTTGCAGCTAGCACCACGAGTCATGTGGATCTTCAAAATGGAGGACACCACGGATTCCAACTATATCAGAATATGCATGGACGGCATCATAGGTAGGGACATGCCACACACAGAAACATTGCCTGTTATTGTCCATTACCTGATCTTTCCCATGATCTCCGTTCTTGTTTGAAATGTATCTGAGAAACCAGAAATAAATGATTGTTTCTTCACCAAGGCTGTTTTTGTACTCCCAGTTCTTATAGAACAGGGAGTACTTTACAATGGGAACGAAGAAATGCCTCTCTCCTCTCTCTCTCTCTCTCTCTCTCTCTCTCTCTCTCTCTCTCTCTCTCTCTCTCCTGTCTGTGTGTGTGTGTGTGTGTGTGTGTGTGTGTGTGTGTGTTTTGTGTGTGTGTCCGTCCGTGGTCAAAATGTGTTCCATTCGCTCCAGACAAAACTGCTGGACCGATCTTTCTGAAAATTTGTAGATATGTTCATTACGGGTCACGGATAATGCCCGATGCTTTGTTTTACCAGAATAGCCGTTACTAACGGCTATAAATGATAATTTTGTTATGTACAGTTTTAGCAATAACGGTTTATAAACTTAAGTGTAAACAAATTTGAGTAAGTCTTCGGTAGTATAGTGGATAGTGTCCATGCCTGTCACGCGGGAGACTCTGGTTCATATCCCCGCCGGGGTGAGCAGCTTTTTTTCTCTTTTTTTTCTTCTTACATACAAAATTTCTACCACCAAAAGGGGAGAAAGTGCTATAGTGACTGATTCATACTTTTTTTTTTTTCTTTTTGTTATACTACTACTTACTGAGAGTACGTTTATATGCTTTGCGTCTTGTTTTTTTTTTTGTTTTTTTTTTTCGTTCTAGGAATATGTGTGACGTCTTCTTCGACAAATCGCTTATTTAGAAGCAACACACATTGATATGAGGGTGAGCTTCTTTCCTTTTTTTTTCTTCTTCTTTTTAAACGGTAACTCAAGCTTTGTAACGAGCGGACAGAGATCTTCACACAATTCCATTCCCGTTCACCCAGGCTACGACGGCGAAACCTTGCGAATCCGCAAACGGGACGACGTGGTCCGGGAAGAGAACCGAGCCTACCTGCTGGTGAGGCAGATCAAGGACGAGCAGAACAAGCGCATGAAGGCCAGGAACAAGGAGCGCAGAGCTAAGCAAGGCGGAGCAGCCCACCAGGCCCCGGCGCCCAAAGTCAAGTCCGCTGCTTAGCCTGCTGCCCCCACCCGTTCTCGCCGCGCCGGCAGTTTCCCTTACATCGACCAGGTGGGTGGGGTCGTGGGTGGTCCGTGGGTGTTTGAAAGGTGGGATAAGGTGTGTGTGTGTGTGTGGTGGTGGGGGGAGACAGACAGATACACAGACAGAGAGGGGAAGGAGGGAGGAAGCAAGGGAGGGAAGGGGCTAGAGATAAGAGGGGAATGGAGGAGTGGGTAGAATAGGTTGGGAGTAGAAAAACTTTGCCCCCCCCCCCCCTCCGTCTCTCTCTCTCTCTCTCCTCTCTCTCTCTCTCTCTCTCTCTCTCTCTCTCTTCCACACACCCCCATCCCTTCGCCCCCCCCCCCCCCCCCCTCTCTTTTTCCCCCAGTCGACCATGATTATCGTTGCAACTATTATTATCTTTATTTCGTTATATATAGGCCTGTGGCCTAAATGCCAATAAACGACTTCGAAATCTCTCTCTCTCTTCCTTGCTTGGTCACTCGCTCTCTCTCTCTCTCTCCACTCCTACAATGCTGAAACTATCAAAATGTTGATTCTTTGAAATTCTGGATCAGTGTGAGGCATGTTGTTTACACGCCACTCACTTAGTTTGCAAAATGACAGGCTGTTATCAAGCAGAGTTTTATTACCAGACATGCTGCCTGTCTTGTGCAAAACTATAGAACTCATTCTGGATTAAAAAAAAAAATAAAAATTCGGCACCGATCCACGTAGAATGAGCCGGCTGAAATGAGACAAATATTTGGAAGGCTGCCAACTGAATTGCGATCTTTTATGGTTTTTTTTTTTTTTTTTTTTTTTTACTTAGTACTTCTTTCGTCCCGAGTTCATGCGTGAGACGCCATGACGCATTCATTTATGATGAATTCTTTGAAGATTTCTATACATCACATCTGTGATTCTTGTTTTAGTTCTGTAATAATACGGATGTATGACTAAACAGATTAGTTTATTCTCCTGTGAAGAGCTACAAGGTAGGAGGCATGTGATTTGTGGTATGCAGAAGGGGAGAAAAACGAAATTGTAGAATTAGAACTCTTTATTTATTCTCAGACTACCGGATCTGTGTGCATTTAATGAATCTGTTAGAATTGTTAGAAATTATAGACATTCGCTCTCAATGTGCCTGGCGTGAAATTAAATAATTACTTCTGGTCTACTGCATGCTAGTCTGTACAGTTTTTGACAGATATGTGTTTTTTTTCACGCTTCTAAATATGCTAGCCTTTCCATTTTCTTTTTGATTCACGTGATGTGTTGGTGAAGTGATACTGCACCCTTATCCTCCATGCCCCTAACGGGACCTTGTGTGGTTGAAACGAGAAGGAAGACGGTGTCTGTCTATGCATTCTACGCATTTGTATCTGTCCAGAGGATCAGCTTACTGAGGGGGAACTGTTCCCATTCAAGCTGCAAATCATCCGTTTGTAACCAAGCCATATGGCGGTATTGACAGAACCGTCATCAGCTCTTTCCTGCCGTCTACACTGTTCGCATCAACAACGGCTAGCTTGTGTGGATTGATGGAATTCAGTTGGATCGTGGACCGGTGAACCCAGGGCATTGCTACCGTTGTGAAGTACAGACACGAACATTCGCTTGAAGCGCCTTTTTTTCTTTTCTTTTCTTTTTTTTTCCCCCAGCTGCCAGGTCCTACATCGTTGTTGCTGTTGTGCGTTCCAGCTCTTTGTGCACGTGTCTTACAAGATGACAAAATGGCGTGTTAACAGAGCAATCGGGAACTTTTTTTTTTCTTTTACTTGATTGTACGTTCGTTTAGTTTCTGTTCTTCTATCCTTCTTTTCATTCCTTGTCCTGTTGTTGATATTATTTTCTTTTATGAAATCTCTCATTTTTGTTTCGTGCGCGTGTGCAAATCGAAGCGTGCGTACAGGCATATGTCTGTGCGAAAGATGTGATGGTGGTTTCCTAGAAGCATTGTGGCTAAATTCTTTACCTTTTCTCGGTGGCATCTTATTATCATACCAGTCTGAAAGGGCGAACTGACAGGCCTACACATCCAAGTCAGTCCGCCCTCCTCTCCCTTCTCCCCACCCCACCTTTCTTTCGATTCTTACTGCGCAAGATAATCA
>CM065727.1:25197255-25207255 GCA_033310375.1 Conus canariensis
AATAATCAAGCTTTTAAAAATCTTAACATAAACAATGGACATTCGTAGAGCCCGGAAGACAGGAGGCAAAAAAAGAAATAAAAGGGGAAGCACCTCTTGACAGACCAATTCGGCTGCATTTACTTCCCTTGCTGCTGCTGCTGCTGCTCTGCGCGCGTGGCGCGCGCGCCGCGCGCGCGTGGTGTGTGTGTGTGTGTGTGTGTGTGTGTGGTGTGTGTGTGTGTACTGGCAATAGGGCCTAACGATATTTGTATCTGTCATGCCTGGCAGTTAAAAGTATTTACTGAGATATGGGCCATCAGGATTAGTGGCATGGTAAGTCAAATTTGAAGCTTATTTTCAAGTCAAATAGTAAATGTCTGAATTGCACAGCTGTATTAGTTCAAAATTCACCCTGAGGCTATCGCCGCTTTCAAGGATTTAAAATTGTACATTTCCTGCAAAAAATGCAGACGAAACTGCCTGCCAAACAATTTTTTTTTCACAAACACACAGTTATTCGTGAAGCATATAATGCAATGAAATAAAATGTTTGAGGCTCGATCTCAAAATCTGGAGAAAAAAATAATTAAAAAAAGAAAGAAAAAAAAGGAGAAGAAGAAGAAAAAGGTTTAGTTTGGAGACACTATGTTTAGAAACACTGGAGATACGAGCATGGACACACACACACACACACACACACACACACACACACACACACACACACACACACAAGGAGGGAGACTGACAGAAGGAAGGAACTGATGGATAGCAATGGTTAAACAAAAATAGAAAAGACGTATTTCAAGACTGGTTTTGGAAGATGAAAACGATGGACGTTGACCTAGAGAGAAAGGCAATGACTTTTATGTTTGCTATTCCGGTGATAGAGAAAGGGATGAGGTTGATCGCTTCAGAACAGCTGAAATTTGTTATAATCGGCTTCAGTCCAATCCAGCTCTGGTTTTGTTTATATGCGTACTCTTCTTCTATTTCTTGTTGTGTGTGTGTGTGTGTGTGTGTGTGTGTGTGTGTGTGTGTGTGTGTGTGTGTGTGTGTGTTATTTTGTTTTGGTTTTTGTTTGTTTCTTGATTTGTTTTTGCAGGCAGATTTGGATCTTACCTATTTTGACTCTTCGTTTCATATCAGATTGGCGAGTTTCTATTTTGACAGCAAGTAAAACATTTCTTGACTGGTGTTACTTTTTGTGATCTCGTATAGAGTTTTGGATCAGGTGCTTTTGAGCCACCATTCTAAACTCTTCTACAGAAACAGACTAGCAAACACAATGTTACGTAACTTCATGCACGCATGTGTGATTTTGTGTGTACGCATGACTCTCTTTGCTGCTGACTACAGTGTCTGTATATTTGTCCCCCACCCCCTTCCATCCCCCCCCCCCCCCCCCCCCCCCCGCCTCCATCTTTCTCTCTCTTTCTGTTGATCAACACGTTAGAGGTAGTGAAAGAAGGGTCGTGGTGGTGTAAAAGGAGGTTGGGAGAGAGGACGCAGCACACACACACACACACACACACACACACACACACACACACACACACTGAGAGAGACACAGACAGACAGACAAACAGACAGACACACAGACAGACAGACAGACAGGTCGATGTACAGGTATGTAGACAGACAGATGCATAACTGTCCATCCTGGTGTGTATCCACTGATAGGGAGCTCATTAATGGGATCCTGCAGCTTGTTGGCAGTGGAACCGTGACGGACTTATATCCACAGCCTTGGTGTGTCTGACTTAGCAGCAGAGCCAGAAGGAGCGACATGACAGGTTTGATGCCACTCTTGGCTAGAAGTTATAGTGGACTCCTTTGAAGACTTCACATACCGTGGAAACTCCATCAACGGACAGCTGATATTAACACTGGCCAGTGTACAGTTGGCCCAGGCTTCGTGGGAGCTTTCTGATACTTTGGGAGGTCTTATAACAACAACAACAACAACAACAACAACAACAACGGTGCAATCTACCATGAAATCAACTGTAGAATGCGGACAAAACTGAGCAGCCTTCAATCGGTTCAACAGAGTCTGGACAGGCAAAAAGTTCAGTCTGAAAGATTCAGCTTCCATTCTTCAACAAAACAACGTGTTCGCCCCTTTTTTTTTCCACGGCTGGGGAACCTGGTAGCCTAATTGAAACAGAACACCATCGATGGCGTTTGACCTCACGTGCATCATCAGAAAGACCTTGGGCACCGGACGGGGTGATGTCATGGTTTATGAATAAGTCAGAGAGGCCTGAGCAAATTCGGCAAACAGTGAGGTCTGCAGGCGACGCTTTATTTGGCTACCGGATCGAAGATCACCAACGGTTTCTACACCCACTCTGTGGTAAACCTGGAATGGAGAAGCCGCAGGGGAAAGCCGCCAGTCCAAGTCCAACGTCGGTGTGATAGAGAGAGAGAGAGAGGGGGGGAGAGAGAGAGAGAGAGGGGGGGAGAGGAGGAGAGAGAGAGAGAGAGAGAGAGAGAGGGAGGGAGGAGAGAGAGAGAGAGAGAGAGACGCTTGCTGGTGAAATGAAACGATTTTCCCAGTAGTGCAGTACTGCCAGCATGTTCATTTCAATCAGGCGTACCCCTTTCTGCTTAAACTTCCTTCGTATTTCATCCTTCACACGTCGATGTGATGACGTGGCCCATCGCAGGAAGAAGGAAGAGCTACGGACTCAGCCGGAACTGGCGGAAAACAGGACATCCAGCGAGAACCTCGGCTCGTGAATCGAAGCCGGAGAGACTTTGGTCAGAACGCTGACGTTCATGGGAATGGTTGCTTCATGCTTCGGGAGATGCGGAAGTGCCCACGCGCACTCCTCCCGAGGCACACGCATCTCTCTCTCTCTCTCTCTCTCTCTCTCTCTCTCTCTTGCTCGCTCGCTCGCTAGCTAGCTAGCTCGCGTGCAGAAAATTAAAAAAAAAGATCAAAGAAAGATTCAGTTCATTTACCTCGGCTGCTTTGGCATCACGTGATCAGCCGCGTGTCTGGCGGCGAAACAGCAGGCCTGCCAGCTAATTGGACGTTGGGGAGCGCAGGGCTCAAAGTTCTATTATTCATGCCTGAGACCTACAACTGCTTATCTCTTCTACGCCCTGCGAAGTGGGCGAATCCAATGTTCAGTCTCGTGCAAGAATGGAGGTAGGAATCATTTTCGAAATTTTACATAAGATGGACACGAGGCAACACAAAGTTTATCAACGGTATTGAGGTTTAACCAAGGATATGTCGTAATGACACTTTCTTTCGATTCATGCAACATTTCAAATGTTCAGAGTTTTTTTTTTTTTTGGGGGGGGGGGTTTATGTGACAATACTGCGATACATTCTTTCCATAATGTTATCATGATCATGTTTTCAAAACATTTTGATTACTGTCACATATATATTGTTTGAGAAAAAGGAGAGAAAAGAAAAAGAAACGCACACATTAAGTAGACAATGCAAGCAGAAAAGATGAAACAGAACAAATGGAGTTTCCATAAATATTCTTAAAGAAATTTTTAAAAAATGTTCAGACTGACATAGAGAGAGAGAGAGAGAGAGAGAGAGAGAGGAGAGAGAGAGAGAGAGAGAGAGAGAGAGAGAGAGAGGAGAGAGCGGGGGTGGGGTAGTGGTGAAGGACAGAGAGAAGAACGAATGTAATTAAATTATGTTGACAGTGATCTTTTTCACATCACCATATTTGTCAATGTAATGAGCTTTGGTCTCTAAATAATGTTCAGTTATGCGTGAATCGTACACATGTAAATATTATGCGCATGTCAAGCGACTTCTTTTAATTGAAAAAAGAACAAAAGTCCTCGTTGAATAACGGTCAGTGTCAGCTTAATGGTCAGCTTAAGAAATTACTATACTGTACATAAAAAATGCCACCTCTTTCCCTCCCATCCCCCCCCCCCTCTCTCTCTCTCTCTCTCTCTCTCCTCTCTCTCTCTCTCTCTCATAACATACTTTGGCATATGTTGTATATACTCCACAGCATGATTAGTGACTTTCCAAATTTAGATAGGGAGGAGGGAGAGGGGAGGGGAGAGAGGATGTCGGGAGGAGAAGAAGGGTCGGTGGGGGGGGGGGGGGGGGGGGAAGGGTGCGAGGAAGGGAGGGAGTCGGATGAATCTACCCACCCTTCACCTGCACATTTGGACTCGTCTGTCGTTCAGCGTCCACTGACCTTAATGCATGGTTAATGGACTCGCCCAAATCTCTGGCTTCGCATGCACGCACAGGGGCAGAAGGGAGCTGGAGTAGTTAGAAGTGATTGTGAGAAGATAGCAGAGGGCGAAACCGTTGATTGTGATGAGACAACAGTGGTCTGTTTAGTCAGCGTTGGGTAGTGTGGAGTTTCGTGTGTTGTATACGTGCCAAATGATTTGTGATAGTGTCAGCATTGACATCTTCTTTTTTTCTGTTCTTTTTCTTTGTTCACACGCTATTCAAGCCAGTCGAATAATTTAGTGTTGAAAAAAAGCCATGTTATAAGGAACATGGCCGCTTGAAAATGATGCAGTGAATTACATAAAAGCAAAAAATCTAGCAGGCATCCACTATGAAGGAATATTCAAGATTTAATTTCTATCGCCTTCATCTTTCCAGCAGTTGGAACCGCCGTTTTCCTATCCAAATATTATGTCTTTTTATTGTGGTCATCTACAAAATCATTATAAATCGATTACTCGCCCTTGTTAATTCTGAAAAGAATCTAAGAGGATCAGAAGATGTAAACTATAAACTGTTTTCTATTCGGTGTTTCCTTTCTTTTTTCTTTCTTATTTTGAAACATTTACATTCGTGATTTTTTTTTTTCACAAGTGTCGTAAATTGTCCAATGTTTGCTTTGATATCAGTATCCCCAAATCATATAGCAAAGCCACTTTCTATTCAAACATTTAGAAATGAAATGAAATTGAACTGATTGAAGTATATTGAAACATTAAAACAATGATGAATGGACAAAAAGATACTTTTTGATATAGCAGAGAATGTCACCACACCTAAGATGGAACAGGCGTAGGATTGAGAGAAAGAATCAGGATGAAACGAAGGAGAATGGGAGTAAGGGAGGAAAGGGGGGTGGTGTGGTTGTGGTGGCGGGACGTCGTAGGTGATAAATATGACAGAAATACATTTGAGGAAGAAAAGATTAAAATGAGCACCAGGTTGAGTAAGACTAGGAAGAGGAGATATCTTCCACTTTTTTTTCCTTGTCCAAAAATACCACGACGATAAACAAAAAGGTTCACGGTGCAGGTACAATGTCGGAGTTGCCGAATGAATGGCCATTTACTGTCACAAGTAAAACACGTTGGTTAGTAAAGTAATGGAACAGCTAGGTTAGGCCTCAGCTAGGTCCTAGCTAGCTACTAGCAATATGGATTCTAGTTCATGGCTCAGTAGAGGAGCGGGTGTGTGGCGGGAGAGAGGGGTAAGTGGATGGGGGTGAAGTGAGGGATGGGGGGTGGGCGATGTGAAATTAAATCTCACATGTCCTCCCTACCATCTATATACTTTTCCCTTTTCTACATGGCTGCCTGTCCTCTGCTGAAAAAAAAAGAAGCTACGGAAGCGAACCAAATTTTTGGAAATCAAAACAATTAAAGAGGACAAGAAAAGAAAGCAAGGCAAAGACAAAACGGACTTTGGGAATCAAATAGTAAGGGACAAGGACATGAGAGCTAGGGAAAGAAGAAAAGGACCAAGGGATCGGAAAGAAAGGACAGTCAAGGCTACCAGAAAAAGGGAGATAGAAGGTGACTTTAATAGAATTTACCAGTAAAAGAGCACAAGGACGCAAGGACACGGGGGAAAAGAAAGGACTTGAGGAATCAAACAGTCAAGGACAACACCACAAGAACGAGGGAAAGAAGAAAAGGAGTTCTAAAGAGTAAAAGACTGTTAGAGCTAAGGGAACAAAGAGTAGAAGAAAAGGCTCTGAAAACAAAGATAAGTTAAGGAGTACAAATACGTACCACAAGTTCGGAAACTCGACAACACAAGATTCGCAAGACCAGCACAACCAACCATGCCCACGCTCAGCCAGTTCAAGATCCTTGCCAAAATTGGCATGACGAAAGAAGGCCGTGCTACCTCGGCCCGTGAAGTCGGAGTGCTCAGAGCGGGAGGAGGAGGCTGACGCGCCGGTCTACGTCCCGCCCGTGCCCAAGGTCTTCACGCTGGGCGACAAGCGGATCGACCTGGACCAGATCCGAGGTCTGGACACGGGCAAATCGAGAAGCCACTTCCCGGAAATGGTGTCCATGGCCATGCTGGTGTCCCAACCGGGATCCTCCGTGGAGGAAATGTCGGCAGACGAGATCATGGAGAAGTTGCAGGAGCTGGGCTGGAGGAGGGAGGGGGAGGCCTCGCGATATAATGAGGAGAAGCGTAGAAGGTAGAACTGTCCATCACTTTATGCCTCTTTCGTTATGTCTTTCAGTTGCTGTTTTTTTTTTTTTTTTTTTTTTTTTCTTACACTATGAGCATCTTCTCACATATCTCCTTCTTCTTCTTCATACTCCTCTTACTCTCCTCTTCCTCTTCTTCTTCTGAACGTTTGGTGTGTTACAGTCCCTACATCTACCATACGAAATAGGCCTAAAACCCTAGACTCCATTGATCCACATAATTTTTGTCTTAAGGTTATTATCGTAGATCTTTTTGTTGAGGAGAGAGAGAGAGAGAGAGTGAGTTTGTTTCTTTGTTTACTATACCGTTTGAAAATTACAAAAATGGCACTGAACTTCATCCTATGACCTTTCACATTGTTTGTGTGAAGTATACGCATTGTTCTTTTCCAAAGCTGGACGAAGCACTACAGTGCGTGAGGCCGATGGGAGGGGGTTAACGAGGGCAGACGACGCAGTTTTCAATCGTGACAGACACCTGTCGCCTTCAGATTCAGTTGCCAACAGTCATCCCGTCGCAAGTCGACGAAATATGAGATCCCTATAGACTGTTGAATTGTTATTCATTGCCATGATTTAAAAAAAAAATGAATATCTCCCAATTACTGGTTCATTGTTAGGAGCTAATTATACCTTGGCTAACGTGTAAAATAGTTCATTTTGACAACAGAGCCAAGTGAGTAATAAGATAGAGACAGCATAAAAAGCCAGGCTGACCAGTTAGGTCGGATGGTTAACGTGCTGTGTTGATAATGTGGAGGTCGTTAGTGTGAGTGCTCCATGGTTCCATAGATTTTTTTTTCTAATAATGATTTTATTTTTTAAAAAACTTTCATTTTGCACATGTTTTTGGTGTGATTACACTCTTCCCATCTTTTTAAACTTGTACAATGTGACAATCAATGTGTGGCCCCTGCATCTTTGACTTCAATCAATTATGCTGCACTTGCAGGAAAAATAGATTATGATGTGTTGGGAAAGACATGGCGCACATGCTTTTAATCTTTGGGACAGAATTTTAATTTCCCATTTTTGCATTTCTTCTTTTTTCTATTTTCTTCCTCTTTTTCTTGTTCGTTTTTATTTGCCTGTGCGGCTGTCTTCAAGATCTGATGCAGTTTTATCTTTATGATTGCTATTTTCATTTTTTTTTTTTAATAGTTTTTGTTATTAGTATTATTAATATCATCATCATCATCATTATCATTATTATTCCAAGGGAGGTGCAGGATTGCTCCCAGCCGGTTGGTTTGGCAGTTGAGGACAGTACTTCTCTGGGTCCCACTCGCATCTTTGGGTTATCTTTTTCTTGTCCGCCTTTTGGCCGACTCCAGGGAAAGGCCGGATGACGGTGAGGAATGACCCATTGGCCGCAGGGAAAGTTTTATTGACAGCAGGAAAGACTGCGACCCGGGATCCTCGTCAGAGGACACGTAAGACCTTGTGTTATGAAAGCTTGACCGATTCTAGGGTTGTGTTGTTTTCACCTGTCAGTGGAACAGCAACGAGTAAGGCTGCGGAATGTACACAGCAGCTGCTTGACGGTTGCATCTTTCGCCGATGGGCTCCGCAGTCATGAAATACGGGTTGGTACACCCATGGGGGCTCCGAGGAGGTTCTGTTGTGTCGCGTCTGGTAGTCAATGGCATCAGCCAGGGAGC
Organism: Conus canariensis; assembly: GCA_033310375.1. NCBI lineage: Eukaryota > Metazoa > Mollusca > Gastropoda > Neogastropoda > Conidae > Conus > Conus canariensis. The sequence continues at coordinate 25,205,319 of CM065727.1, forward strand.
AGTTATGTCTCTTGATGTCTTAATGAACTGCCCTGTGCGTACCCGCACCCTGTTTTAACATAGTGCATGCTTCCAAGGGTGGTGCAGGATGACTCGCAGCTGGTTGCTTCGGCATCTGAGGGCAGTACTTCTCTGGGTCCCACTCTCACCTTCGGGTGCTTCTTCTTCTTCTTTTCGTTTTCTTATCATTACTATTATCTTATAAATAACCATGACCATCATCACCATCACTACAATCTGTAAATTGTTTGCATACCATAGAGAAGAGGAAAGACGGCGCCAGGAGGAGGAGCAGGCGGCCAAACGGCGGGAGGCCCTGGACCTCGTCAACGACCCGCTACTGCGACGCGTTAAGGAAAAGAACCAATCCCTGCCCAAGTATGCCAAGGCCCCGGATAGCCGGCCCCTCTCCGTCTGCTTCGATTACCTGGGACCCTCCGTGGCCCACTCCACTGTCAAGATGAAGCTGGACGAGCTCCTGATTGAGATCAAGGAGACCGCAGACGTCAAGGTATGTAGCTAGCCAGCCTGCTGTTGCTGTGAAACGTGGACGGCGGCGTGACTCTGGGAACTCCTTGAGGGTAGGCCTGCTTAAGTATTTAATGCAAAAGTTCAAAGGTAGAGTACAAACGTTTCTCGGATGCTTTGGTAACGATAAACACACCACAGATGAACAATTCGATCAAACCTGTCTGTTCATTAGACACGTTACTTTTATGAGTGTCAACTGAACAGAATTAAAACGGCTGACCAAAATCTTTTCACGAAAAAGTTTTTTTTTTTTTTAAAGGCATTTTAGAAATTAAGTAAACTGAGTTTCTTGAATTTGCGAAGAATTATGCAATGGGACTTGTGAAAGGAAATTTCTGTACTCGCTTACTCTATACCTTTATTCAAAGCAAACCATATTGTTAGATATTTGATTGTTTTGCGCCTAGCATTATTCAAAACATATCCATTTTGTATGTGTATTATTATACTACATAGTTCCAAATTGTAAACTGCACTTACAGGTTGTATGTTCTGAGTTTTTGAAACTGTGTCTAATGGACGGTATGAAATAGCTGTTTCACGGTTTTAACGTAAAGTGAACATGATTTAGTGACTTCGAGCACTGAAATAGCTTATTTCGTGGTTTTAATGTAATCTGGATCATATCAATGGCTTTCTGCACTATGAATATTTGTAGTGGGTTTCGTACAATAATCCAATTTTGAGTAGATATGTCATGGGTGAGTTCGACCGCCGTAACACCACCTTCAAGACACGGACACCTTTACACCAAGGTCTCCCTCATACGTCATTATTACAGAAGGGGGAAAAAAACAAACAAACAAAGGAGCCCTTACAGAACACTGCTCTTCTGCCTCCTCCTCTTCCCTCTCCCCCCCCCCCCCCCCCCCCCCCCCTTCACCATCAATCATGTCATTTGGTTTTCTTTCCATTACGATATTGACCCGTGACCCAAACTTTATATTAACTGGGCTTCCCAAAGCAGTTCCCTTCCATCAGTTTACTTTAATATGACTCGGTTGCAGAGTGAGCTGACTGCCGGCGGAAACTGAAACAAGTCTTAAAAGGAATTTGAAATAACCCCGCCAGTTAACGTGGATTCAACGCCATCTTGCGCCGAATTTGAGAAGTTCCGTGATCAATCGTTCTTCAATTTCGTTGTTCTGAATGTTGTTATCTTGCCGGAAGAAGACCTTAGAGGTCGAAACGCGCCGTGCTTTGTCTTGTAATTTGTTTGTCCCTGTTAACTGGGGAGTTATTTCAAATTGTTTTTGTTTTTTTTAATTAGCATGACTTGCTGGAATCATCGAGCGTGCATCTCATGCACATTGTAAAAAAAAAAAAACGAAAAACAAAAAACCCAGGAGGATGCGGGTATTGGGTGGAAGCTGGGGGTGGAGGGTGGGGTGGGGTGTCAGTTTTCA
>CM065727.1:25212255-25242255 GCA_033310375.1 Conus canariensis
GGTACTTGTGCATTGCCGACTGATACTGTTACTCGAGAAAACATGAAAGTTGTAGAACAATTTTTTTTTTTTTTTTTTTTTTTTTTAAAGACAGAGAGGAATTACGGAGGGCATGAGATTTGTAGAAGCTCTGCAGTTGTCTTGATCTTACTTGTGGTGCGTTCAAAGGTTCGCAGTCTGTGCGCCTGCCTGTTAGTTGCACGTGAGCTAATTGACGAGCAGGCCTATGTAAAGGCTAGCATAGAATTGCTTGAAACATGCGTGAAAGATTCAATTGTTGCTAGTCAAAATCTACATAGCTTTGATCCACCATCAAGCAACAGTTCGGGTGTTTTCATTTAAATTCAGAAAGAAAAAAAAAATCTGAAAATAGCAGTGGGTCACTTCTTTCATCGCTAGACCGGGACATGTTGCTACGTTCACCCACAAGGGGCCCAGTGTATGCAACATCACTCGCCCGAATTGCTCGGTTCTTGCAGCTGTCGTCGCCCACAGTCGGGTATCCATGAATTTATAGCTCGCCGCACGGCTTTGCAACCCCCCGGCCCTCCCCTCCTCCAAAAAGAACAATGGTCAGAGAGAGGAGAGAGGGGGGGGGGGGGGGGGGGGGCTTGTTTTATCTCCTTACTCTCGGATCTCCAGACCTTTTTCCAGCGAGACAGGTCTGTTTTCGCATGTCAGGAAGCAGTTATAAGGAACACAGATAGAGAGCCCTCATAGCAACGGTTCAAGAGTTTTACACCAAGTGTTTGATGATGTCGATGACGTCATGTGGGCCAGCTATGGATGCCCGGTTTGTTCGAAGTCCAAAGTTTGTATCTGCATGTTGAGGATTCTTCGAGTAACTTGCATTACCGCGTGATTTGTGGGCTTCTTTGTGTTAGAAATTTTTAAAGACTTTCAGAACAGCTTCGTAGGCTGTATGTATCTGGTTGCAAAGCGAGAGGACTGCAGGCGGAAATCTAAACAAATCTTAAATAAATGTTAGCGAACCGCCCAGAGAACGTGGACAAACGAGTCACAAGACGAAACACTTGTGACTCGTTTGTCCACGTTCTCTGGGCGGTTCGCTAACATTTATTTAAGATTTGTATGTATCTGGTTTTACATTTCACTGCGTTGTGCCCACTCTAACCGTTAGTTAATGATCATTTTTGTGTTACCTTTTTTTCTTTTTTTTTTTTCTTTTTTTTTTTTAGCTTCGGTACAGATGCGTGTGAACCACTGAATTTCTAGTTTAGATACAGTTTCATGTCAACGACTGAACTTCTAGTTTGGAAACAGTATTGTGTTAACTTTGGAATTTGTGATTTAGGGACGGCTAACATTAAATCTGTAGTAACATTCAAATCGTCGTTAAAATATTCTTTCTGATTATTTCAGACGTTAACTTAGTATACACATTTCCCCGCAGGGTAGAAGTGGCTCTTGAATATCTTCTGTTAAGAAAAAAAAAAAAGAAAAGAAAAGAAGAAAGAAAGAAAAGAACAGCAATGACAGAATTTAGCTGACGTTTGTTGCTTCATTTCAAACATACACACAACAGCCCTTCACGTTGACCAACACGCCGCCTGAGATGACTTTATTTATTTAGATCTATTTGTTTATTTACTCATTTAATTAGTTAGTAAGTTAGTCGTAGAAGCAGTAGTAGTGGTAGCAGCAGCAGCAGCAGTAATAGTAGTAGTATCATTTCACCGGGCTACAAATTAAGTTTGCCTGTCATGTTGGTTGTTTCAGGTCGATATGTTTTTATTTTCCTTCAAAAATTCCATAGAGTTGTACCATATCACGTTCACTTCAGGATGACGTATATATGCAAACGTAGAAAGAATAATCATTGTTCTAAAAGCGTGTGGAAACTTTTCGAAAGTTGTAGACAAAGCTCAGGAAATGATACTGTCTACAGTTCCCGACTTTGCTTCTTGAACATGAAATGTTTTGAACTGGTCTATTATGTTACGATTCTTTAACTTTCATTTAATAAAAAAGATAAGCGGAATCTTGTTGTATTAGAGAGTGAATACGTTCTGTTGAAGTCAAAGTCATGTCTCAGTTTTGGCACATTAACATTATGAATCTTTTGGTGGGAGTAGACTTGTAACTTCGTACTAGATTTAACCTTTCCTCTGAATGTAATAACAAAAGGTTAGAGCCAGCTGCTGTCATTTAACACAGCAAGCATTTGATATCAACTGAAGTGTCTTTGAGGAAGCTTCCAAACAAAAGTTTCATTATGACGGCTTTATATTGGACAGATTTACAAGCTTATGCAACTTTGAATACGTTCGCTATCATCTGAGCGAGTGTAACTATGCAATATAGTTTATGCTTTGTTTCCGCTTTCTGTGCATGAAAATAAGCTGTGAATATGTCAGACAAAGCATTTTATCGCAAATAAACTTTGCTGTGATACAACAATCTTTGAGCAATGAGCTTAAACATCTCTCTGTCATGTGTGTGTGTGTGTGTGTGTGTGTGTGTGTGTGTGTGTGTGGTGTGTGTGTGAAAACGACAAGATCAAACAAATGTCTAAAATTCCCTTTCCTTCTGTCTTTTAGTCGTGTCTTTTTCCTTCCACCCGCAGTTCCTACCAAAAATTACCATCATGGTGTTTTAGACATCCGTTTTGTGACAGAACCATTCTCTTCCCTTTTTAGCGTCCTCAATCTTCCTCCGCACATTTTCTCCTGATAGCTGTTGACACATTAAAATTCAGAAATAAAAAAAAAAATTATATATAAAAAAAAAAAACCGAAAAAGAAGAAAGTCTGGAATATCCCTTTCCTCGAACAACTGATCCGCCCCTGGCACGCTACAACCTTTATGGCATCCTCCAACTGTGATTTCATGGTGTCCTGGACCACCGTGCCCCCACTGTTCCGGTATGCCTTCCTTTCTTCATGTTAAGATTGGTAAACTTCTGTACGGGTAAACAGGCGCAAGGGGCAAATTAACCGGACCACGGGCGGCTTTGAATACAACGGAAGACAGATTGGGCGCACACACGCGCATGCACAAACACAATTACTCACACACCTATCCACACACACACACACACACACGTGCACGCGCGCGCGCGCGCGCACACACACACGCACACGCGCGCGCGCTCACACACACACACACACACACACACTGCTTATATACGATGACATGTGCTTTTGTAGACAGAGCCTAATTTTCTTTGTATAGAAGGAATGGACTAAAGTGGTGGAAAAGAACTGCCAAAACATGAGAATTAAAATCCATTGAGAACACAGGACAAGAGGAAGAACGGACCCAAATCATACGTGCCTTTCGATTTGAAGGTGTTTTGTAAAACTGACTACAACAGGACAGACTAAAACAGAACAACAGCAACAACTGGTAAAAAAACAACAACGAACAAACAAACAAACAAACAAAAATAAATAAAAAAGCAAACAAACGAGCAAAATCTGACTTACCTGAGTTTGTTCACAACAGGGTGCAGGAAGTGTAAGGGATGTAAGAAAGTGAAAAATGATTCTCTCTCTCTCTCTCTCTCTCTCTCTCTCTCTCTCTCTCTCTCTCTCTCTCTCTCACACACACACACACACACACACACACACACACACACACACACACACACACAGTAAAGCATGAAATCACGATGATAACAAATACACAAGCAAATAAACAAATAAATGAAAGAAAATCTCTGTAACAAATAAATTAGTAAGCAGAGAAATAGGTAAGTAAACGATATAATGAATAAGACAGAAGAAGATCTATTAAAAAATAGAATAAAACAAATTGCATCTCTCTCTCTCTCTCTCTCTCTCTCTCTCTCTCTCTCTCTCTCTCTCTCTCTCTCTCTTACTGAAGAGTGCGTGCGTGCGTGTATTATGCCGAATAAATACCAGAGAAATATTAACACAATTAATAAATAAATGAACAGAATATGTAAACACATACGAATATGCGTATATGTTCATCGTTCTACTCCGCATTCTAAACGACCTATTTGTCTCGTCCAAGACAAAATTTCCATTCTGTTTGTTTTTCTAGGTCTTTCGGCTGCCTTCAATACAACTGATCACTAAAATATCCTTTCCCATCTAGAACATGACTCTGAATTTAAATACACAACCCTCAACCAGTTGCGTTCATATCTCACTCACAAAAAAAAGAAAAGATGTTGTAGTAAACAGAAGCCAACATTCTGAGTCAACCTCAGACTTTGGTGTATCTCAAGGATTTGTGCCAGTCCCTGTGCAGTTTACACTATTTCTATTGAAAACTCCTCTAACACGTCTCACTGACTCCGTACTCCACCCGCCATGATAATGCATGCAAGTGATGCTCAACGGAACCACCTTGACTTGACTTGAAACTAACTGCCTAGTTCAGTCACTTCAGAACTATGTGTCAGAGGTAAAATCATGGATATCAAACAACCGTTTAAAATTAAATGTCAATAAGACAGAAGCCTCTCGTTTCTATGCTCCAGCTTCAGATTCTCCTTCTATACTATCTCCACTTCTCTTGTAAGCACCACTATTCTATTCTCAGATCACTTCCGTGTTCCTGGTATTTACTTTGACATGAATCTTTCAACGAATCAACACATCATCCAGAACATATCAGGCCTAATACACTGAACTCAGACGTATCAGCCCAGTTCGCGAATGCCTAGTGTCAGAGATAATTAAGCTATCTATTACTCTACATATTCTACACGGGCTAGAACTTGCTGTCTATCCACATAAACTTCTGAGACCTCTCCAAACCGGTCCAAAATTCTGCCGCCAAACTAATCATTCAACTACACAAATTTCAGCACTGTACCCCTCTCTTCAAAGAATTTCCCTGGCTTCCAAGGCGAACGAAGAGTAAATACATTACACAACCTCTTGTCTGGAGCTGCATGCATCCCAACATCTTTCTGAACTTTCAGACGTTTAAGTCTAGGTGTCGTCAAGGTCCTCTGTTCTCCTGCTGATGACAGGATCTTCCGCACACCAGAGTTCAGCGAGAAAGGCAGGGCGAAAGAGATTTTATTAGTTCTGCTCCACAAATCTGGAACTCATCACCCGTGTTCATCTATCACACACACACACACACACACACACACACACACACACACACACACACACGCACGCACGCACGCACGCACGCACGCACGCGCGCGCGCGCGCTCACACACACACGCACACTGTCTGTTTTTATATACAGAATAACATGTTACAGTCTTTGAACACCCGGCAGAAGTGACGGGTTTACCAATCGCAATATAGTGGTGTGTGTGTGTGTGTGTGTGTGTGTGTGTGTGGTGTGTGTGTGCGCGCGCGCGCGCGCCTAATACGTATGCGTGAATGTGTGTGTGCCAGCGTGAACGTGTATGTTTTTGTGCGCGCTTGTGCGTGTGTGTGTGTGTGTGTGTGTGTGTGCATGTGTTGTGTGTGTGTGTGTGTGTGTGTGTGTGTGTGTGTGTCTTTATACAGCTGCAAGTGTTCGAACCTCGTCTACTTTCGGGTTTTTAGGTTAGGGGTGAACTGGGGATACCTGAAGTAGACTGCTCAGCACGGATTCTTGAAATGCACGTAGCAGTTTGACAATCATACCAAGGGCCACAACCTAATGCATACGCACGTTAAAAACGGCAGGAGTTCCCTATCGTGGCCTGCATATATTCTCATTCGTCCGTTGAAAGAAGAGATGCAAACCAGCCGCCGCTGTGCTCGGTGACGGTAAGATCTACGTTTTGTATTGTCAATGACAAGAGTTCAGATCTGAAAATATACAGACAACGGAAGAAGCTTACATGATAAATGATTGTGTTCGAAAACTAACACCAGAGAAACAAACATACACAACTGAACACGATGAACAGAAGAGAGAGAGAGAGAGAGAGAGAGAGAGAGAGAGAGAGAGAGAGAGAGAATCTTGCACAGACACATTTCTCTTGGTATCATGTTTTCCCTGCTGGAATCATTTTTATTTCTTGCTTGCGATGTACAAGCCAAAGCAAATTTTTTTGCTCGTTTTGTACACAGCAAATGACGTAAGAAATGCTGTTTTCTTCACAAAGACCAAGCTGAAGGAACGGAACAAAAACACTGTTAGCGGCTATGGCACAGTTCTTCGCATAATAGAATAAAAGTCGGCTCCCGCATGAGTGAAAACACAATTGGGATTTATGTGGTAGTTTCGATCGCCCTCTGTTGTAATGAACTGACTGGCAAAGAGTGAGACTTGCATACGCAATGGCGTGAAAATCATTTCCAAGTCTATTGGGGGCTTTTAGGTTTCCTAAGAGGTTGTATGCCTCATTATCTATTATTGGGAGTGTGTGTTCTTGGGAATTTCAATATGGAGTTGCTGTAAGCGAACCAACAAGCTACCAAATCTACACGTTACAAGGCTTAGAATAAACAATAAGTTGACGAACCAAACTGAAAATTGAAGAACTTCAGCGGATCCCGTCTAGGTGAAACACAAAGCATTCAACTGCTGCAGTGCATGTGGTCCGTCAGGCGCATTTAGTAATAACAATCCTGTTTGTGTAACGTGGTACAAACCTCGAACTAAAATTGCGATGGTAGCACATAGAATTAGATATCACAGGCGCTCTAAAAACTTTAAAGGGGAACATGTTCTGTCAGGTTGAGCCACATCGCAGTTAGATTACATATATCAGATAAGAAATCCCCGAGAAGCATCTGAATTCTGGATCAAACCATTTACTCCTGTGTATAGCACACACACACACACACACACACACACACACACACACACACACACACACACAAGCACACACACACACACACACACACACACACACACACACACACACACACACACAGAGTAAGACAAGTAATAAAGCCACTATGGGTAACAAAATATACTGATGCTGAAATTCAAGCAATCCTGGATACAAATGAATAAAGAAAATTCGATGAAACATAAATCTAAAGGTAATCTAACTACATTTGAAAGCTGTTCGTTTCTACAAAAGATTCATGTTAAACTGGAAAGCCACTAGCTATGTTGAATGGTAATAAAATGTCTTGAAGTGAACAGACGTACTTGCAGATCAAAGCACACGATTCTTTTGCAAATATCATGGATAAGACCATGTCACATGTAAGATCAAATGAAAATAAATCAGGTAGTTCTTTTTTGTTTTTAGTAGCGACCAATGAACAACGAACAGAATATCCCTGGAAGCAGTCAATCAAGCTAGACAAGCGGCTAGAATTGGTTTATGTGTAATCAAACTTCTTTGCAAAAGGAATCCAGAAACGAAATCACCAGAGGCCAAAGCAAATAAAAACGATTGTTAAAATAAAATCGCAACAGCGTAGTTGCATATCCAAAGAACAGCAGGCCCCCAAATACAATTTGATGAGTTCAGACTTCTTACTGTTAGTTAACTGTGTTGGTCCTTTTGTGGGTTCCATCTGTGGCCCCTTAGTAGACGCAGAAGCTCTGAAATCTCACCACCTCACCTTACCCACCCCCTTAAATATTCAAGATTTCGAAGATAAGCAGTAAAACACACACACACACACACACACACACACACACACACACACACACACACACACACACACACATATATACACAGCCTAAAATCTTTATCATGCACGCACAAAGTGAGAGTTTGACACAAGAACTGTGAAAGAAAGTCTTGCCGCCTCTGCCCCTGCCCTTTTAAGGTTACTGGTCTGATGTTTTAAATTCAAAATCCGTTTGTCGGTCAGCTGTGCATTTTGCCTATTAATGGATAGGTGAGGGTATAAGTAAAGTGATTAAAAGGGACACCTTCATTATTATGGTCATCTTCATCGTTTCTCTCTATGATTATGGCTCACAGGCCAAAGTGCAATAGCAGCAGCAGCAGCAGCAACACCTTCATCATCAAGATTATCTTCAGATCTATCTTTCCATGTCTCATTATTTTCAGATTTCTTTCTCACCATCATCATCATCACCTCTCTCTCTCTCTCTCTCTTTCTCTCTCTCTCTCTCTCTCTCTCTCTCTCTCTCTCTCACACACACACACACACACACACACACACACACACACACACATACCCAGCCTAAAATCTTTATCATTGGTGAACCAACCACCCGAATCTCGACTCTTCAGTCTTTTCCTTAACCTTGACTTAGTTGCCACCGAGAATTAACGACACAGCCACAGTCTGTAGGACAGCATGATGATGATGATGGTGGCCAGCGCATTTCCGGTCTCGTCCTGCATCTTCTTCCACAGCCGTAGGCTCAAAAAAAAAAAAAAAAAAAAAAAAAAGTTACTCACGCGCACTGGCACTTTCTGAGCCCAGAAAGAGGGAGAGACGCCACCACTGGCCTTTCTTGCCTAAAGATCTCCGCATAGGCTTTGTTCAGCAGTGCCTCCCACAACTGTTTCCTGAATGTACGCATGTATTCAAACGCGACCGTTAGTACATTCGCCTTTCGAGTTCTATTGCGCATATCGGAGTCACTCACCACTTCCTGTCGATCGGTATGGCTCTCTCTCTCTGCCACTAATTCAGGGATTGGTTGGATGTTAGTCACGCTTTGCGGTTGATTGTGTCAGTCAAGCTTGTAACACACACACACACAACACACACACACACCGGTTTGTGCAGGGTACGAAGGTTACATGCAGGAAGTCAGCCGACCTCGACGAACAATGCATAATGAAGCTGGCAGAAAGGGCAGAGCAGTCAGCTTGACTAATTCTCTCATGGTACATGATGATTGTCTTGCCCCAAAATGCGCAAGGAGGCGACTTCGACAAAGACGACTATTTGTGGAAGAGCATGGCGAGATGCTTACCGTCTCTCCTCTCTTCATCTGTGTTGTCAGCTGTTACTGCTCCGTCTGCGTTTCACAAAACATCATTCCAATGACATTTTATCATGTGAACTAGAGAGTAGTAAGAGCGTTAATTAAAGATGGTGTAGATGGGAGAAGAGGACTGGGAAGCTTCTGTGATGAGGTGTTGATGGACTGAACACAAAAAACGACTTTTAAAAATCCTTCTGGGTATTAATTTTTGACTACCATACTTTTGAGGATTCGTATGACTAGTAGTACTAATGCGACTATTTGATATCAATGCCAACATTACCTGCGGTGACACAAGGCAAGTCGCGTGCGTACAGGGCAGACAGACGCTATCCTTCTGACGACCGCTATGCTCTCTCTCTCTCTCTCTCTCTCTCTTACACCCGCCAGCAAACGCAAAAATAACGAGCCAATGGAAAGAAGTCTGAGCCAAGGGAGGCCACTATACCTTTCTGTTATGATTGTCACACATCTGCAAATGAAGTCTGCGCCAGTCTCGATAGCAATTATGACAAGGTGAGTCTATGTCCGGCTGTTTCCCCAAGCTTTCACCTCCCGCTGGTGACCAGGATCTGAATATGCATTATTGAACCTCTGAGGTTGGTCAGTTCGGTATGGATAGGGTGTCCGGGTGTGTCTCTTTTTTTTAAAGGTGTCTTGAATCAACACCAGAGTCTTCCAGCCACCCTCCCTCCATTTGTCTACCATCTTTCTCTGTCCCTCTGTCTCTGTCCGTCTGTCTCTGCTGTCTGTCTGTCTGTCTGTCTGTCTGTCTGTCTGTCTGTCTGTCTCTCTCTCTCTCTTCTCTCTCTCTCTCTCTCTCTCTCTCTCTCATATGTTAAAGAAAATATAAAGAAAAAAATCGAAATCTAATATTTTGTGACAATGCTTCAGAAATTTCCTTCCTACACATAACCACAGCAGTTCACTCCTTCTCGATGATCTCCCTTTTCCCAGGAGAGAGAGAGAGAGAGAGAGAGAGAGAGAGAGAGAGACAGAGACAGAGACAGAGAGACAGACAGATAGACAGACAGACAGACAGATAGAGGCGGGCGCTGCTGAATCTGACGCCCAAATCAAGCATGGAAAGTAACACTGCTGTTCGTGACTCCTTACACATTAGAAACACCTTGATCACCAAACAGGGATGGTTTCATCGCCAGCTAGTAAGTCAGACAACGATGTCAGTACAATCAACGTACAGTGACACACCTTAAACTGACAGTGTCTTCCCTCAAAATCTACCACCAAGGTGCTGAAGTAGTCTGTGCATGGAGGCAGGAAGAGGTAACAGACCTTGTCAGACCATCCAGCGAGACTTCCAGCGTTTGGATAGAAACTGCAGCGACGGAACTGAAATGGTTCCAGTTAGAAATATGCCACAGAATTCTGGTGACAAATAAAGTTCTGAAAAGTATGCAAATTATTGAAAGCGACATGCAATTTTTGTAACAGACAGAAAGATTCGATTCGTCACTATCTGTGGGATTGTGAGTTTACACATACTTTCTGGAAAGAACTTGAAAGTTTGTTGACAGTGAACTGTTCACACTGTGAAAGATTGTCCCTTAATGTGGAAATTATATTATTTGGCACTGACGCAAAAAAGCAAACACACCGATATGTTAAATCTGATAATTCTAATGGGAAAATGTTTTATTTACAGATGTAGAATTAACAAAACAAAACAAAACCTAAACAGGTGTTTGAAGGAGCTGGACTATAAATATAAAATGGAGAAACATATGTCCTTAATGGAGATGAATCATACAAACTGCCAAACAAAATGGACCCCCATATAGTAAATTATTAGAGTGCTTATGCATATTATACATGATTCACGTTTACATGGTATACACGACCCTGGAGTCCGATCAGAACAATGTGATCCTGAAATTTGTATGTATTTGATGGATTTGAGTTAAGGTGTGAAACGTGTTCTTATAACCATGTATGATATCTATGTACATTATTAATGCTGATCATGGGAAGTTTTTTTTGCTTCATGTGTGCCCATTAAAAAGAAAAAAAAAACAGAAATAAATGGGAGCGATATAAATCAGAACGCCAACGTCGATCGATCCATCACACCGCGATGTCTGCCTGTTATTGACCTCAGATTATGCCGGAGCACGTGCGTGTACACGTTTCTGTGTTGCGTGCAGATGCCGTTGTGCATTTATGTCTGGTGTCTTGACACTTGTGCGTCTCTCTCTCTCTCTCTCTCTCTCTCTCTCTCTCTCTTTCCCCGCGTGCATTTATGTCTGGTGTGTTGATACTAGTGCCTGTGTGTGTGTGTGTGTGTGTGTGTGTTGTGTGTGTGTGTGTGTGTGTCTCTCTCTCTCTCTCTCTCTCTCTCTCTCTCTCTCTCTCTCTGCAGGAGAAATGACAGAAAGAGAAACAGGCTCAGTTCATTTACCCCCAGATACCGTGGCATCACGTCAAAGGTGCCAGCACTGACGCAGCGCTATTGGGAGGGCTGCGGGTTAATTGCCGTGAGGGACGGCAGAGCTCAGAGTTCTATTATTCATGCCAGTGATCTTTCGATGATTATTTCCTCTTCGCGCCGCCAGGTGGGCGAATCCCATGCACAGTTATATGAGAGAATGGAAGAAGGATTTATCCCGATTTTTTTTTTCCCTCGTGGTCAACGTCATGATGTATATGATGAGCACAAGCCATATGAAGTTCATCACCGATGTTGAAGTTGAAGCACGGTTAGAAACCCGTGAAACTTGTTTGTATATTCCTCGCAATACATCAGAATTTGACTCATGTACGTACAGCATATTTTCTAATTTTATCGAGTAAAACATACTCGACAACATTAGAAAATATGCTATGCGTGACATTGTCATATCATTTCATCTAAAATGTTGAAACACATACTCTCCATCTTTTCATACACACACATAAGCGTTATAAAGGATCTTTAGTATAAACAATAATGTTGATAAGACATGTAACCCTGAATGACTCAGCATGTGTAGATGCCACATGCCTTTCAAAAATAATTTGTAGACCCACTTTCGCGAAATACTGTGCTAGAAAATTCCCTGTTTGTGATTTCTTTGATTCTGTCTTTTTTTTCTTCTTTTTTTTTTAAAGAAAACTTTTTGAGCGTCGTCCACTTTTTTTCTTGACTCTGTGGCCCATTTACCTATCTTCGTTTGAGGAACTCTTCACATTTTTGCTCTTTTGTTACAATTCATAATATGCTACTTTTTATGTTGCAGTCTTGCAACTAGAAATGATAATTTATACACAGAAATGATAATTTATCTTCAGGAAAGATCAGCTATTCATTCTGCCGTCTGCTTCCACAGCCCTTGTTTAACTGTACCCTCTTGCATTGAAATAAAATAAATGACCCTCTTTTGAAGTCGGCTCTGTCAGTTGCATATTGTGTTTGTGAGAGCGTCGGCGACTCGAATTTTCAGATCTTTTATGTTGCGGTTTTCTGTTCTTTTCTTCTTTTTTTTCCTTTTTATAAAAAAATTCATTTTTTAGATGCATGCTGTTTGGGCCTAATCCAAGCTTTGCTCCGATAATTGGCATTGATAGCTGTCCACATCGACTGTTTTCAAACCTGTCTTGTTACAGTGTGTCGAGTAGGCCAGAATTTTGCACCGACCAGTTTCTTTTGTACTGTTTCTGCATAGAAGACTGCTGGGTCGAGTAAGAACAGAAATAAAAGACCGATTATGAGAATCGGCCAGTATGTGAATGTAAATTAAAAGAAGTGAAAACAAAAATAATAGATAAGTAAACAAACCAACAGAAAGCTTGGAAACAGTTTGAGAAAATCTTGAACTTGCCATTGACACGCGCTAAACGCACGAGGGGTGAATATGTTTACGGCGTGCCTATGAAGGATTTCACTTTAAGCAACATTCACAACATTTGGCGCACGAATGCACACGCTCTTTGAAAGCTGGCATGTAAAATGTAGTTTGTCTCGTCACATTAGTTATGACGTCACCGGCCTTCTAAATGACGAATATCACTTCATTTTCCAAAATGGAGAAAATTCAGTGTCGGGGAGTGGTTCAATGTTTGCAAAAGAAAGGGCTGAGCGTTGAAGATAAATCTCGACGTGAGAGGCCGTAGAGTGCCAATATTGAGTATAAAACCGCATCAGGAAACTTATCATGGATGGCAGACAACTGTTTATCAGTCACTGTTTCAGCCCTTGACGTATCACACTACATACAGTGCATGGACTTCTGACCACCGCTTTGGCCATGAGGAAGGTCATTGCAAGAGGAAAGGGGGTGGGGAGGGAGGGGGTGTCATGAAAGCTTTGACTGAGGGACCAAAACGCCTTAGACTGGATTCAGTTCAGTTCAGTTCAGTGGTTTATGTAATGTCTTTTCATCGTCAGATGATATTAGACACTTAAAAAAAAAAAAGAAAGAAAACCCACCTCCACACTCAACTTATCATCCATGTAAGTACTTTCAAAGCCACATTTGATATGTGCATATTTACATAAGTGAAATACCCTAGCGGTACACAAAATTGTTGATCTTTATAAAATTTTTGCAACCTGTGATTGCGAAAGAACCAAGGCAATTTCAGCAACATATGGACCATATAAGACAGTATTGACATTATCCAAAATTTTTAATTATTCATCTCAATACCTTTCTCCTGATAGAGCGAGGTCAACACTGAGCATTCGAACAAAAGACGATGCACAGAAATGTTTTCTCTGCAAAGTAATACCATGAGAATATTTAGTGTTCCATGTATTCAGCCTTAATTTATGAATTAATCTAACAATGTGCCTTGGGCACGGTGTTAAGTAGCCATTTTAAAACTAAAATTTGGCTTATGTATATACTTGTCCATAATTTGGATTAATTCACAAGAGGACAAATCTAAGGGGATTGTTTAATAAATTTTCAGCGTTTCTGTTTGCTCCTTCTTTTGCACAACTGTCTGCTATTTCATTCCACTTTACACCACAGTGAGATGGGACCCAACAAAAACAATTCTTATACCTAGAGTTATAAAACAACGCAGTAAATGTTTCATTTCAAAAAGCAAATCTTTTCTAGCTTTGCAGTCCCAACGCTCTAGTGATTGTAAAACAGATCTGGAATCAACACAGTAACATTTTATAGAAAGGAATTGGGGTATCATATGTGTAAGTCAAAGCCTTCAGTATTGCATGTAGGCCTAATTCTGAGGTACAGATTGAAAACCCCTTTCCTAAATAGTATGATTTTTTGACATTTAAAGTTGGTATTATAAAACCAGAACCACTGTCAGAGGATTCCATTACCGACCCACCTGTAAACACTTTTAAATGATTTGGATAGCTGTTTTCTAAATGTTCACGAACTTAGTCTGGATATGCCATGACAACTTACGTCTTCTTTTTTTTTTTTTTTTTTTTTTAAGCAGAGCCCGCCGACTTCCTGACAAGATTTGTTACCATGGATAAAACACGGTTTGATTACTTTCGCCCAGAGTCAAAGAAAGTGTCCAAGCAGTGGTAGCATTCTGACTCTTCCGCCGAAAAAAAAAAAATAAAGAAAGAAGAAGAAGAAACAAAAGAAAAGAAAAAAAAAAAAAGAAAGAAAAGAAAAAGCCTGGGATGTCCAGTCAGCTGGTAAACTGATGGTTCCCATCCCCTGGGAAGCTAAAGGAATTCTGGAATAGGACTCACCTGAAAAGGACCACGCTGTAACTGGAGAATATTATGCGACATTGCTTAGGCGCCATTTGAACAATCGTGCTGCGTGAAGGGCGGATCAGAGGGATGCTATTTCACCGAGGTAATGAATGTACCAGCTCACAAATCAGCAGTCGCCATGGCTACTGTACTATCATGGCTTCCATGTCTTCGATTACCCATCCTTTTACCTTGACTTGGCACCGCCTGACTTTCATCTTCTCCCAGACCTTAAAAAGGGGCTGTCTGGAAGGCATTACCGGACGTACGAGGACGTCATGCTAGGCGTGGAAAAAAATTTGTTAGGCCAAAGATATCCCCCTTTTCCGTTAAGGAATCGAAAACACTGCACCATCGCTGGAATAAGTGTGGAGTTGGAGGGTGACTATGTTTAGAAATAAAACAGAGAAAAAAAAAACCTGCTGCGATTCCTTCATAGGTAGGCTGAGAACTTATCATCTACTCCTTATATAAGAATCGCAAAGCTCTGACACGCACTTTGAAAGAAAAAGATGAGGCGTTCATACTAATGCCCACTGACAATAGCAAGATGTTGGTACGTTCTGCTGCTGTTTGGAAATGTTCAGGTCTCTCTCCCCCCCCGGCATAGTCAAGCATAGTCACTGGCATGCATGAGTAGCAAGTAAAGAAGATACAGTAACAGTTCAATGAAAGCATAGGGTTTTTGTTGTTGTTGTTGTTTGTTTGTTTTAAGTAAGGAAACAGTTTGAGGTGAAAAAGGAGGCTGAGAGGTGAGTGCGAGAGAAGTGCGCGCTATTCAGACGAACTTTTCTCAGTCCTTCCCACGCGAACTTGGACTCACCTGTGGTTGAGGGGTGCGGGTTCAGTGAGCTCAATGCATGGTTAATGGACTCGCCTAAATCTCTGGCCGAGCTGGCACGCACAGGAGCAGGGTAGTTGGATTAGAAGTGATTGTGAGGAGATAGCAGAGAGCGAAACGGTTGATTGTGGCCAGACAATACTGATCTACCTAGTCATCGCTGGGTAGTGTGGACTTTAGTGTGTTTTACACGTGCCGACCGATTTGTGCTAGTGTCAGCGTTGACAGAGCCAGTGTTCGTTTCGTTTTTAGTTCCTTCTTTCATTTTTGCTTTCCCAACCAAACGCCATTTAAATCAACTGACCTTTCCATTGTTTGAAAATGTCATACAAACAACTAAATAGAATCATGTTGAATGAAATCAGTGCAGTGAATTACTTTTAAAAAGGTCAAATACAGGGCTCGAAATACCCACCCGTCCAATTTTCTGTTACAGTGAAACTTCCTGGCTGACAAATGGAAACGCTCTCTCAGGCTCGTCCGCTGCGCAAACAGTGTTAGACCGCATCAGTGAAGGTGACACATTAGTCGGCTTTAGTGTCGACTGATAGCACTTCTGTCCTCTCTCTGTCACTTTTACAGCTCCACTTCCCCACCCCCAACCTCTCTCTAATCCCCATCATCCCACCTCGGCTTTTCTCAGAACGGAACCCCAGCATTGTATTGTCTTACTGAGAAGAGATGCATTCAATAAAGTATTCTGGCGTTGTTCTTGTTGATCAGATCGAAGCGCTTGCCGCTTTTTTTTTTTTCTCCCTCTCAGGCAAGCATCACAGGTATGCAGAGCAAGTCATCGTTGAATTTTGCCTGCGTACTTGTCATTGCACTTCCAGTAGTTACTTTTATTAACTATCTTTTTACTTAGAGAAGGCGAATAGAAATTTTCGAAGTGAACAGGCAGATTTGGGGATGTTTTTGTCCCAGGACAACTAATGAGTTCCTAGCCTTGAAATAGCCATTCCAGCAGTTGAAACCACTCCTATCCAATCATTATCTCTCTCGTTCCTATTTAGCCTACTGTGTTGTGTTGAACTGCAGCAGTAAACGATGAATTAATTACTCACCATAGTTACGAAATTCTGATAACATAAGAATCTGTGTGAATTAAACAGGGTGCACAGTATGTGTCCCGTACCATTTGCTCTTTCTTCCATTACAATGTTTGCATTTTTAATTTTTCATAAGCGTTCAAAGAGTTTCAGTTGGCAGGCTACCAATGTTTGTGTCAGCAGAGGCAGACGAAAGCATATTACAATGTGAATTTCAAATAATAAAAGATCAAATAAAACAATATTGATCGAAGTCACTGCGAACATTAAAGCAACGATAGAATATGAAATAGAAATCATCTACTCAAAACAGAAGGAATATATCACTTTAGAAAAATGATTGGGCACAGAGTGAGGACGGGGCTAGGAAGGAAGGGTGTGGGGTTGAACGGAACGGACAGCGGATCGGGAGGTGGCAGGATGCCATAGATGCCATAAGTGATAGAAACGACCTGGATGTAGGTGTACTACTAAATGAAAGCGACACGACGACCAGCGGAGCGAGTCGAGTTTTAAAAGAAGAGATCCTTCGTTCACAAGTAGGGAACGCCAATAATTAAAAAAAAAAAACAACTGTAAATACAAGCACGCCTTCTGAGTCGTTCGTTATCACCAATAAGTTTGCCGGTAAATAGTCCAGCAGTTCAACAGTCCAGATTAGACCTCATGTAGGCCCTCCTACCTGATCATCACCGGCAGTCGCTCTTGTTGGGGGTGGGGAGAGGGTGTGCGAAAGAGGGAGGTGGTCGGGAGGCAGAGAAAGGGATAAGGAAATGACTGTGAAATTAAATCACATTTGTCCACCCCACCTCCCATTCCCGCCCCACAAACCTCCCATTCTGTTTACTTTCTCTTATTCTGTCTGTCTGTCCTTCATATGCCCTACTACAGTTTTGTATCTGCACCCTCTCTCTATGCCTGTCCGGCCGTCCTATGCACCGTTAGTCTCTCCCTGTCTGCCGTCTGTCTGTATCTCCCCTCTCCCTGCCTGCTGTCTTTTTGTTTCTCCACTCTCCCTGCCTGCTGTCTTTTTTTTTAATCTCCCCTCTCTCAGTCTGCTGTCTGTCTGTATCTCCCCTCTCCCTGTCTGCCGTCTGTCTGTATCTCCCCTCTCCCTGCCTGTTGTCTTCTTGTAGCTCCCTTCTCCCTATCTGTCTGTCCTTCACATGCTCTTCTAGTCTCTCCCTGCCTGCTGTCTTTTTATCTCCCCTCTCCCTGCCTGCTGTCTTTTTTTTTTTTTTTAATCTCCTCTCTCCCCGCCTGCTGTCTTTATCTCCCGTCACCCTGCCTGCTGTCTTTTTGTGTCTCCCTTCTCCCTGCCTGCTGTCTTTTTACCTCTGTCATGTGAATGAGGAAAAAGTGATGTGAATGGAAAAGTTTCATATCAATTAAGAGATTTTGTAATTTTTGCAATTGTGGAATGGAACCTACGGGTTTGATGCTTTTTTGTATTCATGGAGTGCAACCGCCAGTGATGCGGAAGAGTAGGACGCTGAGTGGATTGTGAAGTGTGTTCACCCAATGTGAGGAAGGGTGGAAGATTATTGTTACTTCAGAGGAGCTCTGGACACAGACATAGGAGGATGTCTGATTGTAACCCTCTTTGGGTTTAACATAGGACTAGGATTGTCCGATGCAACCCTGGGTTGGGTGTGCTATATTATTGGACCGGTTTGTCCGATGCAACCCTGGTTTGGGTGTGCTTAACCCTTGGTGGGTGTAATATGCCTGGCGTGGCAAGTTCACTCGAGTATAGAGTGTAGATGTAGACTGGAAGTCTACTAGGGTAGGCTTGTCGCTTATTCCCTAGAAGGTGAGTACCAGTTGGGGTTGTAAACTGGTTAAAGCAATTACAGTAAATGTGTAATTGTAATGATAACAGAAGTTTGATAATTATACAGATTTGATGATATTGCGCTATTTGGGAAAAAGAGAAAGATGAATGTTGAACGCGAAAAGAGAAGAATTGAAAAATAAATAAATAAAATATTGTTGTATAAAGATTTCTCTCTGTACCCCAACTGTAGGTAGGAATAGGTTGGCGGAACAAGACTCATGTGAGTATTCTATATTGATCTTGGAGTGAATGTGAAAGGAGTTAAAAAGGAGCTATGAATAATAAGAGAAAGAGAGAATAAATAAAATTCATTTTAGAGGTTAACCCTGGACCTAGGGTTTCGTTACAGAATCCCTCAGCGTCCAGTGGTGGTCCAGTGGTGGTCCAGTGGTGGTCCAGTGGTGGTCCAGTGGTGGTCCAGTGGTGGTCCAGCGGTGGTCCAGCGGTGGTCCAGGCTTGAGCTGTACGAGCCTAGTGAGAGTCCAGGCTGTGGTGGTCCAGAGGTGGTACAGCCAAGTGAAAGAAAGCTCCTCGACAAGTCAAGATGACTTGTCTTTATTGATACTATTTAATATAAGAACTGATAGTGTAACATGTGTGTGAGTGTGTTGGATTTTTGGTAAAACTTTGAATATTGTGTTATTGTTTCTATGTGGGGAATTATCTTGTGAAGAGAAGAAATAATTGTTGGAAAATGCAGTGAAATGCAAAGAAGATTTAAAACCCTTTTCTTTGTGAGTAAAGGGAGCATTTTATAGAAAACTCAGTTCAATTGTGGTAGTGCTCCTTTGGGTGAATGGAGTGATTGCGTGTTGTGTACGAAGTAAGCATACTGTGTTTGTGAATGCAGGTGTGTATGTTCACAAACATGGGTGTGTGACAGTGGTGACCCCGTCTTTGAATTTAGGTTAGAGTTTAATAGGATTTAGTTTTTTGAGTGAGTACTGCTGCTAAAATATTGTTTTGAACCCCTTTGTAAAAAAAAAAAAAGAAAAAGAAAAATAGAAGTAAAATTACTCTGCCAAATTACAATTATAAAGATACTATTTTGTTCCCCTCTCTACATTGCTGAATAATTGTTGTTATATTTATTCATTTTCAGTGGTATTTTCAATTTTGTTTTTCTTATCTATATTTATGGTGTGTCAATTGTTTATGTAATGTATACTTGTTCTTAGTATTCCCGTCTCCAGTTCTACGGGTGGTAGTTTCAATTAGTGGGCTACCTAAGGGTTCTTTTGCTCGGCCTTACTTTTCCTACTTTTTTTCAAATTTTCGCCTCTCTTGGTTTCTGTCTCTATTCTAATTAAAATTCTCTTGATATTCTTTACAATAAGCTCCTCTAGTTTCAAGTTTAGGCGTTTTTTTTTTCTATTTTAAATAGGGTTTCTGATTAGTGTGTGTAAATGCTCCCTTTATTTTAAATGTTGTAAGGTTTAGTTGAAAATCTTTCTTGTAAAATTGTTTGCGTTTTTTCTGGCACATTCTTTTGGATTCCTTTTTGAAAACAGTGCTCTGCTTTAGTTTAAAACAATAATTAAAAAAATATATTCTTAGCTTTTCTTGGTATTTCGGAAATCTTTCTCACAATTCAGTCTTTCAGAGCCATTTCTAAATTTACTTCTCACATTTTTTGGCCAACTAAAGTAACTTAAATAAAACATTTTTTCAGTGAGGGTGCATTTCCATACTCAATCAAATTTTACTGGAAAAAAAAATATTCTTTTCTGTCCCGTCATTGTTTTTTTTTGGTTCTTTACAAATTTGAATGTTTTGAGCTCTGTATTCTAGTAATCAGTGCCAAGTAAGTTTAAATTGTTGTTCTATTTTAAATAGTGTTTTTATTTCACATCTTAATTTCTCTACCCCATTTGCACGCTGTGGGATTTCTTTAAGCGTGATCTACACTCTCATACAACATGACTGATACAGTAGATGATCAACAAATAGAGGAATTCCAATCCTTATTTGTGAAGGAGGATGAGGAAACGGTTCGTTTCAACCGATTTTTGTCCCAGGGACAGAAATTACAGTTGTCTGGTGATGCTTTAATGGCTTACATTGATCAGTGTGAAGAGCGTGCGCTCAGAGCGAAAGAAAGAGAGGAGAAGAAAGAGACAGAGAAAGAAGATAAGATTAGGCAAGCAGAAGCACAGTTAGAGAAAGAAGAGAAGGATAGACAAGCACAGATAGAGGAAAAAATCAGGGCGCATGAACTTGAAATGAAAAGAACAGAAAGTCTTAATTTACTTGAAATGAGAAGATTGGAACTTGAACAAAAACGAGTGGAACTTCAGTTAAAGCAACAGGCTGTTCAACAATCTGCAAATGTAAATGTTTCTCAAACTGATGCTGTTCCTGTTCAGGGTGCAGGTAAGACTTCCTACATTCCCAAATTACCCCCTTTTGATGAGAATCGTGATGACATAGACTCTTTTCTTTTTAGGTTTGAAAACCATGCTTCATCATGTGGTTGGAGCAAGGACAAATGGACATTGTATGCTGCTTCCTTATTCAAGGGCACCGCATTATCTCTGTATCATAGTTTAGCAGTTCGTGATTCTCTCACATGGGAAGAGCTGAAAGCTGAACTTTTGAAGAAGTTTCAATATACAGATGAAGGCTTTAGAGAAAAATTTCGTTCAGTTCGTCCAGAAAAAGGTGAATCATTTGCAGCTTTCCTTATTAGGACAAGTCATTTATTTGATCGTTGGGTTGAATTGTCCCAAACACAGAAAGAATATGCTGATTTGCGTGACTTGTTGTTACGTGAGCAGATTTTACAAAGCGTATCCAAAGACCTAGCTATTTTTCTAAAAGAGAGATCTTGTAAAACTGCAGAGGATATCTGTAAGCTGGCAGATCAGTATCGGACTGCTCATCCGGAAAAGTATTTTTCCAGGAAATCTGACCGTGATGTGTTTGAGGCAAATGTTGCTTCAACAGGCCAGTTTGGTCCGGGTCGTTCTCAACCAAACAGGAGATATGGTCATAGAGGAGGCCAGAGTTTTTCTCAAAGACAGAATACAAACAGGAATAATGTACATTCCTATAATAACTGGCAAGAGAATAATTCTGGACAAACTTTTTCACAGGGTAATCCAAATGCAAGTCATTACCCAAGAGGATATACCAATTCTCGACGGACTGGTCAATTTAGAGCTATTCGTGGCCGTGGACAATTTTCAAACCGTGGTGGTATTGATCATAGTACAGTACCAAATACAGTATCTGGTGCGGACAATGGTTGTTGGCACTGTTCCTGTATATTTCACAAGAAGAAAGACTGTCCTTTTCTAGCACAGGGTAATGTGTGCTTAGCAACAGATCCCAAGCAAACTACTAAAGATACTCAGCATGTTTTAGTGTCTGACACTGATGTTACAGGTCTACACATTGAATCGTGTGCTGTCAATGGGTTTGGTGCTACACTGTTGAGGGATACTGGGTGTACTACTGCTGGTGTACGCAAAGATTTAGTCAGAAAAGAACAATACACTGGGACACATCAGCAATGTCGTACATTTGGTGGCAAAATTGAATCATTTCCTTTGGCATGTGTTTATGTTTGTACTCCCTATTTTACAGGTGAAATAACAGCATGTGTCATTGATGATCCTGATTGTAACCCTCTTTGGGTTTAACATAGGACTAGGATTGTCCGATGCAACCCTGGGTTGGGTGTGCTATATTATTGGACCGGTTTGTCCGATGCAACCCTGGTTTGGGTGTGCTTAACCCTTGGTGGGTGTAATATGCCTGGCGTGGCAAGTTCACTCGAGTATAGAGTGTAGATGTAGACTGGAAGTCTACTAGGGTAGGCTTGTCGCTTATTCCCTAGAAGGTGAGTACCAGTTGGGGTTGTAAACTGGTTAAAGCAATTACAGTAAATGTGTAATTGTAATGATAACAGAAGTTTGATAATTATACAGATTTGATGATATTGCGCTATTTGGGAAAAAGAGAAAGATGAATGTTGAACGCGAAAAGAGAAGAATTGAAAAATAAATAAATAAAATATTGTTGTATAAAGATTTCTCTCTGTACCCCAACTGTAGGTAGGAATAGGTTGGCGGAACAAGACTCATGTGAGTATTCTATATTGATCTTGGAGTGAATGTGAAAGGAGTTAAAAAGGAGCTATGAATAATAAGAGAAAGAGAGAATAAATAAAATTCATTTTAGAGGTTAACCCTGGACCTAGGGTTTCGTTACAGAATCCCTCAGCGTCCAGTGGTGGTCCAGTGGTGGTCCAGTGGTGGTCCAGTGGTGGTCCAGTGGTGGTCCAGTGGTGGTCCAGCGGTGGTCCAGCGGTGGTCCAGGCTTGAGCTGTACGAGCCTAGTGAGAGTCCAGGCTGTGGTGGTCCAGAGGTGGTACAGCCAAGTGAAAGAAAGCTCCTCGACAAGTCAAGATGACTTGTCTTTATTGATACTATTTAATATAAGAACTGATAGTGTAACATGTGTGTGAGTGTGTTGGATTTTTGGTAAAACTTTGAATATTGTGTTATTGTTTCTATGTGGGGAATTATCTTGTGAAGAGAAGAAATAATTGTTGGAAAATGCAGTGAAATGCAAAGAAGATTTAAAACCCTTTTCTTTGTGAGTAAAGGGAGCATTTTATAGAAAACTCAGTTCAATTGTGGTAGTGCTCCTTTGGGTGAATGGAGTGATTGCGTGTTGTGTACGAAGTAAGCATACTGTGTTTGTGAATGCAGGTGTGTATGTTCACAAACATGGGTGTGTGACAACCTCCCGTCTCCCTGCCTGCTGTCTTTTTATCTCCCGTCTCCCTGCCTGCTGTCTTTTTACCTCCCGTCTCCCTGCCTGCTGTCTTTTTATCTCCCGTCTCCCTGCCTGCTGTCCTTTTTTTTTTTTTTTTTTTTTTATCTCCCTTCTTCCTGCCTGCTGTCTTTTTATCTCCTGTCTCCCTGCCTGCTGTCTTTTTGTGTCTCCCTTCTCCCAGCCTGTTGTCTTTTTATCTCCCGTCTCCCTGCCTGCTGTCTTTTTGTATCTCCCCTCTCCCTGCTTGCTGTCTTTTTGTGTCTCCCTTCTCCCAGCCTGCTGTCTTTTTGTGTCTCCCTTCTCCCTATCTGTCTGTCCTTCACACGCTCTGTTAGTCTGTCCCTGTCTGCTGTCTTTTTGTATTTCCCCTCTCCCGGTCCGTCTGGTCGTCCTGTGCACTGCAAATGCCCTCCCTCTCCCTCTTGATCTGCCTGAAGTCTCTCTGTGGGTCAGTCTGCCTCTTTCTCTCTTTCTCTCTTCCTCCCTTCCTCCTCTCTCTGTCGTTCTCTCCCGCTCCTCTCCCCCTTTCTCATTGCCTTCCTGCCTCCAGCCGGTCTGTTTTTCTTATTCATATGTCTTTTCAGCATGCAGATCTTCTCTTACAGAAGTAGTTAGTTCCAGACAGCATCATGAAGGGTCGAGCACTGTAAACGCACTTACGCGCTACGTGTAAATAAACATACAGATAAATAAATGCAAGTGCTATCAATCTGGGAAGACGAAAGTTCTAGCGTCTTGATCGTTTCTTGGCGATACATCATCTGGTGCGTGAACGTGCTAGGCCAGTTTGCGTGTAGGCGGTCATGCGTACGGAGGAATTGGAACTAGAATGATCGACAGAACGGTAAACATAAACATAAACTGACCGAGGTTAGCACCATCGGCGAACAGACAAATTAACGTTGTCAATGGTATTGCAGTGCCAAACTATTCTAGTAAACCGCTTATGAAAAGAAGAAAGAAGACCCGCTTGATATCACACACACACACACACACACACACATACACACACACACACACACACACACACACACACAAGGAAAAAAAAATTACACCTCCATTGACAAAATACGCATGATGAAAGGTAATAACCGTTCCTTGTCAACAGACCCCCGCCAAGGGAGTCAAGTGAAGCAAAGTACGGGCATCGTCACCTCCGCCACCTCGGCTTCCAAGAACTAGAAAGGAGACACAATAAAAGCAAGGAAATTAAAAACAACCTAGCAGACAGACGAGAAACGAAGGAACTAACACGTTGAAAGGGAAACGAACAGAGCATAGCGGTTAGGAAAAAAAATAAGAGGACAAAAGATGAAGAGCTAACGAAAGGCGAAAAGGACTCCGCGAATCAAAATAGTAAAAGACAAGGACACGAGAACAAAGACAGAAGAAAAAGGACATAGGGAATCAAACAAGTTCATGAGAACAAGGATCCAGCAACAAAGGAAAGAAGAAAAAAGGACTTTTAAAATCAAAGAATAAAAAAAGGACTTTGAAAATCAAAGAATAAAGGACACAGGGACACGAGAACAAAACGAAAGAAAAAGAAAGTGGAATCACCACACCAGTCCAGAAACTGCACCATGCCCACCCTCAGCCAGTTCAAGATCCTGGCTAAGATGGGCCTGATGTGCAAAGGTCGCGTCACGTCGGCCCGGCAGATCGGGATGCTCAGAGCGGAAGAGGAAGCGGAGACGCCGGTCTACCTGCCGCCTGTGACCAAAGTCATCTCTCTGGAAAACAGGAGGCTGGGTCTCGAGGACCTCCGAGGCCTAGATGGGGGCGACGGCCCGCCAAGGACGTTCTTCCCGGAAATGGTGTCCATGGCCGTGCTGGTGTCCCGGCCGGGAACTTCCGTGGAGGACATGTCAGCGGACGAGATCATGGAGAGGTTGCATGAGCTGGGCTGGAGGAGGGAGGGACAAGCTATACAATACAATGAGGAGAAGCGTATAAGGTACATCTCTTTTCTCCGTCACTTTTTTTCTTTGGAATTATATATTTCGGTTTTGTCCCTTTTTTTAACAGCATATGCCCACATGTTCTCGGCTCTTATTTTCTAATATTTGGAGTGTTGCAAACCAATAATCTACTGTGTGAAATAAAATTATGGACTCCGATGAACTACGTCCAGAACTGTTCGTACTGTACTTCTCCTTCAAGATTATTTTCGTTTTTCTTTTTTCTACTTTAGTTTGTGTGTTTTTAGTCTTCAAAACAAATCATTCACATCTAAATGATTATCAGATTTTTCAAGCTGAGCCTGGTTTGGGGGAAGATTTAATTTCGACTAAATACACTGTTTTTGCATCTCTCTCTCCTCTCCCTCTCTCTCTCTCTCTCTCTCTCTCTCTCTCTCTCTCTTTCTCTGTGTGTGTGTGTGTGTGTGTGTGTGTGTGTGTGTGTGTGTGTGTGTGTGTGTGTGTGTGTACTAAAGAGGAACATATAAGTTTTGGAGAATAAATTCACTAATGAATCACTGAATCCTATAGTACCCCATTAAACTTATTTCTTCAGGCATGATTCTTTTAGACAAAAATCATAGAAAAGAAGAAAAAGAAACACCCGAAGGTGCTGGGGAAGACCCAGAGAAGCACTGTCTTCACCTGCCTTTAGAGCAGTCCTGTACCACCCTTGGAGGCCTGCGCTGTGTTGACGATGGGTACAGGCACGCGCAGGACACTCCATTAAGATATCAAGGGACATAACTGCTCCTGAACAGAGGTAAATCAGACTACAGGATGCAGCTCATAACAGCCTTAAAGTAGCATCCCCATGGGTGTACCAGCCCGTATTTCATGACTGCAGAGCCCACCGGCGAAAAACACCACCCTCCAGCTGCCGAGCACACCCCACAGACCCAACCACTCCTGCCCACGGACAGATGAAGACAGTGCCACTCCAGACATAGCCAAGCTTTCGCCATACGGTCTTATGTGCCCTCAAGAGAGAAACCAAAGTTGTAGTCTTTCCCACTGTCAACAGGACTTTCCCTGTGGTCAATGGGTCTTTCCTCACCGTCACTGGACCTTTCTCTAGGGTCAGCCTAGTTAAGGCAAAGAAGAAAAAGACACACCCGAAGGTGCTGGGGAGGACCCAGAGAAGCACTGTCTTCACCTGCCTTTAGATTCACTAATGAATCACTGAATCCTGTAGTACCCCATTAAACTTATTCCTTCAGGCATGATTCTTTTAGACAAAAATCATAACAAACACAACCATCAAAAACTGCAAAATCACCTTCGCAACAAACAACAACAATGTTCTCCATCCTCAAGAAGCAGCTTTGAAAGAATGTTAAAGAGATAGAAGGTTCATTCTTTTTCTTTTTCTTTCTTTCTTTTTGTTTTCTTTTTCTTTCTTTAGTTTTTTTTTTTAAAGAAACTATATCCACAAAACATGGACTTCATTTGCTTGTCTGTTTGTATACCTTAGCGGAAAAATAGTAAAGATTTTGTTTTTGACTATTGTAAATAAAGGTTATTGTTATTGTCGTCAGTATAATTAATACTATTGATAATCTTATTGTTTTTATCCGTTTTATTATTATTATGACTATGACTATTATGACGATGATGATGACGATGACCATCATCATCATCATCGTGTTATTCTTATTATTACCATTGCCATTGTCGTTGTTGCTGTTGTTATCGTTTTAATCTTAATTTTTCTTCTTGTTGTTGAGGATAATAATGATGATGATGATGGTGATGATGATGATGATCATGTTGATGACGATGACGATTATCATCATCACCATCATCGCACACATTTCGTTCTTCACCCTAGAGAAGAGGAAAAACAGCGTCAGGAGAAGGTGCAGGCAGCCAAACGGCGGGACGCCCTGGACCTGATCAACGACCCGCTCCTGCAGCGTGTGAAGAAGAGCCATGGCCTGCCCAAGTTCTCCAGGGCCCCGGATAGCCGGCCCCTCGCCGTCTGCTTCGATTACCTGGGACCCTCCGTGGCCCACTCCACTGTCAAGAGAAAACTGGACGAACTGCTGAATGACATCAAGGAAGCCGCCAACGTCAAGGTATGTCACTGGCCTGTAAACCGCCAACATCAAAGTATTTAACTAACCTATAAACCGCTAACATCAAGGTATGTAACTAACCTATAAACCGCTAACATCAAGGTATGTCACTAACCTATAAACCGCTAACATCAAGGTATGTAACTAACCTATAAACCGCTAACATCAAGGTATGTAACTAACCTGTAAACCGCTAACATCAAGGTTTGTCACTTATCTATAAACCGCCAACATCAAGGTATGTCACTAATCTATAAACTGCTGACATCAAGGTATGTAACTAACCTATAAACCGCTAACATCAAGGTATGTCACTAACCTATAAACCGCTAGCATCAAGGTATGTAACTAACCTATAAACTGCTAACATCAAGGTATGTAACTAATCTGTAAACCGATAACATCAAGGTATGTAACTAACCTATAAACCGCTAACATCAAGGTATGTAACTAATCTGTAAACCGCTAACATCAAGGTATGTAACTAATCTATAAACCGCTAACATCAAGGTATGTAACTAACCTATAAACCGCTAACATCAAGGTATGTAACTAACCTATAAACCGCCAACATCAAGGTATGTCACTAATCTATAAACCGCTAACATCAAGGTATGTAACTAACCTATAAACCGCCAACATTAAGGTATGTAACTAATCTATAAACCGCTGACATCAAGGTATGTAACTAACCTATAAACCGCCAACATTAAGGTATGTAACTACCCTATAAGCTGCTAACATCAAGGAATGTAACTAACCTATAAACCGCTAACATCAAGGTATGTAACTAGTATATAAATCGTTAACATCAAGGTATGTAACTAAGCTATAAACCGCCAACATTAAGGTATGTAACTAGCTTATAAATCGTTACCATCAAGGTACGTAACTAACCTATAAACCGCCAACATCAAGGTTTGTGACGAACCTATTGCTCCGGTGAAACTGGATTGCATGAACTTTAAAAAGAAAAATTACTGGTTCCGCAAGGCACACCAGACAAACAGATTACAGGACAAAACACGATGCATTTTGACCTCCTAGGTCTTCTTCAGGTAAAACAAACAACATTCAGGACAATGAAGACGAAGAACGAGCAACTACTTATCTTCTCTCCTATTCGGCGCAAAATGGGTGTAGGATTGTGTAGTGTGAGTCTGGGAATTCCTTGCAAGTGTTCAGAGATTTCGTAAGTGTTCAGAGATTTCAAAGGGTCAAGCAGAAATGTTTTAATGATGATGAACATACAACAATAGATGAAATATCTAGATGTCATTTTTCATTTCTTGAAAGGTGAGAAATTTTCATCTGGTGTAAGATTTTTACGGGAAAAAAATTTTCGATGCGATCTTGACGTGTTTTAGAAAATCAGTTTTGATAAGTTATAGATTTTCAAAAGATTTCAACAACTGTGCAGAGAGTTGATTTTTACGAGATGACTGCCCTGACATGGCTTCTGGCTGTCGACTTGGTTATAAACAATATGAACTGAACTGAATTTGATCAAATTAAGCTTAATTCTTTTATAGGTAGATCATGTCCATAGATGTGAAATGAATTAAACCAATACAGCCAATAAGTGAAATAAATTAAATCAATTCAGCCAGTCACACGTTTATTTAATTGACCTGAAAAAAATCAATTTTTTTTTTTAACGAGAATTTTTTTTCACAGCTTATGTGTAACACGGCATACCAACGAAAAACATGAGAAGACCCAATACATTGTGTACATAAAAGATTTTGTTTTTTAAGCAATAAGCAAACAAAACGTATACATGATTAGACGAAGAAAATTACAAAAGATTCTTACATGTACACGCCAGTATCTATCATCATAGGATCTCCCTCCCCCATTCCCTCGCCAATGCAGTCTACAAAATAAAATACATTTTGTGCAAAAGCTGACACAGGCATTAGTAACAAATCAACATTTCATTACACACGATTAACATCAAGGGAAGGGAGAGAATAGTCAACTAATGATTGGAAGATGTAAGAATCCGCTTTTCTCAAATTATCTTCTCTTAGCATTTATAACAGCTAAGTATAGTTTAACACTTGCCTGTTTCCTATCAATGAGACGGAAGCTTGCAGGAATGGCTGAGCACATGACAGCTGCCTTTTGTATATAGAAGAGTTAGCTTAATTAAAGCATGACAAAATCTATTACTGTATCTGTTTGTGCATTTTGCTTTACTTCAAATAAAATCGCTCCTGTATCGATCTGAAAATTAGCGCAGTGGTGACACATTTCTTCAACTATCTGTTGAAAATGTTTCTAGAATTTATTGACTATGTCACAGTCATATAGCATAAGAGAATTGACTGCTCCTCTAGTTCACAGAAATAACAGTCAGAAGACTTGGCTACTTTGTGGAGTTAGTAGTATCTCTGAGGTAGAGACAGTCTTTTTTTTAGAACCATCTCAGCCGCACATCTGGTGATGTTTTACATCAGTGTTTAAAGTTCTGTTTTTTGTTTTTTTTTTGTCTCGCATTCTCTTATTATTATGGAATATATGTTTGTATGTGGTTGACGACTATGAGATCAGTAAGCCACCATCGCTATTCAACAACTGGTAAGTTATATCTGTTTGATAAACTGATTGGCTTATTCACTTATTTCATACATTGATTGACATGTCTAAAAAACTCAAATACACAGTGCTGAAAATCTTCGATAAATCGTTCTGTATTTAAAGTGACGTGTCTGGAAGACAAAGATCATTGTCGGATGTATTTGAATGTGATCAACCAATGCCAGCATCTACTTTCCGTGCTTTCCGCACGCAGTTGATAACATGCTTTTATTTCTGCATATACGGACCAGTCTCATGACTACGTGTGTATTTTTTTTATTCACTTTTATTTCTTCTTTTTTTCTCTGAACACATAGTAAGCTCCAGGCGTTTGCTGATCTGTTCAGACAATGACGA
>CM065727.1:25247255-25254755 GCA_033310375.1 Conus canariensis
ATGTAAGCACAATGAAACGAACATCATATGATAGAGTCTCAGACACACACACACACACACACACACACACACACACACACACACACACACACACACACACACACACACAGCTTTCATGGAATCACACGCGCTTTTTTCGAGACTGAACCTAATTTTCTTCTTTTTGTCCCGTTGAACCACAGTTCCTAATGCAGTATTTGTCATCTATGCATGATCACATCGTCTTGGTCATAATAAAAGAGCTCAGGTATTGATAACGAGTAAACAAAGGGGTACACTTTTTCTGGACGAAAGTCAAACTTTAAACAAGCCGTATAAGAATATTTCCATAAAAGAGCACACATTTAGAAACAAATAAGCAAAATATCTTTCCAAACAGGAGTTACTGTTTGGGAAGAAATAATCAAATGATGCTCCCTAAGATAAGACTTCAAATCTGAACAATGAACATGCTTTCAACGAAAGGTCAGATTTGAAAACCAAAGGGACAACAGTGGAGAATGTTCTCCATGACAAGCGGTCAGATTTGAATAAAAAGAAAAAAACCAAGGATGCTTTCCTCAACAGGAGATCAGATTTGAATGCAAACAAACGACAAGGACACTCTCCATGACAAGAGCTCCACTCTGAAAACAGAAACAACAACAACAACAACATCAAGAACAACAACAACAATAAAAAAAAAAAAGCTTTCTATGACAATAACGCAAAGTAAAAACTAAACAACAACGAATGCTTTCCATGACGAGAGCTCAGATTTGAAAACAAACAACGAAGATTGTTCACTACGACAAGAGCTCAATATGAAAACAAACAACGAAGGATGGTATGTATGACAAAAGCTCAAAATATGAAAAACAAACAAACAAAAACGAATGATGCTTTCTATGATAACCACTCAGATTTGAAAAAAACAACAACAACGAAGGATGCTATCATAATGGCTCATTATGAAAACAAACAAACAACAAAGAATGCTGTCTATGACGAGAGCTCAAACATGAAAACAAATGACCAATGATGCTCCGTATGATAATAACTCATATTTGAAAACAAACAACGAAGGACGCTATGACAAGAGCTCAATATGAAAACAAACAAACAAACAACAAAGAAAGTTCTCTGTGACAAGAGCTCAGATAATATATAAAAACAAAGAGATGAAGAAGAAAGCACTCGTGGCAAGAGCTCAAATATGAGAACAAACAACGAAGACGGGTCTCTATGACAAACTTCCAAATATGTTAACGAACAAACAACGAAGAATGCACTCTACGACAAACGCTCAAATATGATAAACAATCCAGGATGCTTTGTATGACGAAATCTTAGAAAACAAACAATGGAAGATGGTTTCTATGACGAAAACTGAAATCTGGATGCTTACAAGAGCTCAGGTTTGGAAACAGAACAGAAAACCAAACACAAAGAAGGCGTAGGATGCAGTTCGTGAAAAGATTCAGATCTGAAAACAGACACACTTTCAGGACGCAAAGGCCCTCGGCTATTCTTCAGAAAAAAAAAAAAACCCAGAAAGACCGGAAAGATAATGTCCTCAACAATAAACGAGCGGCATATACATGTTTCCTTTGGAATAATGCTTTGTTCTCTTGGAGCCGGTTAATTTTTTTTTTTTTTTTTTCTGGCCAGTGTTCTTTAAACCAAAATGAAATACCTTGCTTTAATTGTTTTTCATGAAACGAATGACATCCGGGCATGAAAATACTAGTTTGACAAAAAAAGACCCCCCCCTCCCCCCCCCCCCCAAAAAAAAAAAAAAGGAGAGAAAAAAAAAAGAAAAAAAAATGCAATTCAATCAGTTCCTGTGGCAGAGTTGTTAGTTAGATGAAGACGGACAATACGACGGGTGAAAGTCGGAATCCTCGTCAGTGGAAAAGGTTATTTGCTCAATTGTTTGATTTCTCAATTTGCTCCTATCCAGACCAATCCATTGGGAAAGAGTCGAATTGACATACAATCGTGGGTCAGTGTTATGACCTGATGGTGCTGGTCAGACAACCCACGTGGCAGTTTACTTCCAGATGTATCATGGGGAAAAAAAAAAACATCAGAGTTCTGTTCTCATGATCTCGAACAAAGCCTAATGTCCAAATAAAACTTCACCAGTATTATCTACGTACGTAAGAACCACGGTAACGTCGTGGAATACTCTCATATCCTGCTGGTCTATGTGTGTCGTTTAAATGGCATTCCAAAATGTATGTTTAAGTCAACAGAGTCAAAAACAGTTTTTTACCATACGAAAATATAATGATCTTTTTAAGTGTGGATGCTCAGCTGATGAAGAGCTCCCCAGCTACAATATTTCTACGTCGAAAAATAAGCACACTGTAAACAATCCAGTCTTTGAAGAATTACAACATAGTGGACGGGACTCGGGTATAGAGCAGGGTCTACTCTGGAAGGTGGGTGACAAGGTGACAATATTACATTTGTGAGTACGTTACTTTGAATATGATTGCCATTTGTGGACTGCTGTCGCCGAGTTGGGACGACTGAACGACCCACGGTGGGGATGTGTAAAAAAAAAAATACAACAGAAGATTGACATAGTGGTAAACGTTATTAAGAAGTGCACAATAAAATGAGCCAGGTACACACACACACACACACACACACACACACACACACACACACACACACACACACACACACACACATGCTTACTGGGAGGTGGACGTATCTACAAATATATAAGTACATTTATAATTAATAATTTTGATGAACGTTTATGTAAGAATAAATGATAAGCGGGTTTTACAGAATCTACTCAAAAACCACCAGATTTCTTGAAAACAAAGGAACAAAATCGCAGTTTTCAAAGTGAACGAATGCATATGTGTACACTGGTTTATATGATTCTATATCACGAAAAATGTTTGAAGCTGACCACAGAAAAATACCACAAAAAGTTTTCACCTTGCCCCCACCACCCCTCCCCTTCTTCCCTCCTCCTCCCACTCCCTTTTCCACCCCCCCCCCAGTCCCTCACCCCACCCGCCCCTCGCCGTCCTTCCCCCCACCCACCACTCTTCCATCCTTCTTCTCCCCCCCCCCCCCCCCCCCGCCCCACTCCACACTCCCTCCTGTGACAGCGATGATCATCATTTATGCAGTTCACCCCAAAACTGAATTCCTCTCAAACAATCACAGGGCAATCCATGCACATGTTGCAAGAGATTTTTTTCAATATATATATATATTTTTTTTAATGTGTATCTGACATGCGAAATGTCTTCTGTATCGCGTCAACTTTCCAGTGATGAACTTGCTTGAAGTTTACTGTGACGTCAGTAGACAAGTTGAAACTGAGGTCACCAGGACGGTATATGATTCACAGCTCGTTGGGGGAGTTCTTCTGAAAGTTTCTTGTTTAGCGGATGGACTCGATATCTTCTGCAAACAGATCACGGTCGCAGGCATCAGCAGCAGCGATGGTGTGGGTTGACAGCAATCCAAATAAGAACGTAATAAAAAAAAAAAAAAAAAAAAAGAAAACAAATGACAAGAGGGGAAGAAGGATAGGTGGGGGCGAGGGTGCACATGCGCAAACACGCGCTAGCACACAAGCGCACGCGCACACACACACACACTCGCACACACGCACACACAAGTTGGATGGCGTGAGTTCCGGTGAGGAGAGAAAGAAGGGGGGGGGGGGGGGGGGCGGGGGGGGGGGGGGGGGAGAGGACCGAGAGAAGGGACAGCGGATTAGTTGGGGAAAAAGAGTGGGGGTGGGGGGGGGGGGGGGGACAGATAAGAAGGGGGTTATTTATTTTCTCTCAAAGAAGAGAAAACCGACTCTTCCAGTTTGTCGTCAAACACACGCATACGAAAATATGAAACTAAAAAGAAACACTAAACCAAATAAAACGCAAATAACTAATCATTCAACTATCAGCTAACATGCAAACACAGTGACCAAGCATTAACGTTATACCTAGACCCATGAGGCTTCAAGGCAGGTTGGAATTAAAAAAAAAAAAAAAAAAAAAACATCATAAAACATCCTTATGCTACGAAACTGAATAACGTAGTTTTCAACATTATGATTTTGAAAATTGGCCATTAAAAATATCTCATCAAGTGACCAATCAACAGCCCACCGTCTAAAGATAAGCATATACACAAGGATCTGCTTGTCATAAAAAAAACGAAGAACAAAGTTTCTCAATCATTAATCACACTGTTTCTCTCCTAACTCTGCTCGTGTCTGACTTACTTGCCAAAGCGCGGTAACGACACAGGCGCAGCTTGTGGGACAACATGGTGATGGTGGCCAACTCATCTCCGGTTTCATCCTGAGTGCTCTTCCACTGTCGCAGGCTCAGGATGCACCGCTCTCGCGCGCTGCACGTGCACTCCAAGATGGCCTTGACCTGGTCTTCGCTGAGACCCAAGAAGAGGGCAAGCCTTCGCCACTGACTGACAGCCTTTTCATGCCTGGCAATCCTCACAAAGGCTTTGTTCAGCAGTGCCTCTGCGAAAAACATCCTGATTTCACTATCACTGCATTTCAAATTTAAAAAAAGAGGGGGGGGGGGGGGGGGGGGGGGGGAGGCGGAAGGAGGGTTATGAAAAAAAAATAGAAGGGCCTATAGGAGAAGACAAAGCTCTCCCACGGACGAACAGATTCTGAATCAGGCCTTTGAATCAGTTCATGCGGAAAAAAGGAGCCGATTTCTCCGCCAAGGGAAGTAATATTCAATACAAACTGAAAGAGTGACTGCCCATGGAGTTTTTGCTCGCAGGTTGTGGAAAATTAGAGACGTCAACGTATTCATATTAACAAAAAGCTCTAATACTCAACACACACACACACACACACACACCACACACACACACACACACACATATATATATATATATATATATATATATATATATATGTCTCTCTCTCTCTCTCTCTCTCTCTCTCTCTCTCTCTCTCTCTCTATATATATATATATATATATATATATATAAGAGACAGTTTTGGATTCCCAACAGTAAGTTCACAGTTTTCGTGTTCCGTAGAAAAAGTTCTTGTAACCTAACTGACCAGATTTTCTATGGACCCAGCCTTTGATCAAGTTCTATATCACAGATCCACCGAAGTTGAATGGGTTCATACTGGACTACGTTCTATTTCCATCAAGTCTGGTTAAAATCACTTTGGTAGTTTAAGCATAATCTTGCTTACAGATAAACAAACAAACAAACCAAAAGACATGACCTCCTAGCGGGAAGATAACAAAGGTCATCAACATTTGGAAAAATACATGATTTCAAGCACATTTCATTACGAGAGAGAGAGAGAGAGAGAGAGAGAGAGAGAGAGAGAGAGTGTGGTGGAGGGAGAGAATTAGGTTGGCGACACAGACCAAAGGTGTGGCGATGTTAAGAATGCAGTTGCAACCACACTGTCAGTACTCCCGATGGACCGGGCATGCTGTGGTTCTGGTTTCTCACCTGCTATATACCAGAGAGAGAGAGAGAGAGAGAGAGAGAGAGAGAGAGAGAGAGAGAGAGAGGAGCAGATGTACCTCTGGTGGACTGGGCATGTTTCTGACGGAAAGTCTGGTCCTTGTCTTTGACCTCCTCCACCAAGTCGTTACGACCCACCGCCATCAGAGCCGCGCACAACATCTCCACCTGCCAACACACACACACACACACACACACACACACACACACACACACACACACACACACACACACACACATAACATGCCGCTCATAACATATGAGCTGAATCCGTGCTAAGGTCAAGGTAGTAAGCTAAGGTCAGTCTGCTACATAAAATACACTTTTGACAGCTTCGGTTCGTGTATGTTACACCTCGCAAGACCCAGTAACACTGCAAGAAGTTTTCATTCCTGTTAGTTAATATGATCTTCAGTACACCTACTGAATGCCCAGTTAAAACTAAATGATTTTTTTCAATAAAATATAGTCTGTTCATACACTGTCACATTAAATCGTAATAAATGGCAACAGGAGAGAGAGAGAGAGAGAGAGAGAGAGAGAGAGAGAGAGAGAGAGAGAGAGAGAGAGAGAGAGAGAGACTCAATACGTTATTCCTTTCAAAAAAGCAAACTCCGTAATTATAGCTTTCTGAAAGCATAACAGACGATCCTATCCAGGTACCTAAGATCAAAACGGATCCTTTTTGTCTCCCCATCATAGTGTGTCGCCGAGGTAAAGATCACCGCGCACACCTAGTGAAGAACTGAATAAAGAACTTTGGTGAGAGAGAGAGAGAGAGAGAGAGAGAGAGAGAGAGAGAGAGAGAGAGAGAGAGAGAGGAGAGAGAGAGAACTGGACAAATGAACCAGCACACAGACTGACCCTGTCGAAGGACTGGGGCAGACGTTTGGACCACGTGAGCAGCACGTCATAGATGGGCAGCCAGGGAAGCGTGGTCATGTTCTGACGTAGGATGGCCTGAAGGCGCGTGCGCCGGATGTTGAGCATGGGCACCAGGCGGCGCCAGTCGTCTGCCGCCAACTGTTGCGCCACGTGACGTAACAGTTCGTTGGTGACGGGACCTGTGGGGGAAGATGAAATCAAAGTGAAAAACAAAAATTTGGACAGGAAAGTGAACATGTTTTGAGTTCTTGCTCATATTGTTTTGAGTGAAAGGGGGTTAAATCTGTTGTATGAATGCAGGGGCAATGCCGTGTCGTGAAATTTGCTTGTTCTTTGGCTTAGATCTTTAAAGGACTCATGTTACGTTAACTGTAACATCATTCCTGTCTTACTATTGTTAGAAGGCTATTTAGGCTATCTGCATCCAAAAAGAAAAATGCCATTTGTTATCTGTCGTTGTGTGTATCTTACAAACATTGAACAGGCCAAAAGCATCTGGCTCATCGATGAATTAAAAAAAAATTGATTTCGTGTAATGTCTGTCATCTGTTTATATACAATCCCAGTGAAAAGCACGTTGTTTGGTTGGTTAATTGACTGAAATATAGTCTGTTCATCTGCATGATTTTTTATGAAAAAAAAATCAATCAATAGATAAAAACAAAAGGGACAGAGAGATGGGTTTGGAAGGGAGTGGGTCAGGGTTTTTAACTAACGATCGACTGGGCTATTTACAAAAAAATAAAATGAAATAAACAAACCCAACAACAAACAAATAAAACCTGGCTAGTTTTACAACAGAACATTTTAAGGCATTTTTTCCCCCTCCAAAACAGCTTAGCATCCAAAACGGACAGCACAATTTCCACGAATTCAGCAGCAAAAAAAAAAAAAAAAAAAAAAAAAAAAAAAAAAAAAATCGTCTTATTTTTGTGCAATAAGTTAAGTGTTCACCTGTAACGCAAATGATTTTTTTACGACATTAAACTAACAAGAAACCTTATTAAGACCTTGTTCATCTGATGAATACGTTTAACTTGGGCCAGAACAGGAAAAAGTAGATGTAATTTAATAACTGTTTTCTTTTTCTTTTTTCTTTTTTGTTTTTGCGTAGAACACTTCTTGCTA
>CM065727.1:25259755-25264755 GCA_033310375.1 Conus canariensis
CGTACACGTGTGTCTAGATTGCCTGTTGACCAGAGGAGTCTCTTGATGGTCGGATCCCTAGAATTCAAACTTTAACCATTCAAAACAACCTCGGAAAATAATCAAAATGCATATAATAGCTATCATTATTCGAGTTCAAAAACCATACTCTTATATGTTATAATATGATCTATGGGCAGCCATTTCATAGCAGACGATCCAGCCAAGATTCAACAGGCTCATTTCTACATCTACTCTCTCTCCCACCCGCACTCCCATCGCTTCCCACTTTCGCCCAACCACCTCACGCTCCACCCCCCCCCCCCCTCTCTCTCTACGCAGAGAGCGAAAGGGAAAGAAGGGCGAGAGAGACGGACAGAGGGAGACTGGCGCTCTGAGGAGAGAGAGAGAGAGAAGAGAGAGAGAGAGAGAGAGAGAGAGAGAGAGAGAGAATGTTTTGATATTTTATTGCCATTACCAAAGAGGTCTTTGAGAGTGAGAGAGAGAGAGAGAGAGAGAGAGAGGAGAGAGAGAGAGAGAGAGAGAGAGAGATTTTGACATTGATATTCTGTTGTCATTACCAAAGAAGTCTTTGAGAGAGAGAGAGAGAGAGAGAGAGAGAAGAGAGAGAGAGAGAGAGAGAGAGAGAGAGAGTTTTTGACATTGATATTTTATTGTCATTACCAAAGAAGTCTTTGAGAGAGAGAGAGAGAGAGAGAGAGAGAGAGAGAGAGAGAGAGCGAGAGAGAGAGAGAGAGAGAACGTTTGACACTTTGATATTTTATTACCATTGCCAAAGAGGTCTTTGAGAGAGAGAGAGAGAGAGAGAGAGAGAGGAGAAGAGAGAGAGAGAGAGAGAGAGAAGAACAGACAGACAGACAGACAGACAGACAGACAGAGACAGAGACAGACACAGACAGACAGTGATGCACGTGCACTAGTTCAACTCGCCTGGTTTGCTGGCAGTAGTAGACAGGAAAGGTCTGGCAGTAGCAGGTCGCTGGTCGCCCCCACCCTCCTCCGCCACTCTCTCCACTTTGCGCGGCACGCTGGACGCGGGGCGGAGGGGCGGGCCGCGGGGTTGGGAGGACAGGGGAGGTGAACACCACAGGCTGTAGGAGTGCATGCCCCTGACTGTGGCAATGCAGGATGGGACTGGAGGACATCAGGTGACTGCAGTCGATGTCTCCGCGCGTGCGCAGCTCGGACACGATATTCTGGTCCAGAGGCTGAACCTGTTGGACGACGGGAAGTCTTCAATGAAGCGGAAAATAGTAATCGGGATATCACGAACAAGTTAGATAACTCTTCCTCCCATGATGAGATAATCACACGCCCATAACTTCAAACGAAATGTGACTTTCGACACCACATCCCTAGGGGGGTGGGGGTGGGGGGTTATTTATATATAAACAACCATATGCATAGATAGATAGATTCTAGACAAACAGACAAACAGACAGATAGATAGATAGATAGATAGAAGATAGATAATAGATAGATAGATAGGATTTTTATGAATTACGAGCAACAGTCAGGATTTCACATGACACACAGAGACGTTTCAACAGCGTCCATACCGCTACAGTGACGTTAGCTGTGGTCTTGACGGTGTGTTGGGGCCAGGTCAGGGTGACCCTGGAGTCGGCGGAAGCCATGAACCTTCCGGCCTGGCGCGTGATCTGCACGGGCTCCCTCTTGAGGCGCAGCACCACGCACAGCGTGCCGGCCTCCCACACCCGCGTCTCCACAAACTTGTGCTCCTGCAGATGGATAGAGGCAGCGATGGACCAACCAAAAGGCCAATCAAAAAAAAAAAAAGTATTCATAACGACTCCACCGAACAAAGTTGACAAACGAATCACAAGACAAAACACGACGACGTTTCGACCTCAGAGGTCTTCTTCAGGCGAGATAAACAACACTCAGGACGACAGAAATGAAGAACAAACAATCACTTTTCTTTGTCGAATTCGGCCGCAAGATGACGCCCCAGGGGGTGTCTCCTTGAATGAAAACCAAGATAAGAGTTTGCTCGTTCATTTTCGTTGTCCTGAGTTTTGTATACCTTGCCTGAAGAAGACCTAGGAGGTCAAAACGCGTCATGTTTTGTATTGTCATTCGTTTGTTCACGTTGTTCGGCGGAGTCAGTATAAATACTTCTTAAAAATTGTTTAGATTTCCGCCTGCAGTCGCCTCATTTTGCAACTAACCAAAAAGGTCAAGTCAAGCACAGTCATCAGTAGGCAGATGTTGATGAAGTGACCAGGTCGAGCTAGCTCACTACATACCTTAAGGGCATTATACTCAGTGGTAGGATTCTCTAAAAGAAAACTTGTACTTTGTGTAAATTATCGGCGGATAGGCTCCTGGAATAATGTATGTTCATATGTAAAGCAAGTCAGATGTGCTATCATTCATTATCCTTTGGATTCCTGAAGTATTGATTAAGACTGCTTTGAACATATCCATGTCTACCCAAATATTGAGTTAAAAAGACAAACAACACAACAACAACAACAACAAAGAAAGAAAAGAAAAAAGAAATAGATAAAATAAAATACTAACAATAACTACAGTAACAAAACCCCGGCACTCCTTGCTTCATGACAAAGTCGTCTTGGAATAATTTCTGATCATGGTCATCCGCCAGATACTTGACATGCCTAGAGATCTTGGTGGATGGGCCTGAACAATACGCCAGCAATCAGTCGGAAAATCAATGGAACTGAACTGAACAGCCACGCCATTGTGGTAACTAAGTAAGCACATTAGCAACCACACAAGCATGATGTTGCTACCGCCCCCCCCCCCCCCCCCCCACCCGCACCCCCAGGGCTCCATGATCTGTACTCGTGGAAACACTGGTGGGGGTTTCTAGACTATTTGAGCCAGTTAGACAAGTCAGTGAAGTAAAAAGGATCGTGATGTAGTCGCCCAGGCAAGTCAGTGAAATCTGTATGAATAACAAAAAACAAAAAAGAAAAAAAAAGAAAAGAAAAGAAAGAAGCAGTAGAGTCGTCATACAAAAAAGAGCGACAAGTAATTCAAGTAGTCAAGCGAAGTGGTACAAAGAGAGATCATTACTAGTAGTAACCGTGGCACCTCACGGTACTGTCGGCAGCAGAATATTAGCAGTTGTAATGATAGCATCAGCACGAACAGTAATATTGGTAGTAGTAGTAGTCGTAGCAGTAACAGTGGCAATAACAGTAGTAGTAGTAGTAGTAGTAGTAGTAGTAGTAGCAGTAGTAGTAGTACTCGTTACTAGAAGTAATCGCAGTAAACGTAATCAAGAGCAGTAGCAGCAACCCACTGTTGTGGTAAATAACAGTAGATCAGCAAATTATTTTTCTGGAATGTGTGTTTCAGAGATAAATAAGGGGAATCTCCATTCTCCCCAACTTCAACTCAAGGATGCATGCCCTTTGTCTGCAAGCAGTGATACCTCCCTTCATAAAGCTGAAACGGAATCGACATGACCAAAGTGTACGAATAAAACCTTGTCATCTTGCTTACCCTGATGTCGTCAAAAGTGACGTCACGTGCCTCCAGGTCTTTCCAGCCTTCGCTGTCTGCAGGGCGCATGCGCACAGCGAGTTCCCTACCCGGATGAAGACGGGGGGCGCAGTGAGGCAGCGACACGAGCAGGTAGGGAGAGAACTGCAGAGAAAACCAGTTATGATCAACTGATCACAGGGATTGTTCCCACTCCTCACTTTCTAGTCTTAATTGGAATTCAGGAGGTTAAATCAATGAGTAAAATCCAAGTAGAAGTCCGTTGAAAGCCCTGTGGCTTCGCATTATGTTGAGTTTTTTTTTTCTTCAGCAGTCGAGCTCTTTCGGAACCTTTTGGTCTTGAGCTCTTACAAAATGTAAGAAAACAAAGAAAGCCGAATACACACACACACACACACACACACACACACACACGCGCGCGCGCACGCGCACGTACGCTGCACACACGCACGCACGCATGTACACGCGCGCGCGTGCACACACACACACACACACACACACACACACACACACACAACACACACACCAGCGCGCGTTGTCGTCACAGCTATTGTCAACATAACTGGATGGAAGCACCGACCCACACTACAGTCCGCCTCATTTGTACCCCTCCGTCACCTTCATCGTTGTCACTGTCGTCATCAACACCGTCATCATCGCCAT
The DNA here is from genome assembly GCA_033310375.1 of Conus canariensis. Classification (NCBI taxonomy): domain Eukaryota; kingdom Metazoa; phylum Mollusca; class Gastropoda; order Neogastropoda; family Conidae; genus Conus; species Conus canariensis. The sequence continues at coordinate 25,263,917 of CM065727.1, forward strand.
CAGGGTTGACAGCTTCGTGTCGTTGTTATCACTTCACAGCATCCTCATCCCTTCCTTCCTCACCCTTCCCTCCACCTTAGTCCCCCCCCCCACCTTCTCCCCCCCCCCCCCCCCCCCACCCATGATCATCGCCGTGATCGCCACAGTTCCTTTGCCCATCCCTCTTCGTAGCTGGCATCACCCCGAGTTGATTATGAATTCGATGATGACCGCTCATGTATGACTGGTCTTCTATCCACACTCGACGTCATTATCATCGTTATTATTGCTCTCTTGAACATTGACATCGTCGTCTTAAATGTTTACAGTCCGACAAAGGTGAAGCTGTCTAAGTCCTTATAATAATTGTCGTCATTTTATGTTTCATTATTTTCATTTTCATGATCAAGGATGCCATTGTGTTAGCACCAATCACAATTTCATAAACGTGAATGAGAAAGACCTGATCCTCTGCCCATTTTCATCATCATCATCATCAGCAGCAGCAGCAGCAGCAGCAGCAGCAGCAGCAGCAGAGCAGCAACATTATCATCAGCATCAGCATCATCCTCATCATATCCTCCTCATCATCATCATCGTCGCCGTTGTCGTCCTCGCAGTGATAGATCCTCATTGTCATCATCATCGCAGTCATCACATCACCTTCATCATATGGTGTTGTGTGGCCATGGTTCTCATCATCACAATCACAACTATGATCATCATTATGATCATGATCAACATAAACATTATCATAATAATCACTACCATCACGGTTAAAACAAAACAAAAACAAAACAAAAAAAACCACTCACCCGACATTTGGTGCCCTCTGGCTGTTCGCCGGAAGGACGTAGACT
>CM065727.1:25274755-25279755 GCA_033310375.1 Conus canariensis
GAGGAGGGGGGGGAGGGAGGGAGGGAGAGACAGACAGACAGAGACAGAGAGAGACTTCCTTGGCAGCCCAGACAAGCAGTATATGTTTAATTGCCTCGGCGCAAACCTCCAGTAGTGTTTTCACGCCTTACAAACACACCGAGTTTTAGCGCGTATATGTGGTCACCGATCCGTAAATGACCGAATTAACCGTTTCCAACCGATCATCGTTGCCTGTTGCCCTCAAGCCTAATCCGCCTAAGGCTTTGACTGCAGGCCTTACATTTGCCTGATCCGGTGTCACAGACCTCTCTGAGAGAACGCCGCTCCAGTCTGTCATGTAGGGTTAACTCAAAAACTCGCTGTGTCCATGTACCCTCGTGGGCTGTCTTCTGAAGTGCAGCCTTGTATCTTATCAACGTGCCTCTGTCTGTCTGTCTGTCTGTCGGTGTTTATGTACTGTGATATAACGCATTAGTAAAACTCGTAAGCATGCCAGTCAATAACATCTACCTTCCTCTCTCTCTCTCTCTCTCTCTCTCTCTCTCTCTCTCTCTCTCTCTCTCTCTCTCTCTCTCTCCCCTCAATGTTGTACTTGGCAGGATTGGTAAATGTAAAATATGTCACGTGTGTAGACCTTTTGTTTTTAAGTTATCTTTAAATGTACAACACGACTGAACTTTCTGATAAGTACCAAGAATACACTTTAAAATGCCATCTAAATTTTCCTGAAATTTTGAGCAAAGAACCCCCCCCCCCCCCCCTCCCTCCCTGCTTCCTTCTGTTCTATCGGTTTCTGTGTTTCTGCTTCTATCCAGTCTTTTGTTGTCTGGTTATTTCTGCCTTCCCACAACTGGACAAACCAAACATCTGTAAACCTCTTTTCCCTCAGGAAAGTCTCAGTTTCCACTTTTAGAGATATTTTCTAGACTGCTCTACTCTCGCAACTAGGCAATGAAGTTGTAATGACTGGCACGGCACTCTCGCCCCTTTCGCAGACTTACTTCCTCGAAGGCATTTCTTTAAACCTACAAATTTGTTGCTCCACCGTGCGACTGATTGAGTAAAAACAAACATTTTGAAGTGACTGGAGTAAGGAGTGGTTTGTGCCTTCAAAATTGTTAAGTAATCTCTCTTTTTATAGTTGTAATGGTGTCCTTAGTTATCTGAACAAACGTGTTATATATGTTTTGGGTTTTTTTTGCCCGACTGGGAGTTTAGACAAGGGACGCGTCTTTATCTTTCCTGACAGTGTATCCGCGGTACACTGGGCAATACACAGTGTGAACATGAACTCACATGGACACATCTCACAGGCTACTGATGCCAGTGCTTGAATGTGTACAGTTTGATACAATCGGGAAGAAGGCTAATTAGCAATTGGAGCTCATCTCATTTCAATTCTTTAGGCTGCTCATTAGATGCACTCCTTGAAAAAAAAAAGTAATAAAATGTCTGTAAGGTTTAACTGCGCCAGAATCATGTCAACTATTTACACACACACACACACACACACACACACACACACACACACACACACACACACACACACACACACACGCACACACACACACACACACACACACACACACACACACACACACACACACACACACACACACACAGGCGCGCGCGTAACGGCGACTGTAATGGTCGAGGCCAGAATATTACAGAACCAATCGGTTATAATATAATAATAATAATAATAATGAATACTTATATAGCGCCTATTCTCGGCTAGAGACGAAGCTCTAAGCGCTTTACAATCAACACTCGTTTACACAACGGGCTGCCTACCTGGGTAGTGCCGACTGAAGAGCTGCCAGCTGGCGCTTCATTCAGTCGTTTCCCGTGTCATCCAGTCAGTATCGTTCAATATCGATCACTCATTTTCCTTACTTCCTTCATTCTTTCCATTTCTCACGCAGGGTGCATGCTATGTGTAATGTGTCATCCATACCAACGGCCAAACTGGCCTACTCTTCCGAAAGTTGGTGATGGGATTTTACGTGTGTGCAAGATGTTATGCGTGCGTTCACACACGGAACCTCGGTTTATAGTCTCATTCGAAGGACTGTATGGGAAATGGAGTCAGAACCAATGTTAACTCCGAGGGAAAAATCCCCCTGTACCGAAACGCCCCCGGCGGAGGTTCGAACCCGCAACCCCAGGATCACCAAGATTACCGAGTCCGGCGCTCTACCAACTGAGCTATTTCGGCTTGTTTACGTTTTGCTTTGTGATTGGCAGGTAGTACCCTCTAGTCCCCTTTTCAGCCCCCCTCTGTTTCTCCCTACGGCTCTCCTCACTGCCACCCACACCCACTCTACCCAAAGATTCGAGTAGAGATCGATTACCTCAACCTACCCTAACCCCCCTCTGGCTTCCTCATTTCCCATCTCCTGAGCCCTACCCGTCCATCATCAATCACACACACACACACACACACACACACACACACACACACACACACACACACACACACACACACACACATACACACACACACACACATGCGGGGAAAAAAAAATCTGCGGCTACAAGATTTGTGCCAAGATTGCCCCTATGTCCCCCTCCCTCCTTCCTCGCACTTCCCTTCACCCCCTCCCCGACTTCTCTCTCCCCCCCCCCCCCCCCCACCTCTCACTCCTCCGTTTGTCAGCGATTTTGATGATTATTTGAGAGTTTGCACTAACGTAGTAACATACTTAAGCAAACGTTCAACTGCATTCGATCGAAGAGGATCGGAATAACTATTGTGCGTGTGTCCATAGGTGTTAGCACACCAACGCGAGGACACGCGTGCAGGCGCGCGCACGTGTGTGTGTGTGTGTGTGTGTGTGTGTGTGTGTGTGTGTGTGTAAGCGTGCGTGCGTGCGTGCGTGCGTGCGTGCGTGTGTGCGTGCGTCCATGCGTGCGCGCGCGCGTTTGTGTGTGTGTGCGTGTGTGTGGACTGCATGTCATGCATTCCTTTCATTACTCTGTGTGTGTGTGTGTGTGTGTGTGTGTGTGTGTGTGTGTGTGTGTGTGTGTGTAGACCGCATGCGATGCCTTCTCTTCATTACTTTGCTGACATATTAAAGCAGACAATAGAAATAGTGACCAGAGGTGCCCGATTGTCTTAGCTGGTTGGAACATAGTCTTCAGAGTTAAACGTCACGAGTTCTATCTATCTATCTATCTATCCATCCATGTGTGTGTGTGTGTGTGTGTGTGTGTGTGGTGCGTGCGTGCGTGCGTGCGTGCGTGCTGCGTGCGTGCGTGCGTGTGTGTGTGTGTGTGTGAGAGAGAGAGAGAGAGAGAGAGAGAGAGAGAGACGCTTAGGAAAGGCGTCAAAGTAGTGTGATGTATAAGGGCAATAGATGAACATGAATAAATGAGGAAAGAGAGAAATTTGTGCAAAGAACACGTTGAAGATCATTTTCAGAGTAGTACTGGCGGATGAAGGGAAAAGATAAAAACTACCTTCTGGACAATGCACAGCACACGTGTTTGCCCCATCAATGTCGTAAGATCAGCAATAACATTTCTGAGAAGAAAAAAAAAAAAGAATAAATAGAATTGCCATAGAACAACACATTCAGAAAAGTACGTTCTTGATATAGAGGATACATGGAAAGAGCTGAAAGAAGTTTCCGGACAATACACGGCACACAGTGCTTGTATCTCAGGGATACATCAATTGACGAAAGTTGCTTTGAAGAAGGCGATCTTAGCTATGACAGTGACTATGTAACTGTCCATAGTGCAAAAAGTGTTGTGACGAAAGCGATTTCGCTATCGTCAATGATGACTGCAGATCTTCCCAACAAGGCAGAAAAAGAGTTCGTTGTATTACGTAGTGTAGACGTAACGCTCTGGGCGTTAGTGGGGCAAAGTAAAGGGAGATGGGAAGGAGGCAAAACGAAAGCTTCTCTATTGTCCGTCTTCAAAACAATTACTTGCCAAACAAGAACACTTGGGAGAGAGCAATCTCCGCCAAGGTAGCACAAATACTAGACCCCCCCCCCCCCCCCCCCCCCACCCCGGTGATCCGGATTTGCTCCACGGATCCGCATCAAAATCTTGTGGATTCATTCTTGGGCCATGTTCCATCTTTCCATTAAGTTTTGATAAAATGTGTACTCGTCTTTTTCTTTTTTCTTTGTTTCTTTCTTATTATATTGTTTTCGTTGTTGTTCTTGTTCTTTGGCCAGTTGCTTGGTTGGCCGGCTAGCTGGTTGGTTAGTTGCTTGGTTAGCTGGCTGGTTGGTTAGTTGGTTGGTTGGTTGGTTGATTGGTTTCAAGTAGTGGAAAGACAGCAACGTTTTTCAGTATTTTCCCCCGTGTATGATCAAGTTTATATCATTGTGCTTACTTGTCTTCATTTCCCTTGGTCTGTAACGGCAGTATCAAGTTCATTTCGTCTTTGAGTGTGGCTTCGTTGCGATCAGTTTCCTGAATCCCCCCCCCCCCCTCCCCTCCTCTTGTCAATCTGGCGCCATGCCTACCCACCTCCTACCCCTCCCTCTTCTCATCCCCTGCTCCCCACAGGCACCACCTTCTCTCCCTGCCACCCTTAACCCCCCACCCCACCCCACCCCGCCCCACCCCATCCACACCTAGCCGTTCCTTGTCACGCCCGGCGCACTCAATTTCCTGTTTCCAGCACGTCATACTCGTCGACTTAGTCACGCTATTTTTATTTTCATTTTTTTTTCTCTTTGTCATGTTCGTTAGAGACACGTTTCAGTGGTGCAGTGATGGATGGGTGGATGGGATAGGAAAGAGAGGAAGGTAAGTGCGGGGTGAGGGGGGGGGGGTAGGAGGGAGTGGGGAGAGCTCTAGGAGGAGGTAGGCTGGAAGAGGGGAGTGAAGGGATGGTGTTCGTTATGCGAGGCCGGATCTGGGTAACTGCCTCTCTCTCTCTCTCTCTCTTCTCTCTCTCTCTCTCTCTCTCTCTCTCTCTCTCTCTACTTAACGGATGGAAAATGGTGTTTCTGTGTATGCGCTGTTTGTCTGGCAGGGGCTGAGTTATGTGT
>CM065727.1:25282255-25284755 GCA_033310375.1 Conus canariensis
ACACACACACACACACACACACACACACACACACACACACACACACACTGTATTACACTGCATTAGACCGACTTCTCTTAAAGGAAGACCTAGCTTTCACTCACCTTCCATGCAGTAGCCCAAAGGGAGACAGCCATTGAGGTCAGCAGACTGCAGCTTTTGAGTCAGATCCTTGCTGATGTTGTCTGTCACTTGGCGTGCCTGCTGCAACTGCTTGCCCAGTTCCGCTGAAGTGCTGCAGCACGTCTGGCATACTGCTGTCACTTTCATCAAGGTCTTCTTCAGCTTCTCGTCATCATCCGCGTCCGGAACACTCCCCCGCACTAGCAGCTTGTTGTGGTAGTCCTGCAGCGCCTCCATCGCCTGCTGAAGCTGGGAGGACACATTGTTCTTTAAGGTCTGAGAAGACGGCGGTCCGCCAGAGATTGATGAACTCATGTTATGACCCTCCGGGGCCTGAGAGGACGCAGGTTCTTCCGCGACGGGAGCACTCCTGTGGGAAATTTGGTTCTGTAACGTGCGAGAAGAGGGCGAATCGTTATGATTTGACGGGCTTGAAGAATCGAGGTCTTCCGAAATTTGAAGTCGCGGTTTTTCGTGGCTTGAAGAAGTTACTTCATAGGAAGTGTGACTCTCCGAAGACGGTCTTTCACCGGGAGTAGGTGAACTTACTTCAGTTTCATGGTTTTTCTGGGGATCCACAGAAATACCAGAGTATTCAGAATCCTGGTTTTTGAAGTCTGTGGAGGTGTTAATGTCACCTTCCGAGAGGACGTCTCTGTTATCAACTGCAGAGGATTCATCTGCATCGTCCTCTTTGTTTTGTTGATCGTTATTGACCTGAGCTTCTGCCTTCATCTCGGCTCCTTCATTCGTTTCTGCAGATTCAGGTTGTTGAGAAGAAACCGCCAGCGACTTTTCTGTCCGTCCGGATGGGCTTTCATCAAGTGATGAGTGAGCAGGAGAAGAATGTTGCTGATGATCTGAGCTGGTTTGTTGGAGCTCTGATGCTGGCTGCGATTCTGAAGGCTGAACTTCAGAATTGGGCTGTCCTATTGATACTGAGAGCTGAGGCTCTGACTTAGCTTGTACTTCCGTTGCTGTATGCTGCTGGTTGTCTTCTACGGGTATTGGAGACTGAGACTGTGACTGGGGGTGAACTTCGGATACTCTGTGCTGGTTGTCTTCTACAAGTACTGCAGACTGAGGCTCAGATACTGTATGCTGGTTGTCTTCTACATGTTCGGGAGATTGAGGCTGTGACTGGGGTTGAACCTCAGATACTGTATGCTGGTTGTCTTCTACATGTTCGGGAGATTGAGGCTGTGACTGGGGTTGAACCTCAGATACTGTATGCGGGTTGTCTTCTACATGTTCGGGAGATTGAGGCTGTGACTGGGGTTGAACCTCAGATTCTGTAGGCTGGTTGTCTTCAACATGTTCGGGAGATTGAGGCTGTGACTGGGGTTGAACCTCAGATACTGTATGCTGGTTGTCTTCTACTGAAACGGGAGACTGCGACTGTGACTGAGGCTGAACTTCAGACACTGTATGGTGGTTGTCTTCTACAGATACTGGAGATGGAGACTGTGAATGAGGTTGATCTTCAAATGCTGTTTGCTGGTTGTCTTCTACAGGTCCTGAAGACTGAGGCTGTGACTGGGGTTGAACTTCGGATGCTGTATGCTGGATGTCTTCTACGGGAACAGGAGACAGAGACTGTGAGTCGGGCTGAGCGTCAGATTCTGCACGCTGATTGTCTTCTCCAGGTACTGGAGTTTGAGGATGTGACTGGACTTGAACTTCAGATACTGTACGCTGGTTGTCTTCAACAAGTTCTGGAGATTGCGACTGTTGCTCGGGTTGAATTTCGCCGGGTACTGACTGCTGGTTGTCTGAGGAGGACTGAGGTCCAAAGCCTGGAGATTTGAAGTCCGATGGTGACTGAGACTCCGAGATCAAGGGCTGGACGCTGGACGGCGGGTGTGTGGTGGTGGGAGGATGGGACTCGGCCATGGAGGACCCGGGGCGTGGAGTGTTGTTCTCACTGTCTCCGATCCCCTCGTCGTCCGTTATGAAAACTTTGTTGGGTTTCTCCGCGACACTGTCTTCACTGTTCTGCAGGGGTGGTGACGAGGACACATGTCCTTCATCACCATTCTCCATCACGAATACTTTGGTCTATATCCCACTGACACGTGAAGTCGGCTTCCAAAGTGCTGTCTCTGTTTTGTTTGATGATGAGGACGAGAAAACACTCACTGTTCAGGACAGAACGGCTATCACTGGTGTGTTCTTTTATTGTTGTTGTTGAATTTAATAATCATCTGTGGGAATGATCGTTTGTTAATGACTTCTTGATACAACAGGGACTTTTCTTTTAGTTTATAAAAGAATTTCTATTTTTCACGTTCGCACAAGAGTTATTAAAGTGTTGTAGTTTGTTCTATAATAAAAAGAAGAATGTGTACCAGAATTGGCTGTCTTATAAACTGCCGAC
>CM065727.1:25294755-25347255 GCA_033310375.1 Conus canariensis
CTAAGACTGCAAAAAACTCTCAAAAACAAACAACAACAAAAAAAAATGAAGGCAACCAACCAACTAACAAACCAACCGACTCAAGTGAATCTACAACAGGGCATGGAACCCTAAACCTTTCACTCACTCTGACAAACAAGACAATGAATTGCACTGAACCCTCATAGTCAATAAGACAAACATTTAATCATTCAGTCAGTATATCTTTCACCAGTAAAAGGCAAAAATCACATGTATCAATTGCATTAATTACTCCTTTCCATCAGCAGCTTCATCAGCCACTCATTTTTAATCTACATGCATGAATTCTATAACCAGCTGCCATAACATGACAAGAATAAACAAATCCTGACTAGACAAAAACAATTTCAAAACAATCAAGCTAAACATATTGTCAAGCCATTGAACAACTGTATGCTTCCCTGAATTGCTGATACTGAAAAAGGTACAGTCTTACACGAGAACATTATTTCCATGCATGTACCGCACTCACACACAAGTGGAAACCAACTTATTTTTGTTATGAACTATTGACTCACGCACGCACGCACGCACGCACGCACGCACGCACGCACGCACGCACACACACACACACACACACACACACACACACACACACACACACACACACACACACACACACAGAGCATCAGTCCAAAAGAAAGTATCACAGCACCTGCCTTTCAAAAACAAAAATCCACTGCACAACATCATAGGCAGCATATCTATACACAAGCTTCCAGAGGTTACTTGTTTCGCATCTTGGCTGAACTTGTAATCATTCCGGCCATCTCCCCAATGCACCGATCAACCTCAACCATGAAGCTTAACTAATTTGCCTGACACAGGATATTCAATGACATTTTCATACCAATATCCCCACCTGATTCCTCCCTAAACCTTCCTCTCCTCTCTCGCTACTTCCATCCCCATCCACTCCTTGTTTCCCACACCATGTCTACAACAGTGTCATAATTTGTAGACCTATCAGCTGAAGGCATGCATGCTTCCAAAATCAAAGCAAATAAGGCCCTCAAGCCTAATAACCTGATACTTACAAAGTACATCATAGGTACTGCAAAGCAGACTAGGAAAAATGCTTGCTTGCAATATAATATGTAACACTATGATATCTACTTATAGTAAGACATAGTTTGATTGCCACAATGTAGTGACCTTCTACCTCTGAGTTTCACAGGTAGAGTTCAGGTTGTACCCATCACCAATGGTTGCACTGAACTTTTACAGTATTTAATAAACCTTGGTCATGACTTCTTTGTTGTTAATCTGGTTTAACATCCACACCCACTGGAAGTGATAAGGATGATGGGATGACTGTTCCGAAAAGAGCATGAAAAAGGGGCCTGTCTATCTATCTATACTCGTTCTACCAGAATGACAACACAGAAAGGTGGGCAGGAAAAAATGCCAGTACTCATGTTCTGTCATGAGATCAGCTTCCAGACAGGAACAAAGGGACCAACACTGTAGGTGTCTCTCCTCTCAGGCCTGGTTGATGCCAGGGTAGAGCGTGAAAGTAAGTGTTGAATACAGCCCTAGCACGTCGCTTCAGACCAGAATGAAACTATACCGTGTCATTGTCATCATCCTCATCCCGCGAAGTCTTGAATTCTGAACCTGTTCTCATGGTGACCTCAGTTTTAATTTCCTCTCCACACCTATGTTCTTGGTGGATTCCTGTGCTGAGGTGGCCAATATTGAAAAAATTCATAGGAACTGTCGCTGAACAGATATGGTGATGCTCTCCGGAGGAGGAGGCTCACTCTTGCTGGGTCCATACTGAGCAATTATTGTCATCAGTAGGGAACTTAGTAGTTGGTGTCCTATGTATGATGGGTCAGTAAAGGCACCACTGAAGGCACCACTGAACATCCCCAAAGTGATTCAGAAGCAGTGTCTCCTTTAGTGGGTTGCCTCACAACAACTTGACATTGACTGCACCCTGTGGTTTGCTGGTGACAAGACTAGCCAGGGTATGGGTGTGACAGGGGGGTGGAATGAGCATTATGGGGATAATGTCACCAAAGTAGAATAGAAGAGGATACAGCAGCTACAAAAAAAAAAAAGACAAGAACAAATGTGTGCTTCATCTGTCTTACGCTGTTCTTTCAGCATGTTTCACTTTGAACTATGGATGTAGTCACCTACTGAGCATTATGAGACATTTTTGCCTAATGTATGATCTGGTCTAAGATTTACAAAGGTTTCTTTTCCTTTTTTTGTGTGTACATGAATAGAAGAGAGAAATGCTGTCACTTTGCTGCAAACATGTTGCTGGGTTGACGCAGTATTGATTAGCAGCTCTTCCCTCTCATCTCAATCCTTGCTGTAAATCTGCCCTTTATACTCCCTCTCAAAGAAAAATGTAGACCTGGTACAGACGTCTGAGAGAAGACAAGACCTATAAACAAATAATTTCACACAAAAAACTGACACATTTTTTAAAAAAGGAATGAATAGGCTGATGTATCGTTCTTCCCGTTTTGGTGAGAAAGGTCTGAGTGTGGTTCATTGTAACCTCCCTTGGCAATGATTACCACCATTGCAAATGTTCCTGCTATATAGAACTCTGGGATGCTTGCACTATGGAGAAGGTGACAAAACAACAGCACTGACCTAATGGACGCAATCAATAAACACCATAGAAATGAACATTATTGAAAAGAAATAAAAAAGAAGAAACTCTTCAAGTCAAAACACAATGGAAAATCAAATGTTGATTAAGGTGCAGCTGAATCGAGGAACATATCAGAGGTCATGCATTTAAACAGTCACTAGCAGAAAGTTCAAACAACTTACATAAAAATACCAATATCTCAAGGAACACATATGAATGGAAAAACACCATCACCCTGGTGGAAATGGTAAAACCATGATCTATTCCATTCAATTCAGATAATGACACTTAAAAAAAAAATCTACATGGAAATTCATTTGTGCATTTACACATGAACAGTAAATACATCATTAGCTTATCAGACACATCATAAAAGATAACAATTAGTTAAATAAAAATCACCCTCCACAGACCCACACAAGTGACATACAGCCTCATAAATACGCACATCAAGAGGTAAATATAAAAAAACACATGAGTAGAGAAGTGAGACAAAAACTGTTTCATCTGGATAAGCCAAACCACCAAAGACTAGATCCTTGAATTGCACTTATCACTTTTGTTTAACTTGCATACAATAAAATGCACAAAAGTACATCTGAGACCACATAATAAATAAAAAAAAGGATAAACACTGAAAAAGGATTTATATCAAACATAAACACATACCAAACAAAATAATGAAAATGGCATTAATTCAAACACAGTAGACCGTCATCCATTCACGCCAACACACATGACATATGCGTATCCCCTCCCCCCACCTTCCCTTTCATCCATCTCTATACATACACACTTGGCTAGATGCATGCCCACATACCCACACACTCGCACATGTCTCCAAAACATCTGTACACACACACACACACACACACACACACACACACACACACACACATACACACTAGTTTGCTGGTGAGGCTTTGGGGGCAGTCACTGCCCTATCAATGAGTGTGCTGCATGTCATGGTTGAAAGAGTGAATGCCACCACACAACACAAAAAGTGAATACAATGCAGGGAACAAATGCCTGAAACATTCGAAGCATACCACTACGTTGCCACGGGCACAGTGCCACTATTCTGCGTCCAAGCTTAAAAAGCATTCTTGCTACATAATTTCAGAAGAAAAAATATACCCAGAAAGACTAGATTATCATGTTCACTCTTTCAGCGTAAACGACAACCAATTTCCACTCACTGGCAGCAATCAGATCAACTGGCACGGATGCATGAAAACTATAAAGCAATGAACAAACCCATACTTAATATCTAATCTCTCAGGACAAAGGGGAAGATTTCAAAAGAATGGGGGTCTGTCCAATGAAGGCAAGGAATGCTATGGCTTATAAATAATATGGCAGCTGTGATCAAACAGCTACACTACTATAGCCATGATGATTTTGTCTGGGGTCAAGGGCCCTTAACTTTTAACGCTTTAACAGATGGGCCCATCACAGCCTTCGTCAACTTAAATATAGTACACAGCCACCAGCACAATAACCGCCAGCCACACGCATGACCCCACCCCTAAAGCCACCTTCATGCAGCGACATGAAGCCTGAGCCTCTTTGACCGCACCAGATAACATGCCTGCATTGCGCTTCTCTTTGGCTTCCCAAGCGTGGTTCACAGCACAGGCTCCAGAGCACAGGCAACAGATCGTGGAGAGGTAGGAGACGCAAAGAAGCTGGTTGGTTGTCTTCAATGGGCGCGGCAGCAGATCCTGGAAAGAAAGAAACAATAAACAAATAAAAGGGGGCAGGTTTTAACAAGATAGGAGAATCACTGTTCCATAGTTTTATAATAAAAGAGATCAACCTCTGAGCCTTTAAAATAAGAGTACAAAGTGAGGCCTTTGTATCACGAGACATGGTGTACGACTGTTGGATCTTTCAGCTCAGGAAACATGCAAAACGTCAATATACATGGATCTTATACATAACAGCATTAACTTAAACCATCATTTATGAATATTTTAAACTTAGTACACCCATTATATACAAAATTAAAATGGCAATTTCTGCCTCTGTCATGAACCCATTATGTGTCCATGCCTCAAAACTAATGCTGCTTGTGGCATCAATTTGCCTAGCAAATAAGCAGACCCCAGGCATATAGTACCAACAACAAAACAGCAGCAAGCAGTATTAGTTCAGCGGTATGGACGTGAGACTGCTTCACTATGGGAGCAAAGAGAAACATTCCTTAACTTCTGATCACAGTTAGCCACCACAAGTAAAACAATGACCTTAGCCCTTTGACAAATCTTTTATTTGATTCTGTGCATTCTCAGTCCTGTGAAACATTTCTGTATTACTATTATATTGGTCATTTGCTGCATATCCTGCACAGCTTGACAAATTTGCCAAACTTTCCAAAACTTGTAAGGCATTAAACTGCTTTTTCTAAACTTAAAAAGGCCTCGAAAGTGCCTGTTGAATTTTTCCAAACTTTCCCAACCCCTCAAAGACCATACCAAAACTGGGCAATTGAGTATTCAAGCACAAGGGGGCCCTGAACTTCAAATAACGACCAAAGCCAGGAGGGAAGAACTTGTATGTAAAATTATCTGGGCATTGTCAGAAGCTGTCAAGAAGAATGAGTTGTCACTTTTTGCAAGTTTTAAGTCCCTCTCAGAATCCACTACTGTTTCAGTTTCCTTCAAAACAAATCGAGCAAGCTCCACTTCTCAAGGGCTGCTTTGCATGCAAAGGGCCACAACTTTCCTACACCATGAACCAATAAGAGGAATATGGTGCCTTGCCTGCTGGTTTATATATATTTGAGATTATGGCTTGCCATTTTTGTGAAAATATTTGAGTGATCAAGATTTTTTTTTATAGTCATGGACGGCCATAGACCTCAGTGTGCCATTTTTTCATGTGCATATAAGCAGTTTTGTCAAATTATAAAACTCCACATATATTTAAATGAATATCATTCATATCAATCACCAATTTTGTGTACAAAATTATGGTCATGTCCCTGAACAAAATGGAAAATGATCAGGCTTATATACAAATCTTTCATCATTAAACAGTGATTAAAAATTTATTTTAACATGGGAATAATATGTACTGTGAAAACAAAAATTGATAATCTCAATTTAATACCACAGGTCTAAGGTTTAGAACCCTGATCATTCATGCATCAATAAGAGATATACAATACATAAATGATGCAATAATAGCCGTAACTACTTACAGCTTATAGTGTGGTCTGATATAGAACATTTCTACTAATGATTGTCCTGACAGCTAGCGACCACAATCATACTTTTTTGTTGTTGTTATAGGGAAAAAAATGTTAAATAACCAGAAAGTCTTCTTCAAAAAGAAAAGAAAACAATATATGTCCAGACATTGCAATAACTGCCCCGACCCCCTCCTCCTACACTCTCCTCTGCTCCACCCCTTGAAAAAGTATTTTGTTTCTTCAAATACAACCACTTCCACTTCTGTCATTCATGTCACTTAAATCTCCACAGTCTTTCTAAAAAAAAACATGCCTATGTAAATCTTCAACCCTGATCCGAAAAAAAAAAAAGAGGAAAGAAAGCGGAAAAAAAACTTAGTTTTTTTTAAATTTTTATTGGATATTCTGATTTTTCTGTCTGTTTACCATTGTGCTAAAATAATAAATACTAACACAGATGAAAAACAAAAATACTCAAAAGAATACTGGCTGCTGGGGAAGTGGTTAGCATCATGGACTCCCTGCTTGGAGGTCATGGGTTCAATTCCCATCAAAGCCATTTATTTGTGGGATTTTTCTGCCCTGACTGGCTCTTACCCAGAGCTGAGTTTGTTATGGGCTCAATTGGGAAGACTGGGACCACACAGTTGAATTTCATCCACTTAATGAATGGAGCTCTGAGAGTATTGCTCAAATTTCCTATGCAACTCTGCAGGTGTCTGTATTTCTCAGGTCTTGTTGATGCCAGGATATACATGTATTAATGAAAGTAAGCGTACAGTACAGCCCTGTCATGCAGTCTCAGACCTGAATGGAAATCTGTAGCACTGTTTTCAATTTCAATATCCTCATCCTCATCAATCAGCATTAAAAAAAATCTCCAATTCAGTGGCCTTTCATGCACTGCTCTCATGGTGGCCTCTATGCCTTTGATTTGGTTCTGTTGGGGTCACTGGTATTGGCAAATTAGTGGGAACTGTCAATGGACGGACATAGTGGCGCCCTCCGGAGGGAGAACTCATTCACACTGGCTCTATGGGTATTCAATTACTGTAATCAGTAGCAAGTTCAGTAGATGGTTTCCTGCATTTGTTGGATCAGAACCAGCACCACTGACCAGCACCAAAGTGACTTGGCAGCAGTGCTGTGTCTCCTCTGGTGGACTACCTCAAGACCAGTTGATGTTGACTACTCCCAGTGGACTGCCAGTGACAAGGCTGTGGCAGGATGGGCCATGCTTTGGTTGTATGGATGAAGAACCAGAGTGAGTGGCATGGGTTAAATGCCACTGACACAGCACAGAAAAGAAGACAGAAAGAAAAAAGAAATCTCAAAAGAATAGGAATGTGACTCTTCTTCATTTCCAGTGGTCATATGGCACAATACTTACTTCTGAGTTGACACGTCGAACTAAGACAGGCAGGATGTTAGTGTTCTCCCGATCAGGATTGTCCACAGTATTTCTCTGATGCTCCTCCACTGCAAAACTCAACACTGGTGGGGTGGAGTCATGAGGCTTTATGAAGTGACTCAGATCCACCACCACTTGCTGTTTCTCTTCTGGATAGTTCAGTGTGGTTGCTTCTGCTTCTTTGGCCTTCAAAGTTGCTGGTGTGTTTGACATGGTCGTGTGTAATAATGAAATCCTCTCTGGGTAGACTTCCAAAACAGATCTGCCAAATAATTCATACTATGCTGAATTTTACACATAATTAAACACAGACAGGAATAAAACTACAAGCATAATCACCAGCAAGAGTGTCCTAGCAAAAACAAAACAAAGCAAACAGTTATTTCACAATATCACTTTGTTAAATTTTTTAAACATTTTGTTTTAAACTGTTGATTTTTTTTTCCTTCCAAGCTCTCTGTTTCCTCTTCAAGTCTTCACCTAGTGAAAAGTATGTTGTTCACTTATACTGTGTGCCAGCATCACGTTTGATATCCTGTTTAATCAAAAATCAGTCATGACCACTACTACATCTTTTCTAACTGTCCCATTCACGTACTTCTTTCACCAATGTCCAGCTGTGGACACTAACAAATAACTGAAAGTAGAATCAATGTAGAACTTACATGAACACACAGCTCACAACTTTGTATGTGGCATGAGTTGAACAGCTCAGTGACAAATCAAGCAGCAGCTTCTTAGTTGGACCGCCCAATTTCAATTTAAGCAATATAAGAGTTGGACAACTCAATGGTAACTTAAGCGGCTGGTTCTAAAACCAAAATAATACTGCTGCTACGCCATTAATTGATGGTTTTGAGTGGAGATACTATGTGATCCCCTGGGGTGAAGACACAAGACTGTCAACATGTTAATACATCATGCTAAACGCATGATTATTAATGAATGATATGCAACTTAAAATCTTTTTGTTGTTGTTGTTGTTTTTTGCCCCCTTAAATTATCACAATCAGTGTCAGTTGTTACTAAATAATGATTCATACAATCCGTTGCGTCGACGCCAGATTCCTGGATACAGCAACATAAAACAGATACAGACAGATACAATCGTTGATTGTAACCAGACCCTGGAACTCCATCTAAAGTATTTAAATGGTTAAAGTGTATTGATATCAACATACCAACTTCACACTACGAGTGGAATTTGCATGTGAGGCCTATGAGGTTGTTGAGAAATCTGGAGGATTGGTCGCGCGCATCACATTAAATTTTGTTTATGTCTTTCTCCATGTTACGTCTTCGGAGAGTGATCGGACTTAGGGGGAACCGGCCAAGGGAGAGAATTCTTACAATCCCACATTAATGGAAGAGAAGCATGGAGAAGAAAGTGAAGTTCGTTTCCCAAAAAATTAGTAAAATTCGATGGCGTCCACGGATGAAACAATCAGTGCAACCATCAAACACCTTTGCAACGGGGAGCTGGGATGACGAGGTAAAGAAGTCGAGAACAGACGTGGATCTAATAAATGAGAGTGTAGTTAACTAGTTTCGAGCAGGTTCTATTCCCGCCTCCGCAACTTCGCAAGTGGTAACTTTAGGCATTTAACTAAGTGTATATAGCTCAAAGTAACCACCGGTCCAGTTGTTCGGATCAACAAAACCTGTTGACTGATAAGTGGAAATGCTTTTTCTTCCTGTCGGCTGGGCAACCAGTTTTTATAGGGTCAGCAAAAGGGGTGACTTACAAGTCACTGTGGACCGATCTCGCTTAGAGTTAGACTCTAAGTTTCACAGCTTCACCTTTCCCTCCTCACACCCCACCCCAGTCCACAGAGCCCTCACACCCTCAGCATCCCCACCCTCCCCACTGTCCTCTCTCTCTCTCTCTCTCTCTCTCTCTCTCTCTCTCACACACACACACACACACACACACACACACACACACACACACACACACACACACACAACCCGCCCCTTCCTCAATTTTTGAAAGAATGTACATAAGCAGAGTGCAATCTCACAGTCAGATGGAAAAAAAAAGTTTCATAAGATAAAGCAGCAGGCATTATTCTTGGTTAGCATGGAAGTGACCGATCTGTTTCTTTTATTTCTCACTCTCAGACAAGTATCACATGCATGCAGAGTAGGGTACTCTGTTACAATTTCGTCCAAATCAGACAGTCTGTACGTTACAACCTATACCGGCCAGCAGACACAGCCAGCCAACCTACTTTTCAAAGCTCTGGTACAAGTAACCAATCACTGAAGGGATTAGACTATTATGTGGTATAAATTCATGAATATTCATTAGATAATGACCTAAAACCAGTGCATGTGTTGCTGTGCCAATTTCGTCCAACCGCCATACAATTTCGTCCATGGTGAAAATGCAATTTCGTCCAAAGGCAAAGAGCAGCAAACACATGCATAAAAATGAGTGTTTATTACTTATTCCTGGCAGATTGTTGTCGTCTGTGTTGAATTTTAAGCCTATAAGAAACAAAGGAAGATGATTAAGACAATACAAAGTGAGTAAAGATAGAAACCAGAGTACACATACATATCCTTACATGTACGCGTACACTCACACACGCACATGTCTATGGCTGTACACGCGCTCAAACAAAGTAACCCACCTTTACAAGCATTTAAATGCTAGTAGTTACTTTAAATCAATGGAAATATGAATCAACAGCTAGACTCATCCTGTCTCATCCATGCCTTTGAGAGTATGGATGAATTTGCATACAGTACATTTTTTCATGCCATGCAATTTTGCCCACCAAAAATTTGTCAATTTATCATAATTCCCTTAATATACAGTATAAACAAAGTTATAATTATAAACATTAATGACTTAATACAAGAACCTTTTACATAACCAGGCTTCTGCTCAAGAAAAAAAGAAGCTTTATCAAAACTTTAAAGCAGATAGATTTCTTCTGAACGAAACGTTACACAGATCTAGACTGGAATCAAAGGTTGGCCGTTGTATTGGTCATGAGTTTTTCTCATTTGTGGACACATATTTATGACATGTGTTTGCAAAGATACATTATTTTCATCATTACTAAATCTAGTTTGATTTGTCCAGGCTGGATAGGTCTGTTTCTTAAGAGAGAAAGAAGGATTGCATTTTAATACGACTAACAGGCGAATCGGGCGAAGTTGCTTGGGGGGGGGGGGGGGGGGGGGGGGGCGAAATTGTAACTGCGTACCCTATGCCATTGTTGAATTTGGCTGCTGACTTGTCATTGCACTACCAGTTGTTACCTTGTCATTTCACAAAGTCTGGATGTTAACTGTCACATTACCAAGGGAGGGCAAATAGAAATTAGGGAGGACAAAAAGATTTTGTGATCTACAGGTCCCCAGGACAATTAGAAGATACCTGGAAATTTCTAGCTCTGACGTATTCAATCACAAAAATCTGAAATCATCACCATAATCTCACACACACACACACACACACACACACACACACACACACACACACACACACACACACACACACACACACTACAGTCACTGTTTGATGCTGAAAAGAAGAGTCAAGGACAGAATTCTAAACTAACAAAGAAATTAAATAACTTTTAATGTTATACAATTCACAGTCAATGAATCTAGTAATAAAGTTGCAATATATCAGTTTCAGAGGATAGTCTTCAGTCCTATACAATATTATGAAAAGATATGTGATATTAGACCTGTGTGAGAGTATGTCAAAACAATATGGACCCATACATATGATTGGTCATGAGGAAAAAAAAGCCATAAAAGTTATTTGAATTTATACCATTGAAAAGTACAAAAAAAACAAACATTTTCCAGTAATACCAAAATTATGTACTTTGATGAAATATGCTAAACATACATTTTTTTCCCATTAACTTTCACAGTAGAACTAGAAGACAGAAAATTATGACCAACAATAGAAATACCTGCAGTTTATGCATAACTAGTTACTTTCCCTGACAGTAGTGACAGTTTTATTAAGTGAAGACATGGTGAAACCACCACTGCGATGGATTGCTAAAAGTGGTGATCAAAATATAGTGGAAGTGTTATAGATCACCTTCAGACTTTGCATATGATAGAAAAATGATTCACCCATGGCATTTATAAACTAATGACATTAGCACACCTGAATGAAATCGGGTGGTTTTGTGAGCAAGCTTAGGATTAGACCAGGAACTTAGCAGTAACATTACATTGGCTTCATCACATTCATCCCATTCTCTCCTCCCTCCCTCCTACAGCACCCCCTTTCCCCTCACTCCCTCTCCCACCCGCCCCACCTCCTCTACCCATCCCTCAAATTTTTCAACAAAGTGTTTTTTTTTTTTTTTTTTTTTATATTGAAGTGATTTGTGCTTAGTGTTGTTTTAAAGCGATTATTCTTTCCCTTCAAGTCCTCATTTTATATTGTCAGCTCTAGTTGTAATTTAACCACTTTAATGAAAAATGAATTTCATTAATTTACTCGCCATGATTTCCACAGATGTTAAATTAGAATGGATTATTTTGTATTGAGCAACATGGTGTTTTCCTGTGAGTGAATCACTGAATTGTGGTTTGTGTCCATGGGTTGTCAGGAGAACAAGCTGTGCCTATGGCGCCAAGAGCCCCTCACCAGGGAAAGCAACAGAGATAATCAGGAGGAGGCGATTTTAAGTGATCCTGAACTCCTGTGTGAAACTCGTCACCCTGGGGATGTGTCAGACTTGTGTGTAAGTTGGAAATGTGTTTGCGTCGGAGAGATCATCTGTAAACAACTAGTTCTATAATAATCATATTAGTTGTCTCAGTCCATTGATCCGTGTTGTCTGTGTCTGTGTCGTGAAGAGTATATGCACATGCCAATTTCTTTCTTTTGCCAATATTTGATAAGTGACTGGTATTTGAACACAGCCTTATCTGGGGGTCCCCATTCTCCCACTCCTACCATCTGTCTCAGTATCTGTCTCTCTTCCATTCACAACACTGTAACTGTAGATATCTAGTGGTATTGCTTCCTTCACTACCACATCCACAAAATACTTGTCTCCCTCCCTCCCCTTCCATCTCTTTCTCAATGATGGTTATCACGCTCAAACAAAACAGGAGGTGTGTGCGTTGGAGGGAGCATGGGAAGGGGGGGGGGGGGGGGGTGGAGGTATGAGGCTGAGAGGAATGGGGGAAGGAGTGATGTACTGGGTCTTGCATATATGTTAATATATATCTTGTAAAAGTGCAGTGATCTCACAATGGTTGTTAAAGCAAGTGAGTGTGTGTGCGTCACTCTGTGTGTGTGTGTGTGTGTGTGTGTGTGTGTGTGTGATAGAAAATGAATGGTGGCATGTTCATTGTATGTTAGGACTTCAGTATGAGAAAATCTGACGAATGTAAAATGGATGTTAATAAGTGTTTGTGGCATCAAATGAATGGTGGCATGTTCATTGTATGTTAGGACTTCAGTATGAGAAAATCTGACAAATGTAAAATGGATGTTAATAAGTGTTTGTGGCATCTAAAATTTAAATGTGAAGTGGCAGAGTGTGAGCGTGTGAATGCATCCATGCATGTGTGTGAATTTGTGCATATGCCAGTCAGAGGTGACGTTAGAATTTCTGATAAATGCTGAGAATTGTTGATCATTTCTTATCTATGCACACTTTCGTCTCCTGAAACAGGTGTTGAGGGCAAGTAGGCTGACCAGGCACTGGTAGTATTAGCCAAGTGTTTCTGCTGCTGTTGTTTGCCTGAACTGAAAATAGCTGTGATCAGTAAAGGCTGATTATTCTCGTTTCAAGTGTGTTCAAGCTCAGAAAGTTCACTTCTGAACTGAAGTGGGTATCAAAGATCATGTGTACTACTTAATTGCAGACTGATATGTGCAGCGGTTTTGATGCCATTTTGTTGCTAACATCCCCTTTCATATGGGAATTTGGCATTTATGTGTATCTTTAAGTAAAATCTTTAATGAATTGTAAATGTATTTGTTTTCATCACCAGTTCATAACAGCTGACCATATTGCTACAGCTTCATCCCGAGGATCTGTGCTGTTATACAGACATCAGTCGACACCACAGGTTTTGTCATTTTTGTTTTCTTTCTCTTCTTTATATGTATGTCTTATGTTCTGTGCACCTCACTGGTATTATTTCCCTGCCGCTCAGTTCGGATCTGCAGCTGGCTGATATTGTATTCCATATGGAACAAGCTTTGAGTTCACCCACCGGAGGAGATGCTGTGTTATTGCTGAGTCTCTTCATATTTATTCAGTGGTGCCTGTTCTGATTCAGAACACACAGGATTCCATCTATTATTAATTCACTCATTTACTGACGAAATAGTTGCATGATGATAGAGCCAGCTATGCATGAGTACCTCTCTTGAGAGATGCCACATGGACATGGAGGGGAATTTGAAATTGAGGCCATCATGAAAGCAGCATATAAAAGACACAGAGTTTAAGTGTTCTTTTTGTTTTTTTTTATGACAATGGAGGAGGATGGTGCAGATGTTGCTTTGGAGTTCTATTCTGGCCAGAGAATACTTGGCAGGGACGTAGGTCAAACTTCCTTTCATAATGTATCCTGGTGTCAACTGGGCTGGAGAAAACACAAACACCTATACTGTTGCTGGGAAATTTGAGCAACAATGTTAGAGATTCATCCATCAAGTGAATGAAACTTGTCTGTGTGGTTCCCATCTGCCTGTTTGAGGCAGTAAGTGAGTAACACACTTAACTCTGGATAGGTGCTGGCTGAGACCAAAATATTCCACAAGTAAAAGCTGATGGGAATCATGCCTAAGACCTCTCAGACTGCCACACAGCAAATACCCCTTGCTAACCACTGCACTATGGTTTAAAGATTATACCGAGTTGTATAGCATTAGACTGAATACACTGACAAAAGATTTTTTGGTCAATACAACTGTTGCTTCTTTATTAAGATGCAACACAAACAGAAGCAGTATTAGTACTATCACATACCAGACTTCTTCCAAGTAATGGCAAATTGACAGATAAAAAAATGATTGTCAGTATAGTTTAAGCATCTTCTGAGATAATAAATAAGGTCTTGTTTACGTGACATTGTCTGATCAAACTTTAAAAATCCAAGTTAGATTTGTATATTTTGAATATCTTTCACTCTTTGAAATGCCCTAAATCATAAGGGCCAGTGCACCGCCTAATAAGATTTGTACTTTTTTGCAAAATATGGATGTCATGTATGATTGACGAGTGTGCCAGACTCATGCCTGGAAGAAAAAAAGGAATCGTCAGAATACCTTGAAATACAAATCATTGATGGATTCTTTACATGTTTTTATCTCTCTAATTTGCTGAAATCAAACATCACAGCAAAGGAAAGCATTCTGGCTTTGTCTTCTTCCATTCTAAAGCGTGCCAAGAAAGCCATAGCTTTTTTTTGAAGATCATCCCAGATCTTAACTCCATATGGTGGTTACTGGTACCGGACCGTTCTGTTTACATGGTAAAGATGGTGGTGCATTTTCTGACTTGCCAATGAAATCCAGATGAGCATGTTCAACTCAGAATTGAGAAGACTGAAACTTCTGTTCAGGTTAACAGAGTTAAGGTACCTGTAAATCAGTTTTAGAACCCAAGTTGAAGATGTTGGAACTGCTCATTTTTTGGATAAGATATACTTTCTGACATTGGCTAAACTAGAGAAGAATCCTGGAAATTGTCCTGACTCAGTGAATTGAATGTCTTCATGTGTGTGTTTATAACAGTGAATTTCTGATAATATATTAAGGCCACCTTAATTTGGAGTAAACGACAAAGGACAAAGTTAGCATGTTACATCAGTATCATGCACACAAATATGTCACTTCAACTAGTTCAAGTAACTCCAATGCTAAGTAAACCGAAAGATACATGTGTGCGTGTCCTTAAAATAATGTCTGCTTCAGGGAACAGTGCTGTGTATACATTGGTCAATTTAGTAATTAAAAATAGATTATGGAAAACTTCCCAAATATCAGTTTGCAAGAATTCCACTGGTCACTAACCTGTATTTGTATCTTTACAACACTTTTTGTCTAAGTGTGCACAGGTTTTTGCATACATGTATGTGTACTTATCAGATAGTGTGATTGTGTCATGCTCACAGCACGTGGAAGTGGTGCAAGAGTGGGCAGAGTTGCACAACAGTGGTGGGCACAGTTGTCCCTGTACCTGCCTGGCAGCCTACAGTCAGGATTGCCTTCTGTCGGGAGGGGAAGATGGACGCCTCGCTCTGCTTACTCCTGGGCAGGCCACTCCTGTCCGAGTGCTGGGTATGTGAAAAAGGACGACCTGGATGGTGGTGGTGTGTTGAGGAGGAGCTGCCTTCATTGAAGGTTGAAAGTTCCATAATAATGGCCATAGGGGCCATAAACAGTTGGAGACAATGTTACGATAACACACAACTGCTGTTTTCTATGATCATATTTCAGATTTGAAGCACATCTTAAAATTGTCGGTTTTGATATATTTCTAACACACTGGGCTGATCAGTAGTTTCCCTAACCTGCAAAATTTATTAGCTAAAGTTGGAAAAAGTAAACCAGTTTTACTGTTTAGGTGTTAAGTGTTTTTTTGTTCATAATTTAGGGGATTGTGAAATGCTGTAGTAATTCACAGTTTGTAGTCTGTTAGCAATCCTTCAGTGTTGGTTTTCTTGCTGGCTGCCCGTGCTGGCTTACATAACAGGCACAGAAATGGAGTGACTGAAAAATCAGCAAATAATTTTGAAGAATTGATGTCTTCACTACTCCCGCAGTCACAAAAAGCGGATTAGAAAAAAAGATGCATCCAGGGATTAGAGAAAATCAGACTCCATTTTAGACTACTGGATAGTAACTCTGAAAATAAACTATTCCTAGTGATATGAATGACACTTGGCATTTTTCAGTCGTAGTTACGTATAAATATATCTAAGCTGTTTTTTTCTTTTTCAAGTTGTGAAAATACCCTGCTTTTATTTCAATAAATCAACATTTCAGCACAAGTTTTCGGTCATTGTTAAAATGGCTGAAGATGAGAGTGGGATGATGAGAGAGGGGGAGGGGTGGAAAGGAAGCAGTGAGAAGAGAAAGAGAGAGAGAGAAGGGAAGGAAGAGACGGAAGAAACGGAGAGGAGGCAGATGGAGAGAGAAGTGTACTGAGGGGTGCAGGGTCACTAGGGGTCAGGGGAATTGGAGGATAGGGGTGTGTGTGTAAAAGGAGGCCGAAAGAAGCAAGTGTAGAGGGTGGGAAGGAGACAGAAGGATGAATTAGACACCTGGAGGAGAGGAGAGAGAGAGTGTAGGAGGGTAATGATAGGGTGCATGAAATTGAGTGGAAGATCCAGGCAGTCGAAGGATGCAAACCAAGACCACCCTCTCCCCCCCCCCCCCCCCAACACAATTGCACTTCCACCCCTCCCTCCACCCCCTTCCAATATTAATGCGATGATTTAGATTATCTGGTTGTTGAGAGTCAATATGGGTGTGTGGAGCTGCCACAGGGCAAATGAGTGATCACAAACATTACCAACACACAAAGAGACGTGTGCACATCACACTACATCCACTTCAAGAATATTTTATACAAGATATAAGGCAATTTGGACTTGCAGGGGTTTTTTGTTGGCATTTTTTTTTTAAACAAAAGCCAGTTTGTTTTGCATTTAAAAAGATTAATATGTCAATTTACGGAAATTTTTGCTGAGAATAATTGGATAGTAGAAAGGTTATGCTTGTCTGTGCTGGGAAACTTTTGCTCAAAATCTGATAGTTGAAAGGTTGTACTTGTCAGTGCTGATGAGTGCTGAATGTACAAATGCTGACAAGTTACATAACTCTTTCATCCCTACAACCCGGTTTTCCGGTTTGCAGAAGTCGTACCCTTCCTTCTTGCAGCCCGGAAAACCGGGCAGCACAAAATGCATCCTTTCCTTCCTGCAGCCCGGAAAATTGGTTCTCGCGGTAAGCGCTTTGAACTTCATGCGAGTCCCACCATCGGTACATGTCGTGACCGGGTCGCTTGTGGGGCAGTGTTTATGAATGGAATGGATGCCAGGTGGCCTCTACAGCCTGGGAAAGTGGTTGCCGCTCTGTTCTGGCCAGTTTGCTACTGCATACGTGGTAGTTCTCACTTTACACTTCTTTTTTTCTCTAAACCCAGGAATGAAGGGAATACTCGTATTATAACAATCTCAGAACTAGAGGAAGTAATGGTTCATAGAAAAGTAGGACTGAAAGAGTTAAGATGAGGTCTGGTCAAATATTGGATCTCATGACACCTGTATTGACCTTATTTTTTCTTTAACATGATCTTAAGAGCGTACGATTGATACGTTTTACAATTGATCTATAAGTGTGGCCATGTCAATAGAGCTCTGGCATCACCTCATGCTTCAGCAAGAAAGCTGGTTTTGTACCCAGCAAAAGCTGTGTGCTGTGTGCTTTCAGACACATATCATCTGTGAGTATAACAGATGATATTGGGGGGAAAAAAAAAAGAAAATAAAGTAAAGAAAAACGAAAAAAATCAAGGGGGTGTGTCTCTCATTCTAGAGCAACTTTTAGGCTGAAAAGTAGTGTAGTTTAGGGAAGTGTTTATAGTGAAAAAGAAGTGTTTCGTCATTTGTTAAATGGTTGTACATGTGTGTATGTTTCAGACAAAGCAGACAGCTGTACAATCAACGCCTTGACGTTCCTCAAACAGTCAGAAGTTCTGACAGTCAACTCTTTTGGACAGCTAAAACTGTTTGATTTCAGGCAGAACTCGGACGATCCTGCACAAATTTTCTCTGTGTTAGTAGTGTTCATCTAAATCATTTTAAATAGATAAATAGAGAAAGAGATCAATATATGTATATATATTTATGTATATACATATATATATATATATAAACATGGACATGAACATGAACATTAACATGAACATTAATTCATTTTCATAGAATTGAAGAGTGCTCACCTATTCCGGATAGGAGCATATTATAAGATTTCTTGAGTCTCCGAACTACAACGTTGTTTCAAGCTTTCGCTCTCATCAGGTTCTAGAAGTTATTAGATGGCGTAATTTATCAGATGACATATTTTATCAGATGACGTGATATATTGCCTACGTTTTATATGTGTGACGTTCTGATAGGGTCTTTCTGTGTGTCATTTATGTTACGTTTGCTAGGAGGAACTTTCGTCTATGTGGGCATGCGCTGATCATCTCCACTCTTGAGTTCAAAGTTGCCATGCCTGGTTTGCAGAGTATGTAGTACTTCTTGTTGTGCACAAGTTGCATCTTTTGCTGGAGGAGGAGTACGACCTGGCTCTTCGGACTATCTTCCAGGAAATGTCGTAGTCAATATTGTTTTCTTTTAGTGTCCATATGTGTTTACTTAATTCTGTCTGGTTTTTGTACCTTTCTTGTTTGAATGATTGTTTATGGTTTGCGTATCTGGTTTTGAATGTTGTTTCTGTCATTCCAATGTAGGTCTCTGTTTTCTGCGTGTTTTTCTCCGTGACAGTTGCTTGGTATACAATGTTCTGGCTTTGGCAGTTATTTTGAAGTGGACATTCATCTCTTTTCCGGCAGTTGCTGCTTCTTGATTTGTGTTGCTCCTTTTTTCCTGGTGGAGTTTTTTCTTGTTGTTGCTTTCTATGATCTGCTTGATGTTTGGCATGCATGAATAGGACAACTTTACGGTGTTGCGGTTGAAGATTTTGTGTAGTTTGTGGTTTGGGGGGAATGATTCTTCTACTATCTTGAAGAATTCTTTACCAACATTGGTTTTGACGGTTCCTTCGAATGGTGGGTTGAACCATATGATGTCTCTTTTCCTTCCTCTGGTTTTGTTTTTTTGTTTGTTGTTTTTGGTTTTTCTTGTTTCCTGTTCTGTTTTTTGTTCTTCATAGGATAGTTTGTGGTTGTGTCCGCTGTTTTTTAGGGCTTGTTGGTATTTGTTTGCTGCTTCATTGAATACTGTCTTTGTAGCGGACAGTGTAGAGAGTCGTTTGTTGATTCCTTTGGGTATATTTCGCTTTACTGATGGTGGGTGGTTGCTCTTTACGTTGACGTAGAGTGGTACGTCGTTTGGTTTTTTGAATGGTTTGAACGTGTTTTCCTTTAGATCGAGGGTGATGTCGAGGTAGTTGACGACTTTCTTGTTTGCTTCTATGGTAATTTGCATGTTGTGCTTTTTGAATGTTTTGCACATATTCTTTTTGATTGTCTCCACTTCTCTGGGTGATTTGTTTAGGGCTGCTAGCCCATCATCTCGGTACAATCCAATGTTGTTTCCATGCTCTGTTTGGAGCTCAGACAGGAGGAAGAGTCCTACTAGTTCGCACGTTTCTGCCCCATCGTAGGAACCCATGGTCACGTCAAAGTTGTTTTGTGGTTTTTGTGATGTTTTCATCCACGTTTCATCTTTAGTGAATAGGAGAGATTTTTTGGTGTGTCTTATTAGTTCCATCTCTTGTTCAGTTATTGTTGTTGTTTTTGAGGCGAATTTGAGGGCTTTTTCAAGGAGTTCTTGAGTGATTGATGGGTAGAAGTCCACAATGTCGAAGTAGATGAATGTTGTTGTTGTGGTTTTTTCTATGTTTTTGAACCACTCAATCACAGCTTGGGTGTTTCTCCAGAGGTTGAGATGTTTGTTGTTTCCGATATCCTTTACGACTCTCTGTAATATTCTTTTACTGGCTCTGCCTAGTTCAGATTTTGCTGGGTTGATCAGTCTACAAGTTGGCTTATTTGTAAAGTTTGGTTTGTGGTCTTACAAGGTCACAAATGCTTCTTTTTCTGCCGTTTTGTCGACTCTGTCATCAATTTTCAGCATTGATGCTATGTTTTTTGCTTCTCTATTGATGTCATCACAATCTTTGGTTGATGTTTTCCTGTAGGCTGCCTGGATGTTTTTATCTAGCAGGTGGTTGTATTCTTTTGGTGTCATTTTGTAATAATTTGATGTCTTGTCGGCTTTCACGAGGATTTTGTCATCTTTGGCTATTTGTTTTATTTTCTTTGTCAGCGTGTTCTGGAAGTTGTTTTCTCTTTTTCTGAATTCGATATTTTTTATCAAATTTTCAATTTTCTCTTCGAATGGTTTCATTTCTGCAATGGTTGGTGGTGTTTTTGTAGAGCTGAATCCGTAATTTTCCTGTACTTCCGTTTCCGATGATGGGTTGAGGAAATGGAAGGCTTTCCAACGCATTCTTCTTATGAATTTTTCCGTCATCTCAATCAGTCTCTTCATGTAGTTTTCTGGGCTGGAGAAAGGGATGTTCTTTGTTGAGAAGTTGAGGTTGACTCGTTCCATTCTTAATTCTATCAAAGTGCTCAACTATTGAAGGAGCTTATCATAAACATGGACATGAACATGAACATATATATATATCGATCTCTCTCTCTCTCTTTCTCTCTCTAGATATATATAGATACATATATATATATTGATCTCTTTATCTGTCTATTAATATGTGTGTGTGTGAATGCTGTTTTGAATCACTGCCACCTATCCAGAGCCCAGCACAGAACCATGGGGGCACTGCAATGATGACTGCTGCTCCAGTTATCACCATCTCTGATGGTCGTACATACATGAGACTTTTCAGCTTTTAGCCTGAACTCACGCTTTTTAAAGGTCACCAGGGCCATTCTTGAGATCTGCAGAAATCTTCAGAGAAAATGTTGAGGTATATGGAAGATTAGGACCATTAGGGTTCAAGTTCACAATCTTGTCCATTATTTTATTCCAATTTGATTTTTTAAGGCTTCTGTCGACACCTTCAAATTGATTGAATAAAAAGAACAAATCTGTGGGCTAAAAATGATTCAAAGGCTGAGGATAGAAGTGTTACCGTGAAACATAGACAAGACTGCAGGGATTGAAAAGACGGAATATAGGATGGTTTGAGCATGCCCGTAATCTCATAGGGCTTCACTCTCCAACCCCTTGAGGACAGACCACTTGCAGCTGAACTGGGGGTTCGGTGCTAGCTTCTGGACACCCTGAAAATTTTCAGATTTTTTGTTTTTCTCCACAGGCCCAGGTGTCAAGTCTGTCATAGGAAGTGCCCCAGGTTGTGGCAAAGCTCTTCATAGTCCTTTCAGCAATGTGGCCTGTCTGTCTTTTTCTCTGTCTGCTCAGTCTCTTCTCCAGCTCTGTTCCTTGGAAGATGGCCCTTGGGAGTGTACATGATCTTGTCAACTGTCCTTACCACTTTTAACTCACAAAGGTTTAGTCAGTGTAAGTGGTAAATATTAAACTTCTTGTATCTTTCTGTGCCTCTGGAATTTAATGTCAGATGGGTAATAAAAAAAAAAAATCCTATAACTATGAACATTTTTGTAGATTTTTTGTAAATATAGACTGTAATTTTTTTTAGCGTGTATCTAAAAATTGAAATTCTTTTGTAAATATTAAAATCTGTAGACTCTGAGATGTACATAAACTCAAAATTTGGAAATTTCTAGTAATTATTGTTCTGGTATTTGTTGCTTCCTTGAGATTTGAGTTAGGTTCACATGAACTGAAAATATATGGAGAATTCTTTATCATTAGTACAATATTTGAAGGTAGTATTCTTGTCCCTACCACAGGCCTATTTCTGCAGATGACTGGAGAAAATATGGAAGAATTTCAGAAATGCGTCAAGATCGTTTTAATGTGTAAAATTAGAATGTACACTGTTTATCAGTATAAGTTTTAGTAATAGATGTGTTGTAGAGTGCCATGTTAGGATAAACTCTTGGAATGATTCTCTGTATGTCTGCATAAATGGATGTGTTTGTGGGTGCATTTTTTGTCAACAAGTGCTTTTTTTGTTTTGTTGACTGGTCAAAGAGCACAACTTAAACAGTTGGATATTTTTCAGGATGAATGACCACTGGGCCTATATGTGTATTTGTGGATGTGCTTGCAAGTGCCTTTCTGGCAATAAGTGTGTTCCTGTATAGTCAAAGAGCACAAGTTGATCATTAAGATGTTTTTCAGGACGGATGACCACTGGGCCTACCTCTGTGTGGACAAACACCCAGGACAGCTGCACATCGTGGCCACAGGCAGTCAGGATGGCGTGCTCACCGTCTGGGACCTGCGCCAGAACCGCTTCCCCATGACCACCCTCAATGCCCACCCTTCCTCCAGTAAAATACACATTCTGTTCGTGTGTGTGTGTGTTGGCAGGTCTGTTTCCCCACAACCACCCTCAACGCCCACCCTTCCTCTAGTAAAATACACATTCTGGTCGTGTGTGTGTGTGTGTTTCCCCACAACTGCCCTCAACGCCCATCCATCCTCCAGTAAAATACACATTCTGTTTGTGCGTGTCTGTCTGTCTGTTGGCAGGCCTGCTTTCTGTTGAAGTGTAGTAATACAGACCTGATGTGTGCAAGACCCATTCTCAAGAGTTTGTAGGCAAAATATCATGGTGATTCAGATCTGATGTATATGGGACCCATTCTCAAAAGGTGATGTCACCGAGATTCTTTCAGACCTATTTGGTATGTGACCCATTCTTGAAAGGTGATGTCACCGAGATTCTTTCAGACCTATTTGGTATGTGACCCAATCTCAAAAGGTGATGTCACCGAGATTCTTTCAGACCTATTTGGTATGTAACCCATTCTCAAAAGATGATGTCACCGAGATTCTTTCAGACCTATTTGGTATGTAACCCATTCTCAAAAGATGATGTCACCAAGATTCTTTCAGACCTCTTTGGTATGTGACCCATTCTCAAAAGGTGATGTCACCGAGATTCTTTCAGACCTATTTGGTATGTGACCCGTTCTCAAAAGGTGATGTCACTGAGATTCTTTCAGACCTATTTGGTATGTGACCCGTTCTCAAAAGGTGATGTCACTGAGATTCTTTCAGACCACTTCGGTATGTGACCCATTCTCAAGAGTCATCAGCAAGATGCCCCTTTTTGTATAAGATTTTCATTATCATGAAAATATTTAGATTAATAATCAGAAAATCCCTTTGTTGCTCTATACAAGAATCAACTTTAATGGAAATGTGCTGAGCAACGAAAACAACATACTAGGCTGTTGAAATCATCCCACTTGATTAGTTTGTTACTGTTGTTTCTGTTTTTACTTTAATATATTTTTCTTTGACATTTTTGGGTGCTGTTTTATCTACAGTTCTCACTCAGTATCATAAAAATTATCTCTAAATAAGTTTCAGGGTAAGTGCTGTATATTTATGTATGTGTTCTCTTGCTCTGTCTATAATGTACACTCACATACACTTACACACATATATGCACACACACACGCAAGTGCGCACAGACACACATACACAAAGTGTGTGTGTGTGTGTGTGTGAACCAACAACCACTTTAAAAGTAGAATGTACGCTGATTGACTGGCTGACTTTTTCGCTAGATCTCATTCCCAGAGGAATACATGGAGATGAAAAGGAGGGGACAAATTCATGGAAGCATATTACCTTCATAAACTGAAAATGTCCGTTTTCCAAGGAAAATGTCGGTTAACCATCACAAAAACAAGGGGAAGCTCTTATCCCTGAGAATCACAGCTGGTTGCTTAAGGATAGTGGCTGGCTTTCCTAAGGATCACAACTGTTTTCATGGGGGAAAGTTATTAACCTGAATTGAAACAACAAAGGTATGAAAAAGTACGATTCTCAGGATCGTAACTATTTTCTGTATTTTGCCGACCCTATTTGGTACAGAGCGTTTAAAGCTGATTTTCCTGTTAACATTTTCCTTGTGATAAATTAATATCCGTTTTTGTTAGTTATATTATCCCAAGGGAAGTAGGAAAAACAATTCTGAATCGCAGGGAAAACAGAGAAAATAGTTATTATCCTCAGGAAAACAGTTGTGATGTTCAGGATAATAACCATTTTCCCTCTTTTCACCATTTCCTGAGGAAAAATATTTTTGCCTGTAGGTGCTAGTATCTTCCAATGTAAGTTGATCAGAATGTATGCAAAAACGACTAGGTTTCGAAAGAGTACAAATGTTCTTATGGTAAACATACTTTTTTCTGGGAAAGAGAGGTTGGGGATGGGGGTAAAATTGATCTGGTTGGGGGAGCTGGATTGTGTTTGATGGATGCGATATTCACCGTCCTTGGGAAAGGAGCAATTGATTTTAGTGTTGTAAACATATTAACCTCATAATTCACATTATTGTTAGAGAGCAAGTAAGGTCAGTTTATTTCTTTTGCTTCATAATTTTTCTTTTCCGTTTATTAAAAACTGTGTACAGATGTTGACAAAAATATACCCATTTCAAGTGGTAGCGTTAGGCTATATTGAAAAAGTAGGCAGACCACTTCTGAAGGTTGTCTAATGATCTTAACCCGTTCGCTGCTTGAAATGTTACAAACAAAGGCTTTCCCAGTGCCAGGGAAATCTAATGATTTTGGGGTAATAATTAACAAAAAATTCTAGCTCAGAAACTACAAAAGATATAACAATGAAATATATATGATTTTTGAAGGAAATTGAATGAAGATTTTGAATCTGGGCTTCTTTTGTTTTAATTTTGATAATAAAAAAGTATTTAGGCAATTAGATTTGGATAGATTTTTTTGCACGATCAAAAGCATATGTATTTACCACTACATCTTCACATCCAAACAAGAACACAAAGCAAAAAAGTTGAAAATAAAGTTTGTATTGTCACACTACACCTGTAAATGAAAGTAAAACAGTTTAGAAGTCTGTCAAGACGCTCACACTCTATGCAGACAGGTCAGTCCACGACCACGCCCCCCTCTCCCCACCACGCCCCCTTGCTGGACTTCAACCCTCTCTTTCACTGCTCCTCTTCCCCTACCTTTCCCTCTGCCCCGTGCCACGCCGCGAGCAGGCCGCGCTCCCCTCTTGCGCTGACTATCACGTCACTGACCACTGGCACGCAGTGCAGAGTACATACTAGGCGAGCTCGTTCGACGCTGGCAAACCAGTCAGCTGAACACACACTGAGGTCACACAGCCCGACACAATAACTGACGAATACGGTCGGCAATTCCATCACTATCATCATCTCACCTTCATGCTCGAGTGAGTCGTTGAATAAAAGATTATTGTCTTTGTCAAAAATGATTAGCAGAGCCTGCTCAGCTGTGTAAATACGTTGATTTGGTCGCTGCGCTTGTCGAAGGTTGTGCCGCCATCTTTGCAAGCGAGACGAAGTGCTGGCTGGTCATCCAGTCAGTGATGAGAATAAATGGGCTTTCCCCTCACGTGTGGTCATTTACATATCATTTTAATACTACAGACATATAAGGCTTACTACGCACACTCTATTTAAGTCCGTTGATAGAAATAGTAACGAATGAAAATTCAAGAAAAATGCATGACGTCAGTGGACGGCCCATAGGCACTGGGAAAGCATTTTTAATGCGGCGTCAGCTGACGGCTTAAAGGCACTCTACGGGTTAAGGATGTTTACAGATTTCAAAACAGTGTTCAGAAATGTGTTTGCGGTGTTGGAGGTTTTCTTTTAAAAGTGGCATTACTGCAGTGTTCAGAAATGTGTTTGCGGTGTTGGAGGTTTTCTTTTAAAAGTGGCATTACTGCAGTGTTCAGAAATGTGTTTGCAGTGTTCGAGGTTTTTTTTTTAAGTGGCATTACTGCAGTGTTCAGAAATGTGTTTGCGGTGCCAGAGGTTCGCTTTTAAAAGTAGCATTACTTGCAGTGTTCAGAAATGTGTTTGCAGTGTTGGAGGTTCGCTGTTAAAAGTGGTATTACTGCAATGTTCAGAAATGTGTTTGCAGTGTTGGAGGTTTGCTGCTAAAAGTGGCATTACTGCAATGTTCAGAAATGTGTTTGCAGTGTGGGAGGTTCGCTTCCATCCGTACCATCCACATCACCTGTTCACCTGTTCTGAGGATGGCTCCTTGTGGCACTGGGATGCTTCTGCTCAGGCTGCCTTTCTCTCTGCTTCCAGAGGTAAGAACTAGTAAACACTCTTGGTGCCTGTGGTTATTTCCTGCCTACAAGGCAACCTAGCACACAGGGTGCACGTCCTATCTTTTTTATCTGGTACCATGCACATATGCAAAGGGGAGAAAAGGTGAGAATTTGATCTAGAAACATTTGCTTACATTTTGATATGAAACTTATTTTCATTCATTACTTTTGTTTTATGATCAGCAAATGGTCATAAGCCAATTTTTGTTCCGAAAATCAACACTGAAGAGTCCTGACTGGAAAGAGCTAATCAGTCCTCTGTCACTGAAAATCTTGGGAAATCCAGCTCCACAAAAATTTTAAACATGAACGATATCAGAGCCTCTGAAAAAACTCTGGAAGTTGCTCCTGTGAGTCGCTTCCCTGAATCTAGTCTTCTATTTCCGTTTCCAAGTCCAGCCATCGTGCTTTGCATGCATGAAAAGCTTTCCTTTTGTTTCTTCTGAACACATCCAGTTCAGTCTTCTGCTTTTCCATTTGTGGTCCGTAGACTATTTAAATCCGAGTTTAATCAGTCGTCTGTTTTTCCATTTGTGGTCCTTAGATTCATTAAATCCGAGTTCAATCAGTCATCTGTTTTTCCATTTGTGGTCCTTAGATTCATTAAATCCGAGTTCAGTCAGTCATCTGTTTTTCCATTTGTGGTCCATAGATTCACTAAACCTGAGTTCAGTCAGTCATCTGTTTTTCCATTTGTGGTCCATAGATTCACTAAATCCGAGTTCAGTCAGTCATCTGTTTTTCCATTTGTGGTCCATACATCCACTAAATCTGAGTTCAGTCAGTCATCTGTTTTTCCATTTGTGGTCCATAGATTAATTCATTCCCAGTTCAGTGGCAGCCCTAAGACTTCCTTTTCCTTCAGCATGTGCAACAGCTTTCAGTTTGAATGTAGTATTGTATGCTGTTTTCTTAGTCATTATGTATGATTTGACAAGAGCCTCACAATGCTGTCAGATGAAATTGGGACTGAAAGCGGAACTGTGACTATCGCAGAAGCGAAATTCCTGTGTGAGCTGTTATGAGTTTTACTATCTGTTGTGTTGAGTTGGGCAAGTCCTGAAATCAGTAGTTGTACATGTCAGTGGCTAGCCACTTTTGTTGTTGTTGTTGTCTTTTTTTTTTCCTTTCTTTTTCTTTTGCCATGTTGTGCACACACAAGGCCCATATAACCAATAGGGTGAAGGGGTCAAATTTCAGTAAACGTGAAATTGCGGAAAATAACAAAGTGACTTCTTTTTTTTCTTTCGCCATCTCTTCTTCCGTGCCTCCTCTGTGACGCCACTCCCATGATGCTCATTTCAGCTCTTCCATACATGGCCCACCAGAGGGGGCTGATAGTTGTTAATTTTATTCTGTAACAAAACGGATGGCATTGAAAATTTTTTGTCGCTAAACATTTTTGCCCATCACTTACCCAAGCAAATAGTATGGCGATTGTGAAGACCTCTTTGCACATGAAGAAGCCATATGATTCTCATGGAAGGGTTCTGACATGTTTCTGCTTTCACTACAAAGTTGCAGACCTACTGCAACATATCAAAAGAACCTCACTGATTCAGTGGAATGCAGCCTAAGCCCTCTTCATATCATTTAAATTTCTTGAGCTTTTCATCGCTGTCGGATGCCTATCAAGATGCAGCTGTCATCGACTTCAAATTCTGACTGGTGCTGCATCAGTGTAGTGTTTGGCACCTGACCCTGCTACTCCATACCTCAGTCCTCCCTTTTTTCTCTAAGTGAATACAATCCATCATAAAAACAGGCAGAATTGATGATTTTCCGTCAAGTGTATCTTTTATCTACAAAATCCAGAGAATTTTCCGTTTTCAGATCACTACTTGCCACATGAAAATTTATCCTATTGAAGGAATGCCAGTGGGGAAGAATCTCTGATCCTGAACAGGAACTGTCATCCCATCGATCCTAAATATTTTGTGTGATACAATTTGTAACTTCTGATGTTGTATTTTTCAGTGGGCACAGGAAGCATCCATATACCTGACAAGTTCTAACAACACTCTAATCCTAATCTGTGCAAAACTAAGTAAGCGTTGGAAGAGCGGTTCACTATTTTTATATTATCTGGTGATATTCTGTATTTTCACATGTGTAAGTGACATGTTTGCTAAGAGAAATTTTGAATGTGACAACTTTGCCAAGTGAAATATTTGCATGTGACATCAGTGTACTGTCACGCGGCAGGTTCAGGGGAGGGGGGCATAAGCCAGCAGAGTCCCTGGCTGGGCCTGGAAATGTCGACCAAGCAGCTGGAAATCGAGTCGCTCATCTGCAACAAGTCACTGTCCGTCAATTCCCTGGACATTGAAGGGGGACTGCTACTGTGTGGCACCGACAGTGAAACCATCTACACGTTTAGCATGCCACAGCTTGGCTGAGGAATTGCCAACCACGCTTCTGTGCAGCAATGAGGGAAACAACACATTCACATGGACTTATTTACTTTGTTGGAAAGAAGACAAGATTTGTACTGATAAAGAAAATTGGTGTTTGTTTTGTTTTGTTGTTTGTTTGTGAAGGAATAAAGCCTTTATACAAAAAAAAAAAAAAAAGTCTGTAAACAGCATGATCATCACTCACTGGAATGCCCCCCCACCCCTCCCCCCCGACAAACTTTTGTATGGTTTGGTATTTTGATTATTAAGTCTTAGCATTACAAGTCTTTAGAAGTGAAATGATGTACTGAATATAATTTTTCAGACTTACTCATGTTGCCCTTCACTAAACCTCGCAACCATGATTTTAGAGGGAAAAAAAAAAAGAGAGAGAAGAAATTTGTGGCACAAAAAAATCTGTAATATACGCACTTGGTGCATCCCTATTTGGTTTGATCTGAAAAAGGAGCCGGAGACAGGGAACTGGTAACTGACTGTGTCTGCTTGATTGTGTTTTTGCCAGTAGAAAGAAACTCGTGGAGAGCGTGGCAGCAGAGAGTCCTCAGAAGAGAAGCCCCCTTCAAGCAAGTGTTTCGGCCCTTATCTCCTGACACTCTAGGGGGGTTGGGCCACACCCGGTTCATGACTCCGGATGTCCCTCTGCTGCCCCTTTTTTTCCCATCTTGGGACGAGCCATGGCTGGGATTCGAACCCATGACCCTCTGGACATGCTCATTTTCCACTTAATGACTCGCGCTTTAACCACTGAGCCACAGGGACACCTGATATTTGTAGGGAAATTAAGCCTTATGAAGTTCACTTTTGTTCCTCCTTGACCAGATCCAGCTTGAACACCTCTCTGCCGCTTCTGCCATTGCTTTCAGGGCTCTGGTTTTTTCCTTCCCTGCAACTGAGAGCTGTTTCATGAGGCTGTATGCAGACGTTCCTACAAACCCCCTAGCTCCAATTTCTGCAGTGAGGACTTTGACCTGATAGCCTTCTCTCCTCAGGCTGTTTGCCAGATCAGCATACTTTTCAGTCTTGTAGATTTGAGCTGCCTCCATTCTGTTCTCATATGGCACCGTGAGCTCGATCATGATCAGCTGCTTGGTTGACTTAGAGTGGACTACTATGTCTGGTCTCATGCCACTCTTGCTGATGATCTCTGGGTGACTCTTCCATTCTGGGAGGTCTGCAGTGCACTCCCAGTCAACTGCCCCGTCCAGCAGACTCTGCCTGCATGTTTCGAGTGGCACTGTTGTTCTTGGCCATGATTTGCTGCCTCCTGCCGTGAAGAATGTTGCGGGTGCTTTTGGAGTCCTGATTTTCCCTTTTGTGGTGTTGGTACTAGCCCAGACTACTTGTACAATTTCTTTGAGCACTTGGTTGTGCCTCCATGTGTACCTTCCTTGA
The DNA here is from genome assembly GCA_033310375.1 of Conus canariensis. Classification (NCBI taxonomy): domain Eukaryota; kingdom Metazoa; phylum Mollusca; class Gastropoda; order Neogastropoda; family Conidae; genus Conus; species Conus canariensis. The sequence continues at coordinate 25,324,755 of CM065727.1, forward strand.
GCCAGGGCTACTTTACATGAGCTTAGGACATGCTCCACTGTTTGTTTTTCATGGCAGAGGGGGCATGCAGGATCGTCTGTTTTCCCCCACTTCACCAGGTTTGCATTTGAGGGCAGAAGGTCATATGCAGATCTGAGAATGAAGCTGATCCTGAGAGGGGCCATGTGCCAAATGTCATTCCAAGTGAGACTTCTTTGGAGTGCATTCTCCCACGTTGTCCATTGCCCTTGCTGGCTCTGCTGGACTGCTTTTTGGAGTCTTTTTTGGTCTTCTTCTTTTCTCATCTCCTGAATCATCATGTCTCTTTTGGCTTTTCCTTTGGCCTTTGACCACCATTCAGTTTTGGTCACCCCCAGTCCCTGTCTGTTGGTCTGTGTGTGTCCTGTTATTTCTCTGATCTTGAGACTTTCTTTTGCAGAATCCATCGCCTCTTGAACTTTCCATTTTCTGCCTGTCTTCAGCTGGGGCTTAATTGCTTCTATCACCTTGTCTCCTGAGTCCTCCAGCATGCTTTGAAGTCTGATCTTCCCTGCTTTGTATTCCTCCAGGATGGATTTCAGGGGTAGTTTCAGCTTTGCTTGGCGACAGTACAGCGCTATGTCAGTCAGACAGGGTGGGACACCAAGCCATTTCCTTGTGAACTTGTTGATTTTGGCTTCCATTGCCTCCACTATGCTGGTGCAGATGTCGTATATCATCAGAGGCCATAGCAGCTTTGGTATCAGCATGAACTGCAGACACCAGACCTTGTATTTGCCAGGGAGCCCACACTGGTCAATGGTCTCCAAGCCTTCCTCCGCCATCTGCTTGGTTTCTTTTGCTCTTTGTGTGTCTTTCAGCGTATCATCATACCATCTTCCAAGGCTCTTGACTGGTTCTTCTGTGACTGTTGGAATGGCCTGGTTGGCAACACTGAAGACCACAGATCCGGCCACTTTTCCTTTCCTCAGTGAGAGACTCCGTGATTTCTTTGGCTTGAACTTCATTCTGGATGAGGCAACTATGTCGTCCAGCCTCTCCAGCACATGACGTGTCTCGTCTTCTCTGGATGAAATCACTGTAGTGTCATCCATGAAGGCCTTGAGAGGAGGCATCTTGTATCCATCGCCAAGGTCTGTTTGTCTCGCGTTGTTTGTTGCTGCTTTCAAGATGAGTTCCATTGCCAGCACGAACAGTATTGGGGAAATTGCACAGCCCATTGCAATACCCACTTCCAAGTTGATCCAGTCTGTTGTGTACTCCTTGGTAGAGAACCGCATTGAGAAGCCATTGAAGTACTTCTTGAGCATGTCGCGGATGTTCTTTGGCACATGGTACATCTCAAGAGCCAACTGTATCATCTCATGGGGCACAGATCCATATGCGTTTGCCAGATCAAGCCACACTACGTCCAGGTCTCTCTTTTCTGTTTTTGCTTTTTGGATTGCGTCCCAGATCATTGTGGCGTGTTCTACACAGCCCGCCACACCTGGGATGCCACCTTTCTGGACTGACACATCCAAGTACTTGTTTTCCATCAGGTACTTGGTCAGCCTTGCTGCCATGACAGAGAAGAAGATTTTCCCTTCGACGTTCAGTAGTGATATTGGCCTGAACTGGCTAATGTCACTTGAGTTTTGCTCTTTGGGGATGTACACACCATCTGCCGTCATCCACTGGCCGCTGATCTTCTGGTTTCTCCAAGCCGATCGCAGCAGCCTGTTGTCAGTATTTAGTCCACCCTGAATAATACAAGGCAAATTCCACAAAATCCTTCTACTGATTTTTCCCATCAAATTGTCATTGGCATTCTTCACACAAGTTGATGAACCAGTTAAACTATAAAGCAGCTAGAGTTTATTCTTGACAGATCATTATTGTTTTAAACCTGTTCTTTTGTCAGGGTTGTTTTGGGGGGGGGAGGGGGGGGTTGTGTGTGTTTTTTTTTTTTTTGCTTTTTAATTGCTGTTCATGGTTTAAAGTGCCACCATTTTCAATTGTGCAGATCAGAGCAAAATGTAACAAACAAGATTCCAACGTAACCGAATAGAATACACTGTCTGCCTATCTCCTTGGTGGAACAGATCTAAACATGTTAAATTTAAAAGTTCATGAGAAATAGATGAGTGTTAAATATTTAATCTTTACTTGCTATCTTGGTCACCGATGACCTGGAAACAAGCTTAAATCATTTCATCTCAAACTGTTTGAAGTCTGCTGATGAAATTTTGTGAAGTTGTCAAAAATTAAGTCATCTGCCTGTTCACTACTTTGATGTATGTGTATTAAAAGGGAAAAATAGTCACGTGCATCATTTTAACTGTACACTTCCGATGATGTGGACAGTGAAGAACCCATACTGGAAGTTCATTGGATAAGACACGTTAAGTAGAAACTGTGGGTGACCTGCATGGCCAGCTAAAATTTGAGGATTCTTTGACACACATGGGTCTTCCACAATCTGCATCATGGGTAGAGGAACAAACAGTAAAACCACTCAGAAAAGCTTTTATGAATAGTAGAAGTCATGTCACCGAGCAACTCGGTAAAAGTTAATACTGTTGGCTGCTGTTGAGACTTGAAGAATCAGAAAGGCTGCAATTTAAAGAAAACTAAAACGAAAAACGAAAACTGTGGGCGTTACTTAAAAACATGTTCATCCAAACCACCTTGAAAACTGTCAGATTGTTCGCAAGATATTTGTCAACGGAAGAAGAATACTTTGTGGTCATTAAAATTGTTAATTTGAATCACCTTGAATATGAGGTAATAGGCACCACCTTGATAGATTTTGAAAATGATTGGTTATTAAGCTTAGGTTTCATCAGTCACAAATTACAAGACACAAACACTTAGAGACAAATGTTTAAGTGTTTGTTAACAGTCTTTTTTGTTTCTACTTGTTTCTTGCCATCTTATCTTTCATGCCACTGAAGTGGCACTGCACCCATGCTGCTCATTGCCATCCACAGCTGCAGCCTGGCCCATCCTGCCACAGCTGTGGCATCAGCAGTCCACAGGGAGCAGTCAGTGTCAGGTTGTCATGAAGCAACCCACCAGAGGTGATACTGCATGCTGCCGCATCACTGCATTGGTGTGTTCAGTGGTACCTGCTCTGATCCACAGGGTTCGTACCGAGTCCTGGAAGTCTGGAAAAGTCTTGGAAAAATGGGAAAGGCTTTTCCAGGGCTGGAAAAGTCTTGGAAAATTTGCTTTTACCCAGCAGGGTTTGGAAAAGTCATGGAATTTCCAGAGTTCCATCATGAACGTTCAAGTCATGAATTGAAACAAACTTGTTTACATCAAATTTCGGAAAAGGTCGATGTCGATTTGCCACCCCGTCAACACTCGCGCATCCGAACAGCAGAATTATTTATTTTGCCGTCCGAGTAGTCTCCCTTGTGTCGAGTGCGCATGTGCGCAATTCCCCCCCCTCCCCCCCCAACTTCCGTTCTATCATTTCTTCTCCATGGTTTGCGCCTGCAGCAAGAATTAAAAAAATGGGGAAGTGTGTATTCAGCCAAGCGTGGTTGACCAATAGCCAGTACCAGAACTGGATCGGAAAAGCATCGGACGGCAGTAAATTTCGAGCCTGTTGTCGCCTGTGTCAAAAAGACTTCGATGTGTCCAACATGGGTGAAGCGGCCTTGAAAAGCCACATGTTGGGGAAGAAACACGTGTTTCTGGCACAGGCTGCGAGTAAGTCGACAGGGTCGACGATGACGATGAATGACTTTTTTACAGCCAGTGGGAGGTAAGTTGAAGACCAGAATGACCTCTCTCTCTCTCTCTCTCTCTCTCCCCGCTTCCCCTCCCGAGTTTTCTTCTTTTTTTTTTTTTGAACGGGGCTTCCAAGCTCCTTTTTTTTTTTTTTTTTTTTTAAAGCGGGTATTTGTACTGGGAATAGGATGCATGTTTTTGATTAGCTCACTCACTCTGTCTGTCTATCTCTCCCCCAGTCTCGGTCTTTATCTTTGTCTGTCTCAGTCTCTGTCTGTCACTATCTCTCTGAAGTTAGGAGATAGGGACAGAGGGGCAGGGGAGGGGAGAAGAGTTAGTTGCTAAACTTTCCTAATCAATCTGCAAAACAAGACACATGCTGATGCATAATAAGTAAACACACACACACACACATGATCAGTATCCATTCAGGAATTGTTTGGCGAGTTTCTTTTTTTTTTTTTTTTTTTTTTTTTTAATACAGAATTTAAAATAGTGTTTTTATCATAAAAGAATAAAAGAAAAACGGGGTTAGTGTGTAATTATTTTGAACATCATGCAACAAAATAAAAATGTATCTCATCTGTCCGTTTCTGTCTGTCTGTTTCTCAGTCTCCCTCTGTCTCTCTCTCTGTTTCTCTCTGTCTGTCTGTCTCTCTCACTTGGCTGCTTTGTCTGTCTTGCTTACTGATTTAAACACACACAACACCACACACACACACACACACACACATACACACACACACACACACACACACACATACATACTACACACACACACATATACACACACACATGATCAGTATCCATTCAGGAATTGTTTGTTTGGTGAGTTTCTTTTTTATTTTTTTTATTTTTATTTTTTAAGAAAATACAGAATTTAAAATAGTGTTTTTATTATAAAAGAAAAAAAGAAAAACGGAGTTAGTGTGTAATTATTTTGAACATCATGCAACAAAATAAAAATGTATCTCATCTGTCCGTTTCTGTCTGTTTCTCAGTTTCCCTCTGTCTGTCTGTTTCTCTCTGTCTGCCTCTCTCACTTGGCTGCTTTGTCTGTCTTGCTCACTGATTTAAACACACACACACACACACACACATGATCAGTATCCATTCAGGAATTGTTTGTTTGGTGAGTTTCTTTTCTTTTTCTTTTTTTTTTCTTTTTTTTTTTAAAGAAGATACAGAATTTAAAATAGCGTTTTTATCATAAAAGAAAAAAAAAGAAAAACATAGTTAGTGTGTAATTATTTTGAACATCATGCAACAAAATAAAAATGTATCTCATCTGTCTGTTTCTGTCTGTCTGTTTCTCAGTCTCCCTCTGTCTGTCTCTGTTTCTCTCTGTCTGTCTGTCTCTCTCACTTGGCTGCTTTGTCTGTCTTGCTCACTGATTTACACACACACAAACACACACACACACACACACACACACACAGTATATATTATGAAAACGTGTATACAGTTACAGATGGCATTGAACATTTTTTTCTGTTTCCAGTTCAGGTGTTCAGCAGTCCACTTCAGCATCAGGATGTGAACCATCTACATCTGCAAGTGATTTATCCAGCATCCAGGGCACACTAGACAAGGCTGTCACCAAGAATGACCTGCTTACAGCTGAGGTGTATTGGACCATGTTCGCCATGGAAAAACATTTTTCTTTCAAAAGTTTTGGAGGGGTAGGAGACATTTTCAGAAAGATGTTTCCAGCATGTGAGGTTGCACAACAATTTCAGTGCAGTGAAACCAAAGCCAGGTATTTAGCGACTTTTGGAATTGCACCGTACTTCTCAGAACTATTAACATCCCAGGCCAGAAATGCAAAGGAATACGTTCTTCTGTTTGATGAAACTCTCAATCATCAACTCCAGCAAAAGCAGTTGGACATGCATGTTCGGTTTTGGGATGGAAATGAGGTAAAAACTCATTATTTGATTTCACGATTCCTGGGACATGCCACAGCTGATGTCCTGTATACTGAACTTGAAGATTGCTGCAGCATTGTGGGGAAATCAGGAATTTTGCAGTTATCAATGGATGGCCCCAATGTCAACTGGGCTACTTATGACAAGCTGAAAGATGACATAGAGAAGGAGACAGGAAAAGGCCTGTACAACATTGGCAGCTGTGGGTTGCACATTGTGCTAATGCATTTAGGTCTGCCTACAACACACAAGGCTGGGACATTGAACATAAATTAAACTCTCTTTACTGGATGTTTAAGGACTCACCAGCTCGGAGAGAGGACTTCACACAGCTGACCGGATGTTCCGTTTTTCCAAAGAAATTCTGTTCTCACAGATGGCTTGAAAATGTGAGCGTTTGCAATAGAGCGTTGGAAATGTGGCCTCATGTTATCACATTTGTGAATGAAGTTGTGAAAAAAAACAAATGCCCACAGACAAAGTCATTCAGTGAGGTGAGAGCCAGCTGCAGTGATCCATTGTTCATGGTGCGCTTGAACATCTTCATCTCTGTTGCCAGCCTCATTGAACCTTTCCTGACCAAGTATCAGACTGACAAGCCCATGCTGCCATTTTTGGCTGAAGACCTGAAATTGTTGGTGATGAACATTCTGGAGAGGTTCATGAAGTCAGAGGTTGTTAAAAGAGTGGAAAGTGTTGGAAGTATGTTAAGGGAGATCAAGGATATTTCGGACAGTAAACTGCATTTGGACATTGCAAACATTAATTGTGGATACATTCCAAACAGAGATCTTAAGGATCTCAGGAGAAAGGGAACAATTTCAGAAACAGACTATGCGAGAATCAAGCTTGATACCAAGAGGTTTCTGATCCAGCTTGTGACAAAACTGCTTGAAAAAGCCCCTATTCGCTATGGCCTTGTTCGCTTTCTTGATTGGTTGAAACCAGCTCAGATTGTGGCAAGCAAAACAGCAGCAAAACAGAACTTGATGAAATGCCTGGATTATATGGTGGACAGAGGAAGCATACAGAAAAACGACTGCGACAGTATCCTCAGCAACTATGGAGACTTTGCTTCTGAGATGGCAGGAAATGAACATGTTCTGTCATTTGACAGAGATAGAGACAGACTTGATACATTCTTCTTCTCTGTCCTGTCAGCTCGCAAGGAGTGGAAGAATCTTTGGAATGTTGTCAGAAAAGTGCTGGTTTTGTCCCATGGTCAGGCATCAGTTGAGAGAGGCTTCTCTGTTAACAAGGAGGTTGCAGCTGACAACATGAAACAGAGGACTGTCACAGCTCTAAGAATAATTGCTGATCATTTGTCCAGTGTTGGGGGTGCAAGCGAAGTGACAATCACCAAAAAACTTCTTGCTTATGCAGCCAGTGCTAAATCAAGGTACAATTCGTATTTGGCAGAACAGAGAGAAGAACAGGAGAAAAAAGAGGCTGCAGGGAAGAGAAAGGCAATGCTTGATGAACTTGAAGAGGTGAAAGCAAAGAAGAGAAAACTGGAAATTTGTGTCAAAGACCTGCTTAAGTCTGCTGATGAGTTTGCTGAGAAAGCAGAAAGAACACAAAACTTCACCTTCATAGCAAAGTCAAATGCTCTCCGTAGATCTGCTAAGGACAAGACAGCTGAAGTTTCTGTTCTTGAGGCCCAGATAAATGAGAAAGTGGAAGAAATCAAAAAGTAAAACTGGGGTCAAGATACATTTTCAGGTGTGAATGGATTGTGTAAATTTTACATTACGTCTAAATGGCTACTCTTTGCATGGTAAAGGAACTGTGACTGTTAAATGATAGTGTGATTCAAGTGCTGGCAGTGTGAGCAAAGAAGAGGAAACTGGAAATTTGTGTGAAAGACCTGCTCAAGTCTGATCAATGAGAAAGTGGAAGAAATCAAAAAGTAAAACTGGGATCAAGATACATTTTCAGGTGTGAGTGAGAATTGTGTAAATTTTAAAATTACATCTAATGGTAAAGGAACTGTGACTGAATGATAGTGTGATTCAAGTGCTGGCAGTGTGACCATGATTCATTGATTGGTAAGTGAATTGTTCATTCTGTTGTGTTCACTTGCATTTGTGTGCATGCGAGTGTGTGTGTATATAATGTGTGTGTGTGTGTGTGTGTGAAGCCTGCATATATAATATGAAGGTTGAGGGGTGCCGGGTGAGTGGGAGGTGAGATTGGGGGGGTGGGTTTAGTCCTGGAAAAATATTGCTGAGGTCTTGAAAAGGTATGGAAAAAGTATGGAATTTTGTTCTGACTAATTGGTATGAACCCTGGATCCAATATATGCAGGACACCACATACTAAGCCCCTTACTGATGATAAGAACTGCTGAGCAACGGAGCCAGCATGAATGCGCTGTCCCCCTGGAGGTCACCAACAGATCCGTCCAATAACAGTACCCATGAAGTGGCCAATACTAGCGACAGTGATGGAACCAAAGCAAGGGTGTAGGCATGAAAAGATTGTTTTTTTTTGTTTTTTTTTAAGCGTACGCAGGCTGATACTCCAGGGACACTCCCTGTATAGACAGGCAAGGATTCATCCCATCTACTCAACAAAGGGAGTGCAGTTTTGTGTGTATGACTGTCTTTTTTTTTTTTATCCCACCATTAAGGCAGACATACTCCAGCTGCAGGGAAGGTGCATGCTATGTGTAACGTGTCATCCATACCAACGGCCAAATTGGCCTTCTCTTCCAAAAGTTGGTGATGGGTTCACCAAGATTACAAGTCCAGCGCTCTACCACTGAGCTATCCTGGCCCCCCGAAAAGGTAGTTAAAACTGATGTCATCAAGAAAACAGGATATAAAAGGCCACAGAATTCGAGATTCATTTTTTCATATTGATGGATGACCATGATGAAGGTAATGTTACAGATTTCCATTCATGGCTGAGACTGTTTTTTTTTTTTTTTTTTTTTTTTTTGGGCTGTCCCAACCTCTGCGCCACCTCAGAGGCAGTGCCCCACCGCCATTCGACACCGTCCACACACAGCCGGTCGGCCGCGCAGCCGCACGCAATCCACGGAGCAGTCATGTCAATCGCAAAGAACCACGAGAACACTGCACTGCGCCGAGTCACTTCGGTGGTGTTCAGTGGCGCCTGTTCTGATTAACATACCAGGACACCACCTACTAAGCCCTACTGACGACAAAATTGCTTAGTCGCGGGCGGCGTGAGGAGCCTCCTCCGAGGCGCCACACGTCCGTCCAACGCAGCTCCATGGACTCGCGATACGTGACCGACGGAACCAAACAGGCCAGACTGGAGAGATACGAATAGGTCACAGAGAGGCATGAAGGCACAGAATTTGAGACATTTTTTTTTTTTTTATGTGATCGATGAAATGAGATGTAATGTCTACGATTCCATTTCGGTCTGAGACTACATGACAGGGCTGTACTCTACGCTTCCTTCATATATATCCCGGCGTCAACAGCCCGAGAGTACAGCACTCATGTGTCAGAAATTTGAGAACACTCTCAACGATCATTAAGTGGATGAAACTCGACTGTGTGGTCCAGTCTTCCAACTGAGTCCGCACACTCAACTGGGTAGGAGCCGTCGGACAGAAAAAAGCCACATGAACTTCTGATGGGATTCGAACCCACGACCTCCCAGCGGAGTCGCGGCGCTGACACTTCGCACGGCGCTGGTTGGCTGAGACTGTTTGACAGGGCTTTACCCTTTAAACAGTCTTTCTTAAACTTACTGACCGGGTGAAATTGTTGTGAAAGACAGCGCAGTGTTGAACATCAGAGTCCAAACTGAATAAAATTTGTAAAACACTTCAAAAGGAATTGAAACAGAAGAAAATTACTGTCAGTAATACAGCAAATAATTGACCATTATTTAAACTGAGACTGTGATTGCATTCATCTGACAACAAAGACGGGCACTAGTTCATCAGCTTGAACTCGTTGGTGAGAGTGTTCGTGAATGTTATGAATCCGTTAAGGTATCCATATTCTGTCTTCAGGGATGATGTGTAAACACAAACCAGGCAGCATATGCTTTAATCTTGTACCCATTGCGCTGGAATATGATTGCTTACTCTTCACAAAAAGACGGAATGGGATTAAATGTGCATGCAACTTTTTTTTACATGCATGCATTAATCCGCAGGATGTTGGTTTAATATTTAAGTCCAAAGAGAAAATCTCTTCTGGTTGGGCTACTTCAGGTGGAAGTCAAATCCCGGTCCATGGAACAAGAATCTGTACTCTACCCACAAAATCAACCATGCATCCTTAGGATGGATTGATGTGGCACATTTTGACCTCAACCATTTTAAAGTTGGTCAATTGTGTGCAGGATACTCAACCAAAGGACAAAAAGCATTTCCCAACTGTTTATGTTGGATTTCCTAGATTTTCGTAATGAGAGACAGGCAACTGTCGGCAAAGCTTTTTAGAATGACTGGCTTTAGAGTTTTCACTCTATCCGTTGTCACTGGTATTTAAAACACAAAGTGAGCCACATGTACCTGGTAGAGTTTCATATGGTAGGACAGAATCACTTTCCTGAAGAAGTGATTCTTAATATTATCGTCAACTCCGAGAAACACTGCTAGTCAGTAAATGCTTGCTTATGAAAGACAGAGGTTGGAGTCAACAAAGAAAGACAACCACACTCACACTCGGCTGCATACACAAGGAGGCACACTACCAGAGATGTGCTACATGAAGCTCAGATAGAAGTACATGCATTTTTGTATGCACACACAAATACATGCAGGCACACACACACATTTGAAAACATAAACGAAGGCTGGGGACATGGTAGGATTCAAATTCATATTTTGGACCCGTGGGAGTCCCATTACCAGCATTTGTGAGACATTCCAGACAGACCACCTGGAGTATATTTTAGCAAACCCAAAACATCTTCCTGGTGCCTTCATTACAACGTGTGGTGTTCTGTGTTGCTTTTTTTAAATGCACAATGATTAAACAGTGTATACTACTGCACAAAATATTTCAAAGAAAATAAGGATGCATTTATTAACTGACTCACTGATTTGTTGATGACTGCACAGGAAATGACTAATATGATTTATGGAAACTGTCATTGATGTGCAAAAAGTTAGCATACATGCAAACTATTTACAAGTAATACATGCATCATTTGAACAAAATGTAGTGCAAAAATAATAGTTGCGCAGGCACTTTCTTTAATGAAAAGGCAAAGTTGAACATCATGATGGTAGAATAACAATCGACATGTAATTAAAACCTCCATATATACTGAAAGATAAGGAAAATATAGATATCAAATATCTAAATGCACACGTTCCAAGTATATAAACTTCCAAATATGTATCCAAGCATATGGCTGAAAATAATACATGTACATGCACCATCACTGAATAAACACACACTTTGTGAAAAAAAAAATGACAGAGAAAAAACAACAGTAGTAACTATTGCAGCTTTAATATTGTGTACATGAAATGGTAGTAAATATCAAGGCTGTAAATGTTATGCACATGAAATGAGATTGTACTCAACAGCAGGGCCATTTAAACTGATATGACCAAAAAAAATTGGTTCAGAAGTCCGCAGGACACACAAAAACCTAGGTAACTAACGTTAACTGAAATCTGAAAGAGTTTAATTTCAGCACTGCTTTGGGAGTCATCTAAAAGTTCAGTATTATCTTTGTTTACAAGAATAATCAGGAAACAATAACAGTTGACCTCATTAATACTTTCTGTCATATCACATCCTATGTCAATCAAACTGTCTATTCATGATTCATTTCGAATAATTACCCTCTAAAATCTCATGAGAACTCTTAAAAATCTTCAAGTGGATTCCCAGGAGCTCTGTTAGTAAACCAACAACCAACAACAGGAAACACTCATCAGTGAATATATTCAAAAATGATATAACTTTCACCCCAACACACAATGTCAGCTGTATAGTAAATATATGGCCCATACCATTCAGAGACAAATTTACTGGACAGTATAATAGGCAGTGTATGAATACACATTTCTAGGACGGTTACCTGTTTTGCACACTGGCTCAATTTCTTTATCCTGGCCATCCTCCAATATATCAAGTAACTTGAACTTCAGAATGAAACTGATCTTGCAGGAAATTGTGTGATTCTGATTTACTAACCTTACCTGATTAGCATTCTTAGTGTCAATATTTCAACTTTAATCGTAAGTGATGAAACCATGACCTGTCAAAAAGCTAGAAAATGCTATAGATGGCTGAAAAATTCTGATCCACATTGTCCTATTAAGTTCAGTGTTTCTACCACTTGTTGGGACTAAGAAAACACCCACACTGAAGTTTGTCCTGTCCTGACTATACACAAGTCACGCACTGATAACAAATCCCGAGAGTTACAAAGATTCACTTTGTTCACTGTCACAAATACCTAATGACTGGAAGTGTGTGAACTTAAGCAATGAGATCAAGTCAACTGACTTTTCAATGGTCAATCAAGATATGAACACAGCTGTTTGATCTGTTTCATGTTGTTCTTTGAGCAAGTTTCACTCAGAATGACGGATTCTGTTGAAGTATTGTGACTCATTTCTTTTTCTTTTCTTTTTTTTTTTTCATTACACCTGTGAACAAACTGATCTGCGTAATCAACCTGTTTCCGTTGTCCATACATGTGCATGTCTGTGTGTGTGCATGCGTATTTGCATGCATGTTGGAGTCTGTGGTAAACAAAGTTGTCATTTTTCTCAGCTATTACAGTGGCTAATGTACTTAAACTTACTGGGATGATAAACATTGATATGACTTTCATAGACATTCCCTGCATGAAGCTATCACTAGTAGGTAAATTGCCAGAAATGTGCAGTTAATATCTTCGGCAGTATTTTCCAAGTGATCTTTGTAACCACTCTGTTTCTGTTGTCCATGTGTGTGTGTATGCATGTGTATGTGCATTTATGTCTGTGCATGTCTGTGTCCATTGTAAACTTAAAAGTTTGCGTTTTCTCCATTATTACAAAGGCTGATCTAACTACACTTAGTACAATGATAAACACTGATGAGATTTTTCCAGCTATTTCCTGCACGAAGGTATCATCAGATGATAAATGCTAGAAATCTGTAACTAACATTGTTGGCAATATTACAGAGTTTACACTGTATAGTATATGGTACAATTACTGCTTTTTACACAGATAAAATACATGTTAAATATTATTTTTGTTCTAAAACAACAGCATGTGTAACATTGCATACCATCAAGATCAAGCCATTTATTGCGGTTTCTACCAAGCAGAAATGCTGATGTAAGTACTAATAGGCCATATACAGATAATCTTGCCAAACATAGCTGAGTATATCACTTATCAAACAAATAAAACTGCTTACTTTCAACAATAACAGATATCTACAAAAACTGTTTCAATGCATTGTAAATCTTACATTGCTGCCAACATGAAAGAAAATGAATGCAATCATTGGGAAAATCGAAGAAGGATGCATCAAATAAATTAAGGTCGTTGCATGCAAACAATAATGCCATTCATAACAACATTTTTGACTCCGCATCTTTGAAATATCTCGGCCCCAAACGGCAGCTCTCAGTCAAGGAAAAGAGAACTGCAAGCAGAATGTTGACCAATACTCAGTCAAGGAAAAGAGAACTGCAAGCAGAATGCTGACCAATACTCGGTCAAGGAAAAGAGAACTGCAAGCAGAATGTTGACCAATACTCGGTCAAATTCTTTTCATTCCTATGAACTGAGGATACCACACAGTCTTTCCCTGCTCCCCCCCCCCCCCCCCACCCCCCTCATCCATCCATCCCACTCCATTCTTTATAGCGGAGAAGAGTGAAGTGGGAAGGGAGCACTGAAACCTGAGTAAGAATGACAAGTTACAGTGCGAAAGAAGTCGGCCTTACTCTTTGGGAAAAGGAGGGGGAGGAGGAGTTGTAACAAAACAGTACAGTTATACCAGCAGAGGGCATTTGTCAGTGGTTTAAGACAACTGGGGAAAAGGCTAACCATAGTGCAAGTACAACATGACCAAAGGCCTGTTTTACCATGCTCTGCTGTTTTTTGGTTTCTTTTCCATCTGCAAATTTCTTTATTGTTCTCACAGAGAAAACAAGCATGTGTGAAAACATGCATGCATATGTGTGTGTGTGTGTGCATGTGCACATGCCAATGAAAATTGTGTGCGTATATATATTTGTGTGTGTGTGTGTGCATCTGTATGTGCGTTTCAAAATTGCCATGGTGTTGGATACTCTTGCCATGCGAGATTAATTAGACAAAATCGCCTCTCGTCTTTAAATTAGCAGGGGGAGGAGGGGGTTGGGGGGGGGGGGGGGGCGCAGCAACTTTGCTGCTAGCATGTTACTTGGTTGACGCGCTACCTGATATGCAGATCTTCCCTCTTGCTTCGATCTTCCTTATACATCTCCCTTCAAACTCCCTTTTGGAGACGAGAAGAGTCTTTAAAAATACCTCACAATGGACAAGACCTGTGAAAATGGAGCTTTGCTGTGGCTGACAAATCTTTAAAAAGAAATGAGTAGACTGCTCCACCTTTCTTCTTGTTTCATTGAGGAAGGTCTGCTTGTTAGTGATAAACTCTCCTAACCATGGTTATCAATGTATGAAATGCCCCTGCTGAGCTGTTTGAGGTAGAGATAGTATAGAAAACAGGCACCTGCACAGGCCCCTGCTTAATAACCAACACATACTACTGAAATAAGTTTTACTGAAATAAATGTAATAAATGTCACAAAGTTCTAAAAGTCAAAAGAAAAATAAGATTAACTGGAAGAATATATTACAGGTCGTTTATGCAAACTGTGACTTTGAGAAGTTAAACTAACCACACAATTATCAAAAATGTCTGGGAACATGTACGAATGTAAAAACAGACAGTGATGAAATCAAAAGACAAGCATTGAAAGCAGTCTTGTTACATGATGCACAAGTCAGATTACTGCAAAGACTAGATTACTTTGAATGCTGTTTTGGCTATTATTATGTTTGATGTTTTTGCTGAAAGTGTATAAAACATCCACCCACACTTCAGCTCTTTGGCAAGAATCAGAATGTTCTGCAGAGATTCATGAAAATAACAATGTATTTAACAAATCCATTTGTGTAGTATTACCACTGATGGCAGAAGAGGAAGATGTCAATAAAAAAAAATGTAAATGATAAAACAATAATAATGAAGACAAAGTATGATATAGCAGTAGTATTAGCAGTAATTAAACAGTATTTCCACAATACGTACTGCGGTTGATGATGACACAGCAATGATGACTGGGAACAACAGGCCATAATCTTTTTTGCTTTCAGAATATTATGTCGCCTTCAACTAAGTACATCACAAGCAACACCGTAAGCCATATCCACAAAGGAATCCCCACCCCTAACGCCACCTTCATCCAGCAACATGATCTCTTCCCCTCTTTGACAGCTCCAGATAACACGCCTGCATTGCGCTTCTGTTTGGCCTCCCATGCATGATGCACCGCAAAAGCTCCGAAGAACAGACAGCAGACGGCAGAAAGGTAGGACAGGCAAACGAGCTGGGTGGTCGTCTTAAACGGGCGTGGCAGCAGCTCCTGGGAGAGAACAGCAAATCATAACAACGATTATAAAAGAACTGTTGTTTTGAATAAACTTCATGTACCATGGTTTCATCATAAGATTTCAAATCCATCACAGAGCCTTTGATACATGTATCAGGGTTTCCACTGAGGGAAAACAAAAATCACTGAAATTCTTAGGGGCTGAGGCAGGCATGCCTCTCACCCGTAGCCCACCCCAGCCTGAAAATGTTTGAAACTTGCTTTAAGAATGGAGCAGTGTGACACAGATCTGAGCATAGGGTGGTGTCAATATCTTTTACTTTTGCACCTGCAGCATCTAGTTGACACACGACTTCTGAGCAGGACATCATTTTGCCTTTGACTTGGTAGACAAAATGGTGACTGCCCACTCCCACAAAGAAGCTTACACAAGATTTTCATGGCATCAGTGTCGTCTGCCAGCATACCAAGAATAGGACCAGTGCTCTGCAGATTCCTCTGCCACTTTTTCGTTCTTCCCTGATTTTTCTTTCCTGTAAGTTCAGTGTGTGTGTGGTGTGTGTGTGTGGTGTTTTTTTGGTGATGATGGTGGGTCCCCCCTCCCACACCCCCCACTTCTCATTTTCAGTGAAATCTGTGAATTCTGGAGATGGCAGCCTTGATCTATGCTATGAAGCCTTCCTGTCATAAAACCTGGTGTGAAGTTGTTGGAAACTTGAGCCACCAAAGTACACACATTCAGCAAAACAACCATCTTGCAAATCAATCAAGTATGTGTGGATATATGTATGGCAATATCCAAAAATACCACCTATGACTAATTTGATCATCTAATTTTGATCATAAAGTAACGGGTTTTGCTCCCAAGGTGAAACAACTGCATGTCAATATCACCGAACTAGTGCTGCCTGTGGCACCACTTCACTTAGCACATATGCAGATATGAGGCACAGCACAAACAAACTGAGCACCATCAGGAGATTCATTAGGAATTGCAGGCATGTCAGTGTTCCCTCTCTGCATATAATTATTTCCTATTTACTTGTGGCTTATCTTTTTTTGTTGAAACGTTTCTAGTTCTAAAACTTTGACAAGAAGATACTAGTATTGTTTCCTTTTTTTTTTTTTTACTTCATGGTTTTAAACATGCACCTGGCATGTCAGTTGTATTTTTTCAACTGATTTCGTTTTTTCAAAACCTGATTTGTTTTCTTTCTTTCTTTTCTTTTGTTTTTTTACTATGCTGAAATTCTTCAAAACACCAGCCGCCATGGCGAAGTGGTTAGCGTCGCGGACTCCCGGCTGGGAGGTCGTGGGTTCGAATCCCATCAGAGTCATGTGGGTTTTTCTGCCCCGACCGGCTCCTACCCAGAGTTGAGTTTGCTGCGGACTCAGTTGGGAAGACTGGGACCACACAGTCGAGCTTCATCCACTTAATGGATGCGTTTCTGAGAGTGTTGCTCAAATTTTCTGACCAACACTGCAGGTGCCTGTATCTCTCGGGCCTGGTTGACGGCGGGATATATTATGAAAGGAAGCGTAGAGTACAGCCCTGTCATGTAGTCTCAGACCGAAATGGAAATCCGTAGCATCATCTTAATCATCCTCATTCTCATCGATCAGCATTAAAAAAAAATGTCTCAAGTTCTGTGGCCCTTCATGCCCTGCTCTCATGGTGACCTCAATTTCGATGTCCTCTCCGCGTCTGTGGCCTTGGTTTGGTTCCGTCGGGGTCACCAGTATCGGCGAGTCCATGGGGGATGTCGTTGGACGGACGTGGTGGCGCCCTCTGGAGGGAGAGCTCACTCACGCCGGCTCCGCGACTAAGCAATTATTGTCGTCAGTGGGGGGCTTAGTAGGTGGTGTCCTGCGTATGTTAGATCAGAACAGGCGCCACTGAACACCACCGAAGTGACTCGGCAGCAGTGCAGTATCTCCTCTGGTGGGTTGCCTCTTGACGACTTGACATTGACTGCCCCCTGTGGGTTGCCGGTGCCGGGGCTGCGGCGGGGCCGACCGGGCTGTCGCTGTGGAGAGGATGTCGGAATGAGCGGCGTGGGTGCACTGCCTCTGAGGTGGTGCAGAGGTTGGGACAGCAAAAAAAAAAAAAAAAAAGGAATTCTTCAAAACATTATCCCCACTCCCCGATGCTTTTTTTCTCCCACTCATAACATCTGAATGAAAACTTGTTGAAAATACATTTGAACGCAGTAAATCTGTTACTTTACAATGTGAAACTGGTGCTTTAGAGCAGTGCCCGTTGTTTGTTAGCCCCTTCCATTCCATGTTCCACCCCTCCCCTCCACAGTTATAAATTTCACCTCTTGCTTACTTTCACAAAGTTGGTATTCCTGATTCATGGAGAGTTATGAATAACAGTCACAGATTTCAATTCATCCAGAGGTTTGCATAGTTTTCATGTGAATTACAGTTAAAATAATCAAATTGTAAACCTTCACACACACACACACACACACACACACACACACATATATATATATATATATATATATATATATATATGAAGGAACAATGTTAATATGAATTCTCTGTTTATACACTGAAATGATGGATGATGCAATTGAAGTGGAAAAAAAAAATCTGTTATCACATTCACAATTACATACAACACATACACAGTACAATAAGAGAGAACAACTTAAGTGGATAGAATTGTGTCACACTCCATATTTGTGACATCTGAAGAAGATAAATTATATTCATTGAAAAGGTACTTGTACACTTTGTATTGTGTATTAAAAGAGCACCACTTTGCGCTCAGTTTGTGTGTTCATTTGTATTTTGGCTTGTTCAAAACTGACTGATTTGATGGTAAAACAGAATTTATATAAGAAAATTATCTTTGCTGTCTAAGAACGTTGTAAACTGGAAATCAGCTGCCGCAACTGTCCCCCACTCCAATCCTTAAAAATGTCACTTTTTTCTGTCTATCCATATATCCCTTCATTGTTTCAATTCTGCTGTTCATATTATTCCAACCTCCTCAATCTTTCTGAAAACTAAGCCAATCAATTTCTATGGCAAAACAAAAAAGTAACTTAAAAAAAAACTTTTTTCTTAAACATTCTGATTACTCTTTCAGTGCTTTTACATTAAAGCATGTATGTCCCAAAGAACAGACAGTGACCTTCCTTCATTTGCACAGGTCATCAAGGCAAAAACAACTTACTTCAGAGTTGACACGTCGAACCAAGACAGGCATGGTGTTGGTGTTCTCTCGATCAGGATTGTCTGCAGTATTTCTGTTATGCATCTCAATGGCAAAAGTCCTCACAGGCTGCTCAGAGTTGGAAGGTTCCATAAACCTGCTCAAATCCACCGCTGTATGCTGCTTCTCATCTGCATTGTTCTGTGCGGTTGCTTCTGCTTCTTTGGCCTTCAAATCTACAGGCGTGTCCGACATGGCGGTGTGTTGTACACAGATCCCCTTTAGGTACTCTACAGACTGGTCTGCCAAAACAGAGCATATTGATGAGTCAAGCATATTAACAGTGACAGTTACAATCATACCACCAAAAAACAAAACAACAACAAAAAAAGAGATAAATAAATAAATGCCATGGATGAATATGCACCCATACATGCATTCAAACCATAAGAACTTGCACGTTTCTTGTTCTTCCAGGCCAAAATGTTATGCTTTTTCTTACTATCCATGTGCCCATCTTCTGTTAAAATTCTTCAATAAACAAAAAAATTAAGTTTAAGCCTTTCTATGATATGGGCATGTGCATACTCGCAATACACAGAAGTGGAATTTTTTTTTCTTTACGTCTGAAGCTTAGATGTGTGCACACCCACATCCTTTGGAAATGAATAACCACCAAGGATGTCCCTGCCATCACTAATGTGTCTTACAGTACAGCTCATGGATGTATGCATACCAAGATGGTAGAGAATGCTTTTTTTTTTTTACTTATACAAAAATAAGTTCAATCTTGCTTGTACAATGGATTTTTTTTTTTTTTTTTTTTTTTTTGGGGGGGGGGGTACCTTTTTTCTGTACTTTTTTTCTTAACTTACAGAGAGTTGTGGAACGATCTGCCAGATCACACTGCCACCACTGGAATGCTCAACTTTTCAAACATTTGTTAAAAGTGTCACTAGAAGTATTACAGCTTTCTGATAAATTGCACATGCAGAGGATGCTTGCCTTTACGTTAGCAACTGCGTACAATGAAAACAGCAATGAACCAGTCAGACACA
Source organism: Conus canariensis (assembly GCA_033310375.1). Classification (NCBI taxonomy): domain Eukaryota; kingdom Metazoa; phylum Mollusca; class Gastropoda; order Neogastropoda; family Conidae; genus Conus; species Conus canariensis. Next base: position 25,344,167 of record CM065727.1, read on the forward strand.
CATACATGCATGTTAAAATAAAAAAATATTATCACCTTCAACTCTGTATATTAAAGCAAAAGACTGATAACAAGCCTATAAGCCAATCATTGATATGATATATGATATGACGTGTTTCCAAGCTTTTAGTCTAGTCATAGTCTTCATCTTGCAAAACATACGTTATTTACTCATACTCAGCGCTAATAACCAACCATCTTCTGGTACAGCAGAAATGAGGTCACACCACTAGCGACCATGATTATAAGTGTTTTAACTTTTCAATTGCCCTACCTAGTACTTTAGTATGCTTATTGAGTTATTCTTCTTCGTCTTCCACCGGGCAGCTACCACGAATAATCCTGATCCCAACTACTGTTGAAGATAAAAATGAGATTGGCTAGTGAGCTATCGATTTTATGTGTATGTCTGTGTCGTGAGCACAGGTTACGCAAGGTTACACAAAATTGCGAAAACAGGTTTCGCAAGCTCTTGCTTTTCTCGGAAGTTGTTGCTTTTCCATGGGAATGGTCCATGCTATGGCTCCATTACATTCAACTGGTCCTTTGTTTGACCGACTTCCTCAAATGAAAAAAAAAAATTGAAAAGAAAGGTTATTAATTCCGCAAAACAATATAAGCAATCACAGGACAAAAGCACGATGCATTTCGACGTCTTGGTCGAGTCATTCTTTGTTTTTATTGTCCTAAATGTTGTTTGCTTTTGCTTGAAGAAGACCCGAGAGGGTCAAATTGCATCGTGGGTTGTACTGTAATCTGTTTGTATTGTTTTGCGGAACTAATAACCTTTCTTTTTAAAATTTGCTTCAATTTCCGCCTTCAGTCACCTCGCTTCGAAACTTCCTCAACAACAAAAATATGGTTCGCCTAGGTGTGACTTGTTTGTTCAACATTACGCAGAAACAACGGAATAAAGTTAACGTGAGTGGAATGTGACCCAAACCTGATCTCACTCAATTCTGTGGCTGATCCGTTGTGCGGGCTGACCTGGATCTGTATGGGTAATTAAGCTTTGCAGCTGTGAACCGACTGGTGCGAATGCACGTCAAGCAAAATCACAGAGGCTACATGAAATGAGGCAGTGAACAATAACAAGAAACAATAAACAAAGTAGGGTAACTCTTGCTCCCATAAGCTCACACAGGCTAAACAAATTTACTGAGCGGAATTTGGCCCTGTTTTAGTTGCCGTACTATACTAGTGCTCTGTTTGTTGTTGATCTAGATCAAAGACCAAAAGATCAGTTCGATCTTGGGGAACGCTCTCCTGGCTCTTTGTTCTGAGTGCTCGAGTTCAGGTCATCATAGTCTGGAGGTCGTTGCTCCAAACTGTGTGAAAGTGTCACGACAGTGTCTGACAACTGTGAAGGCCAGAAACGAAACAACATTTTGGTGAGCGTGGGGGCACAGGAAGGAGGGGGTGCGGGGGGAGGGGGGGGGGGGGGATTGCAAATCTCTTGACTCAAATCGTACGAAAATAACCTCAAACTGTAAGTAGTGCAGTCGCCTATCCCACGAAGGTCTTGGTACAGGCCGTATGGAAGCTAACAAGACACGATGTAAGGGTTCTTTCGGGCCGATTTGATGGCAAAAGATACTCCAGCGCAAAAGAAATGGACACGAATATGAAGACATTTACAATATTATATGATAATAATTGATTCTATGTCTTAGACTTGAACAGTGTTAGAGCCCATTTAAAGGACTGTTCCCTGGTCCCTCTACCTTTGCGTTCAGAACGCTCAATTACAGAATTGTATCAATTTTGACAAGCAGGAGAGTACGATGTTGGCATGATGTGAAAAGCAGAAAACTATCAACAAACTATCCGCAGTATTAAAAAAAAAAAAAATCACTAACGAGAGGTCATACAATGGGCCTTTTTGCAAATACCTAGCAGGTAAGCACACATTTTTCTTTTATATTACAGGATAATTACTGTCTGGAATGATTTCTCTATTGTCAAAGCAGTAAAATTGGAAAAAGGAAGATTTTTATACGTCAGCATTTCATTTAAGGTAAAGTGAAGGGAAAATATAAGGGGGAAAAAAGATGTAGCAGCTACCAAAACTCTCAAGGTTGATCAGATCATGGCCAAACAGTTGCTGAAAATCATGACCCTCTGACAAGGACCTTGCTTATAATCCATCCTTAACATGGCAGATGAAGGACATGCTTGACTTTGAGAATATTAGATTTCACATTGACAGCACAAGCAGAGATCATACAGTTGGACAACAAATCCAGAGTGATATGATGTGCTGAAGCTCTGTGGAAGTGGACTTCAAATTGTCGCTAGTTGACAGCTTCCTCATGTCAGGGTACAATGATTAAAGTTTCACATCAAAATGACATTTCATTTACGGTGAATTTCTATTCAGGTAAAATGCTGACAACTGTTGCATGCAAGGCAAAATACACGTACCCATGGACCCCCTACACACACACACACACACACACACACACACACACACACACACACACACACACACACAGGTGCGTGTGTGTCTGAGAGAGAGAGAGAGAGGGACACATTAAAATTATGCCTGATGAACGACTAAGGATATCGCAAAAGGATGAATGAATGACGGGGAAAAGTTAAAACAATAAATTAAGTAAACCAAGAAAATGGTGAACGATGGATGGGATGAAAAAGGCGAGAATGTGAACATGAACAAATTTTGTGCCAAATAGAATATGAACTGATGCAGCGAACGACCCAGAAGGCTGGAGAACGAATGACGAATGACGGTCGAGAGGTGAACTGGAAATAGCTCAGGTGACTGAGAAATGTGTAGAGAAACACAACCCCATAAACAAGATGATAGCCAAAAACCGGAGAATGCAAAATAAAGGTGGATTGAACGACAAGGTGATGACTGAAAATCCTAGACAACATCGGCACAGAGAAAGCTTTTTAATACCTAAAAAAAAAAAAAAAAAAAAATGACCGGACAGAAGCAAATAAAAATCAGCATTCAGGACATAGACTACACGGGAAGAAAACATCGTGAGAAGATGGACTGAATATTGCTCTGGTCTGAATTCAACAACAACAGGAAAGAAGGCTGTGGTGTAGCCTACTAACAGT
>CM065727.1:25349755-25387255 GCA_033310375.1 Conus canariensis
ACCCACCTACTCCTCCTGCGTCCTCCCTTAACCCCTTTCCCCACTCCTCTCCCTCACCGCGGCTCTCAACCGATTTAAAACAAACTCGGGTAACTCAGGCTGGCAGAATTTCATTTCTCGCATCATCGCACTTTCTCAGAGCCAACCAAGAGAGGAGGAGAGAAGTTTACACATAATTCTCTGATTTCCGTTCTCTGGCCTTCCCCCTTATTATGAATACTAAAGTTCTGCGTCTATATATCCATTCAAAAGATATAAGCAACATGTACTGAGCATCTATGAATGCCTGCCAAGAAAAGTAGGATTCCCGCCCGAGACAGGGAACTAAGACTCGGGGCTGGTGCTACATAGACCAGAGGTGTACTTCCGCTGTCCTTTGCAAATTTTGCTGTAGATTGAACCTCAGGAGAGAGTTCCGTCACATTCTATGGGATTTCATGTGGTTTGTTTGGGGTGATGCTGGTTGCTCACAAACATGACAGCCCCTTAACCCTTGCTCTCGCACTTAGCTCCGCCCTCTCCCTCTCACCTACTCTTCTTACAGATCTGCAAACTGCTTTAAGGTCAGACTTGCAGGATTTCCGTTCTACCCCCTTCACATTTGGGTACAAGCATCAACTCATCACAGGAAAACTCGGCATCAGTTATCAGGAATCGCTCAGTGACACTGAAAGATATTTTGCATTGGAGAGGAGGGGGTGGGAGAGGGGAAGTCTGAACTAATACCACTGCATTTTCCTTCTTTTTTTTTTATTATAACAGAGGGGGTGGGGGGATGAAAGACAGTTGATATTTTTGTGAAAGGTGGGGGTGGAATGGAAGTGGGGGTCCTTGAATTGTCTCCAAAATTGATGAGGGGGAGTAGGAGAAGTATTTGACGTAAACTATCTTTCTTGAGAGTCCCCATTGGTATCTTTCACATAGATCCCATGAAATTTTGAAAGCCAAAAAAATTTACAAAATAGTCTAGATGTCTCATGAGCAGATCTTGAAAAAATTCAACTTGTTAAAAGTAAAAAAAAAATCATGATAGAATGGCAATGTTTTTACTGTTAGCTTAAAACGACATTACAAAGTTTAACTTCTTTCTGTAACTGATAAACTGATCAAACACGCACCTGCGCATGTGTATATTACATGTGAAAAATTACAAAGCACAATAATAACAAAATAATAAGTAACTGTTATTTTAAAAAAATCATACTGACATGGTTGAAAGATGTTAATGTACTTGAAAAAAGTCCAAATTACCATAGAACAATCTGTCAACAAAATGACTTCTAAGAGACGCGTTTGGAATACCTAACAACACAGCATCAATACAATCTGTATCCTGCTAAAATTGTGTACTAAAGTGCTGGAAGAGCAAGTCACTTTCTTTTTTGTTTGTTTGTTTTTGTTTGTTTGTTGTTTGTTTCAGTTGATTATGTTCTGAGTTTTTAAGACTAACGAAATACCAATAAATATTAAATAGCAAACAAGTAGGGTAACTTTAGCTCCCATGAGTTGTCCTACTTTGTTATTTATTGTTAACTGTTTCCCGTCTCACTTTAGATTCCTTTCATAGCAAGATACAAGTTTGCCACATGAATTCTTCGTGACATTTGTGTAATGTCATGAAGCGGGTATAGGGGAGGAGGGCACAAGCCAGCGCAGTCCATGACTGGGTCTGGAAATATTAACCGAGCAGCTGCAACGAGTCACTGTCCGTCAATGCCATGGACATTGAAGGGGGACTGCCACTCTGTGGCACCGACAGTGAAACCATCTATGGCTTGCCCGAGGAATAGCCTGCCACACTGCTTTAGGTTTATGAATAAAACAACCTAGTTATCATGGACTTGTTTACTTCATTTGAAAAGAAGGAACACAACAAGCTGTTTTTCTCTTATTGTGAGTTGTTTGATCATCGATTTTATGAGTATCACATAAACGCACACACACACACACATGCGCACACACACTCACTCAGACACACACACACACACACACACATGCGCGCACACACACATGGGCATACACTCTCTCTCTCTCTCTCTCTCTCTCTCACACACACACACCTTATCCAAAAAGTAAAAAGTTTATGAGTATAATTTTGCATTTATTTCATTCTGAATATTACAGTTCTTGACAATAATGATGCAATGACATGGACTCAAAATTATTCGTCTTTTCTATCACAAAGCCTCACAACCATAATATTGGAAAATAGGATACATAGTAACATACATATATTACATATATATAGAGAGAGAGAGAGTCCGTGCTTATGCTTTCACACACGGTACTCAAACAGTTACACTACACTGTACATTTGACTGCATTAAACATTGGGGTATCTTGCCGTTGCAGTTATTCCTTTTATTTCTAGGTAAGTTTTTTTGGTCAAGAGGTATGTTGATTTCTGTTCTGCAACTCAGCACTCTGGTCATATGTGCAGAGCACTGTAATGGTTGAACAAAATACATAAAAACAATAACTACATGGGCAATATCTAAATAATATATTGATAAGGTGCTGAAACCCTTTAAAAACACTTATGAGGAAGAAAATCAACATTTTATTGATAATGCAAACAAGTTCAAGACCACGAAAAGCAGTAATGAAGCATACACATAGATAAACAATGAAAGCTTCTTTTTTTTTTTCTTTTTTTTTTTAACCAATGAAAGCTTCTTTTGCTCGTCCTTGTGGACATTTAGCGCCTATCACAGATCAATCCATACATTGCTAAATTATGCAAATGAACTTTAATTCTTAAAATCCGCTTCTAGAAAACAAGGTAAATATAACAACACAGGTGAATCCTTGAAAGTAAAGAGATTCCTAACTAAATCGTCTGTAATGAAAACAAACCAACCAACCAAATTTCAACATAACAACAGACGAGGAACAAAACTAAGAGTTTACAAGACTAAGACAGTAAGAGCGACTGCCTGTTCACTTCAAACTGCTTTACATCTGGTAAAAAAAAAAAAAAATTGAAGTTTCTGGGAGTCACATCATGAACTATTGATAGCAAAGTCTCTTTTTATTTCCCACTACTGGTAATGTATCCTACCATTGTTTATGTGAGGGAATCAGGAATAAATACCCAGGAAAAACATATGGAAATTTACAGATTTCAATTGTAGCTTGAAATAAAGGCTTTTAACCTTAACCTTAAGGACAGAGAATGTCTGAAGAAATAGTTTTTTAAGACAGAAACTACTGCATGACTGTGGATTATGACAGCAATAAAGTAGCCATGACCTTTAATTCAGATATAAACAGGTAGAATTTTACTGTAGTGCAGGTTCTGTCGGCTTCCATAGTGTACTCTCATGATAAAAAATCTTCTATGTTAACCATTCAGGCATGGCACGTTTTTATGAAATGAAGAAAAAATCCACAGAAAGAAAAACACAATTCCACTTTGTCTATTTGTTTTGCTTTTTCAATCTGCACTCAATGCTCTTGAAATGAATGATAAATCAAAGCCACTTAAAATGATCTGCGACATAATAAAACTAATGATGAGTTATTAAGATGGAATTGAGTTTTGAGATCAGAATAAGAAAAAAGGTGTAGAATGATTCATTAATTGTGATTGAAATGAGGAAACGGCATGTGGAGAAAGTCAATTTACATAAAGAAAAACAGACAACTGGCAAATCAGTAATAAAGTACATGGATGTCTGAGGTACAAGAAGATCAATGAAATCACAAGTCTAAATTTGTGGACTGAAAGAGACGATCAAGACACAAACAATAACCATTTTCTGAATATTTCTATCAAAGAATGTTTAGCTGAATTGTTGATGTCACTAATGTCTTCATCAAACAAGTTTTCTTTCTTTCCATTCATCTGCCGAGTTAAAAAAAAGAATTTCAGTTTTATGTCTTCAACAATACACACAAACTCTGCAGAAACACATTTCAATTTTCCACTCTGCATTGCTATATCAACAGGACCCTACATGGTACTAAATATTAGGTCCTAAATATTAGGTCCTTGTAGATTCCACATCTTCTTCCCTATCGATGTACTGGCAACCAGATCATCAGTTGTTACTATGGAAGTTTAACACGCAGACATGGCACATGCATTATTGTACACATATGCACATTCCAAGCTGACTTGTAACATACAATAGCAAAGTCTCTCTCTACAAGAAGCACACAATCACCTCTCTCTTCAACGTCCAATCATTCACCAGTACTCCAAGTCGGAATCTCCCCCATCTTCGCTGGCAGAGCTATCAGAGGAAGAGGGGTATTCACTGTCACCGACAATGGGATACACGTGGTCTGGCCTCTCCATGTGCAGCTCCGACATTTTCAGTCCCAGCTGCTGCAGGAGCAGCTCCATCTGCAGGCAGATCAGGGTGTTCTTGGGCAGTCCCAGCAAGGCCACCAAGGCCGTCAGCACGGTGTCGTTCACCACCAGCCCCATGTACTCCTCGTACACCTCCCTCTGACGCAGGTCCTGGGGCTGGAAGTTCTGGCGGAAGGTGGCCACGGGCAGGATGCACTGCAGGCAGTGGGTGCTGTCCACCAGGCATTGCCGGAACACCTTGCGTGCACACAGCTGCTGCAGGGAACAGCTGGTGCCTCCAAACAGCAGGGGGATCAGCCGTGCCCGGTGCCGTCGAAGGTGAGAGAGTTCAGGCAGGAGGGTGTCAATCAGCTGGACCAGCTCTTCTTCTATCTCAGGCTGGTTGAAGTAACCTGTGCAACAGCCAGCTATCGGTGTCAGGTTGTGTTTGTAATAACATGTCACAATCTCAGAGCTATAGGTAATGTTAATATTAATGTTCCTGTCTCTACTGTGTAAAGTCAAGCATCTGTGCACCTCTTGGACCATTATGTTTTCTCCTCTTCTTATATATTATGCAATTAATTTACTGGATACGTTCCTGATGGTATTCTTGCACAAGTAGCGTTTTCTATGGTGAATATACCAATCTTCAAACGAGTAGATTTTTGCATGAAGTTCATACAAGTGAGTTAGTTCATTTTCTCCTCCTCTTATACATTATGCAATTGAATATGTTTTTTCAACCACTTTGATGTGCATACACCCAGGCATTGTAATATTGGACACACAGTGATTTTTCATTTCTGAATGAAGTAGGCATGTGCACGCATACCCATACTTATACAGGAAAACTGAACAGTAACTTTTTTCTACCTAGTGTGGGTGTGCACATACCCATGCCACTTTTATGGCATTGCCTCTTGATAGCTACAGTAGTGCTTACACTCACATCAGACAGAAAAGCTTAACATTTCTTTGTTACTTTATTATCTTTTTTCTTTTAATACAGAACTTTTACTGGGATGGAAGAGGGAACATGGAGAATGATAAAAAAATCATGCAAGTTCTGTTGGTTTGAATGCATGTCTGGGTGCAGTCACCGACAGCATTCAGAAAAGGCCAAGCTTAATCTACTGGATATCTTCTTTGGAGCACTCTCCCTTGCATTTTCTATGGTGAATGACCCCATTTGAAATCAAGTTGCTGTATGTCTGAAGTTCATGCAATGTGTAAAATCATTTTGCAGCATTGAAACAAAAAGTTAGAGAGATTTTGAACCTACATGGGCACTTGGGTAAGTGCAAACTTTTGCCATGATCTAACCCCACCAAAATCTGTTGTGCATCTCCTCACATATCTTCAGAACTGTCACAAACACACTGATGCTGGAATGTACTTGACTGAACCCTCACTCTCAGCTATACCTTGGAGGTGGTTGCAAGTTTCCAGCCTGATTTGTTTCTATAAGTGACTGTGATGGAACAAATACACCAACCCTAAACCTCTTTATACATGTTATTTTGCTCTCTGGATTAAGGTTTTATCCCTATACGCACCAAATCTGACACGTCCTTCGATGACAATATATTCAATAAGCCTTTTCTTTCATGATGATCCTTGCAATATATCCTTAAACTGTTAAGCGAATATCGAAATATTGAAAAAATATCTAGCAAAGCAAAAGAAAAAATGGGAGGGGGGTATCCTGGATCTGCCCTTTGATCCAGACTCACACCAAAAATCAACAGGTTTGTCTTTTGACCACATTCCACCTTTCCACTAAACTTGGTTAAAATTAATGCAGTATTTTTTGCATAATCTTGCCAACAGACTGAAAAACCAGCCAAACAGATGTGGGTGAAACCATACCCTCAGTGGCAGACGTATAATGTCCGCCAAATACTGTATCTAAAAATGACATACATATGATCGATCAGATGTGAAGAAACAAACTAAAATGGCTCTACTGCAAAGTTTGACAGACCCAAAACAACTATCGCCATTTTTTTGTTCTTTATTTCACACCAACCTGCATCCACAAGATGTCTGAAGGGCTGTGTGGCAGTGGTCAAACAGTGATAGGTGTCTCCCCACATGATTTTCCTCTGCACTGGCCAGCCAGCGTACACAGCAAGCAGTGGGGATACATCCCTGGGAACAACAGAAAATTTGTTTTTAATTAGGAATTGTGAGAATTCTTCTTGCCTTTTATCTTTCTTTTTTTTTTTCATGATTATGACTTCAAATTTGGTAATCATAATACAGTTTCCCTAAACCTGGATGTCAGCTGTTGAAATACCTGATGCAGGTTATTAATTTTTACCTTCCAAGCAGGTTAAGTTAGGAATATCCTGCATGCATTTTCAGTGCCTAAAAGCTGAAGACAGGAAGTTTTGGCTGATAGTAGACTTTCAACTCCAAAGAGAAGACAATCTGATTAATAAAAAACATTGATCATAGTTAGTACCTATGATAAGCATTATATGTCATTGTCATACTGTCGGTCTGCTGTAAATTAACAGCTAAAATATCATTTTAATTCTATAGGCATAAATTTTACTCTTAAAAATGCTACATTTTCATCTGCTACAAGATAATTTTACTTCTTCCATCTCACATCACTCGTCTCTTTCTTCTCACCATTTCTTTTAAGCTGACTGATAAACGTGTGTTTTTCCTCAATGTTTCATAAATCAATATTTCAGCTTGAAAAAAAAAAAGTGTGCTTTGTGACCGGAAAGAGCCTGGAACCGTTTTCACTCTTTCTTTATTGTCCAAGCCTGTCTTGAGTTTCTTTACTGCCCACACAAATGCCACAACAAACTCTCAGACTACAATTCTAGCCCTATTCCGTATGGTTGTGGACAGTTTGCGCAATATCCCTTAAAAAAAAAATGCACAATTGGTGCTGGCATCTTTATTTCCCACCCCTATTCCCCTTCTTCCACCCACCCTGACCTCTCAGCCTAACTGCTTCACTAACGCCAATCATTTCCACATTTGTACTTTTTCCACACTGACTTGCAAGAAAAGGCGTAGCACCCGTCTGAAGCTCTAGGCTGCACCTTCCAGCTGCTTTTTACTTGTTACACACACAATAGCCACACACCAACCTTTTTCGCTTCCGTGTTTGCCACACAGATCCTTTGAGGGAAGGGTTAGCCCCTTTCTGGAGCAGCTTGGTTGTTCCTTCCACGTCCCCTCGCGCCATGCAATGGAACAGAGCTGTGCGACCCATGTTGTTCTGGTGGTTGACCTGCTGACCAGTAACCTAACATGAGTTTGGATGTATTTTGACAGATGCTTGTGAAATCTTCTATCCGAGCAGCCTGTAGAAGATTCCCACTTGAAAAAACATTTTTGTATTACAATTTTGACATAGAGATTGCTTAAATCGTTTTTTTAATTTTCTATTAAGACCAGCCTTTTGACTGAAGCTATGAAGATTGGTTTTGGAAAAAAAATGACAAGGACTTGATCACTGAAGTTTCACCTGTGTCATTAAACTTGCTTTGTGGAAGTTTGCACATAAACATATTTAAAGATAGCGTTTGTACACATATGCATGTACATGCTCATTCTAAGGAACAACTTTATGTTACAACCCTGAAAACGGTATAAAAGTCACTTTAGGGGCAGCAAACTGTTAAAGGTGCATTGTATCTATGCCAAGCCCTCTCCTTACGGTGATCTGGCCCTCCATGAACTAAATCAGGTTACCATTTAAAGCTGTGTACACAGACAGCGTTTCAAGCTCTAAAAATCTGACCTCAACAATGGGTTGAACTTGTTACCATCCTCTCCTGTGGCCAGATGCTGTAACCAGTTGACTACAGGCCCTTGTGTGGCTTTATTGTGACTCATTTGACTAATCAGGAATGAAAATAGTACTACATGCTTACTGTTTGTGCAGTTTACAAATGTGTTTTTCATGCCTTGTTTTTAAATCTGCAAATGTATCCTTCACTTGTTTTACTCATCAATGTCTTTTTAATTTCTTTCATACAACTTTCACATATGTGTAAATGTGAATTTTCTTATTAATCGAAATGAATAGAACAAAACTAGCACTTTCATTTCCATTACAACCCTTACTCCAATCTGTGGAATTTTCTGTTTGGTTATTTTGTTAAGTTGTTCCCTTTCACCAAAAAACAAACAAAAACAACAACTAAAACCCAGACTATACAATGGCTGAATACAATACAGACAGTATAGTAGCATAGCAGAAGTCTTGATAAAGTTCTTGTCCACCTTAAAATCTTCTGTTGACCTGTACACACAAAAAAATCAAGAATCAGTTTCAACTTACATCAACATCCTTGAAACGAATCAAAAAGTCCAGGAACTGCATGTTGACAGAGGAAGTCTCACACAGACTGGAGGTGGAGTCTTCACTGCAAGGAGACATGTCTTCTGCACTGTCATACAAACGTGCTGTGGCCATGTCACACAGTGCCAATAGAGGTGTGTTACCATGTGAGTCCTCTGCATTCAGATCTGCCCCGTTGTCACCAAGCAATCTAAGAAGACGGATGTCTTGACTGTACATGCATATATGGTGTAGGGCAGTCATGCGATTCTCATCTGCTATATTAGGGTCAGCTCCATTACCTGTGAAAAAACAAATGGCCTTTCATCACAAACAAATCTTACATTGCTCTTGCATGCACGCATGCATACACGCACACACACACACACACACACACACACACACACACACACACACACACACACTAGTGCTCTGCACACACAATCCATGTACACTCATCACTTGTCAACATACAGCAGTGACTTTAACCAGAGAAGAAAACATGGATGGGCAATCAACTCAGTTTCCGATAAAAACATGTTTCTTGGTAGTGATGTCTTCCTTCTTTTTGTTGCAATATATCTCATCTTCTGCTCTTTTCAGTGGCATTAACCTCACCCCTCTCATCATGGCTCTGCTAAACACAATCATACCCATCAGTTACCTTTCCTTTGTGAGGGCCCCACTACCAGTGGTCCATGAGGATCTAGCTACCATTATTAGGTCACCCTGTGGCAATTCACTTAAGGAGACAATGTACTGCTGCTAAATAACCAGTGTTTAGTGATGCTTGTTCTGATCCAGGATACCACTTGAGAAACCCTCTACTGATGACCGCAACTCCTTTGTCACCAAGCTAACATAAGCAGGATTCCCCCTCTGAAGGGAAACAGCTTCCATGTTCATCATGAAACGATGCCCATGAGCTGCCTGACATGAATGGATCACATCTGCGGAGAGGAAATCTAAACTGAGGTCTTCAAACTTAACAGGACATGAAGAGTCTCAGATTGTGCTACTTCTTTTTGACAGTCAATGAGGACCATAAAGATGACGGAGTTATGCTCTTGTCTGAGACCATTTGACATGGTTGTGCTCCACAGCTTCATTTCATGGTACATCAGCTCCATCAAGGCTTAGCAAAACTGGCCATGAAGTCTGAAAACGATTCTCAGAGATGTATCCATTTAGGGTGAAGAAACCCAACTGTGGTTCCACGCTTCCCACTTCAGCCAATATGTTACAACTGATAAGGATCCAGCAGATTTAAAAATCCCACAGATATGTAAGCTTCTGGTGCTGTTTGAACACACCACCACTGAGCCTTTAGTCCTTTTTGCTAACCACTGCATAAACATGGTGATCTCATTCTTTTTTGTTTTTGTTTTTTGATGATCCCGTTCTTATTAAACCCCATCATTCCAAAACTGTTATTAGTTAAATCACTAACTCAGCAAAGAATGTGTATGCAGGATAAGCCAGAAAAAAAGTAAAAAAAAAGTACACCCACAAAAACAGTAGCCACATCTCTAGTAAGACCCTACCCTGCCTCCATTTTCTCTGTGAACATTTGAATGGAAGCATTTTCAGAAGCTTGGAGTTCTAGGTTTTGTTTTTCTTGTTTTTATTTGTTATAAAATCTAGGTCCATTATATCGCAGTGAAATGAAATCTTTAGAACCGATGCATTTTACTTTCATCATAACTATGTAATGCTCTCTCTCCATCGTGCTGTCAGGCTAACCAATTCACATAGCTGGTTGCTGTTACTTACTCAGAACAATGAAGACAAGGTCAAGGATATTCTCCAAAATGTCTTCCACTGTCTGGAGGTAATCTTTGTTTAGGCCCACCACGACATCCACTGCTACCTCCCTCACCCACTCAGCATAGTCTTCGCTGCAAATTAATTATGTTTAGTCATAAACAACATGCCTGTGCAAGAGCATCACATACATATTCATCCTATCAAAATGTAAATGATCAAACTGGAAAAGAAAAATAGAAAAGCTTGATAAAGCAAAGGCTCTATCACCATACATACACATACACCCCTGAATTCAAACGTTTAAAAAATTTACTGAGACACTTGCTCAGTCTCTACATCAACCATAAATTGGCAACTATATTAAGATACTCCTACTTTTTTTCAGAAATAGACAAACAATCAAAATAAAGCAAGGTTCAATGGTATACCTTTGGAGAAATGACTAAACTTACAAATGGCTGAATCTGTACTTCTTCATGCCAGTTACCGTCATAAATTGTTCAAATCAAGTAATGTCTTTAATTCATTAAAAAAAAAAAAAAAAGCCGTCCCAAACTTGAAAAAAAAAGGTAATTAATTATTAGATTTTTCTTATTGTTACAAAACCAGGCTGAGAAGAACCAAAGTATGGCCAGAGAAAGTAGAAAGGGAAGAACGTTCACTCCGCCAAGCCCCGCTATATTTTTCTACTAACGGCTGTTGAAGCCAGCCCTTCCGCACCACGTGGCGGGGGGCAAAAAGTGGAATGTGCTCACCACCTTCCTGCCAGGCAGCAGAACCGCGGCTCACAAAGCAGACGCACACGTACACAGTAAAAAGAGAGAGAAAAGAGACAGTATCTGCGTTGTTGACTACTTTAATTAGCTTGCAACAGAAAAACACAAAATGCTACATCAACAAATTGACAATAATAATGTTGTTTAATTACACTTTGACAATACCATCTGTGGGGACCACTACAGCAACATCAAAACCACAGATTATTGGTGCGCATTTTATCAGTGACCTCCATTTTTCACAACTTTCAATAGTTTCGAACACACTTTTAAATGGAGCCATTATCAAAACTGATCACAAAAGTCAAGTCAAAGTCAAAATCACTATGCCATCTCAAAAACGAGAAACTAATACCAGTTGCAACAGTTACAATACATAGAACGGGGGTAGGTATAAGAAGTAATCAATGAACAATTCTCTCGCACTGCACTCATATCACTCAACCTGCATGCATGTATCCCAAGGTCTTTGATAACATCATGACGTCAGCATTGTATGTTTAAAAGAATACTAAATATTAAAGATACAACAAACAGAGTTACAATAACCATATAGTAAGCATACAGCATACAACATTTGTAAGACAAATAGCTTTAAGATCTTAAAAAGTGACTGCACAGAGCAGGAATTGAAACACGTCACTTTAAACATATTGTTTTAAAAGAAGTTACCAGGTATTCAATTATACTATTATTTCATCCTTTCTTATGGGAATGGTTGCAGTTTGGAGCTGCACACCATGCACTGCCTTTACTCTTCGCCCTCTTTCTCTAACAGGGAATAAACCTCGCCAAGAAGGGGGAGGTGGTGCCAGCACAAACTGCACCGCGCACAGCGCTGCCTCACACAGTGGCAAAGTGATATTTCTTCCCTTTCTACTTTCTCTGGTACGATCTTCTGTTCTGGTAAAAACAAAAAACTGCAAGAAAACTCAAGTGAAGCAATGCATACTTCAGAATGTGGGAACAGCGGCCATTTCGCCGAGTGAGATCCACATAGTAGTCTGCCAGCAGCTCCAAACATGACTTGCCAGGACTTAAGAACTCTGACCCATAGAATGTCTGGAAAAAAAAAAAAAGCGTGTTAGCAGGTAAACATTCTCTAATGTGCTTGCAAAAAAAAAAAAAAAAATTGCGTTGTTGTTGTTGGCAAGATCACTGACGTTGGAACAATATTAGTCTCCCAGACAACACACACATAACAACCACACATAATATCTTGATCCCTCATTTGTTGAAACCCAAAGTCATCCTGTGTCTGAATCCTTCGTTAGAACAATTATTATGAAATCTGTTATCAAAACCTGCAAACTGGATCCACTTCCTGCATCTGATCCACTTTCTGCATCTTGTGTCGGTCAGTGTCTAGATATGCTCCTACCTCATATCACCACCATCATCAATTACTCTCTGTCCACAGCTTCTTTTCCATCCTCTTTCAAATCTGCAATCATCTTGGAAAAATACTATCCTTGACCCCTGAAAACTTCAAGAATTACAAACCTCTTTCCAATTTCCCTTTTTTTTTTTTTGCCATTGTTACTGATAAAATTGTTCTTACTCACCCCATGGACCATCTTTCCTTCATCCTAACCACTTCCTTCATCCCTTTCAGACTGCCCACCCCTCCGACCATAGCACTAAAACTGCTCTTTTTACAATCTGCAACCACTCACTGGCAGACCTTGACTACAACAAAATTTAACTTTTTTCTCGATTTCTCTGCAGCTTTTGATGCCATCCACCACCGTTCTCTGCTCTCCTTTGACAGAACTCATTTGGTCTCTTCAAGTGCTGCGTCACTGGCCATCTTCCAGTTGTTTCTATTGATGATTCCATTTCCAGCCCAATATTCCATCATTGTACACTGTGCTTGACCACTCAATTCTGGGGCATGTCCTTTCAATTTTGTATACTTATCCTGTCTCCCGCCAGTATAGATCAACATTTTCTCTTTCATCACAGTTTTTCTGATAAAAATCAGCTTGTTTTTACACTTTTTTCCCACTTCTCTCTGGTCTTCCTACAATGATTAAAAACTCTTCATCCTCTGTGTCTGACCAAAACTTGATGATGGACAACAAATTCTAATTCAACAAAGACACTTCTGAAATGATGCTGATCTGTCCACCAAAGCATTTGAATCAACCCTCTCTTCCATCATCTACTGATGTTACCAACTTATCTATCCCTTTCTTCTTTAGCTTGAAGCCTTGGGGTGGCACCTAACCTATCTCGGTTTTTTTTTTCAAAGCACATTACTAATGTCTCCCAGTTTTGTTTACTTGAACTCTTGTCACACTGCTTCCATCTCTAACCTCCTTTCTGAGAATGCAACTCACACTTTTCTCTGCACGTTTACACTTTCTTGTCTTGATCAATGTAATGCTTTTTTTGTTTGGCTCCCTAATCTGACACATTACATTTAAGAACATACAAAATCATGCTGCCCGTCTCATCTTTTGCTCCTCTACATTTGACCATATTATCCTATTATGGCATTCTCTTCACTGGATCCCTCCTAAGCAAAGAATCCGCTACAAACCTGCATCTCTTGTAACTGATCTGTTGTATCTGTATGCCCAATCATGAAAACTGTTCTTCATCTCTTACGTGTATTTTTCTCATTCCCTCTGTACTAAAATGGTCAACACAGTCAAACCCCTCTCCTTTGGAATAAACTCACACATTAACTTAAATATTCTGCCTCGTTCAACCTGAACCTGAAAACTTTTCTTTTTCCCCACCTGATTAAGTGATATATGATTATGCCCTGCTTTGGAAGTGTGACATGGCCTGGTTGAAAGTATTTACTTGTAGGTTAATCTGTTAGAAATTGTTTTGTTTGAGAGATGGGGTACAGATAGGGAGAAGGGGTGAAAAGGCCACATTGGGTGGTGGTATGGTTGGATACAGTGCAAGCCTTTGGTTGCGGCATGCAGCTTGTGTACTGCTGTTTGTTTTGGTTCATCTGTTGTGCATTTTGTGTGTATTTGTCAACCGTAAAACCAGAAGACATTTATTTGATGAGGCGCATTAAATATATTCTTAAAGATAATTCAACAAACAGTGAGAAAAAAAAAACACCACTTTTTTCATTCAGGTGATTGTTCTTTCGGGTCCAATGTGGAAATTAGTTTTCCCTTTCACTAATGATGATCACATTTTTGTCCTCATTACATTGAAAAGAAAATTAATCAAAAGCCCCCTAAATAACATTCATGAAGCATTCTGCGATGTTCAACCGCTCGTTTGCTTCTACCCAAAATGTTCCACTTCCACGTCATACATACCACAGGCACCCGTGATTGATATTGGCTCCTCGTTCAATCAGCAGTCTTGCAAGATAAAGGTTGCGAGCAATGACTCTTTCTGCTTCTTGATCGACACCACAGAGACAGATATGAAGGGGGATGCGCTGATAGCAGCCTGAAACATTATATAACAAGCATAATTACTCAGGATGCACAGGAAGTGAAAGTAATGAAGCAAACTCGTACTCTTGTATTTACAGAACCTAAAATTTTCCTCAAGAGTGAAAGACTTCACAGAGGTATTATCACCTAGCGAAATTATGCATCATCATTTGTTTTGTTTTGTTTGTTGTTGTTTTAGAAATCCTGATAAATGTATGATACATATAACATTTCCGTCAAATGAAGGGGTTCTCATACCTATCAAATAAACTTGGCATTTCTAACTTTTTTTTTGAAGAAACACTTTGTCTTAACAGCTTTTTTTAGGGTCTGACTAGTTTGGAAAAATAAATCTTTGCTTTAGTATTCGAAATGGGCATGATTATCTTAGTACGCTTATGTATTGTAAAGTAAAAAACTCTACACTTCAAAAGATACATGCCTGTTACAGTGACCTAAGAGAGAGAGTGTGAGTATGAGTGTGTGTGTGTGTGTGTGTGTGTGTGTGTGTGTGTGTGTGTGTGTGTGGTGCACGTGTGTGTGTGTGGGTGCGCGCGCGCGTGTGTGGGTGTGCACGCACGCGTGTGCATGTGCACACATGTGTGTGTGCATGTGTGAGTATGTGTGTAATATGTGTGAGTGTGTGTATATAATATATGTGCTGTGCGTGTTGTGTGTGTATACACGCACATGAGTGTGTGTTTGTGTGTGTATGTGCTGAAACACAAAGGAACAATATTTAATACTTGCCCTCATCCAAATATGAAGGATTCACACAGTCCAGAATCAGTCTCTCAGCACTGGCATAGTTTCCATTCTCAAGGGCACGCGTAAGGCTGTTTCATTGATTCCAAACTCAACGTGGAACACATGGGCCATCCTTTCTCCACATCAGTGGAACTCTGTGTAGTCTGAAACACAGAAAACTATTATCTTGTGAAACTAAGTCTCATCACTTCCCAGTAAATTGAACAGAAGGTTCAAATGATTTTCTTTTTCTCATCTTCCATACCCCCTCAGTTGCTCATTCTGGTTCCCCACAGGCAGCCACACCCAGGTACATCCTCTACATCCTCACCACAGCAGATCTCAGGGAGCAATCGACATCAAGTGAGGCACCTCACCAAAGAGACACAGCAATGCTGCCCAGTCTCTTTAATGTTCTGGAATGCCCCCTTCTCAACCAGTGTGTGCAGAACATCTTTTCCTACCCTCCTCACTGATAACAATAACTGCATAGATGCAGAGTCAGTGTTTTTTGTTTGCTTGTTTGTTTTTTTACTGCCAAGATTCTGCACAAGATGGTCATACATTTTCTTACTGCTATTTGAGCAGTCAAACTTCTTGATAGTAACCTCACGAAATTCTCAAAAATACACTGCCCTTCTTGCTGCAGGTGACATCATGATACCAGCTCTTTCTTGGTGGTTGTGGTCTTCAGCTTCATGTCCAGAGTAGAAGATTTGCTCTACACGGGATAGTGTGGTACATCCACAGCCATTCCCCTGCACATACACATTTCTCTATATTTGGATGTTGTATCTCCTCATTGTTTGTGAAATTTAGGCTGCCTTCCATGTCCCATACATGATACAGACATCACAGGTTTAAAGCTTGGTTTTGGTTGTCACTGACAGAAAATCAATCCATAGCCTGGCTTTCCAAAGGTTTTACTCAGCTGTGTCTTACATTCCTCTGATTTGGCATCTTCCCAAGTCCAGTTTCTGTTGATGTTTCTATAGTTCTCTCATTTTAAACTGTGCTGTACACACTTGGTGAAAATGTACTCTGGCATTCATTAAAAAAAAATTGCAACTCAAAAGCTACTTGAGTTACATCAACAAAATTGTACTATTTGATCAACTATTTTTCTTTCCACATGCAAAAGTGTGTATTTGTAAAACAGAAGTTTCAATCAAATGAGAACATCCAATCCATGCATGCCATATTTATTTTTATATTTGCCTTATGGTGTTAGAGAAGAACTTTCCACAACATAGACTTAGAAAAACTTGATCAACATTGCTGGTGAAAGTCAATGTGTGGCATAGTGCTTAGTGATAGGAAGCAATAATCAACCCCGTTCCCCCTTCCTTCCCCCTCTCAAAGAAAAAGGAGTATTTGTCTTTCTGTTGGGACGGGAATTTATGTACAATGTATGTCTGACTCTGCCCATATGTGCACCAGGTTTGTGTATGTGTGTGTTGTGTGTGTGTGTGTGTGTGTGTGTGTGTGTGTGTGTGTGTGTGTGTATTGAGTTTGTAGAGAGAGGAGTCAGAAACAAAAAGTCAGAAGTTAGTCATGTCTCTAATGCATGCACATCCTTCCTCACTCTCCTTTTTATAATTACACACAGACACACACACACACAGACAAACATACACACATACTGCACAAAGTCGCATGCATGTATGTAGTACAAACCTATCCACATGCACACACACGTGCGCACGCACACACACATACACATATGCAGAGCATGAATGTATGTCATACAAATCTGTTCATGGACACACACACACACACAAAACACACACACACACACACACACACAAACACACACACACACACACACACACACACACACACACACACACACCACATACACACATGTATGCACACACTTGAAGCCCTTGCCTTTCTCCACACAAAACTCTGAACAGAAGTCGGCCACATCACTAGTCAACCACCAGGTTTATATAAGCTGTTGTCAGCACCAATAAAAGCCAGGGGCTTGTTTTGCACCTTTCACAGTCATAATTTGAGAAAGGCCAAAACATGGGTAAACTATGCCTCTGTATGGCTTGTGACTCATTTAATACAGTTATGGGTTACTAATTCCCCAGCGAGTTCACCTTGCAAGTTTCATAAGCTGAGGCTTTGGGTTGATACTTTTCTAACATGTAGGCAATGCAAAGGTTCTTCCATAAATGCATGGGGCAATTTTCCCCAGTTCGCATTATGTGCAAAATTTATATTACATATGGTGAAAGATAATACAGTGGAGCTGCAGTACATCACTACATGTGATGAACATTATCAGGGTAGGATTGCAAGACTAAGCCTGTGATTCACTAATTGACTACAATACCTGCTTTGTTACAGAACTATTTAGACTGAGTGAGTGTACCCTTCCGCGAACAGATTAACATCAGACCTGCCTGTAAACTGCTAGTGGTGACAGTGACAATGATGACTTTTATGTGAACTCACCACATGGTTACCAATTGATATAACATCCTGATTGTTCGATATTGTTTTAACTTACCCTATCTTTACACATCTGTATATATCTGACAAATGTAAAAATATCAGATTAACTCTGTTCAGCTAAGATCATTGCAACCATTGAGATGAAGGCATGAACAATCAGCATACTTTCAGACAAATTTTATTTCATCATGATGATCAATAATGATGACAATGACAAAACTCTTTTGGATCTAAAGTTGAGTAGTATTGATAATCTAATCAAACTATCAAAGTACTCCCCTGGATAAACCTTGACTGGCCGAGCCCCAGCCTATTTTATCAATTGCTCTTTGGAGTACTCAGCACTTTAGTTCTGGCTCTGGACTAAATTTACAAAAAGAAAAAAAAAGTATCAATATTTAAGCTTCCTACTAATAATGCTAGAGAGGGAGCTCTGTATGCTTAAGCTATGGCAATTTAAGGTTGGAATGGTAGGGGTGGGAAGAAGGGACGGAAGGGGAGATTGTGGAGGATCTTCATCTTCATCCGTTGAGTGTCCACAATCATCCAGTTGATTATTCTATGGGAGGATGGGAGGTAAGATCAAGGTCAGGGAGAGTGGTTTTCTCACAGAGGTTTGACAGTTCATCATGGGGCTACCTGATTTTCCATGGACAATCAGAATCATGATTATGACAGCAGTCTATCACAGGCTTGACGGACAAACCAAGACAGATTTTAACAAATTACATCACCAATCAAATCTTCATAAATTTAACCACAAATCTTTTACATGTTCTTCAAATTGCGACGACGATTAAATATCCAGAGGACAGACTTGATCACAGATCCTGTTCACTGATTATTAGCAGTACCAGTTTGAGTGCATGCGGAATCTTACTCAGTTACTGAATTTTTCGCACAAGGCATGCATATAATAATGAGGAGGAAATCAATCCGAATTCCAATGCGCAAAATAAGAAAGAAAGAAAAAGGAGAAAAAGGGAAAGAAAACTGAAAATCATCATAAATAGATAAAGTATACCTCTTGATGTTAACCGAAATCGGTAGAAGTCATTCATGTCATATTTCAACAATGATTCCAGAGTCAAACACTCTATAGTACACACACATACAAAACTGAAAACAGTTGAAGCCGTTGCAGAACTATTCTGCTCACTGGCTCGTCTGCAACAGAACAAGTTGTCTTCTCATTGAATGTCTTTTTGCCAGTCCGGCATGCACTTCGATCATTATCTGGACATGTACTTTCTCATCAAACTCTTTGGCTATTGTCTGGTCAATTTCAGTTTTTTTGTTTTTTTTTTAATCAGATATTATCGCCTGTAATATTCAATTTCTTTCAGCGAATAAACGTTTCGCTTATATATTTTTAATTATTGTATAAAGTAGATAACAATCTCACAGAAATGCGTTTATTCCATTCTTTAAATGTCAACAATAAAAAATATAAGGGTTAACATAATATACGACGGCAAGCAGGCTGAAGACTCTTTTGTCTGCTCTGTCTGGTTATTGATAAAAGGCAGATTCCATTAATGAAGGGTGCATTGCGCTATCGAATGGCTAACTTCGCTCACTAAACAATGTTAAAATTTATGTGGAGTAATATTCTTCTCGATGATTTTCAAATTTGTTCGTGATACTATAGAGTGTTCATGCAGGGACAAGTTTAGGTGTTCCAGATATTAACAATCTTGATTTTTTTTTTTCAAAAGTGTGCGAAAAGGTAAGTTTAACTAACAGTTCATTTGATTTCATACTGGTTGACCTCTAGAATTAGATCGAGATAATACGTCAGTGAAAATAACGAAAATTAGACGTATTTGTTGTTTGGAGATCGTATTATCCATGTAGGCGCAAAATTTAAAGGTTTTTGTCGAATCGCCTATAGTTATTTGATTTTCAAGAGCTGGTAATAGAAGGATTTTTTTTTCTCATAACTTAAGTGTCTCCATCCAGTGAATGGTTTTGTGAATCTTCTCTATACATCTTACTTAAGTTTCTTCTTCTTCTTCTTCTTCTTCTTCTTCTTCTTCTTCTTCTTCTTCTTCTGTCGTCATTTCGATTATTCTGTCACTGTATTTCGGAAGGACTGAGGCGCTATTAAACAACAACAACAACAACATAACAACAACAACAAAGACCGCCAATACAAACCACACATGTTAAAAGTCTGCTGTCTTTGTCACAAGGCAGAGATCTAGTGTATACAAATGATTTTGTGTGTGTAACAAATGTTAGCAACGGTCAGTAAAATCATACACAGTGCTTTCCCAGTTAGTTGGAGATCACACGTACACGAGCTTCAAATAAAATTCACTGTGTGTGTGTGTGTGTGTGTGTGTGTGTGTGTGTGTGTGTGTGTGTGTGTGTGTGTGCGCGCGCGTACGTGCACGCGCGCGCGCGCGCGCGTGTGTGTGTGTGTGTGTGTGTGCGCGCGCGAGCGCGCGCGTTTATGTGTATGTAAAGGGTGGACACAACGCACGCCAGGTAAAGAGAGAATGAGTTATGATCATCTTCCGCTCGGTCAGACCTACTCAGTCTGAGATTTCTTTGTGACATGTATTACATATTTTGTTTTAGAAGAGGATAGAATATAATATCATTAATATTATATTGGGTAGAGGAGTAGAAGGGGGTGGGGGTAGGGGTTGGGAAAAAATGTAGATTTGTTTTGGAGAAATTCCTGTTACAAGATTTAAGCCATTAGTTGCCCAAGCAGGCGACGGGAAGAGATCGATAGTTTGTGTTCACAACCATTGGCTTTCTCATGATCATGGCGTTCAGGGTAAGATTATGTTGTGTGTATAAATCGATGCCTGTGCAATATGTATTTGTAGTACGACGGAATCTGTGTTTTGTCATGAATCATTGGATAGGTGTAACGGATTGGGGTTAGACGCAACTTCTGAACTTTCACATGTTTGTTGAGTCGAGGAGTGTCTGCGACGCTGCACAACAGACTAGTCAATTCACAAGTACTGCTCTGCATTTTTTTTAGTTTACCGAACAGATAAAGGTAGGCACTGTCCCACTTGTAAGTATTTCAGTCCAAGCGTTTCACGCATACTCTGTCACGGACGGTGCCTAGTTGAGTAGTTCAATTTTAATTGACACTAAACAAACAAACAATGCCCAAGGCTTGAAATTGTACTGAGTAGTCCAATATACTTAACTCCTATTAGTCCTACGGCAATGAAACGGTAAGTTTAATTAAAAAGTTGCATTTTTATGACCTGAGAAAGAATGAGATTATATTCTCATTCTGCCACATTCTTCAGACTCGGTGAATGTGTTTCTATTTTCAGTCTGTCTGATTCACTGGTGTGAAGTGTATGTATGTAGCTCCTGTACGAAAATGAAATCAGATTCTGAATTTAGTGAACCAAAGGGGTTTGGATGAGGGGAGGGAGAGCCATGTTGAAAAAGAAACCACAGATAATATTATACAGTATTTCGTGTTATAGTAAAGTGATTTTTATGTTTAAAAAATCATCAGAGAAAGATCACCTTTTGCCCCTCTCTTTTCCTTTCTTTGACCCTCCCTATTAGAATGTTTCTTATTATCTGTCATAAGGTGGCTTTTTTTCAGTTGTAGCATTAATAGTGCAGTGCAAACCATATGAGTGCTGTTTAAAGTAGTAATGTCCTCTTAAATATGTCTTGTTTTCATAGAGCCATCTTTATTGCTTGATGAAAAGAAACATACAGGGGTAGGATCAATGTGGGATTGAATGAGTTTTTTTCATTTCTTCATAGAAAGATCTATATGTACCAATAACCTGATAAGCGTCTGTAATTTCTTTCTTTCTTTCTTTTTTTTTTTTTTTGTTAACTGCATTTGTTTGGTTTGTTTTGTTTAGTGTTCATATTATTATTTAAACTTTGTTTTCTTAAATTTTCTTCTCACTCTGAACTCATGAAAATCACACTACATTGAAAGACTTGAAAGTTGCATGTATGAGCATTACTATTTAAACTTTAATTTGTAATGTTTATAAGTTAATCATGCAGTTTTCTTTGTGTGGATGTTGTGGCAAAAGTTGAGCATTTGAAGGAAATAGAAGGGGCAAAAAGATTAGGCGACTAGTAAGGGATTTGGTGGGATAAGGATGAGGAGCATTACATCATCTATGTATTCAATTAAAGTTACGCCTCCTTTTTTGACCATAGATAATCCCTAACTTTGTGCTTTGTAAAGTTCTCTGATTTTGAACCACAAGTATTGTCTAACCTGAGTCAATGTAACTTAAAAAAAAACACGTGATTATAGCCAGGTGGCTTTTGAAAGAGTGGATATCTTTTATTGCTTCTAATCCTTTGTTTCATGAGATATCTTTTTCTACAATCTAATGATAGATGGGTAAAATTAAGAACAAACTAGTGAACATCCCTTATACATCACATCAGTCTGCTTGGATGGTGTGATTATTACTATTAACTTTGATGTCTCCTAAAATTATGTTAGTCAATTCTTGTCTTGCTCCAAAAGCTTTAACTAATGTTAGAGAACAAAATATGTCTTGCCATTCTAACTTTGAAGGATTGTTGTGGTGCTGAAAAAAAATTGATAATGATTATGCAGCTCTATCCCACTTCATTAGTGAAATTACTCCTAACCCTATGTTGCTGATCCTTACTGTCCCATGGATCGATGTGGACGAAGTGTTCAATCTTGTGTTCATTCTGTCACAGCCCAGCATCAATAATTCACAGGGTGATTCATTTTCAACCATCATGAGGGCATCCCTCAGAGACCTAGGACTGCTTTTTGGTGGTGTTTAGTACTCCCTGCTAGCAGGGCTTGCAGTAACAATATTGCAGTGTCAGCTGCATGAGCATAGTCATTAAGGCAGAACAAGTCAGTTGTAAATAATGATCATCTCTAGAATGGATGTGTCCTACAGTGATGTGTCATTTTGCAGACTCATATATTTGCTTTCTTTTATCAATATATCCATTGTGAAACTTACAAGTTTTAAGTTTTAAGTTTGTAGAAGCTCATACTTTTATTCATCAGATTGTGGGTATCAACCATTCTTGTGATAAATTTACAAATAATATGCATGCAGAAACACATCAACATTGGAGTCAATTCCAGCCTCCGTGATACAGTGATTAGACTTCAGGGGAAAAAAATGAAAAAAATATGGTTGCAAAAATGTAGGCTTGGATCAAGCCCTATCAGACTCAGAGGCATTTTTTGCCTATCGCTGTTTTCTTCCCATAGTTTTGGTGCATGTATTAGTTACCAAAGTCACTGCAAATATACCATATTATATTAGAAATCTAATCATTCATGCAGTACATTTGCAAATTTTGTTTGTTATTTCTCCTTCTGGAGCGGGAAAAAAGTAGATTTTACTTCCTGTTTCATGATATATTGATACTATGTTTAATCCTCATGCTCGGTGTTGTCTCACCCATTTCTGTCAAGGTAATCTCATCCAGTCTGTTGCTTTCTTGCTTAAACTCCACTTGTTCTTCCATTATACGTTGTCTTCTCTCTTCTCGTCTTTCTCTTCCTTTTTTCTTTTGTATTTGTCTTGATAGGCCTCACTGTCTCTTTCTCTTTGTCTCCTCCCCCTCCACCACCACCCACCTCTTTCTCTCTTTGTTTCTGCCTTTGTCTCTCAGTCCGTCTGTCTGTTTCTGTCTCTGTCAGTCTTTCTGTCTCTGTGTCTGTCTGTCTGTCTGTCTCTCTTGTTCTAGTTCTCTCTCTCTCATTCTATCTCACACTTCACATAGTGAAAGCTGTCTATCATCTGAATCTGCAGCAGTTAATTTTGCCAATAAAGGCAAGTTAAATAGAAAATCTGGCTGCTATAATAGCAGAGAAGTAAGCACATCAAGTGTTACTTGTATTGCATGATGACAGTCTGATAGACATCATAACATATAAAGAAAACCTCTGCCTGTTATAATTCCTTCTCACAGAATCTGATTTGAATACAAGATCTGAACTTGGGGACCCTGCCAGCCAAGTTCTGTCGCTCAGTACTGTAGGTGTTGGCCTCCAGAGTAATGGATGAGAAGAACAATGGGGTGTCTGAAGCTTCTTGGGTCCCAGGAGTTGACTAGAAATTTGACATTTTGCCAGCTCGCCCTTTTCACCATGGGAGAAGGCCAGAGTGTTAGCATTCAAATGATATGTGCAGTTGAGTATCAGCTTCACTGTGGAGTGGTTGTGTGGCCCAGGCCTAGCATTCTGCTGAATAATAGATTGCAGATCTCATTGATTAGATTACTGGGTTTTGTTTTGTTTTTTGTTCTTTTTCCCTTCCTGCCGATGACTGTCCATTTCGGAGCTTGTAGCTGATGTGGTAACTATTTTGTTGGTGACAGAGGATTTTGAAGGAGTGACTCAACAGTTGTGACATGGTTCAGGGATTTTTGTTTTATTTTTGATGAACTAATTAGCTAATATGTTTGCTTTTAGTATTTTGCCTTGCTCGGTGGCCTACTTATCTCCACCTTTGTGACTTTATGGTTGTTTAGTCATAAAAAGAAACCCTACACACAATGAAATTTGGGTCCGATCTAGATAGTTTAATGGATGACAGTTCATAGCTTTCTAGTTTAATGGATGACAGTTCATAGCTTTCTAGTTTAATGGATGACAGTTCATAGCTTTCACTAGTTTTTAGTGTCAGAACTTGTGGCTGATGATTTGAGTGCTAGAAATGTCATTTTCTGACATATATTTTCTCAGGTTAACCATCCTACTTTAAAGATATGAATGGCAGTGAAAATGATAGAAGCGAAACATCATAGTGATTCAACTGTTTTTTTTATGCACAGATTAAAAAAAGGAATTGCTTAAAAGAAGAAAGAGAAAGGTTGACGTACAGTGTTGATGCTGGAGATTAGAATGACTATCTGATTGAAATAAGACTTGTCAAATGGAAATTTAACATAAAGCTCCACACTCGCTGACAGCTGATAAAATCTTTTATTCCAACAAAATTTTTGCCTGTGTGAGGCTTCCTTAGGGTCTGTAACAAACACATGCAACTATTTTTGCACCAGCATCATTTTGAACATGTTCAAGAGTTTAAGAAAGCACACATCCAGTCTCAACCAAGCCCATATGCACTCACACCAACAGACAATACACACACACACACACACACACACACACACACACACACACACACACACACACACACACACCTCTAGGGGTAATGGGTACCTCATTGAGATCAGAGAAGGGTTAAAGCAGTGGAAGGAAAGGGATGAGTGCTGCCCTCCTTAATGTCATGCCCATAACAGAGTGAACCTCTTATACTGTTATAGTTCACTGCTCCATTTGGTTGTGGGACTTCAGCCCTTTTCCCCCCTTTGTTTAACTTCAATTGTATTGGTGTTAGCAAGAGAAGCGTTTGCCTCTTTTACACGCATGTCATTAAGGGATGAGGTATTGAGGGCTAGGGAGAGTAGTTGATAATGGAGGGTAAGGGTGTTAGTAGGGGTACATTTTTTTTCTCCCTCAGAGGTTGAACAGTCGTGCATACTTCCAGGGGTCATGGCAACATAGTTGTAGGAAAAGCAGGCCATTTTTCCTTCGACTGGTCTGCCTTTCATCAGTTATGCATTTTTCTTTTTGTTGCCAGACTTGTTCCCTCTGTATGCTTTTATCTCGTTTTGATGTAAGTGGTGCAAGGCTTGGGCTATCCCTCTTCACCTACCTTATCACCTCTTTCTTTTCCATTGTGGCTTCACTGCTTGCTCCCAATGGAAAGACACCAGCAGTGTTGAAACTGTCATGGCTGACAGACTCTGCATGGAGTGGCTTTTACGCAACACACGCTTTCAGCTGGGAAAGACCAATTCCACTATTCTTACCAAGTCTTCACATCGCTTCTTTGGTTTCTTCCTTTTTTCCTAAACCAGTGACCCAGTTTCAGGAGATACTTTGGTAACAGGTCTCTTTATGGGCTGGCAGCTCATGTCTTGATGTTCATGAATTCCAAATGTGTATCATCAGCTACCTTTGACGTACGGGACAATGTCTTATTTTAGTATAAATTACATGACTTCTTATTTCATTTGATGCATCCATTTTGGATTTCATTGTAACTAGTGTCTATTTTCTATCATTTTGGCAACAGTGTGAAGTTTACAAGTTATGTGTATTTTCTTTTGGAAAGCTGTTATTGTTAAAACAAGTAAGACTGGTTTATTTGCTGCTGTAATGCAGCTTCACATTATTGGTGATGTTTTGTGTGCTGCTTTGTTGTAGGTTTGCATGTTTGATTCACCATAAATAATACACTCATACTGTCCTAGCTATGTTTAGTCAGATGTGCCTGTATCCTAGCTGTCTTAATTCTGTATTTATATCAGCATCTCTGTTTGTTGGAAAACATATGAATAGTCTGATCTTGATTGAATGTAACTTCAGACTTTTCAGCCTTTTTTAAAAACTTTTTTTTCTCCTCTATTAAGCTTTATTAGACAAGCCCCTGTTTATAGCACACATACTTTAATTGTGTGTGAATGCAGTAAATCAGCTGACTTTGAAGTTGGGGCTTTATTTGAAATCTGTGCAATGTCAGACACACCAATGTAACAGTTAAAGGTTAAACTGAAGGTTTTAAGTCCTGTGGCTACATCACGCAGGGATAGTAAACTATTATAAACTGACAGTGTCTGTGACATGGCTTTATGGAATACAGCGTGCAACCTGCTCTTTCTGCCTCCTTTAGCTACATTGGGGAATCAGGTTACCATTTGCTGCTAGACAGAGAAGGTTTTCATTATTTATGTAGGACGTGTATACAGCGTGTGTCCGAGACACTTCACATTGCTTTACAAGATTACTTTAAAGCTTGCATGTCAACAATTATTAGCTCACACTTCACTAGCACAGGGTATACTCACAGTATACCACACAATGGTCACACATAATCATGTGAGCATTATTCTACTTGTTACAAAAGAGATATGTGTTTGAAGCTGCCATGAATTAGATTAGAGAATCTGAGTGTCTGAGCGACAGAGGTAGTTTGTGTTATGCCATAAAAATCCTATCTTGTAAGTAGAACAAATTTATAGTCTTCATCTTTATGGCCAAGCAACCAGACTACTTGACTCCAGGCTCTCAGTGTAACCAAAACACAAGAACAACTCGTTTAATATTTTTAACACATTTACCTTCATGCCACCGTCCTGGTGCTCCCACCTTGCCCCCATGTCCTGCCCCTTCCCTTTTATGTCATTGCTAAGTCATTGTCATTGAGATGAAGGAATTGTTTGCCTGCAGTTATTTTCCTTACTAGTTATTGGTTACATGTAACTGCATATAAATAATTATTTACAGGACAGAAGCAACTTATGGGAAAAGAAAACAGACTGTTTAAAACTAACAGACATAGCATGTTATTGACCAGCAACAGCGAAAGGTGTGCAAGCTATAAGCATGCAAATCAAGGCTGCAGAACTGTACTCTGGTAATCAGTGCTGTACACATGTTCTGGTAATCAGTGCTGTACACATGTTCGTATTACAGATTTGTTTCAGTGCAGACTTCTATATAAAATAACATTTTCACAGGTTATGCACCTGTCCTTTTGTTGCTGATGATCGTGTTTTTTGTTTGTTTGTTGTTGTTTTTTCTCGGCATTGTGCTTGGTTGTAAGTCACGTACTTACTGCGCAAGCCATAAGTCTGCTTGTGCTCCCCAGTCGTAGTACCTGTGTTAACTATTCACCATCGTGAATCTTTTGTTTTCCTGACTGTGCTGGATTGTCTTAAATTACACACTAGATAATAAAGAACAAAAATTGAGAATGTTTTGGGAGAAACAAAAGAATACTGTGTACACGTTTTTAAGGCGAGTCTCTAGTTTTAAATAAAGCTAGCAATGACTAGGTATGAACAAAAATATTTTGCAGTGACATTTCTTTTAAGGATGTCCCATCTATATTGTCAGATGAGTGAGCTGTGACAACGTCTGTCGAACCATCTTCATGTTGGCCAGCATGACGTCCATGTGGACCAACTGAGTCACAAAGGAAACAAGTACTGCATGGCTCTGCGTAACTGGTCCTTTCAGTGAAAAGGAAAAGGTGAAGGGACAGAGAGAAGTATGTTCTGTGGAGTTGTACATATAGATTAACAGCCTCTTGAGTGTTATATATCTCACCAAGTTATGCTTCCACATGTCCACAAGAATAGTTGAAGACAACTGAAATTGAAGAACTGGTGGGCTGATCATTGCGCTGCTGTTAAAGCTGCCATACACAGAGAGTGGCATCCTGCAGTAAAAATGGAGACATCTGGTTCCCTTTCCTCAAGTGATGAGTGGCAAGATGAATCTGCTCGTGAAAGTTCAGTGTCAGAGTGCCAGAAATGTGCCTCACGTGAGTGTCAGTGCTTTAAGACCATTTCTCGGATGATGCCTCACATTGGGAGAAGATTGTACATAAGTGGCGCTGCAGGAGTCAACAATCATGTCATCCTAAAGAGCCGAAAAATCACACACATACTCAATGTAGCACGTGAGCTGGAGAACTGTACCTTCCCTGATTTCGTTGTTGTCCATCATGGAGGATTGCGTGATGCTGAAGATGAAGATCTCCTGACAAGGCTTCCAGAGCTGGTTGAGTACATCCACCAAGTCATCAGTGATGGAGGCCGCATTGTTGTAAACTGCATCGCTGGGATCAGCCGCTCCGCAAGTGTCTGCTTAGCCTACAAGGTGCAGCATGAGCACCAAACCCTGCATGAGGCATTTGATGAAATCCACAAGGTTCACCCAGTCATTGCCCCAAATCCCAGATTTTGGAGAGATCTGCTTCAGTGGGAGGAAGAAAGAAGGGGGGAGAACTCTGTGGTACTGAAACCATTCATTTGTGGCATGATTCCTGACCTGAAGGAATATGAGGACTATGCCAAGATGCGCATCAGGGTGGGCTGGATGGAAGAGCTGCTGGCCATGTGGACATTCCATCTGCTCTTCTTTTGCCTGCAGATGGTTTCTATTCTGTGGGGCTGATCAGAGACCTGCTGCCCAACATATTTGTTTGTAATTGTGATAACTAGGATGTTTCCATTCCTTGACATTCTTGTTGGTGAATGGGGGCTCATAAACTTTGATATTATCAACATTCCATTAGACCCTCTCAATATCAACTACTGCTGATGCTCGAAGGTTTGATCTTTAAAGGGTCTTGGGGAGTTGGTATTTACCGGAAGGTGTATCTTACAGTTTTCGTTTTTTTTTCTGTTTGTGTTGTATGGCATTCTGATTCATTGATATTTTATGGGTATGGGATGAAGATCATACATATTGCATTAGAGTTTATCATTCTCCTCATTAGTGTGTTACTGTTAGTCAGTTTTCAATGTAGTTTGGATATATAGTATTTTACTAAATATTTTAACTCGATGTTATCTTTCATTTCACACCAGTGCATTGATGTCCAGTGTTGATGATATAGCACATGCCCCAGATTGATGTCTTTTTGGGGGAAGAGTTGGCCCACACAGTAACATGATGGATGTACAATATGTTGCCAAACTGACAAAAGATTAGGAAGATCTCTGTCTGTCTCTCTATTTCTCCCTGTCTCTGTCTGTCTGTCTGTCTGTCTGTCTCACTGTCTCTCTCTCTCTCTCTCACTCGCTCAGATTCCTGCTTTTGAAGAGCATATGTAGACAACTAGTTCAATACTTGTTCGCTCTATACATAAATTTTGTTGTTTATCTTATTATTATCATTATTTCCGCAATGATAATTTTTCACAGAATATATTATAAGTAAAATAGTACTCAGCTTTTTATGTGTGTTTTTCTTTATTTGCATGGTGTGTGTGTGTGTATGTTGTGTGTGTTTGCGCATGTGCGTGTGTGCGTGCGTTGTGTGTGTGTGTGTGTGTGTGTGTGTGTGTGTGTGTGTGTGTGTGTGTGTGTGTGTGTGTGTGTGTGCACGCGCATGCGTGTGTGTGAAATCTCCCATGTCCTTTGGTGGCATTACTCCCACAGCACTTACAACAGCCCTGGCATGCACAGCAACATCCATGGTTGTCCTGCTGCGGCCCACAAGGAACAGTCTGTATCAGGCTGTTGTCATGCAACTCACCAGAGGCACTGCTTCACTTTGCCAGATCGATTTGGTGGTATTCAGAAGAACCTGTGATGATGCAGTATATGCAAGTCAGTACCAACAGCTGCCAACTTTTTTTTTTTTTTTTTTGGTGGGATTGGCACTACCTTGGGTCATGGCTGATAATGTACAAGCTTGCTTGTATGTGCAAAGTGAAAAGTTGTAGCAATCCGGCAGCTCCACACCTAGCTAGTCCTTAAAAGAAAATTTTTTTTTCTTTTTTTTCTTTTTTTTTTTTTCTGCACTCTTCCTGTTTTCCATCGCAATATAATCAAGTTGGTTCAGCGATGTATACAGCCAGATCCAGATCCAGATCCGGAGGGTCCCTATCTGTATGGTTCCACTGCGTTAATTCAGCTACTATCCTGATGAACTTTGCAGTACAGAGAACTTTGACACCAGCTCATCAGAGGCATGGATGTGGATAGCAAATTTAAAACAGATCACCACCAGAGCAGGGCTTGAATGGCCACAAATTTTTTTTTAAACAAAATGACAGTTAGTGAGGATGAGGGTGAAAAAAGGTGAAGGAGTTCCACTCTGGTCTGAGACTTCCTGGCAAGGTTGTACCCTACACTTCCTGGCATCAGCCAGCCCCAGGAGGCTAAGGTGCCTGCAGTGTTGGTCAGAAAGTTTGTGCAGCACTTTCAGAGATGCAGTTTGAATCAGTGAAACTAGATTTTATGGCTTCTATCTTCCCATTTGAACCCCATTAGCACACTCCGTTCTAGGTGAGAGATAGCAAGAAGAAAGGGAGATGCGCCAGATAAATGCCTCTAATGGTAATCCGTCTTATGACCTTCCAGCCCGCAAGCCAACAGCAATTACCGCTGCGTCATGTTGGTTTTTATATTGTCTCTTGTGACATTTTTGTGTGTGTGTTAAAAAGCTGTGGCTGGAAAGATTAGACTCTGGCTGTATAGATATGTGTTAAGTTTTATACCTAACACTTAAGTTTAATTTTTCAGAAAATAAACCACAAGTATTTGTTTCTCTCTCTCTCTCTCTCTCTCTCTCTCTCTCTCTCTCTCTCTCTCTCTCTCTCTCTCTCTCTCTTTTAATTTTTTTTTTTTAGCAAGAAGGTTGTTAAACTGTAAAACAAAGCAGCATCTGACCAGGTCTTGTTCAGGTTTTTTTTTTTTTTTTTTTTTAAAGGAATGCACTCAGTTTCGGACATACATAGATTCATTTTTGAAGGCAGTTGTTTCAGAGGAAGTGACATCAAAGTTTTTCAGTACATTGTATTATAGAGTGGAATGTCTATGCAATTACCATGAAAATTTTGAAAAAGAAGTTCTTAGTAGAGAGTGGGACTGGACACAGACAGGCAAGCAAGCAGGCATGTGCGCACACATGCACACATTCAAAGTGAGGGTAATTTGAAGAAAGTCCTTACCTTCATGCTATTTTTGGTCATTGTTTTTCACATTGCAGTACAACTTTTACAAACTTCCAGTTTTGAATATTATCTTTTTCTTGAGACGCTGGGAATGACCATTACCACAATAATCTTAGGGTGCCAAGATTGCAGCTGTGTACCATTCAAAACATCAATTGTGTGCCATTTAGAATGTCATGCTTCCGCTTGATCATAAACATGCTATCACAGTTGTGAACTGATTTTAAAAGAAGAAAAAAAAACTGAAGATGCTTGGAACTTCTCGTTATGTGGTAGCTCGGGTAGATTTATGGAAGAATGATGGAGTTCCTCTTTGGATCACCCATCAGAGGGTCAAGTGTTGTGTCGCTGACAATGAAAGTAAAGTTCTCATTTTTCTCATAGAGAAAAAGGTCCATTCAGTTAAGGCTAGAACCCCAGATCAGGGACCAGATTCTTGTTGAGATGGGCACACTATCCGCATGATCCTATTCCATTGTTGTCACATCCATGTCTGTGTGTTTTTAGGCTGGATGCCTCACCAGCATCTGCCATATCACAGATATGACCCATCAAAGATCTTTGAGAATACTTTGAATGAATTTTCAGAATGAAAAGTTTTAAGCCCAACTATTGAAGTGACAGGTTGTTTTTTTTTCAAAGATGCACCGTGCAGGCCTTTTTTTCTGTTTTTGTTTTGTTTTGGTTTAAATCATAGCTTTCAGCATTAGTCAGTAAAAAATAACAGTCTACTATGAGTTCAAAGTCTTTAGCAGCTGACAACTACAGATTTAGGGTGGACATAGGCATGCTGTACAGTACACATTGTATTATTCCCCCACCCCATTCACCCTCGCTGCACCCTGCTGAGATAGTTGACATATGTTTGCAGTGATAATCTGTTTCCTCACTTACTGGAACAGTGTACTTTTTTCATTTAACAGTACAACAGATACAGTACAACAATGCAGATATCTGTCAGCTTAGTGTATCCTGTTTTAAGGGATGTTTAGAATACAGTTGACGAACCAGCCGCCGTGGCGAAGTGGTTAGCGTCACGGACTCCCGGCTGGGAGGTCGTGGGTTTCATTTCCATCAGAGTCATGTGGGATTTTTCTGCTCGACCGACCCAGAGTTGAGTTTGCTACGGGTTTAGTTGGGAAGACTGGGACCACACAGTCGAGTTTCATCCACTTAATGGCTGCGGCTCTGAGAGTGTTGCTCAGATTTCTTGACCAACACTGCAGGTGTCTGTATCTCCTGGGTCTGGTTGACGCCAGGATATATTATGAAAGGAAGCATAGAGTACAGCCCTGTCATGCAGTCTCAGATTAGAATGGAAATCCGTAGCATCATCTTCATCATCCTCATTCTCATCGATCAGCTTAAAAAAAGTCTCAGATTCTGTGGCCCTTTATGCCCTGCTCTCATGGTGACCTCAGTTTCGATGTCCTCTCCACGTCTGTGACCTTGGTTTCATTCCGTCGGGGTCACCAGTATCGGCAAGTCCTGGGGGCTGTCGTTGGTCGGACGTGGTGGTGTCCTCTGGAGGGAGAGCTCACTCATGCCGGCTCTGCGACTAAGCAATTATTGTGGTCAGTAGGGGGCTTAGTAGGTGGTGTCCTGCGTTTGTTGGATCAGAACAGGCGCCACTGAACACCACCGAAGTGACTCGGCAGCAGTGCAGTGTCTCCTCCAGTGGGTTGCCTGTTGACACTTGACATTGACTGCTCCCTGTGGATTGCCGGTGCCAGTTCTGCAGCAGGACTGACTGGGCTGTGGCTGTGGACGGAATGAGAGGCTTGGGTGCACTGCCACTGAGGTGGCACAGAAGATTTGACAGCCCAAAAAAAAAAATAAATAAAAAATACAGTTAACGTTTAGCTTGTTTTTAGTTGGCTCTTTCTTTCTGGCATGTTTGCGCCAGGTCATTGTTCTGGAAATGTTCCTGTGTAGAGTTGTCCTTTATTATAATTTACTTTCCATTCTCTGATCCTCAGTCCTGTTCAGAATGATGTTCATTTTTACTTTCTCTGCTGCGAAGTGAACTGTCATCACCAGTTCCAGTTGTCCTCAGTCTCCCTCTGGGTCATCAGCCCTTCGCAGCACAAAGGAAGAGCCACACTGGATATGTTAATCATTCTGTCTCTCCAAAGGACCCCACCACCCCTCGGCCTGTATGATTATTTTTTTGATGATCTGAATCCTGCTGTCATGAACCGTTTGAAACAGTTTTGAGGGGGTCATTATTGAGTTGTTCCAGTGTGTTAAAGAAGTATACCTTGGCAAAAAATGTCTTGTGGGTAATCATGAATGTGGCTTAATCCATCATGAAGAATTAGGGGTAATTCCCTGACGATCCTGTGTCACCCACTTACATTACTGATAGATATTATTTACAAATATGTACATTTTTTCTTCAGATATATCTAGCACTTGTATATAGATTTGCATTATACAAGTGCTGCTGAGATCTGTATAAAAAAGTATTCTGTAGTTGTAAGCAGATCCATGCAAAAAAAATATGTTATTTGAGAACAAGCATTTGTGTATAATTTTTTTTTTTCTTTTTTTTTTTGCAACCCATTGGTGTACCAATTCATGTTCAGCATATACACCTGCATGCAGTTGTTTCAAGTGTCCTGATGACATAATTATTAAAACAGAAAATAAAGAATAGTGACACTGATGGTGTGTGATCTTTATTTCGTGTTGCATTACAGTCACATTTTTGTGCAAAATTACTTTCTTGGGTCTTTTGCTATTGCGTATGATGTTGATGTTCTGACAAGAAATGTGTGAATATTTGGACAAATTGTTGTCTGTTGTTTTTCTGCCTTGATGGACCATGGTCCCGTCTTTGTTTTGGAAGCTGTGTAACTTGTATGCGTTTGTGTGTGTTGACAATGTATGACCTTCCAGCTTTTTTGTTTTGTTGTGATCTGGTAACTAGATAACAAAAGTTGCACACACTGTTTAGAGTGGACACTACCTATCCACACTGCAGTGTCCAGTTGTCTGTGTGGCATTTTTTTCTTTATGAATTTTTTTACTTGTTTGTTCTTGACCTGGGACCGAGAATCACACAGAACGGCTGGGGCTCTTAGCACAGCATAGTCTTCTCCACCTTCAGGATGTCTGTAGTTTAGCTGCCATAGCATTCATTGTTTTTGTTGTTTCCTCTTTTTCTCGGATACCACCTTTCCCCCTTTGGGTTTGACAGTCATGAAAATGCCCTGTGTGGTCAGCTGGACAATCATAATAAACATTTGGACAGTCATAATAAACATTTGGACAGTCATAATAAACCTTCGGACAATCATAATAAACATTTGGACAATCATAATAAACGTTTGGACAATCATAATAAACGTTTGGACAATCATAATAAACATTTGGACAGTCATAATAAACATTTGGGTAACAGACATAATAAACATTTGGACAATCATAATAAACATTATAAAGATGTACATGAGCTTGTGTGTGGATGTGGCACGGAATATGAGTGTTCAAAGATTTTTTTTCCTTTCTGTATTTGTCCATCAGTATGCAGTTATTCAAGTCATGTGATTGATGTTACCCAGTGAAGAACTGTTAATTCAGTCCTGATATGGTCTCCACTGGGCTAGTCGTTATCATTTATCGTATAATGAACAACTTGACTTCAGTCAAAAATACATAGATTTGGTCTGACATTGCCATGTTTTAGGTTTAAAA
Organism: Conus canariensis; assembly: GCA_033310375.1. Lineage (NCBI taxonomy): Eukaryota > Metazoa > Mollusca > Gastropoda > Neogastropoda > Conidae > Conus > Conus canariensis. The sequence goes on from CM065727.1 coordinate 25,384,750, forward strand.
ATATTATCGGTAGAAAAATGTTTCAAATCAGTTTTTTTTGTCTGTTGCTTGTATTCTTGGTTTGTATTTTGCATTGTAACCACTTTTTTTTTTTTTTTCAAGACATGACTATGTCTCAAAAATGCTTAACAATATGACATAGGAGGACTGTGTCAGCAACGATCTTTTCTCGTTTTGAAATGTAGATTTAGATCTGGCATTGATCCTCAGATGATTCAAACCATGGCTGGTAAAATTCAAGAAATACCAGCATACTATATTTTGCTTTCAGCTAAGATAATGAAGACAATAACACATACATGATGACGTTGGCTTTTCCAGAGGCCAAAGGAAAATCGTTCTTTGAAGATGCTAGTTTTTCAGACAGTTCCGAAGAACTTTAGTTTTGTTGTTGTTGTTTTGTGTTTTTTGTTTCATTTTATTTGCTACTTCAAGTCCTATCACCATGTATGTGTGCATCCATCCATGCGTGCATATCATTCTTATCACTGTTACTGTCATGATCATTGCCGCAGACTTGCCTCCTTGTTGCAGCGTTTATGTTCAGATCGTACCTGTGCATCTAACCATCCGTGCGTTTTCACTCTTACCATCGTTATGGTTGTATCGTTGCCGCAGACTTGCCTCCTTGTTGCAGCGTTTATGTTCAGATCGTACCTGTGCATCTAACCATCCGTGCGTTTCACTCTTACCATCGTTATGGTTGTATCGTTGCCGCAGACTTGCCTCCTTGTTGCAGCGTTTATGTTCAGATGGTACCTGTGCATCTAACCATCCGTGCGTTTCACTCTTACCATCGTTATGGTTGTATCGTTGCCGCAGACTTGCCTCCTTGTTGCAGCGTTTATGTTCAGATCGTACCTGTGCATCTAACCATCTGTGCGTTTCACTCTTACCATCGTTATGGTTGTATCGTTGCCGCAGACTTGCCTCCTTGTTGCAGCGTTTATGTTCAGATCGTACCTGTGCATCTAACCATCCGTGCGTTTCACTCTTACCATCGTTATGGTTGTATCGTTGCCGCAGACTTGCCTCCTTGTTGCAGCGTTTATGTTCAGATCGTACCTGTGCATCTAACCATCCGTGCGTTTCACTCTTACCATCGTTATGGTTGTATCGTTGCCGCAGACTTGTCTCCTTGTTGCAGCGTTTATGTTCAGATGGTACCTGTGCATCTAACCATCCGTGCGTTTCACTCTTACCATCGTTATGGTTGTATCGTTGCCGCAGACTTGCCTCCTTGTTGCAGTGTTTATGTTCAGATCGTACCTGTGCATCTAACCATCCGTGCGTTTCACTCTTACCATCGTTATGGTTGTATCGTTGCTGCAGACTTGCCTCCTTGTTGCAGCGTTTATGTTCAGATCGTACCTGTGCATCTAACCATCCGTGCGTTTCACTCTTACCATCGTTATGGTTGTATCGTTGCCGCAGACTTGCCTCCTTGTTGCAGCGTTTATGTTCAGATCGTACCTGTGCATCTAACCATCCGTGCGTTTCACTCTTACCATCGTTATGGTTGTATCGTTGCCGCAGACTTGCCTCCTTGTTGCAGTGTTTATGTTCAGATCGTACCTGTGCATCTAACCATCCGTGCGTTTCACTCTTACCATCGTTATGGTTGTATCGTTGCCGCAGACTTGCCTCCTTGTTGCAGTGTTTATGTTCAGATCGTACCTGTGCATCTAACCATCCGTGCGTTTCACTCTTACCATTGTTATGGTTGTATCGTTGCCGCAGACTTGCCTCCTTGTTGCAGCGTTTATGTTCAGATGGTACCTGTGCATCTAACCATCCGTGCGTTTCACTCTTACCATCGTTATGGTTGTATCGTTGCCACAGACTTGCCTCCTTGTTGCAGCGTTTATGTTCAGATCGTACCTGTGCATCTAACCATCCGTGCGTTTCACTCTTACCATCGTTATGGTTGTATCGTTGCCGCAGACTTGCCTCCTTGTTGCAGCGTTTATGTTCAGATCGTACCTGTGCATCTAACCATCCGTGCGTTTCACTCTTACCATCGTTATGGTTGTATCGTTGCCGCAGACTTGCCTCCTTGTTGCAGTGTTTATGTTCAGATCGTACCTGTGCATCTAACCATCCGTGCGTTTCACTCTTACCATCGTTATGGTTGTATCGTTGCCGCAGACTTGCCTCCTTGTTGCAGTGTTTATGTTCAGATCGTACCTGTGCATCTAACCATCCGTGCGTTTCACTCTTACCATTGTTATGGTTGTATCGTTGCCGCAGACTTGCCTCCTTGTTGCAGCGTTTATGTTCAGATGGTACCTGTGCATCTAACCATCCGTGCGTTTCACTCTTACCATCGTTATGGTTGTATCGTTGCCGCAGACTTGCCTCCTTGTTGCAGCGTTTATGTTCAGATCGTACCTGTGCATCTAACCATCCGTGCGTTTCACTCTTACCATCGTTATGGTTGTATCGTTGCCGCAGACTTGCCTCCTTGTTGCAGCGTTTATGTTCAGATCGTACCTGTGCATCTAAC
>CM065727.1:25392255-25412255 GCA_033310375.1 Conus canariensis
AGAGGATTATATGCCACAATGTACATGTTTTCTAACCCAGCAACCTACTTGCCTACATACCAGGCCACGTTCTAATTTACGATGTCCCTGTTGTTGTAGATGAGTGGGAGATAACAACACGATCCTCACCAGTATGTTCTCACAAATTGCCGAGCTGACGGAAAATCTCTACCTGAGCAGTGCCTCAGCGGTGAAGAAAGAGAAAATCCGCACTTTGGGCATCACACTGATCATCAACGTGACCATGGACATGCCCAACATCAAAATGACCAATGTGGAGACCATCCAGATCCATGTCGATGACCTCCCCTCTGCCCGCATCAACCTCTACTTTGACCGCTGCGCCGACAAGATCCACCAGGTGAAGTATGCAGGGTCTCTCTCTCTCTCTCCTTCTGTCTGTCTGTCTGTCTGTCTCTCTCTCTCTCTCGCTCTCGCTCTCTCTCGCTCTCGCTCTCTCTCTCTCTCTCTCTCTCTCTCTCTCTCTCTCTCCTCTATCTGTGACTCTTCAGTCTGTAATACCTCATCTGTCTCTATGATTTCTTTTTCTCTTCCTCTTTCTCCTGTTGTCCTTTCTTCGTCTATGTTCCATTTCGTGTCTCTCTGTCTACATCTGGTTTACATTATGAACACAGTGTTTGTAGCAGTTACTGACATCTATGATTTTTTTTTTTCTTTTAAGAGGCCTTTCTGCTGGGTATTAGGTCAGGTGGAGCTGCATCTGCTGCTGTGGCTGAAGATGCCTATCCAAGAAAGACAGTCCATTCCACACTGTACCTAGACGAAGATCAGGCATGCTCAGCAGGTGTCTGGCCGTGCTTTCCTCCTCTAGCATTTCTCTTTGGTTTGCTGCAGCAAGTCTTCTTCAAGCTTAAGCCCATGGCAGAGATTGTGCTTCCAGGTGTTTCTGGCTGTGGAGCATATTGGTGCTGATGGAGAAGGATTTTTGGTCATGTTTGCATGAGCCCCTGGGGTGACTTTAAGCTAAGATTTTCCATTTGACCTCCTTCCTATTGCCAATTCCTCATAAAAGAAGCCCTTAGCACTGTCTTTGTTATTATTGCCAAGTTTTTTGTTGCTGAAAATGGTAATGAGATATATATTACTTAGAAATCCCTTGTGCTCTTCCGGAATTTGGCTACTTTTTTTTTCCTCTGGTTTTCACTTGACCTTGATTTTTAGTCAATAAATGTGTCTTTAAATGACACACACACACACACACACACACAACACACACACACACACACACACACACACACACACACACACACACACACATATATATATTATATATATATATATGTAGTACTGAGCAGACGTATTTGCTTTTCCTGAATTAGGCTTCCTGTTTTAGCCCCTCATTTTTCCAAAACTTGAGTTTAGTCAAAGAAATATGTCTTTAAAAGTGCCTTGTCAAAAAAGAAAAGGATGATGTTCTATTTATGGCATGCAGCTATTGAAGATAGATACACAACAAAGATGTGTCTTTTGATTAACTGAATTCTGGATATTAACTGCCAAAGAAGTAATTTAACTTACACATACAGACAAGAGAACAAACATATTCTTTTCAAAAAGAACTACCCAAATGGAAAAATGATTTTTTTTTTCCCAAAAGATATGTCTTTATTTCATGTAAAAGGAAAATAGGCCACTCAAGATCTGTACTGGTTATCTTGTAATCAAAGAGTAGATTTTAATATAAATAGCTAATGATTCTAATCTTTCATTATTCTGCTCTTTGATCTCATAGACAGATTTGAGGGCTTGACAGAGCATCAAGTCTTTGAAGGTGCTATGCATGTAGATAGAGAATGTCTTGTCCATATGCGCGTATGCCCTGGTTACTGATGGCCAGCAAAATCTTACATGTATGTTTATGACTTTTCCCATGACCGTGTGCATGTGATTCACACAGGTGGCGCGAATGCGAGGCAAAACCCTGGTGCACTGTGTGGCAGGCGTGAGCCGCTCGGCCAGCATCTGTATAGCCTACCTGATGAAGTATCAGCACATGACCTTGGAGAAGGCCTACAAGCACTGCAAGCGCCAGCGCCCCGTCGTCCACCCCAACGTGGGCTTCTGGAAACAGCTGGTGGACTACGAGCGTCGCATCTTCGGCACCAACACCGTCAAAATGGTGCACTCCTCCGTGGGCATGATTCCAGATGTGTACAAGAAGGAGACGGAGAACATGGTATGGTTGCCAGGTGCCAGCCGCAGTCCACACTACACATACTAGGACAGACTGGTGAGGATTGAAGGAAGGAAAGTCAGACGTGGATGGACTGTTGAAACAGATTTTGAATGTTGGGGTAAGGATATTGCCTAAGCAACAAGCTGCAGCATGGCGTTTCTAATCCGAATGCTTATATGAACAACAGGCAGTAGTACCAAAGCCTCTCATCATTGCATATTGGTTTAGTTCTCCTGAAGTCACCAAGGTGAAGGGGTCGTCCACTGAAGATCTGATGCTGCTGTTTGATGTGCATGCAAGTATCCAGGTTGAACTGAGAGCTTTGGATTGGCTGATGGGCTAGGTGAGTCCCCATTCGTTAGGAGCCATGTGTGATAATCATTGTTGTCAAAATTCTGTTCCTGTATGTGTACTTGTTGTGAAAGTTGTATCTTTTAGGCTGTAGGACTGTTCTCTTAGTGTTTGTTGTGTAAACTGTTGTGATCAGTTGTTAAAGGACCAAAGAGACTGAGTGCAAGTCCTAACTTGAGCGATTTTTTGAGAATATCTTTGTGATTGGGTCTTTGGTCTGTCACACATTGTTTGTTGGGGTTTTTAGATCCTGTCATGCATTGTTTGTTGTCAGAACTATCTCAATCACTTTATTGTGAATCTAGTCTTCAGTGACTGTTGTCAAGACCATCAGTAACTGGCGGCAGGGGCAGTCTCATAGTGACTCCTCCTCACAGAGCCATTGTTGGCGGTTGTCTGTCTAATTTGCCTTGACCGTTGTGAGGACTAGTGCAGCTGTGTCCAGTGTTCAGTTGGCTCTACAGCGATTATATGACAGTATTGATAGCATTGTCAGATTTTGTGTCAAGTCTTGCCTGGAAAGTGTTGTGATTTGAATTGGTGACTGTACTCCTCTTTCTTTCTGAACAGAACTCTTGGTAGGTGTTGTTGGACGAAACTGACTTTCTGTTTTTTTTGTTTTTTTCTCACTTACTAATTTCAATGGATATGGAAGAAAGTGAGGACAGTTTGACCTTCTTGAAGAAATGAGTCGCACTCTTTTTTTTTTTCCATAATATTTTTTACTTCTACGATTATGGTGTGCAAGTCACTGTGTGTGTGTGTGTGTGTGTGTGTGTGTGTGTGTGTGTGTGTGTGTGTTTACTGTGAATATGCACATGTGTATTTGTGTGTGTGTGTGTGTGTGTGTGTGTGTGTGTGTGTGTGTGTGTGTGTGTGTGTAACACTAGTATTGAGCAATGGGCATATGACATGAAGTGATACTGCCAGAATGAAAATGGTATTTGAATCACCGATCAGTTTTCTTTATGGAATTCGGCACATAAGTCATCACATCTTTCATCTTATTCCTTGCATTCCACCACGCAGTTTACAATAGAACTCATTTTATGGTGGAGCAAAACTTCTGAAATAAAACTGCATACTTTCTGTTTTCAGACTCAAGTAGATTTTGTTTCTCAATGGTTTTCTTGCATTATGTAGTGTAGTGGAATGAACTGTGGGACTTTGTGAAACATTTAAGTCCTCTGCCTTTCCTCCATAAAATATTGTAAGAGAATGATCTGGTGTAGATTTTTAAAAAAGCAATTAATGTTTTTTTTTTTTACTTATTCTTTTACATTGAACATAATCAGATATACTTGCCTTTTTATTTACAAGTAACTCAAAATGAACTTGGCAAATTTAAGGGTAAACTGGTCTAATATGTAAATAACACTTAGCAATTGTGTGGGTCAGTCAGTGTGAATAGGTTAGAATGATACAAAAGAATGTATGCGACATCTGGATGGTCTATTTCATACAGTGTGATACCATGTCATGTGTGTGTGTGTGTATGTGTATGTGTGTGTGTGTGTGCGTGTGCGCGCATTTGTGTGTGTGTGTGTGTGTGTGTGTGCGCGCGCGCACGTGCGCATTTGTGTGCATGTTTATGTGGATGTATGTTACTTATTTATTCATTCTTTAAAATTTGTACAAGATGCACAATCAATTTGTTTCCAATATGTATTTCAAAAAGGTATTTTCCTGGTTAGTGAGGGGGGAAAATGCGTACATATTCACATGCACAAGAACATAGGAACAAGCAACACCTTTACTTTGATAAGTTATATGCTACTTACTTACTGACTTTGATGAATTGCTTTTGAACCTTTGATGTAAATGGTGATAAATTGAATCACATCATTTTTATTATTGCAGATGTGAATTATTATTTGTATTGTTTCCACTCTGAATTTTCCCTACCCCCACAATGGATCAGTTGAAACAAAGAGAGGTAATGTCACATACAGATCATGTGGCGGTTTTCTCACCAGATTGTCTCATCGCCTCAGAGCGGAGTGCAAGTGTGTCTAGATATTTCAAGAATCCAGTTTCCAAAGCCTTGTTTCGCATGATTGCCACATTTCATTTGAATGTTTTCTGACTTGTACATTTTGTTTCGTTAAGATGTGATTTTAAGGTATTGTAATAAAATATTTTTGCTGTGCAATCAAAAAAAAAAAGGAAACAATTTCGTAAAAGGCTACCGTAACTGCCCAAGTGTTCCTTGTGGGTCTGACATCACAGTGAGAGGGTCTGACATCAGCAATAACTTAAATCACCATTCTGAATTGTTGACAGCTTATGGTTGTTCATCTGTCATCTTGTATTTGTTTGTTTCCTGTATGAAGTGTTTACTGCTTTTTTTTTAATGATAATTTCAATCCCAAAAGATGAGGTAAACAACGCAGAAATGATGTGATCATGATATCTGTACATTAAACAAAGAAATAGCAGTCCTTCTGCACTACCTCTATCACTGATACAATGAACATGTTAAGCATATGAGCAGGATGCTTTGGTTTCTTTGCTACAGTTTGGAATTAAGTGATGCATGTATTCTTTAAGTAAAAATTTCATGATAATCATTCATATCTCTTTTTTTTATTTAGCTTTAAAATCCATGAGAAATGAGATAACCATCTGTCATTGGCACTTCTTACTGCCTCTTTTTGGGGTTTTGCACTTTAAAACAATTTTGGGGGGGGCTTTTCTTACTGAGTCATTAACAGAGTGTGGTGCAACTATTGAAGGTTGTGGATATTCTTTGTGTAATGCTCTTCACATACGGATCCAGTTTGACAGGCGGACAGGGTAGCCTTAGGCATTGACTATACAGGTGCTTGTGGTCCTGCCAAATTACAGCATTAGCAGATCAAGAGAAAGGAAAATACCTTTCTTACTTTCCTTTGTCTTGTGTCCTGATATTTACCTTTCACTTATTTTCAGGGTAAAAGGGAAAAGTTGGGGACATAGTATAAAGATCTGCCACATGCTTTTATCTTGCCATATATGATAAACCGCTCATCATACTTTTAAATGGAGCAGGATGCTCAAGAGTGTTTTCTTATTACCTGGGCCCAAGAAATTGCCCTTCTTATAGCATGTTAACTGAAGACTGTGTGTGATGAAATCAGCTTTGACTGACCCCAGGGAAATGGGACTATTTCATAAAGCCTCACAACTCTCAAAGGTACGCATTGCTCAAGAGCACCTCTTTTGGTTGTGGTGAAGGTGCTTTTTTCTTTAAAAAAAATTTTTTTTGTTTTTTTTTTAGTGTTGAACTGTTCTTCATGAAATGTGAGCTTGTCATAGGTAGCCTTGAAATTAATTCTTATCTGAGACTGATATAGGCTGTGCCTGTTGATCGAATTTTGAGATTTTTTGTTGTTGTATGTTTGTTTTAATCATGATTTTTAGAGTAGGGAAAATGAAACACACTCTCTGTCTGTCTGTCTGTCTGTGTCTCTGTCTGTCTGTCAGCCTGTCTCTTTCTCTCTCTGAATCCCTTATTTTAGACATAAAAATGTAAATAAGCTGATTTTGTAATTTTTATTTTTTCTCGTTAAACATTCTCTCTCTCTCTTGCTCTCTCTTTCTCTCTCTCTCTCTCTCTCTCTCTCTCTCTCTCTCTCTCTCTCTCTCTCCTACATTCTGTTTCCAGAACCCCTGTAGCATTGCCTTTTGTGACAACATTTGCCTATGACCCTCTGTAATACATGACTTAATTAGTGATTATACCTAATTAGTTCTTCACTGGAACAATGGGTCAGAAAAAAAAAAAGAGAAAATGTCTACTGTTAATATGTTGGTAGTAACAGAAATGGTCCATAATTGTCAGTAATATGACAATGGTTGCCTGAGCTGCAGAAATTAAACTCACACACACACACATGCTCTCTCTCACTCTCTCTCTCTCTCTCTCTCTCTCTCTCTCTCTTTTGCTGGCTCGCTCGCTTGCACAAACAAATCTGCAGTCATCTTTTGTCCCCCTCTTTCAAAGCAGGAACAAGGAACATATGGACAACTAATACATATGTGTTCAGTTTAGAACACTTGAGAATCCACATAGTCTTGCTTGAAACTGCAGGATTTTGAATGCTGTATTGTGTTTTTTAGGTGAATGTGTGTTGATAAGGCCTATATGTGTTAATAAGGTGAAGATTAATACTTCATCAAACAGACAAGTTTTCTTTTTATTACTTCATCTCACCGACAATTTTTTTTCCGGATTTCATGAAAACATAGTATGAAGAATTCAGTGAGTCTAATTGTTTTGCTAGCGTTCATTGAAAATGCAGGTGAAATCTAGATATGAAGGAGACTGAGCCTAAACTTTTGAAATATACCTGCATTAGAGCTACACCTTGTGATGTAAGTTTTTAAAGGAACTGGAAAATATTAAAGAGTTAGCGGTAAGGGGACTTTTTATTCAGTCACCTGTCTGTATCTCTGAACTCATCATAGAACAAAACAACTTTTGAGGTAAGGCAGCCCATGGAGTCTGGATTGGATCGTCTCTGTGAACTTCATTTTTGCCCTGATTCATGCTTGAACACTGTGATGCTTGTAAATGGTGTGCTGACATTCAGGTTTAGTACCTTGTCAGTAAAGTGTGGTATTTCTGATATAGTGGTAGCGATTGTCATTTTCAGTGTTAGATCGCATTCACCAGTACTGGATGTGTTGATTGCTGACAGTAGGTGTAGCCTTTTTTTTTTCTTTTTATCAGAAAGTGGAATGAAAGTGTGCAAGCGCCAGAGACTGTCACGTAAAAAGATGTAGTTCCTACCTCCATGAATTGAGTTCTCATTTTTTGAGCTGAAAGTAAAATGTGCATTTTGTGAAACAATCAGATATTGTGCATAGTGTTTTCAAACCAAAACTAACATTAGTCTTCAGTATTACCACACTTGTTCTTACAGCAGATGATTTTTGTTTTGTTTTTTAAAAAAGATATGCATTTGATGTGAATACTAGAAATGTTCAAGCAGTTTTATGAAACATGTGAAAACAGCCTCTTGATGCACATGCACACACACACTCACACACACACACACACACACACACACACACACACACACACACACAACACACACACACACACACACACACACACACACACACACAACACACACACACACAGACACACACACACACACACACACACACACACACACACACACACAACACACACACACACACACACAGACACACACACACACACACACACACACACACACACACACGACACACACACACACACACACACACACACACACACACCACACATCACACACACACACACACACACACACACACAACACACACACACACACACACACACACACACACACACACACACACACACACACACACACACACACACACACACACACACACACACACAGACACACACACACACACACACACACACACACACACACCACACACACACACAACACACACACACACACACACACACACACACACACAACACCCCACACACACACACACACAACAACACACACACAGCATGCACACACACACCAACACACAACCACACACAAGAAAGCAGTTTCTAAATTTGTTATTGCTTAGGTTGGAGTACAGCAGACATTTTCTTCTCGTTTGAATGCACACACCAAGTCTCTTATCAAGGATAGCCAGATATGAACAAGTTAGACTTTTCGGTCTTCTTTTAAGTTTTCACACCAAATAAGCAAGTAGAAGACTAATGTGAAAGAAAAGACAAGTACACAGGCAGATGGCTAGCAAGTAAAAGAAATGAAAAAGAAATTAAAGCATTCCCATGAAAGATAGAAATATTTCCAGCAAGAATGATGACATCCTGGAAAAGCGAAAGATGATCCGTCATATTGTTTTGCTGACTCAGACATGAGTCTCTTTGGTTCCCATAAGATTCTGTCCTCCACTGCAAACCGTTATTTCTTACATTCCTCATCTTGGACAATAATCTCATGGACAGACTTGACATTCAATATGCAATGAAGAATGATTGGTGTATATGCAATATCATGTCTTGGCTCTGTTATATCATCCTTAATCGAAAAGAAAAGAAAATAAGAGAAGAGAATGCACCACTGCCTGTGTTTGGCTACCTGTGCACTGCTAGCCGAAATCAGCATGAAGTACTTGCTATCAAGTCAGTCAAAAGTTTGCACCAACTATCAAAAATTCTAACATTAGCAGTTGCCGTTACACTTTTATCAAGAGATACATGTTAGTTACCCTATTTAAACATTCACTGATTCAGGAGGAGATTCTGGATTTAACAGACCTATTCTGGGAGACAGAAAAAATCAGGGGAAGATAACACTGCCTTTCCTTTGAAAAGAGAGTTACATTTTCTCAGTTTATGGGTCAAGCAAATAGATCTAAAGAGTCAAATATTTGATTTGAAACGCATGCCAGGATGACAATCAAAGATATCAACTGTCTGCATTCCAGATGCACCATTTGACATCAGTGGTTTGTTATTTTCTTTCTCTGACTTAACTGTTAAGTTGACAAATGGAGCAAAAATTGGTTTGGGCTTTCCCACGAATGGTACCCTCCTGTGAAAATGGCAGGGTCGCTCTTTCTGAACATGAGCTTTAACACAGATTACCTCTGCTGGAGGTTTCCGAACATGGTTTTTTGGCTTGCATTCTGTTTGAGTTTAATGAAGTTGATTGTCTTTAAATAGAGGACTTGGGAGTTATGTTGCTGATGTTTACTGATACGTTACAAATGCTGAAAGGTTATCAACTCAGGTAAGAGGTTTAAAGACTGGTAACACTAAATCATTTATCTTGTCTATCCAGAAAAATAACCTATTGAGAGCTACCTGTTTTTATACTCACATTCATTCTGTCTCAGAATTTTTTATAAATCGATAGCTGAAGTGTTTTGTGTTTTCTTTAAAAAGTATATTCTGTTTTCTGTAGTTTTCAAACAGAAAGCATATACTGAACAAAAGACAGAGTAACTGTTTTGCAGTATTTTTGTATGAGTAAATTTATACCTAAGTCTATTTTTGCAGCTTAATAAAGTGTATAAATCACTCTAGTCTATGATTTTTATGGAGCTGAAAAAGTAATGTAAACCTGTTAGTTATGTATTGTTTTCATAAAAAGGAATGAAGAAAGCCATAAAGCATTAAACTTTTTCGAGGGAAAAATTCAGCTATCTCAGATTAGAACATTGATATTCTTAGGCCTTTCGCTCTTCATATTTAATGTAATGTCTGTGAAAATATTGTCTGATTTTTTTTTTTTTTTTTTTGCGTGGGAAGGGGTGATGGGAGGAAGAAGGGAGAGCATATTTGTGTAACCTTTTTAACTTCTTTGTTTTCCAATATTTGTATTGTGCATTCCCAGAAAGTGAGGTACAGTGTTGCAGTCTGTGTGCCTTTTATCATGTGGTTTGTCTTCCCAGGTTTATTTTCCCATGGTCCATGTACTTGCCCTTGGGCTGGAAGCCATTATGTAATAATTTATACTTGTTATCAGTGGTTTGTGACCAGTCTAGGGATGTATCGAACCGTGTAGATTCGGCACTGAAGTCCAGACCTCATCGATAACATAACTTGATCATGTTTATTTTGATGTTTCTGTAATTATATCTGTTTTTATGCTGTGATGTGTTATCCAGGATTCATTGCCGTTTTGTTTGTTTGTCTGTTTTTTAATGGCCATTTTTCAAAGTACAGGTTATGGTTAAGTTTTGTAACATTTGTTCTTTTGATATATATTCATATCATGTTATATCGTCGTTCCGTCTATCTGCCCCATTTATTTTTATGATGGTGAATATGTGTTGTGTATTTCACTATTCACCATCTTTTCTGAAAAGAGTTGAAACAACAACAAAAAAGAGAAAAGGAGAAAAAAAATCACACACAATCAAAAATTAGCAAAAAGAAATCACTTAGAGAAGTTGAAATTTGTTGTGTTGTGCTTGCACAAGCTGACATGGGATATTTGGCCTGTCAGGTGAAGAGGAACTTCCGTCCACAGATGAGATCACCTCAAAAGGGAAAACCAGTATGAATGAACTAAGAAGCACCTGAATGATCAGATTAGGGAACCAGTGTCTTCATGTGAACTCATACATTAGTTTTCAAACAGCCATTCATTACAAAGATGCCTACAATGCTTGTATGAATACATCTGCACACACACAAAGACAAGCATGCACACACACATGTGCACACATACACAGACTCATACACACTCAAATAGAGACACACACAAACATACACACACAAACACACACACGCACACACACACACACACACACACACACACACACACACACACACACACACACAAACTCACATAGATACACACACACATACACACACACACACACACACACACACACACACACACACACACACACACACACACTCAAACATTGATCTCTGTCTGTCTCTCTCTCACTCTCTCTCTCACTCTCTCTCTTTTTCTCTCTCTCTCCCACACGCATGCACGCAATCCATTTGTGCATAATTAAGAAAAGAACATGCATGCCACACAATTTTCATAGTTATACCTACATGGTTAGACTTACATGTTAGACTTACATGTTTCCCATGAGAATACAGGTTTCCAAATGTCTGTCAAACACTATCTTATTTCTTGAAAATTTATAATTTGTTTCATATTTTGTTCATTCTTCCACTTGCATTTTGATGAGTCTATTTTGAGAAACTTTTTTTTAAAATCCTGCTTCATCTGCTTTTTTGTTTTTTCTTTTTAAATGGCTTCCTTCCCTTAATCTACTACTGTACCCTTCCCTTAAACCCAGTTCTTAAGCCTTATTGCATTCTGCATCCTACGAGAAATTTAAGGTACATTCAAAGAAGAATACCGGTGTCTATTTCTATTCTTCTGAGCTCTGAGAATGCTTTGAATTGTTTGTAAAGTGGAATATTGATATCAGTGTGTGATATGTGTGTCTGTATGTATTTTCCTTTTTTTTCCCTTCAAATTTGGAATTTGTTTTTTTAATGAATTTCAGTGGTAGCAAGATCTATTGACTTTTTTTTTTTTTTTTTTTTTTTTTTTTTTGCATCCTGTGCACTTGCTCATGATGGCCAGTTTACAGCATGCCAAACTGAGTGCATCGTTCATGCACGCCTGGTCGTGAAGAATATCCACACTTACGTGGTGACTGTAGGTGGTTATGGTCGGTTCCTTCTGTCCATTCCTGTTTACAAGCTCTTTGCCAAAGACTGTGTAGTTGTTTTGTTTTTTTTCCCATGCTTTTCAGCCTTTACAGGTGTCTGTGTGTGCACATTTAAAAACAGTCAAGCATTTGTGGACTTAATTAGCACACATGAACACACAGATAGGCATGAGAGTGCTTGCTTGTGCGCACACATGTGCACACACACATATACAGGCATGTGCGTGCACACGCGCATGCGCACGCACACACACACACACACACGCTTGCACACACGCACGCATGCACACACACACACACACACACACACACACACACACACACACACACACACACACACACACACACACACACAGAGTGTCTTTTCAAATTCCACACAAGAAAAACACCATTAAAAAAAAAGAGTATATACAGTGCACAAGAAAACATATCTGATTTTCCTGCAGGTACAATTATAACCTGTTTCCAACGATGTTACTTTAAAATCTATTTGAAATCAGGATGTGATCCACTTTTACTTTGTAATCATCTGATCTTTATGCATACCAGTTTTGATGGCTTTACACTATCATTTGTGGTAATGTTCATAAAACCTGAGAGTGTTGAAAATGTGTGTGTGTGTGTGTGTGTGTGTGTGTGTGTGTGTGTGTGTGTGTGTGTGTGCATGAGCCCTTTCAAGCTCTTCCCCTTGCTTTTTCCTTCCTTTTCAGATCCTCATAGATAAACCGTATTCAGTTCATTTGTGATAGTGTGATCAGTTGAACAGTTCCTCCCATATTGATTTGTTTGTTCTATGATTTGTGTAGTGTGCTGCTTATTTTGTCAGCTACCTGTATAGTTGGTTGCTTAGTTGATATATTAGCTCATTGGTTAGCTTATTTCATCGAAAAGGTGTTAGTCATAGTGGTCAGAAGTGTAAGGATGTTGTTTGCAAATTGTTTCATTATGTCATTAGTTTGCTTTGCTCAGTTTTGTTGTAAACTCAGACACTGTGATGAGCTTACACCAAAGACAAAAAAATTCGTGTTTAATGTTAAAAGCACATTTTGATTATGACATAGCCATGTACCAGATATTAACACAAAAGTATTTTATATTTTTGCCTGTTGATATAAGTGTATGCTTTAAAACAAAACAAAAAATCCACATGATATAGTTTTTCATCTGTCTGCCTCTCTGTGCATGCATCTGTGCATTTTTTAATGTAAATTTTGTTCACATTGGCATCTTCTCAGAAAAGAAAAACAGATCAAACAGCGCTCAGTTGCAGTGAATGATTTGGAAATTGAATTTAACAGTGCAGAGTTTTTTTTTCCGCCATGACAGCTATAGCAAGAAAAAGAAAGAAAGCCACAAAGGCCAGGCTTGAAGGATGAATATCGGTGCCAGTACAAGAACTTGGGATAGGAAAAAACAAACAAACAAAACAACAACTAGGGTGGAAAAACCAGTTGCACTACCCTGCCTTTGGTAAGCAGTCAGGATTTTATATGGAGAAATTCATGAAACAATAGAGGGCGAAAATGTGAGCAGATCATTAAAGATCTATTTCTGGGGAGCAAAAAAAAAAAAAAAAAAAGTTCTGTGCAACGATACTATACAGTGCACATGTTTGTGGTCTTAAAAGAGGAAGGTTGAGGAGGGAAGAGGAGAAGGAAGAGATTAGTACAGTGCAGCAGAATGGCAGATAGTATGATACTGAATGCTTGTTTAAAATCCATCTTAGCCATGCATCATACATGGGATATCGGTGATTTACATACTTCATTATTTGCGTTTTTGAAGTTTTGCACAAAAAGTAGTTTGACTAATCATGGGGAACTGCAGAGGGACTGTGTTCACAAAGCCGCAGTTAATTGTGAATACTGTATTCGTGGGTCACAAGCATTGCTCAAATATGTGCATATTTTCTGGGGATGAAAAATCCAGCACTAATGATCTAACTAATCCAGCCTTCTCATCTAAAGATTACAAGACTCATAGCTGTGTGGGTGGAGGCTATGCGCACAAGATTGGATTTTAACCTGTGCTCATTACATGGCAGAATGAGCACACTACCTCTGTCCTTATGCTTATCCCTCCTATAACAGCAGTGTTGCTTTTTGTTGAATGATGTAATATTTTCTTACTGATTTGTTATTTATTTGTGCCTGCTAGCTATGGATGTTGATGTATTAGTCTTCTCGTATATGGGCTGCTTGAAAAAACATGTTTACTACTAAAGTTGGTATTTGCTTTTTGAAACCAAATAAAAAGTGGTAATTCAACAGCATCTGTTTTCTGTGTTATTGTGAAAGTGATGATTGTGTATATAAGGTGGACCTAGAGGAACAGATACATGATAATGGTGTATATTGGTATGACTGAAAGATGTGAGTGTGTGTGTGTGTGTGTGTGTGAGAGAGAGAGAGAGAGAGAGAGAGGGATCTGTGTGAGAGTATCAAAATAGGATACCAACAATATTCTCATTGATCATCAGACAGCAAAAGAAAGAATCATCTAAGACTTTTCATAAGAGATTACAGAGAATGCAAAA
Organism: Conus canariensis; assembly: GCA_033310375.1. Taxonomy (NCBI): domain Eukaryota; kingdom Metazoa; phylum Mollusca; class Gastropoda; order Neogastropoda; family Conidae; genus Conus; species Conus canariensis. The sequence continues at coordinate 25,406,517 of CM065727.1, forward strand.
TGAATAGGGAATTGATGAATACATCAATAAAAAAACATACTAACGAAACTGAAAATCTTTAGAAAGGAAAAATAAACACTCTGCTTTTTTTCAAATACAAATATAAGGAGAGAAAAAAAAAGGTATCCTAATCATCTGTTACACGTTGTGCATGTGGGCTGCAGGTTGGAAGGTTGTGGGTTTGAGTGCCATCAGGGATATTCGTGACATTTATCGGTGCAAGAGTGGTTTCCTACTCAAGAGTTTAGTGTGCTATAGGCTCAGGACTGTAACTACACAGTCGAATTTCACCCTCGTAGGTAATTGGAAGCATTTCGGACGGTGTTCTTTGTATTTCCACATCCACACTACCTGTATTTGTGTTCCTCGGGCCTGGTGGACACCAGCACTTTATGATAGGAAATGTAGAATACAGTCCTTGCATGCAGTTTCGGGCAAAGAATGGGACTCCATAACGTTGTCTTCATCATCCTCATTGATTATCATTGAAAACAGAAGGGAAAACTCAAATTCTCTTTTTCTCATTTATCTTTTTCATTTATCCCAGGGCCAGTGTCCTCTCCATGGGGAATTCATGTCAAGGTCATCGTTTCAGCCAAGGTCGTAGGGTCCCTTAGTCAATCCAGTGAGGTCGGATGATTTGAATAAATAATAGAATTTGTCAAGGCAAGGCAGAGGCCTGGCATCATCTGTCCTAATTGGATCCTAAGCAGGATAGGAGGAACAGGAGGGGGGGGGGGGGGGGGGGTGGGGTGAGGTAGGGGACTCTCTGTTCTAGAAACGGGTAAAGAGACGCAAAGGATGTTGACAAGTCTCAAAGACATGACTTTCGTCATTATTTCTGTCAAAGTGGGACCTGGTTGATCATACAGACTAAATTACGTCATCCCAAATTACTTGAATAGTCAACAACAAAAGTGGGCAGCTGACCGGAATGTATTTTTTTTTAAACATAACCTTAAGCAGGTGCGAAGTAATGCAGCATAGGAATAAATAATCCCGGACGATGAACTTAGAAAAGAATGTACAAATGGTCAAAGAACGTAAAGGTATGAACTATCAAGATAGACTAAGAGAGCTGCATTTACACTCATCCAAACAAAGGCATTACACTCATCCTTACAAAGGCATTACACTCATCCTTACAAAGGCGTATAAGAAATAATCTTACTGAGACCCATAAAACATTTAATAACTTATAAGCTATAGCTTTGAGGCATTCTTTTCATTGTCATTATAAAAACTAAAAATTAATGAGGTGGGCTGAAGCAAATATTCAGTTTCGGACCTAACGAGCATAAACATCGTTTTGATGATAGAGTATCTCTGGAACTCGCTGTCACCTGAACTTGAAAACGGCACCACTTACTGAAATATTTTTTTTTGTAATCTATACATTTTAAACACTATGATAGGTCTATTTATTTATGATGATTAATTTATAACTAAAGTGCGCCATGCAAATGGCAAACTTCTCAACGAACATTGAAAGGTGGGATATATATATAAGCCAGCTTGTGCTCGAGTTAAGCCTCTAGACTCTTTCTTCCGCTGCTACCGCAGCCGCTGTTGCTGCTGCTACTACTACTTCTCCCACCACTACCTTTGCTGCTGCTACTACTACTGCTGCTGCTGCTGCTACTGCTGTTACTTCTACTTACACCCCACCGCCACCCCTTCCCTTCTCCCTAAGACAGCCAGGTTAGAGGAGTTTTTCTGTCCGGTGTCAACATCAGTGTAGATCACTCTCTCCCCTCAACACACACACACACACACACACACACACACACACACACACACACACACTCACACACACACACACACACACACACACACACACACACACATACACACGCGCGCGCGCGCGCGCACGCACACACACTCACACACAGACACGCTCACACCACACACACAAACACACGCACACACACACGCACGCACGCACGCACGCACACACACACACACACACGATAATTTGGGGAGAGGAGGAAGGGGACTTCTTCCCTTAAGAGCTTCTGCTGTCCAGCTCTCCTTACAGTTTTTCCCTACTATCGTTTGTTGAAGAGTAGGCCATCCTTTGCTTGCAGGATGGATGACACTCAATAAAGAATACACAACTAACCAACTAACCAACCAACCAACTAAACAGGCACAACAATGTCATGCAGGCATCCCCAGACAGAATGTACCTTCCTTAAGGATGGGGTTTGAAACGGTCACATAACCGAAAAAACGTTCTCAACAGACAGAACTGGACCTCGGATCTCCAGCTGTTGAAGAAGAGGAAGCTTCCGTATGATTCCCCTGAAATGTGCATTATATGAATTGTGTGAAATGAATTGCTTTGATCTCTCTCCTTCTGGTCTGAATGTTCGGGGCTGGTTGTCGTGGAATCGTAAATTCTGGTAACAGCTGTGAAAACTCTACGAACGGAGGATCCCACAAGTTTTCAGGGTCTTTCACACAGAGCAGAATATGCAAGTTTTGCATATGATGTTTACACAGACGAATTTTGCGGAAAGAAAGGGCAATAGCTAGATACCCTCAACCCCATGCCCACATCCCCTTTCCCCTAATGATCCATCCTTTCGGACCCCTATCAATATGTAGGTGGTGACATTGGAAAGGATCGAGGGATAAGAATCGTTTTACCCATCCCCTACCCGTTCCTTCCCGTCATCTCTTGGGAGGACACCTTTCGGTGAAGTCCTCGAATTGCTTCCGTCCCTTCCCCATAAGGACGAAGTGATCCGTTTCTGTTTAGCCTAATTCTATGATTATAATAACAATTATATAATGATAATCATAATGATAATAGTAAGCGTATCTCCTATGTGTCTATTTTGTTAAAATATGCATGGTTCTTGGATATTGGTGTCTGCTTCGCCTCCCCTCTCTCCTCTCTCTCTCTCTCTCTCTCTCTCTCTCTCTCTCTCTCTTCGAAAGAGAGTAGAGGGGGTACTCTTAGAGTCAGCTATTATACAATGCCTCAAAAATATAAGTACATGGGACTTTTGTGCGTGTGTCTACGTAATGGAATGAGAATGGCGATCTAACTGGAATTCAGAAATTCAGAAGTCATCATCATCATCATCATCATCATCATCATCGTCATCATTATTATGAAAATGTCTTTAGTAAGCGCATCTCCGATGCGTCCATTTTGTTGAGATTTGCATGGTTCTTGGATATCGGTGTCTGCTTCTGCCCCCCCCCCCCCCCCCCTTCTCTCTCTCTCTCTCTCTTGGAAAGAGAACAGAGTGATACTCTTACAGTCAACTATTATACAGTGCTTCAAAATTAGAAGCATTATGATACTTTTGTGCGTGTGTCTACGTAATGGAGTGAAAATGGCGATCTAACTGGAATTCAAAAATAGAAGTCTTATTTGTGTTCCATCCCTGAGGCCCAAAACAGCCCTAGCATTTCTGCCGTAGTCTCTCTTGCTGAGGACGGATTCAGTATGTTGCCTGACAGGGCAGTGCGGCGGAGAACTAATAGCAGCCAATGGCCTCTCAGAATGTAGAAACTATTGATCCATAGCGGAAGGTAAATTCGGTCATGCATTTTGCTTGGTACGCAAAGACGTCTTGCTGACTGACAGGCTGAATCTTTTGTCTTGTCTCTGTCTGTTTGTCTGTCTCCACCGACCTCTCCTCCCCCCCCCCCCCCCACCCCTCCCCCCCCCCCCCCTCCCACCTCCGCCCTTTTCTCGGTTCTATTTCTCCATCTGTCTTTTCGATTCGGTCTGTCTCCGTCCCTCCGTGTGTGTGTGTGTGTGTGTGTGTGTGTGTGTGTGTGTGTGTGTGTGTGTGTGTTAGTGTGCGCGCGTGCGCGCGCGCACGTGCAAACTTACGCGAGCATGCGCACGCGTTAACTATCCACAGAAAGCACCAATTACAATATATAGTAAAAGAGATATGAACCCTTAACCTGAGGTATTTATTCATTTCATTCATTCATTCATCATTCATTCATTCCGTCTCCCATACTCCCCCCCCCACTCCCACTCCTCTACCCACAGCCATGCCAAAGCTGAGGCCCTCCTTTGCGCTGTTACCATCATTTATACGCCATCTTCGCGGTACCCTTTAGTCTCTTCATCGTTAAGTCTGACTCAGCCATCCATAGCCACACCCATACTGTCGTCCCAACCCCGCCCGGTGTGTAGTCCATGGAGAGCTGTCGCCATCGGAACTCCCAGAGCCTTGACCCTTTTTCGAGACGACCTGTATTCTCCTAATTTACTGATGGGCCAAGAATGGGCCAGTGAGTGGTCATTTAGCTGCAAGCAGGCAAAAGTCCGTAAGAATTAGGCTGAGGGTTATAACTGTAGTGGTGAGTTATTGGGTGTTACAGTGTATAAATGGGAACATATAACATAAATGCGCGACAGTCGAATTCGGGACAAATCAGAAAGAGAGAAAATAGAAGGATGAGCCGTCGAGAATGAATAAGGGTAATGCTAAGGTCCATTATCTGAACATCCGAAAGTACGTAGGTTAGGACGAATCCAGTATGTATTGTGAATGTCATTGTCGTGAATCGTGAGTATATTGTAAGTAAATTGTGTTTGTTATTTCATACGTGTAAATGAATACATAATGTTCTGTTCTGTTGGTAATTTAGGGGTTGAGGTGTTGCACGAACCTCGGTGCCCTACCTCCTCCCTTCCTACCTCCCTAGTAGCACCTGGGGATGGGATCCTCCCTGTCCTGGAAGGTGAAATCGTGAAGAGATCGCTTTTAAACAGAGTTTAAAAATGATCCCGATAAGTGTAAATGACATTTCATCGCAAGCTCAAGAAAGCTTGATCAAGAAAGAGAAAAGCACAGAGGGAACAGACAGAATTAACAGATCATAGGGGAGTGAAAGGACATGGTGAGAATGAACAAGATCATAGGGGAGTGAAAGGAAATTGTATCTTATAGAGTTGTATGTTAAGGGAAATATTGAAAATTGGGAGAATGAAGTATTCATGGCTGTTTATTCTGTTGTCATTGTTTTTCATGTGATCTTTATTTACCCCTATCTAATGGAAGAAGTATTTGAAAAAGAAAGCACATTGTTCAAGAAATGACTCCTTGAAGATGACTGGAGTGGGTACGTGAGCACGGAATAAGCATACCGTGTTTGTGCCTTGATGTGAACAAAGGCGGTGAGTGACAGTGACGATCCTGACTAAACAGGTCAGGCTAATTTGAAGCAATTATGGCATTTTTCGGTTCAATTTTGTTCTGTATCCCTCTTGTGTGACTGGAATTCGAGAACGACTGGGGCTTGCACCTCTTAGTTATATTAGCAGTTATAGATAATTCCTTCGACTAATTTAAAAAGCATAGTACATTTACTAAGAATTGTTTTTCCTCCCCTCCCCCCACCCCCTAAAAAGTTTTGATCCCCTCTCTATTATCAGTCCTGGGTTATCTATCGCTGTTATGTTATTTCATCGTGTTTTGTTTGTTTGTTTGTTTTTTTGCTTTTTTTTGCGTTCATGACTTCGTGTATAAAGTCATTGTGTGAGTTAAATTGTTTTTTTTTTTGGTCATTTCTTTCCTCTTTACTGTTTTGGATCTTTCTCACTCATGGATTCTTACTCATCAAAACTCTTTACTATTCTGATTAATAGGCTGCTATGTGTTTTTATGTTGACTTTTTTGGTGCTATTTTATGTAGGGTTTTGTGGGTTGGGTATGTAGATGCTCCCTTCTTTTAAATGTGGATTAGTTTTCGAAATTT
>CM065727.1:25414755-25429755 GCA_033310375.1 Conus canariensis
TGACCATTCTGTCCATCTCCCTTTTCTCACCTTCCTGCCCTCCTTCTCTCCCTAACCCACTCCATTTTTTTTTCTAACTTAATTCTCCTCATTTTATCTTAACAAATTATATTCATATGTCTCCTTGGACCCTACACCCCCCACACACCCCTCCCCCACGCCCGTGTCCTATTCCCCGTGTCACACCATCCTCCCACACCTTTCTCCTCACCCCTTCCTCCCCCATCCCACCTTCACCCCCTCCTGTCATCCTCCCCCCACTTTCCATCTGCTTTCCCCCTCTTATTAGCCCCCCCCCTCTTTTTTCCCCCTCACTAACCCCCCCCCCCCTCCGCCACAAATCCCATCCCTACCTACCCTCTCTCTATTTGGCTCTCTCGGTTTGTGTTGAGGAGCAGCCATTTTGTTTCAGAGTATACTTCCTCGGATGGCTCATATCCACAGACATACACACAGTTTGAAAGTCGATGATCATATACCTCCCCAGGCGATATGGAAGGTGATTCCACCAATGGCTCCCAGCTGCAAAAAAACGCCTCTGGGTAGGATTTTTGGGCCGTTTACTGTCTGGCAAATTGAAAATACAAAGTGTTATATGCACTTGCCTACAGCAGGCCTTATTCAGAAATAGTTTCTGTCAGTTTTGCTTTTATTTCGATTTATTTATTCAGCTACTCAGATTCAGCTTTGCAAAACGTTTCGATTTTTTAAAAACCAGCCACTGAACACACACACACACACACACAAGCAATTCAGTTGTTTGACAGTTTATGTACGGGTTTGATATAGCCTACATTCGCATTCGATTTAGGAAAGCATAGAACTTGCAGGCCTATACAGCATGGTACATTCATCGTCACACTCAGTAATTGAGACACAGAAGCAACGTATTTTCCAATATCTCGTGTACGCTGTCAGGAGACCGTCAAATGTTAGACAACTAGCATCAGCTGGAGGGAGTTGGCTGGAAAGATCAGTCTGTGCCATCAAAAGACTGACTGAATTGCATTCATTGGTGTCACGTTCTTCGTCCATTATAAAGGCCATCCAGTGACGTCGATAGCTTGTGGTGGCTACTGGTCGCTAAATCGGGCACGATGGAGTGTGACGATGATGAGTATAGGCTCACTCAGAAACCTTTCCAGTGTGACCTCAATGAATCCGATACCAGAGGTTTTGACGTCAGTATTTGACGCGTGGTACCGACAAGACTCACTCAGAAAACATACACACACACACCCCGTTTCTACATGTGACGTCAAGATATCGGAACTAGGCTATAAGATTTTGACGTAAGCCAATGCTTTACAAAGAAAAGGACTGACTGAGAGATTGTGAAAGAAGATGATTGGGTGGGAAGGAGAAAGAGAGCGAGAGAAAAGAGAGAGGGAGAGGCTGGGAGAGATTGAGTGAGTAAATGAGTGTGTGTGTGTGGCAGGGATGGTGGAGGACGGTGGGGTGAGGGGCATTAGCCTCCGCGAGCATGTAGCGCGCGTGCATAGCTGCGATAACAAAACTGACGTGTGAAGAGCGCTGGTTTATTTCATCATCACCATTCCGACAACCACACAAGCACTCTCCTTCAATGCTGATTTCCGGTGTTGTAGCTCTATCACAAAACCAGACAGCATACGGTTTTCGCAGCAGGATTGAACAAGGCAAATCTGTTCGACCATGTCTATGTGAATCACATGAATTTTCGCAAGACAGTGGGAAGAAACATCATCATCTCCAACTGATCATACTTAAAACATTTCGTTTGGATGGCGAATTGGAACACACTGTACCGTTTGGGAAAGGGGGATAACTTACATCCCTGCGGTTTCTAATCTCAATTTGAGAGGTGAGGAAAGAAAAATCAGCGTAGAAAAATTTCAGTTCGAACTGGAATCGGTTTTAACAGAACTGGGGCTCACAAGAAAAAAAAATAATCGAGCGTTTTAATTCTAATCCTTTGTTCGGTCTTGGTTGGAAGTACCATACGGACGACAGGCGAAGCGCCACGCCCAATCGATTGTTTTTGTTTGGCTTTTGTTTGGGGATGGTCTGTTATCCCTAGTGGTATATTGATTTCCAGCAAGCCTGTAGATTATCGTCTGCTTCGGAGGATCTGCACCTACCATACTTATGAGTAAAATGAAAGGTGAGCTGTCCGATTTGTTCCTCTCTTGGGTGTTTGTATTTGCCGTCTTGATCGTCGGTTGATATTTTAGCGGCGTGTGTGTATGTGTGCCTTTGGGAGGGGGGGGGGGGGGGTGGGGAGGGGAGGGAGGCGGGGTAGGTGTTAGAAAAGGTTTTCGTACACGCCGCTTAGTGAGTGTCGCGCATTCTTTTCTCTCTCTCTCTCTCTCTCTCTCTCTCTCTGTGCGTGCGCACGTGCCCAGATGGTATGTATTCGTACAAAATTATGGTATTTGTACAAGCTGTCTGGCCTGTTTAAACAGAACCGCGTAGGCAAAGGCTACGTGTGCGAAAAAGAGATGCTTTTTATTCATTTCATTAAAAAAAAATTATAGTAATTTGATTTGAGTCGAATAGCCAGTAAGACAGAACAATTTGTTCCCCAACCCACTCCTATTAACAATTTTAGCACCAGCAATCCACGTTCCATTATATATGTTGAGCGGTCTCTCTTCTCTCCTGCGATATCATTGAATTGTCTGAAAACTTCTGGATCTCTCTCTCTCTCTCTCTCTCTCTCTCTCTCTCTCTCTCTCTCTCACACACACACCAACACAACACACCACACACAACACACACACACACAGAGGCACAGATGCAGACCACACACACACACGCACACGCACAGGCACACGCACGCACACAAATTCATTTCCCGGCGCAAGCAACATTTCAATATCCACACAATGGAAGTTCAAAAAGGCGCGTTAGATCGAATTTCACTAATAGGCCAACACTGTGGACTAATATGAAGTTGGGGTTGTGTACATGCATGCCTTGAATACCCATCCTCTCCTTTTTTTTTTTAACCTATGTATATTTCCTTATCCCACGCTGCTCATTCTGATCACACTCTCTATACAGCCACACCCAGACCCGTCGATTCTCAGCCATAGCAGCGGCAGTCGACATAGAGCAGTCATCAGGCAGTCGACCAGTAGAGACTACATACTGCTGCCGAGTCTCTTTGGTATGCACTGTCACAATGTGTAGGCTACCTGTTCTGATCTAAAGTACCCGGGTTGCGGCACTCTAAGCCTCCCTAAACGACCACAACAACTGCTTGTTCTTGAGCCACCATGGCTTCACATCCCCATCCATATGGCGTGGCTACAAGACATCCATCCAACGACAGTTCCCATGAGCATGTTGATATGTCTGACTTTGGCACGAAAGCATACGGCATGACACCGGAGGGGAACCCGAAACGGAGACTGACTGAAACCATTGGCTGTCAGAAACGGAGAGAAGGTATTAAGGATAACATCATTTTGAGGTTTGCCCCAGACGATCAGTGAGGATGACGGTGACAATTATCCTGTGGAGTTCCACTCTGTTTTATGACAGGGCGGTGCCCTTTGCTTCCTTTCGTAACATATCCAGGCTTGAACTAGACTCTGGGGGATACAAAAACTTGCAGAGAGTTACATGCTGGTACTGAAATGATTAGTAGTACTATCAGAGGCCCGTCCCTAAGGTGGATGAAACGTCTGTTATGTGGTTCCAGTTTTTTCATTTGTGCACACTCGACTCACGAATAGGAGAAGGCTGAAAAACGACAACAAAACAACAATAACAACACACACAACAACGCGCGTGCGCGCGCACGCATGCACTCACACACACACACACACACACACACACCACACACACACACACACACACACACACCACATCACCTCTCACTCACTCACTCACTCACTCCTCACTCACTCACAAACTCTCACACACACAGAGTGGCACACACACACAGAGTAGCACACACAGAGACACAAACACAGACACACAGAGAAACACACACACACACACACACACACACACACTCTCTCTCTCTCTCTCACACACACACACACACACACACACACACACACACACACACACACACACACACACACACATTCACACTTGCACAAATGAACTCTTCTAATGGAATTGAAACCCATGCCTTCAAAGCCCGCAGACAACGATTCTGTCCACTGTAGAATAGGGGCTGGTCAATACAATGTTCTAATTCCAGAAATCGCGTGGAAATCGACGACAGAACTGTCACCCTCTCTCTCTCTCTCTCTCTCTCTCTCTCTCTCTCTCTCTCTCTCTCTCTCTCTCTCTCTCTGTATGTATGTGTGTGTGTGTGTGTGTGTGTGTGTGTGTGTGTGTGTGTGTGTGTGTGTGTGAATGCTGGGTTTTCATTGCGACCGCATTCATCCATTTTAGTCTTGTTGAGACCTCTTTTTTCAATATGAATTTGTTTGTCATGTTCAAAATTGTTTACGTGTATTTTGGAAAGTCTTACGTACGTGGTATACCTTTTGCGTGAAAAGAATGAATGATTTTAGACGCTCAAGCGCCAATGACACACACACACACACACGCGCGCACGCGCGCGCGCATGCACACACACGCGCGCACGCACGCACGCACTGAGAGAGAGAGAGAGAGAAGAGAGAGAGAGAGAGAGAGAGAGAGAATAGTGTGAGATGCGGAGTGACAGATCTGACAGGGAATATAACTGAGACCATCTTTGCTAACACCAGCTTTGGATTTAGAGTGTAATAAACAAATGTCGATGCTCGGTCACATCATGAATTAATTCCGTTGTGTCCGCAATGCTAGATACCAGTCCCGTGATCTATCACGGGAACCCCTCTTCTTCCTTTGGGTGTGTGTGTGTGTGTGTGTGTGTGTGTGTGTGTGTGTGTGTGTGTGTGTTTTCAATGTACGCACATGTAATTTTTTCAAGCTTTTGCCGAGTCATTAGTGACATAATGGAATTAATTCATCTCTGTCTGTCTGTCTGTCTGTCTGTCTGTCTCTATCTCTCAGTGTGTGTGTGTGTGTGTGTGTGTGTGTGTGTGTGTGTGTGTGTGTGTGTGTGTTGAGGGGAGGGACACCATTCCCCAACACAACACTCCTCCACAACCCCCCTCCCCCCCAAACCTCCACCTTCACTTGCCCACTGACGACAACAATCGCACAGTAATGAGCCAGGTGAGTGACCAGACAAATAGTAATCAACGATGAGATGTGGGAAGGTGGGAGATGGAGGTGTACATATGGGGTGGAGCGGAGGGGGAGGGAGTTGGGGGAGGGAGGGGGAGAGACGGCAAGGGAGATCAACAACTTATGTCTTTAAAAACTGTTTTTTTCCCCGGAGAGAAATTGGGTTATTCTAATTTGATTCACTGGTTTTTAGCCCCCATCCACACCTAGCCCCCTCCCTCTCCCACCTCCTTACATCTCTCCGCTCCTATCCTGCCATACTGTATCAACGACAGTAGTGACAACAATGGTGGTGATGTGAACAATACCGACGATGATGACGATGAGCATGATGTTGGTGGTGACTGGGTAAGTTTCCAGAGTGGTCATAACCTTCAAGGGTCCTATAGTTGCCAAATTCAGTTTTGTTATGAAAAAAAGTATTGGCGGAAACGGTAACAAAATATATAAAAAGATAGTTTTTATGAAAATGATCTCGGCGGCAATACATATCAGATCCTTCTGTAATATTACATGATAAATTGTGTATTTGCTATTATGCTTATGTTGAATGTAACGTGTTTAAAAAAAAAAAAGAGGGGGGGGGGGGGGTATTTGACCTTAAGGAATTTGCTTGGTTTGGAATTTGAGCCTCGGACCCATGGGGGTGGGGGGGGGGGGGGTAGGAGTGGGGTGGGGGGAGGATGGTGATTTCATACGGCCATCCAGTAAATCAAATGAAAAGGCTTGTGCGATTTTGTCGATCAAAATGGAGAGTGTGTGCTCAATAATCAAGCAGTGTTCCGACTGAAAACACACAGTACAAGCAAATATACAACCCCCCCCCCCCCCCCCCACACACACACACACACACGACGGACAACACTAATTACAATAGCTAAAATCCACCCAACCCCAAATTCCCCATCCTCTTGCGTGATGAAAAAAATAGATGTTATCCGAATAGAAACCACTAACAGATTGCTGAAGCTTTCGTGACAAATACGACAGTCTGCTATGGTTACCAAGTTTTTCCTCGTGAGCGTTTACTGTCAATTGAACAGTAGCCTTTCATCGCCATGACAACAGAGGAGAGAGAGAGAGAGAGAGAGAGAGATGACGACAGTGTCGTCGAATGTTTCTGTGGGCGTTGTTGGTGAGATGGTAATTAGTGGTAGTGATGAGACTGATGTAGTGTCGCTGTGGTTACTAACAAAAAGCCTCACCCTCCAGGTCGCCTACCTAGTACAAACAGCACGAGTGACACATTTCTAAACTGAATAGGTTGGGTTTTTAAATCGATTATTTTTTTTTATTTTTATTTTTTTTAATCTAGATATCCAGTTACTGATAATCTTATAGCACTGTGTTTCCGTATTAAGATGTTTGGTTAAAAACGTTTCAGCCGTCCATGGTGTGTGTGTGTGTGTGTGTGTGTGTGTGTGTGTGTGTATGTGTGTGCGTGTGCGTGCGTGCGTGCGTGCGCGCGCGTGTGTGTGGTGTGTGTGCTTGTGAGAGAGAGAGAGAGAGAGAGAGAGAGAGAGAGAGAGAGAGAGAGTGTGTGTGTGTGTGCGTGGCGCGCGCTTATTTTAATCCAGCTATTATTTACAGCTAGCGTTCTAATGAAGATGAATATCAAGGGCAGTGGGATATGTCCGTTCCGTTGAAAAAAAGGAAAAATTCAAACCATCATAATATATGAATTTATTTCTATTTTGTTTCGTGAACTATCAGAAATAATGAAGGAAAGAAGCAAAACTTGTTCGAGTATGATATTAAACGCAAAACTACTTGCGACTGCACGTAATCAAACAATAAAGATAAATGAAGTGAATGATCAGATCATTTCAAGTGAACAACGTATAAAGCTTTTCTTGTGATTAATGTAGTAAAATCCATGTTGGTGAGAAATATTTTTTTATTCCTCAGAACCTCTTTAGCATCATTTCCTAGAAAATGATATCCATTAAAACATCTTGTGGGGAGTGATTATGTGCTTAAAAAAAGTTTAAAAAGATAAACGTTCTCTCTAGTGGAGATACATTGTGCCACACGCCTTTCAGCCTTCGCACTCTTTTTCCTACTTGATGTGTTGATGTTGTGTTTTCGTATGTTCCTCATATCAGTTTCATTAATTTCTTTAAAACTTTTGCTTCAGTTTGGAATACCCCTTCAACAGTTCAATGCCATTACTTTTACGTCAGTTTGGAATACCCCTTCAACAGTTCAATGCCATTAATCATAGTAGTTTTAGGCACATCGATAATTCTGAATACTCACCGGCTTTGTAACACACACATACACACACACACACACACACACACACACACACACACACACACACACACACACACACACACACTCTCTCTCTCTCTCTCTTCTCTCTCTCTTTTATGTTCTATTTTTTCTTTCTTTGTTTTTAATGATGTGAGATATGAAAAGTTAGGGGGGGGGGGGGGGGGGATTCTGCTGTCATACAATTTGCTAGCAACACTGATGAGGGGTTTGGTGGGGGTGGTGGAGGGGAAGGGGTGAGAATGAGCCATAGCGATGTTCATACGGAAGGGAGACAGGGTTATCGGGAGAAATGCAAAGAGGACAGGTGATTCGTCTACATACTGAACACTAGTTTACAACGATATCTGTGTGCTTACGTTATTATTTGTAAATAGCGTGCCCTGGGAGTTCTAAGTCTCTTTCATGCGCATGATTCGGTTTTATGCGTTGGTGTACCACGAACACAAGGACAAATGATTTTTTATTTGGCGGCCAGTGAGGAGAGCTTGGATAACGTCATCAGAACTGATAGAGAGCAGTTCTTGCTGTCGCCAGTGCTTGCAGCAGCTGTTCGTTAGCGCCGTTGTTTGCCGGCAGTCCATGTCATCGCTTATCGTGCCCCAATCAATCTCTTTCCATTTGCTGCACGGATTGGCCGAGTTCCAGAGAGCATGCGGCTGCCGGGAGCATGGACATTCTGACTACTTGTTTTCTTAATAATTTGTCATCACCGTTTGTGACGTGTGTGTGTGTGTGTGTGTGTGTGTGTGTGTGTGTGTGTGTGTGTGTGTGTGCGCGCGCGCGCGCGCGTGCGTGTGCGTGCAGAGGGTACGGGTGGGATTATTGAATTGTCTTTCGCTGTTATCATCCTCGTGGTCGTTGTCGTTTTTCTTGAACGCGCTGGTGAACCAGCGGAGGAAAGATATCAGTTCTGATCAGTTTTTCGGGTTAGTAAAACTCGAAAGAGGCAGAACGGAGTTCTGTGTTCCCGCTGCGTCTCGGCAGTCTTACCATTCACGAGGAATGTCATCGCTGGTGCTCATGATATGGTTCTAGAGCCAAGTCGACGAGAATTTAACCTGTACTTTCTCGCCTTTTTGTTCTTGATTTGTGTGCGTGTGTGTGTGTGTCTGTCTAATAGCTACCATTTTATATTGATGGAAAAAAAAGTCTGGCAATGAGAGCCAACATGTGGTACATCTTTGAAACATCGACAGCATCCTTTTACCTCCTTAGAGAGAAAGAAATTATATTCCAGAGGAGGACGGGGAAAAAGAAAGAAAAAGAAAAACGACAACAACCAAACCCAGTTCGAGGGATGTCCGTATGCTATATCTTGGGCATTTTTTGTTTGTCGATTTTATTTTGTACTGTTTTCTTTCGAGAGATGAAAGGTCTTCCAAATTTGATTAGATTGGACTTAGTGATACAAAGCGAGGATACTACTATCCATAAGTATAACCACAGTCAAGTGTGGCGAGTTCGAATTACGCTGGCGCCCATTATAAGAATTGCCATTTTCGCTGCCCATCGCAATGTGTTGTCGTTCTGGTGTTGTGGTGTAGTGTAAGATACTGTCCCCTTCCTGCACTCTCCTTGGATGGTAGCCCCGTTTTGGCATGATAACGGGGGACGTTAAACTTCTGACAAAACAAATGAAACTGCTGTTTGATTTACATCTTTAGATGACCACACACACACACACACACACACACACACACGCACACGCGCATATATGTACGCACGCTCGCACGCACGCACATACACACACACACGCGCGCGCGCTCGCACGCACGCACGCACGCACGCACGCACGCACGCACACACACACACACACACACACACACACACACACACACACACACACACACACTCACAGAGAACCTAGAAATCGAATGAAATGAAAATTAACAGAAAAATGATTTTACAAAGTATAACGGTGCCACAGAAAATGTATTTAGGAGGCATATTAGCGAATAGACAATGCAAAATGGAAGACGCGTGTACGCTCTGGACAGTGTGTCAACTGTCACTCACTACTTAGGCTTCAGCTTATAACAGAAACACTGGAGTGTTATACTTTGTAACAAGAGTAAGCTTTCCAGAATTAAGACAGGCGAATGGCCCACAAAGGAAAAAAAAATAATGCGATGGACGACAGCAAAGGAAGATTTTAAGTTTAAAAGAAAATTAGAGGCAGAGTGATCAATGAGAAAAAAAAAGGAGGGGGTGGGTGGGGGGTGGGGGGGGGGGGTTAGAAATTACCAGCACAGAATATCCAGAGGATTGGAATACCATCCATTGCTGAAAGCGCGCCCGCACCTCTCTCATCTCCCCTACCACTACTGCCCACCCATCCCATCTCCCCATCTCTCCCATCTCCTGTTTGTGGAGGAAGGGGGTGTGATGGATATGCGTGGGGATCGAGGGGCGGGGGGGGGGGGGGGGGGCCTACAGGGCCACCTTTACAGGAGATGAAGAGAGAGGAGAGAGAGAGAGAGAGAGAGAGAGAGAGAGAGAGAGGAGGGGGAGAGAGGGCTGGGATGGATGGGAGGGGAGGGACAGTCACAAGGCCACCTTTACAGGAGAGAGAGAGAGAGAGAGAGAGAGAGAGAGAGACAGACAGACAGACAGACAGACAGAAGACAGACAGACAGACAGACAGACAGAGAGGAGGGGGAGGGGTGGACAGTGCAATCTGTAAGGAAACGGAGGAGGAAAAAGGCGTCGATGACAAATTTCATTTTTTTGTTCTATATATTCCCAATAGTTTAATTAAGTGTGAATGAAAAATAATCAGCATTGCCATTGCTGGACTTTGCATTCTTATGTAATGATCGTCTCTGAAACTATGACTCTTTAATTGTTTGTTTTTTTGTTTCGATCTTTTTTTTCCTCTCTGTTCTTTTGTATCTTTTATTCCTTTTTTCGCTTCCTGTAGCACATGACATCGGCTGTCTTGGTTAGTTTAAGGGGAGAAAATACAAGCTTCTATTTCTGTAAATATAACTGTATAATTATTTCGTGTTTGGTCGACTCTTTGACTTTTAGATCCTGGTAAAGATATGATGTTTTCACACGTTGATGAAACTGATACTTTTGATGACGTCAGGTTACTGTTCTCTCCATTGATCGCTTACATTTTCTTGCAGTATTTTAGGAAAGCGATCAATGCTTATGGCTCTGTCTTAAACATTAAAAAGCCGTGTTTCTATTCAAATCAATGTCAAGCTCCAACCCCCCCCCTCCCCCACACACACACACCACCACCACCACCACCACCCTCGTGTTTTAATCCCTTCTCGCACAGCCCCACTTTCCCCCATCCCCTCTTTTCCACCCGACAAACAAACAAACAAGAAAACAAAGGAAGGAAGGAAGAAAAGAAAAGGGAAGGAAAGGAAATAAAAAAAAGAAAGAAGGAAAGGAAAAGGAAGGAAGGAAGGAAGAACTGCTTTTTTCCAGAGAGAGAGAGAGAGAGAGAGAGAGAGAGAGAGAGAGATCGTTCCGTTTGATGTTTGCTGTTATCTCACATGAGCTAACTGGACCGAACCTGGGTTTGGCAATACTTTGGACTTCCTCAGAATACCAGGCCACAGTCTGTTTTTTTTTTTTTTTTTTCATGTGGCAGCCTCAGCGACGACAATCCTGGCGGCCACAGAGAGCAATAAGTACCAGGGTCGTCCTGAGGCAACCCACCAGAAGAGACGTCGCGGTGCTGCTGGGTTACTTCAGGGTGTGATTGTTCCCCCTTTTTATTTTTCTTTCTTTCTTTCTTCTTTCCTTCCTTCCTTCCTTTTCCTTTCCTTCTTTCTTTTTTTTTTTTAATTTCCTTTCCTTCCCTTTTCTTTTCTTCCCTCCTTCCTTTGTTTTCTTGCTTGTTTGTTTGTTTCTTTCTTTCTTATGTAGCAAAGATTAATTGACCCATCGTTTGGCTTTGGATTTGACGGTTGAGCCTGAGGTGCCAACGGATCAGATATTGAGATACATTCTCACAACACTGTCAGAAATGTCTCAGTGTGATTATTCGTAGTGATCGAGGCTCAATGATTTCTTTTGGGGGAAAAAAAAAACATGCGGGTCGCACATTCTAGGAATGCTGAAACACTGAAGACAAGACTCTCTCACTCTCTGTCTCTCAGCCTTCTCTCTCTCTTGTGTGTGTGTGTGTGTGTGTGTGTGTGTGTGTGTGTGTGTGTGTGGAGAGAGAGAGAGAGAGAGAGAGATGGAGCGCTTGCGCGTTTGTGTTTTTGAATTTGCTTGTATAGATGTGTGTGTGTGTGTGTGTGTGTGTGTGTGTGTGTGTGTGTGTGTGTGTGTGTGTGTGTGACTGTTTGTGCTCGCACGCGCCCGCGTGCACGTGAGCACCTGTGTGTGTTTCCGAAAGTAACCCACTAAAAAAAAATTGGTAGGATCTTCGTCTTGCTTGTAGGGCCGATACAGTAATTCAAATGTTATTCTTTAGGTACACTACTAACGAAATGGCAGAGCTGAAAGAGGGGGTTGGGGGGGGGGGGGGCGGCAGTGTATTAGGGAGGGAGGGGAACTGTAGAGGCGTTGCGGACGTATAGTTTCATGGCTGGCACACGGAACATCGTCAGGTTTCCCCCTTTCGTCTCCATTTTTCTTCTTGTTTTCTTCTTCTTGTTGACACCATCCAAGCCTTAAGATTCACATTTTGTTGATTCCAAACTGACCCCACGAGGACACATGGAGAGAACAAAGCGCAACAAAAAAGTTGTATCACCAGAACAGTTACACAATAGGCTAACATGAGTAGTGAAAGTAAATATGAAATGAGGCAGGGAGTAAACAATAAACAACAAATAAGTAGTGTAACTCTTGCTCCCTCTTGTGGGAGCAAGAGTTGCCCTACTTATTGGTTGTTTTTGAGTAGTGAAACTGTGATGGTATGCCGCACACTCAATGAGGCAAAGGCGATGCTTGGTTCCAAAGATATGGACTTTATTTACTAGTACTTGTGGATACAGAGGCGGTCGCCGCCATCATGCCGAGCCGAAGCTGGTATACCGTTCCGGTACGGTCCATGCTTAAAATAGCATACACTACATCTCCCCCTTTTTTTTAAGGCGGGAAAGTTATCTTTGTACCGTTAAAGGTTCCTTGTCTGACGAAAACATCTTAATTATATTTTTCATTATCAAATCAGTCTTCCACTTATAGTAAACTGTTCTTAGTTACGAAATTGTGATGCAAGATCAATTTAATCTTTGTAAACTTTAATTTATGTCATGACTAGAACCGGTAAGAGTGTCTGACTAGATGTAAATCACTGCACCAGGTCTTTCACCAGTGTCTCTTTTTGTTTTCACAAGTGATCGATGAGGCGCTGTGGCTTCTTGTGGGCCCGTGCAGATCTTCTGGGTAAGGGTTGAAGTCCCTCTGGGGATGTAGGCGTTCCTGTGGCACCCGTCTGGTGTTGGAATAAGGGGCTCTGGCCAGGAGATGTCTCTCCAGATGTAGTCCCGTCTTCTGGAAGTTGGGTAGGAGGCACCTCTCTTCCAGGATGCGGGTTGACCTGTAGAGGGGGTACGTGTGCTGGGCGGGACTGGTCTGCTGGCTGGTAGAGCTTCCTGGTCATCTGACGGTTTCTGCGTAGGAGGCCATCGTCAGATGTTGCGATAACCACGGATCTTGGAGCCTCATGGCGTTGGATGACTGTGCCTTCTTTCTTCAGGTCAGGAATCCAGACTGCATCACCAGGTGACAGGTTTTCTGGGGTGACAACTCTGTGTCTTCTGTCGTAGTCGGTTGTCATCTTCTCACGGTACTCCTTCTCCCTCTTCTTCACCATCAGGAAATCGGGGGTCTGGGGCAAGAGGAGGTTGGGATGGCATGGAACTCTGGTTTTGAGTCTGCGTCCCATGCTTAACTGGGCAGGGGAAAAACCATTGGGTAATGGGGTATTCCTATACATCAGGAGGTCAAGGTACTCATCATTGGTTTTGTTGATGAGACCTTTGATGGTTTGAACGGCACGTTCAACCTCTCCATTGGACTGGGTATAGTGGCGTGATGATGTGACGTGGTCGAATCCCCAGGACTGTGCAAAGGACTTGAAGTCTTCTGCAGTGAACTGCGGCCCGTTGTCTGTCACGACAATGTCTGGGATGCCGTGGCGACTGAAGATCTTTTTCATTCTTGCTATTGTTTCTGCTGTTGTGACTCTACTGGAAACCAGGGCCATTTCGATGTCTCTGGAGTAGTAGTCAATGGCGAGCAGGAAGAGCTTGCCGTTGTACTGGAAAAAATCTGCAGCAATCCTGGACCAAGGTCTCTCAGGAAATGGAGTCCCCTCCACCCCAGCCTTTCGATGCTTTGTGCATTCCGGACAGGTCTTCACCATCTGGTCAACGTCTTGGGAGAGGCCAGGCCACCACACTGAGTTGGCAGCATTTTCATTTGTTTTGTTGACTCCTTGATGTCCATCATGGAGGTGTCGAAGGACATCTTGCTGCACTGATGGTGGGATGACGAGCCTCTTCCCTCGGAGTAGGAGACCATCATGTACAGACATGCTGCCTCTCTCATTGGAGTAGGTCTTGAGAGGACGATTTAGGGTAGTCTTATCTGGCCAGCCGGCCTGAACATGGTGCATGACCACACGCAGGGTATCGTCCTTTTGTAGCTCTGACCTGGTTTCCTCCAGTCTTCTGTCGCTGACTGACATGGTGACAAGCACAGAATTGGCGTATGCCTCTACATGGCCTGTCAGGTTGTTGTCCTTAGTGTCTGTCGTTGGCAAAGGAGCTCTTGACAAGGCATCTGCAGTATGAAGCTCCTTGCCCGGGACGTGGACGATCTCAAAGGAAAACCGCATCAGTCTCATTCTGAAACGCTGGATGCGAATGGGCAGTTCGTCAATCAGCTTGGAAGAAAACAGAGGTACCAAGGGCTTGTGGTCCGTCTGTACTCTGAAGAACATGCCAATGAGCAGGTCAGACTAGTGTTCAAGACTCCAGGTAATCGCCAATGCCTCCTTCTCGATCTGGGGGTACCGCTGCTCTGTGGCCGTTAACGAGCGACTTGCATAGGCGACTGGATGAAGCATGCCATTGTCCTGATGCTGGAGAAGGACAGCCCCCAGACCGTAGCTGCTTGAGTCAGCTGAAACTATGGTCTCATGCTCTGGGCTGTATAGGGCAAGAGTCACTGGTGACGCAAGATCTTGCTTCAGGGTTTTGAAGGCTTTTTGCTGATCTGGTCCCCAAGTCCATGCTGCATCTGTTCGGAGTAAGTCTCTCAGGGGCTTGGTTTTCTCAGCCAGGTTGGGTACAAACTTCATGAGTTGGTTGACCATCCCCAGGAATCTTCGGATTTCAGCTACATTCTCTGGTTCCTTCATATCAACGATTGCCTTGGCTTTTGCTGGATCCCTCTTCACCCCATCAGCATCGATCACTTGTCCCAAGTATTCGAGGCGGAGCATGGAAAATTCAAATTTATCCAAGTTGAGGGTTATGCCGCTGTGTGACAATCGGTCAAGAACTTCCTTCAGCTTTGCATCATGGTCTACTTTGTCTTTGCCAAAGACAAGGATGT
>CM065727.1:25434755-25452255 GCA_033310375.1 Conus canariensis
GTCGCGACAAGGACTCATCACGGACCAGGAAGAAGGAGGCTCCCTCCGTCCATGGATCGCCCCAGGCTGAAGCAGGAGCGATCGGAGGAGCTGGGGCAGGGGATGATGCAGAGCTGCAATTCACGACTGAGATGCAAGGAACTACTGGCTCTTCAGAACCCGGGGGGTCTCTTGAGGCTAGTCCAGGAAGACAGGGCTCACATCCGGGGGTGCACCTGGCACCTGTAATACCTTTAGGACCGCGCTGCTCCGACTCTGAGCTGAACTCCAGGAATACGTCCTTGGGTGCGTTGAGAACTAGGACTCCTGAAGAACTCTTCTGTGTGGTCAGGGACTGTAGCGGTGTGGAACGACCTTTGTCGACCCGAAGTCTGGATACGATACATGGGCAGAACTTGACGCAGTCTTCTGATTCTAACGTGAGCTCGTCTTCCGACACAAATCACCAGTTAAAGCCAGGCACAGTCTTCACAGCCAAGACGGGATTAGTGAAATGTAACTCCGATAGCATATGTAGTCTAGTGTTGCCCATGCCAGGGGCAGATGGAGCGTTTCCTCTGACAAAGGCATCGTCTGATGACGCCTGCTTCATCCGCAGGCATAGTCCACATCTTCTGCCTCGTGAGGGCAATGTCACCTTCAACACCAAGAGCAAAAGCGGCAACTCCTCTCCACTGACGAGCACCGAAAGCCTGAGCTGCGTCAATTCCATCGTGGACTGGTTGTTGGTGGGGAGTATAGACGCAGCTTACAACGAACCTCTCCTGTGCAGTCTGCAGGTGGAGGCTATCGTGGACATCACCAACGTGGCTCCGCACCGTGTGCCCGCTGAGAAAAAGATCGCCTGTCCGTGCGCGTGCAACAAGAAGCATTTCCGCTCCAAGCTAAACCTGGCCGTGGACGACATCGAGTGGGAGAACATCGAACAACACTTCCACGATATCAACGCCTTCATCAACGGCTGGCGGCAGCGCGGCAAGCGCGTGCTTGTGGTCAGCTACCACGGCAAGTCACGTGCTCCTGCCATTGCCGTGCAGCACCTGATGACGTACTTCCGCATCCCGCTGGAACGTGCCCTGGCGCATGTCCGCTCGCGACGTCTGCAGACACGTATCAACCCTGGTTTTGTGCGAGCTCTGCAGCGTCTGGAGAAACGCCAGGCTGAGGAGGATGCCCTGTGCCCCCCTCCACCCCCATTGCAGGACCTGACTCCGCCCCAGCCTCGAACTGCCTGGGACGAATGTTGATTAGGGTCAGACTACAACTGGTTCAGCCATGAGTAATGTGGCATAACTGGTGCCAAATCTCTATCATTTTCAACGGATTTATTTATTGCGCATGTTGACTAGTGCCTATTGTTCATCTTGACAAATGTTGATTTTTGCTAATTTAGTGCTGATGTTCATGATTTGGACTGGCTAAATCTCGGTGATAATTTTTGTTAATGCAAGAGGAGTTACCTTACAACTTACCACCGTCGGAAAACTTGATTACTATATAATTATGGTAGGGAGACAGACAGTGTCACAATAAAACAAAAATAACACACAATACAGGAAAGAACGTAATGTTTATTTAGTACATAATTCAAAACAGACAGAAAATTTTCGACAAATATGTTTTCTTAAAAAATAACACACATAAAAACCTGAACTGATCACCACTCTCAGGGTGGTTCTCAGCAGAAAAATTAAACCGTGTTCTGGCTCACCGTCATCTGGGGGTACCGTTTTGCTGGTTTCTCTCATTTGTCTGTTTTGTAATGTGTATTACTTAAGCATTACATTGTGCTCTGTTTCGTATGCTTATCGTTTATTCTGGCTTACTTTGTGTGGTAAGTAGGGCAAGTGATAAATGAATTCTTGCAACCACTTCAACTGGAAGAAATTCCGCTGCTTTGTTTTGGTAATAATGCTAACAGGCGCCAGTATGATCGATCTGAATTTATTCAGCCAAGGTATTGAGACTGATTAGTGTCGTCTGTACTGTTGGAATTATCTTTAAAACAGAATTGATTTATATCAAATTTGATCGATGTCGATTCCATTGTTTTGATGACATACCAAATAGGATTGATACATATCAAGATTGATTGATGTCGACTATTGCTTTGACGCTGTTTAAATCAGGATTGATTTGTAGATCAAGATTGATCGTTGTTGACTCTATTGCTTTGTTATTTGAAAAAAGGATTGATTTGTATATCAAGGTTGACTTGTGTCGACTCTTTACCTTTGATGATGATCAAAACAGAATTTGTACTGTTAAAAAAAGAAGAAGGGCAAATTTTGTTTTTGTTGAATATAGCTTCTAAAAATCATTGAAAAGTATGTTGGATTGCTAACACTTATTAACCCTTTGACTATCTCTGTGGTTTGCACTTTCAGTTTATACACGTATAATTGCATTTAAAAGGTCAGTGTCTTGCCACAAGGTGAAACGGAAGTTAGTACGTGAATATCAACTGAACAAAAATGTTAATCGTTTCTTTTCCATTTTTTTTGTTGTTGCTTTGTTGTTGTTGCTGTTATTGTTGTTGTTTGGAACACCATGCAAAACGTGTGCGTTAGCTCAATTCCTCTGATGACTCTTAAAACGGGACTAATTTGTACAGGTAAAAAAGAAGAAGAAAATAAGAAAGAAAGAAATTAAGGAAATCAAAGAGGAACAACGAAACCGCAAGTTTTCCCTGTTTGGATATAGTTTGTAGCTAAATCATAGAAAAAGAAATTGCAGTTTAACTCATTTGTAACCCATTGACTAGCTCAAAGATTTCGAGTTTGACAGTGTCAGTGACGGTGTATGATTATTTCTGAACGTTCAATGTCTTGCTATTGATCCTAAACGCCAGTTTGTACATAAATAACCACTCGGCTAAAAGTTATGCGCTGTTCTTTTGTTTCTAACCTTAAGTATCGAGGTTAATTGATGTCGGCTGCATTTTGCTTTGATGATGTTTAGAACAGGATTGATTTCTATACAAGATTGCTTTGTGAAAACTTCAGTGGTGATAACTCTAGCCTGTTGTTTTGATATCAAAACAGGATTCAGTTGTGTCATTTGTTTCGGTATGAAGACATTTATGTAGAAAATGATCAATGTCAGCTGCACTGTTTTGAAAACAGTAATAATATCAGGATTAACGGATGTCAGCTGTTCTCTTTTGAAGACAGTTACATGAGAATTTACTGACGATAGCTGCACCGATTTGAAGATAGCGATATAAGGATTGACTCATGTCAGGTGTTCTGATTTGAAGATGATAATATAATTGACTAATATCAGCTGTACTTAGAGGATAGTCATATGAGGACAGAGTGATGTCAACAGCACCATTCTGAAGACATAATGATTTACTGATGTCAGCTGTACTGATTTGAAAACAATTATACAAGGATTGGCAGATGTCAACTGTACCACTTTGAGGACAGTTATATTATTGACTGATGTCAGCTGTTCTGTCTTTAAGACATTTATATTATTATTGACTGATGTCAGCTGCACTGATTTGAAGACAGTAGTATAATTATTGACTGATGTCAGCTGTTCTGTTTTGAAGGCAGTTACATAATTGTTGACTGATGTTAGCTGTACCGATTTGAAGACATTATATTGGGATTAACTTATGTCAGCTGTGCCGTTTTGAAGACGGTTATATGAGGATTAAGTGATGTCAGCTGTACCATTTTGAAGACAGTTATATGAGGATTAAGTGATGTCAGCTGTACCGTTTTGAAGACAGTTATGTGAGGATTGGTTGATCTCAACTGTACTGCTTTGAAGATATCTATATAAAGAACGATGTCCAGCTATACAGCTCTGCAGACAGTTGTTTGAGGATTAACTGGTGTCAAGTTTACTTCAGTGAAGGCAGTTACATGAAGAATGACTAATTTCGACCGTACTGCTCTAAAGTTGGTGATATGAGAATTCGCTGGATGTCAACAATACTAATTTGAAGACGTCATAGGACTGATGTCAACTATATTGTTTTGAACACAGTTACATAAGAATTTACTGTTGTCAACTACACTGCTCTGAAGACAGTTACATGATGATTTACTGATGTCAGCTATTTCTGTTCTGTAGACAGTTACATGATAACTGACCAATGTCAAGTGTACTTCTCACAAGGCAGTTATACTTTATATGAGGAACGACTGATGTCAACTTTACTGTTCTGGGGACAGTTACAGTAGGATCGATCGATATCAAGTGTACTGCTTCGAAGACAGTTACATGGCGATTGACTGAGACGTCAACTGTATTGACTTGAGGACAATTACATGAGAATTCACTGATATTAAGTGTACTGCTCCGAAGACAGTTACATGTCGACTGGCTGAGGTGTCAGCTGTACTGCTCTGAAGATAACTGTTAAGGATTTGCTCATGTCATCAATACTGATTTGAATACAGTTCTAGAGGACTGACCGATGTCAACGATAGGCCTATCGCTTTGAAGACAGTTATACAGCATTGACTGGTGTGAGCTGTACTAATTTGAAGACAGTTATACAGCATTGACTGGTGTGAGCTGTACTAATTTGAAGACAGCTGTATGAGGATTCATTATATCAACAATGCTGCTTTGAAGACAGCTATATGAGGATTGCTTGATGCAAACTGTACTGATTAGAAGAAAATGATATGAGGATTGACTGATGTCTGCTATGTAGACAGTGATGTGAAGATTCGCTCATGTCAACTGTACTGATTTTAAGACGTTCATACGAGGATTGGCGTGTTGTTAATTGTGTCGCTTTGAAGACGGCTATTTGAGGATTAATTGTTGTCCACTCTGTTGGTTTGGCGGTGTAATTTGAAGTTTAACTGATATTAACTCAATTGTTTTGAAGACAGTTACTGTGAGGATTGAATGAATATTGATTTGAACCAAAATAGACGAGGTTTGGTTTGTATTTTTATGAAATATCATGAGGATTGATTGATGATAATTCTGTTGCTAGCCGTCACTGAAACAAGCTGCATGACATTATGACTGTTATCAATTCTGTTGCTCTGAAGATACTGTATCAATCAATATCGAAGACATTTATACGACGATTGATGTCAGTTTTGTAGCTTTGACGGTAACTGTCTTTGGTCTGAATAGGATCTGGTTGGTGATGATATGCTGTGTTTGAGACCATATTTATATTCATGACTTGAGTCGCTTTTGAATTTAGTCTGGCATTTTAACATGTACTTAGTTCCATTTTTACCTTGGCTGCAGCCTTGGTGAGACCCTCGTGGTCGGCGGGGCTATAAACGACATGACCACCGGGCGGGTCAGCTGACCGCTTTGAAAGTAACTGCATCAGGTGTAACTGAGGTTACTTACATTTCAGAAAAATGCGAGGACAGTTGTTTGGGATTAACTGACATTACCTCTGTTGCTTCGAAGGCATCTTTCAATGTTGTTTATTCATTACATTGTTTTATCTTTGCTTTGAAGTTTGCAGGAATGATTGGTATTTAACGCTTTGCAAAATAATTATGAACCGCTATGGACTGATTTTCAGACACTTTCCTTATATGTAACCTGGACTTATACTGGTCGTCGTTGTCGTCGTTGTTGTTGTTGTTGTTGTTTTTCTTTTTTCTTTTCTTTTTTTTTCTCTGTTTCTAGCCGTCATACATGGCAACTGAGTCCAGGGTGTTGGGCGATGTCTGCAGTCATTTGTTGTGACTTGCTGACCGACCCCCTCCGCCACAGTATCGTTCGTTCGTTCGTTTGTTTGTTTGTTTTACTTTTATTTTGTTTTGCTTTTGTTCCGAAACTCCACCGCACTAGGCCATGTTTTGCGCCCCGGAGTATCCAAGGTGGGACAGGACTGCGGAATGTGGGCCTAGATCTGTGGGTCAGTGCCACGCCGTGTAGCCCCCCCCCCCTCCCCCCACCCACACACACACAATCATTCGTGCAGCGAGACCTGCCTCTTCTGTGCATGGGAAAGGAGTTGATAGAGCCCCGTTCTTAGCCACATGACTCCAGAATGTAAGGTTGGGGCCTTCGGGGCAGTGCCGAATTGACTTTCATCTGTGTGGGAGGTCTGCATACATTTCCTCTCGGAGTCTGGAGAGCTGTTGATATGTCTTAATCTAAATCACCTGGACAAAACCCGACAGTTTCAACATCTTTCTCTCTCTCTCTCTCTCTCTCTCTCTCTCTCTCTCTCTCTCCTCTCTCTCTCTCTCTCTCTCTCTCTCTCTCTCTTTCTCTCTCTCTCTGTCTGTCTGTCTGTCTGTCTGTCTGTCTGTGTCCTTGCTCCCGATGGCAGCTCTCTCACCGTCCTGCATTCCAGTAGTGATTATATTAGACGGACCAAAACCATAGCAGTGTAGTGAGTTCATAATTTTGACACGAGGCCTTTTGGGGGCTCTTTTTCCCTGCCACCATTACTGTTGCCTTCACCTTGATGTTGCTGCGCCTCCCATGCGCTCTCTGGAGAGACTCATTTTCATTTTGCTTTGTCTGTCTGTCTCCGTCTCTGCCTGTCTGTCTGTCTCTATCTCTGTCTCTCTCTGTGTCTCTTTATATGTCTGTTCCTCTGAGTTTTTTCCTATGTCTGTCTGTCTGTCTCTTTCTCTCTCTACCTATCTGTGTGTGTGTGTTGTGTGTGTGTGTGTGTGTGTGTGTGTGTGTGTGTGTGTGTGTGTGTGTGTGTGTGTGTCTGACAACTCGGAGAGAGAGAGAGAGAGGTCAAAGCAGGCGTGTGTCTGACAACTCGGAGAGAGAGAGAGAGAGAGAGAGAGAGAGAGAGAGAGAGAGAGAGAGAGAGAGAGAGAGTGTGTATCTACATGCGCTGCCTGAAATCAGTACAAGTTAGTTCTATGAAACCGTTTGTCTTCAGTATGCTGGCACAGACCCACCTATGTGCACAATCTGACGTATCGGTGTGCAGCTGATCTGTTTGCAGTGCGTAAGTCGATCAAGAAGAAGATCGATCAGAACTGCTCATTCCTGGCCTTGGGTCAGCTGATCCCTGTTCTTGAAGATCAGGGTTTGCGAATACTGACTGATGTTTCTGCCGCAGACATAGACCAGGCAGAGAGGTGCTCTTTCCAGACGCATTCAAACCTCGCAGCTCGGGTCAGCGTTATCTCTGCAACTGTGTGTGTGTGTGTGTGTGTGTGTGTGTGTGTGTGTGTGTGTGTGTGTGTGTGTGTGTTTACGTCAAATTCTGACATGTGAAATCGCTTCCAAGGCGCAGGAGCCACTCTGCAAAGTGTCCAAACACGGAGGTCCCCTTCTTTCATACTGAGAACTTGTTTGGGTCTCTTGTGGGAATCAAACAGCTAAAGCAATGCTATCACCTCAGGCTGTCCTGCAACAAAAGATAGACCAGGCCCACTGGTCAAACTGATGAAATTCACAACTGCTGTACACGCTTAGCTTTGTGCTAAACAGGATCATCTCTGTCAGATAGGTGGTGATCTCCATCGCGCCGGTTGCTTTGTTTGTTTGCCTGTCTGTCAACACTATTACACAAAAAGTCATGGGGCCGCTGGAAAGACGGAATGTGGCTCTGCTTGAGGACAAGCCCCTTACATTTTGGTGCAGGACTAGAGATGAAAGGGAGATGCAGTATCAGTGTAGCGAGATTACTCAAACATTGAATCGATTGGAACGACATTGGTTAGAAAGATGGACTCTGGTCCAAAGCTTAAACCATTGAAATTTTGGCAGGGGTACCTGATACGGATCTAGATCAAGGGGCAGATCCGTGATCCGTTCAACGTTGGTGGAGGTGCGCGCTCTCCCGTGTGTCTTTTTAGAAGTTTTGCAAAATTTGTCCGTAAACAAGGCTATTACAGTAGCATGACAATTTCAATCTTTATTCGGAAAACTTTAAAACTTTGTTTTTTTTTTTTAAAAATACATATATTTTATCAGGTCAATTGAGTCACATCGGATAGAAGCAAATGAAGGTGGGGTTACTCCACAATAAGATGTACTAAATGGATTGTATATCTATACGTTGGGCCTGAACCCTATTGTCCACACCGAAGCAGCCTAGTCACGATACCCGCCAGAGGTATTTTTTTGTTTTTGTTTTTGTGTTTCAATCTAATACAGATGAATTCATTATTTCTGCTTAAATCAACAGAAAAAAGTGCGATGAAGGTATATGTACCACAGGAAAGTCAGCTCTGCGATATGGCACAATACGGCGTATACAATGTAATGTAAGGCAGCACAACAGGAACGCACAATGCAATACAAAGCAGCTCGACGCAAAACAACGTAATACTGTCACACTACAAAACGCCGTACACTGTGATGCAATAACAGAGTCGCACCACGACGCGGAACCACTCAACATTAACACTAAGATTTCAAATCGCTGTGCCAAAAAGAAAGCAGAAAAGCACCCAGGAGTCTTCACAAGAGTTTGGCCTGGCCCTCTTTAAAGTGTTAGGACCGAAGCAGGTGCGTGAGGGAGGATGTGGTTGGGACCTTCCCCTGTGGAGATGGTCAGCTTTTTTTTCCTTTCTGTAACAACATAATATCCGTAGGTTATCGTCCGTGGGTCAGCAGACTATTGCAATCAAACTTCATTTCTTTTTTTTATCTTTTTTTTTTTCAATGTATGTTCGTTGTTGTTGTTGTTATTTACTTTTACTCCTTTCTCCCCTCCCTCCACCAGCTGAAAAATCAAGGTCCTGGTTGTCACAGTGGTATAGCACAGAGTTCGCAGTGCAATGTCATGGATTCGAAACCCGCTTGCGCCTAGCATTTAATATTAAACAAGCAAACAACAGAGTGTGTGTGTGTGTGTGTGTGTGTGTGTGTGTGTGTGTGTGTGTGTGTGTGTGTGTGTGTGTGATTTTCTCTGCTCGGCTCAACGCGTTATTCTGGTGCCTTATATTTTGAGAGATACCCTCTCCACCTTTCACCGTTTGGTTGATCTGGACAGTAAACCAGATCTAACTGGGAAACTACTCAAAATACCCCGGAATGAAACACACCAAGTTGTCTTTCCACCCAGCATGTTAAAACGATGATTAATTTCGGTCTCTTCCATCAGCCGATCGGTTTTGTCTGCCATCCGCGTCCCTCTTCTTACCCCCTGTTCCCCTCCCCTCCCCTCCCCTCCCCTCCTACCCTCACTTGTCGCTCTTTCCATCTCCCTGATCATATTGTAACAACAGAAGTAGAAATACCACGTTCATTTTTTTTTTTTTTTTTAACTGTCCTGTACTGAGTTATTGAGGTAAACAGTATATCATACCTCAGAATTTCTGTGAATATATCTCGGTCATTTCCGGTCAACCTGATTTTTGGCAACTAGACACAACAAAACCCGTGAGAAATACGCCATTTTTGAAAAATCGAGTGTTGTATTTTTTATTATTCAGGAATTTAGCGTTTGAATACATTCAACGTGCAGTGTAAAAATGATTGTTCAGTGCACACCTTCATGAGAAGCAATGGCCTATCATGAATAAACGAACCAATCCGGCCCAAACTCTCTCTCCCTCCCCCTCCCCCCCTCCCCCTCTCCTCTCTCTCTCTCTCTCTCTCTCTCTCTCTCTCTCTCTCTCTCTCTCTCTCTCTCTCTCTTCTTTCACCAAATTAGTGTGTGTCGTATGAAGTATGCCCAGCTATGCATCTTTGTGAATTTTCTGTTTTACCGTGTGGTATCTTTGCGTTGAAATGGCAATGCATTTTTCTTCTCTATTTATTCATTCATTTATGATTGTCATAAAATACGTTTTTCATAAGTCAGAAACATTCCCATACCCCTACCCTCCCCCACCCCCCTCTCTCTTCATTAAAAAAAATCAATGTTTTCGTGTTCTTACAAAATGAACAGGTAACTATGCATCGTTATGCATGCCCTATTTTGCTTTTATATTTATTGATTTGAATGCTCTATACTTTATATTGGTAATTCATCATGTTTATTATGTGTCTCTTTGTTATCAATAAATGAAAGAAAAGCATACGCACACGTGTCGGTTCTCTCTCTCTCACACACTTCTCTCTCTCTCTCTCTCTCTCTCTCTCTCTCTCTGTGTGTGTGTGTGTGTGTGTGTGTGTGTGTGTGTGTGTGTGTGTGTGTGTGTGATTATTTGTGGAGGTGGTTGGTAAGCAGATGATAATAGTTATCATTGATCAATAATAACAACAGTCATCATGTTTACAGCAACAACAACAATAATAATGACGATGATGATGCTGACTGTGAAGAACATTAAAA
Organism: Conus canariensis; assembly: GCA_033310375.1. Lineage (NCBI taxonomy): Eukaryota > Metazoa > Mollusca > Gastropoda > Neogastropoda > Conidae > Conus > Conus canariensis. The sequence continues at coordinate 25,444,966 of CM065727.1, forward strand.
TAGTTGCGATGAATTTAATTGTAACCGGGACGAAGATGCTAATGCTATTGCTAACAACAACAACATCAACAACGGCAGTGATAATATTGGTATGATGTAATGTCAGGTAAGTGCAAACTATCAGATTCTCGCTCATGCTATAATATTTGCGTTATCAGGGTATTAAAACGACAAAGAAAATGAAACAGGCTGCAGTGTTACTGAAAACAAAGCTAATGCAAATGAACTGACAAAACGAGGTGCCGTGTGTATCTGACAAAGAACAACTCTGGACAAGTACAACGTTAGAGAAGTAAGAGTTAGTATCCCTTTTGTTTGTTTTTTTATTTATCATTTACATTTTTTATTTAGTATCTTGTAATAATAGTGTGTTAAGCAAAAGCTAAAGAAATAGTGTGCATAAATTAAGAATTGGTGAATATTAATCACAACGTCAAATTGATCCTTGAATGTATAACATACATGGTTTATCATTTGCACAACGCTACTACGGTCATTGAACAGAGATTAATATTTCATTGTTCCACCGTCACGTCGGTTAATACCCAGTGGCCTGCACGTCTAGCAGGGCCCTCCCTTTGGTGGTGGGGGGAGGGTGGAAACGTCCCCCATGTACGCACAGTAGGCATGGACCTATGTGTAGGGCTCGGCGACTTGTGCCTCGTTATGTCTCCTGAGTCGGCCTCACACGGCACAGGACCATCGCCACTCAGCATAAAGACGGCCGCCCGGTAGCCCTGACGACGGTTTTGGAGGAATCCCCCACGAGGACGACGACACCAACAACGACATCAACCGCAACCGAACTACAATCTTCAGACGACCGTTCGGCGGTCCTAACGACTTCACCTTCACCCAGGCTCCTGCCTGACGACACCGTCTACCCCGTGTCCCACCGCCCGCCCGCAAACACCAACCTCGACCAAACCTGCCAGCCAACAACGTCTTGCCAGGACGAACGTCTCCATGCTGCAGTTGCAGCGAAAACTTGCCCCTAGAAGCTTAGGCTGTGAGGACGTTAAACTCAACCATTCACGTCGGTTGATGATTACATAGACTTACTTGTAGGCTATTCTTGGCAACCTTGCTAATTACAAAGATTAACGTAATTGAAGATGTGAAATAGGCTTACGAAATATTCACAACATTTGGAATTAAAAATGATAGATGTGAAGGCTCACAAATTGGCATTCCTTGAACACATCTAAACATCGATTCATTATCACAACAGTATGTAAAATGTTCCACAATACGCGGATGGGGGTGAAAGCTGTAACTGGGAGAGTTGGTGTTTTGAAGTATGACTGTGTGCTCCAAGTTGCCTAAACCTAGTATCAACGACGTCTCTCTGGTTGTCATGGCTACGGCTATGCTGCCTCCCACACCACCCTCCTCCCATGCTACACTGCCATCTCTTTCTTATCGTCGTGTGTTTATATATCTTCTGGACTGCAACTGCTCGCGTGTCTGCGAGTCATGAACCGCTTGTTATTCCTCAAATGAACTTGATACTCTATTTTTGGGATGCATCAGATTGGGCAGCCGGGTTTTTCTCCCCACACTGACATAGTGGTGTGATCTAGTGACATTCCAAAGTGATGTTTTATCGACAGTGCCCCTGAGCTGCTTAACGCGACTCGCGCATTTTTTTTTTTAACCCGGGACAACAGGTCAGTGTGAAACACTAAACACACACACACACACACACACACACACACACACACACACACACACACACACACACACACACACACACACACACTGATGGACGTGAGGCAGACAGGCTAGTGAAATATTACAGATATTACCTCCCACTAGCTATTGGACAGGGGTGTGGAGAGACCGTATGTTATGCATCATATTGAGAGGTTGATAGAAGGCAATGGGTACTGCGAGTTAATATTACCGAGTGATGAATCTGGACGGGATCTTACCGTTGACAAGACCCAACGGAACAGCGAGAGCGTAACGATAGAAGAACAGAAAGCTGACATGAAAAAGGCCTCCTCTGTGAACATAAATTCACACACACACACACACACACACACACACACACACACACACACACACACACACACACATGCATGCACGCACGCGCGCGCGCGCACACACACACACACATACACATAGGCCTACATGCGCGCGCGCACACACGCACGCACGCTCGCGCGCGCGCCCGCACACACACACACACACACACACACACACACACACACACACACACACACACACTCACACACACACGCGCGCGCGCACACAGTTGGTTGGATGGTCTCCAAAGGTGAGCTCACGCATAGTTAATTGCAGGCCAGTGCACTGAGTGTAACCATCTTTTTTTTTTTTCTAAAAAAAAAAAAAAATGGTGATGCTATCACACAAGTTCCCTATAAAAACACTTATTAAAAGAAAGTAATTTATGTATAAGATTTACGGGCATTAAAGTGAAAATCCATATAACTATTTTTAGGTGTTATTACTCTCTCTCTCTCTCTCTCTCTCTCTCTCTCTCTCTCTCTCCTCTCTCTCTCTCTCTCTCTCTCTCATTTTTTTCATTTGATGTTCCATTATGATTGCATGACCGCTTTGTTTGCTTGTTTGCATTCTTACATTATTTCATTTCACTGCATGTTGTAGTCCCTACTCAGGGCGAGGACTGGATGTAAAAAAGCACGTCAGTGCTTATCTATTATCCTCGTAAATAAAGAATTTTGTCTTGTCTTGTCTTCTTTCTGTGTGTGTGTGTGTGTGTGTGTGTGTGTGTGTGTGTGTGTGTGTGTGTGTGTGTGTGTGTGCGTGCGTGCGTTTGTATGTGTGCGTGTGTGTGTGTAGGGGGGGGGGGGGCGGGGGAGGGGTTGCGTGCATGTATGCGTGCGTTTGTGTGTGCGTGCGCGTGTATGTGGATATGGCTATAAAGAGTAATCCACACACAATGATTTGAACGATTGAGTTCACGTTTAACCTCATAATTAGCTCCCTTTCAACAAGATGAGTTTACACATCGATCTCAGCCCCCGCCTCATTCTCTGCTCTGCTGACGGTGCTGAGGGTGTCGCATAACATATCCCAAATGGAAACAAAATCCGCTGAACTTTACCATTTCATCGAACAGCTCAGTACGTTGTTTCCATCAGCGAAACAACACCCGCTAAAGCCATGCTAGGAACGATAACTCGAGATTAAAAATCGCTCATCCTAACTTACAGGAGTTATTGTTACTAGTTTCATTTTCACTGGTGTTTTGTTGTTGAAAAGAGCGATAACAATAACGGCGAAGTAAGTTTACACTTATATTATCTCTCCTTTGAAAAAAAATCGCAAATTAACATTGGTGTTCAAGGAGGCCTACTCTGCCTCGATCATCGCCAACGGCCTTCCCCACATGACTCGGCTTACTTGATCATGCCGCTGATGGAAGTTTCTCTATAAATATCCCGGGCCTGCCATACTTTATAGGCGTTATGTTTCTTCGACAATGTGTCACAAAGATTGGTATAACATTTCATTTGTCATGCAAGTGTGGACAATTATTGTTTATTAACTTCGGAACTCTGCACAAATGCTATGTGAATTTTACAAAGAACAGCAACTCTGCACAGAACTGGGTATTACTTAATTTACTAATCGAAATAAAAATATAGAAATATTATCATTACACTATATTATGGTCATTTAATGGAATATTATTAATGTAAGATATTTGTCAGTAAGTAGTTATAATTGTCTAATGTGCAATTTAATGATTTTAAGGTCAAGTTATCAAAATATAAAGTTTACTTTTGATTGAAAAACGAAAGGGTTGTATTACACTGAATGCAGTTTGTGAATAATATCTTTTTCGTATAGTTCTCGGATCGGTGATTACATAGACTTACTTTGATTATTTGAAGCCTTGCAATTTGCAAAGGTGTCAACAGTACGATCAAGTACGAAAGGTTACCGGCATCCTCAAAATAACTAAATACACACCAAAATATGAATTATATCATACCTACAGTATGTCATGAAAAGCGCATTCGTGTTTATTATGCTGGCGTCATACGTGTAAAATGTCACGAAAAAAAATGAATAGCTTTAGTGTTCAGTAACCTTAAAACAAGATGCGAAGCATATAAACATACTCCCAGTTTACCAAATCGCTATTAAATCAGCCAAGTGCTTTGTGAGATAAGAAATTCTGTGTATACACCAAATTTCATCCAAATCGGACAATATGTCAAGAATAACGGTTTTTAACGGTCAGATTTTGAAACACTACATGGAAGTGCCATTTGTGTGCGATAACCTTTCTATACACAAAATTTCATTAAAACCCACCAATATATAAAAAATAACGGTTACATAACCGTTATACACTTTTGAAAACGGTATTTTAGTCCTCACTAGGCTAAGCCTGTGTACATATCAAATTTCATCCAAATCGGACAATATGTCAAGAATAACGGTTTTTAACGGTCAAATTTTGAAACAGTATATAGAAGTGCCATTTGTGTGTGATAACCTTTCTATATACCAAATTTAATTAAAATTCACCTCTCTCTCTCTCTCTATAAGAAATAACGGCAGAGTAACAGTTTTTAACGGTTGTTTAATCCATTTTCAGCATTACACCACTTACATATAGACAGAGGCTCCGATTTGTCACAAGATCATCCAAACCGTCCGATTTGTCACAAGATCATCCAAACCGCTTATAAATTGGCCAAGTACTTTCTGAGATATTCCATAAAGAAGAAAAACCGTTATAGGCCGTTAGTAACGGCTATAGCGGTAAACTAAAACATCGGGCATCATCCGTGGCCCATAATGAACATGCCTACAAATTTTCAGAAAGATCGGCCCAGTAGGTTTGTCTGGAGCGAGTGGAACACATTTTGACCACGGACACACAGACACACACACAGACAGCATTTCTTCGTTCCCATTCTAAAGTACTCCCTGTTCTATAAGAACTGGGAGTACAAAAAAAAAAAAAGAAAAAAAAAAAAAAAAAGGAAAAAATCTTTAGATATTAGGTCTAAGAGTCAGCATGCTTCTTAGAATGGTTGCTTGAATGTTTTCTTTCTGTACCTTTTGCGTTATCACAGTTGAAAGTTTCTCTTCCGTACTTTATTATTAATAAATTAAATGAAAAGAAACCACAAAATCCGAAACGCGACAATTCAATTCACTAAACATTTGTTATTCTTAACCGACGTTTTCGTCAATCAACAACAATAACATGAATGAGGATAATGATAACGAAATAATCATAACAATAATCCGACCACCCCCCAGTGCGGATGACGATTCAATACTGCGACACAATGTATTGTGTGAACCCAACATAATGTAAATAATAAAACTAAGCCTTAGAATCAAGCCTTTTTTTTTAATTATTAAAAAGAGGAACACACACATTAAAAGGACACCACACACACACACACACACACACACACACACACACACACACACATTAAAACGACACACACACACACACACACACACACACACACACACACACACACACACACACACAACACACACATCAAACACACACCACAACACACACACACACACACACCACACACACACACACACACACACACACACACGAGAATTAAGTGACACAAGGCAGACGGGGCAGTGCTACAGTTCAGGTGTGATATCCTCTATCTGATTGCCTAGAATGTGCAGAAACATCAGACACACGCCGAGTTAACAGACGGCAATGGGCACCAACTAATTCCTACTGAGCGATGGCTGTCTCTCAGTGTTGTGTCACTGCTCCAACCTGATGGCAGGTAAGGGCAGGAGAAGACGGGATGGTAGACAGAGTGGGAGTGCGGATGAGCGATTTAACCGAGTAGGTTATACGTTTAGACGGTGTATTCAAAGTATGGTTTACAGAAGACTGCGAATGGACGCTAATCATTTTAATCGAATAATCAAATTACTGAGACATAAAATGTTTATGTATGTTTCTTGAAAAGTTTTAAAGTATTCGTATTTTGTAGACTCGGTGGAAGTGAGTTCCAGATATATGGTCCAGAGTAAGCCAGGCTTATTTTGTATTGATCAATGCGTGGGTAGTGGAGAAGGAATTTCTTCGAGCCAGAAAAACTGTTCCATCTGTAAAAAGGGCATTGATATAACATGGCATAGTGCCTGTCACGATTGTAAACATAAATGATGTCTTGTTGAATTCCAGTTGCTTACTCTGAGGAAGTGTGTTCAGCACTTCTAGTTTTTCGTCTGTTGTTTGAGATACAGTGGATGGAGTAGTTTTGCTGCACGTCTATGGAGAGAATTCAGCCTTTTTTTGTGTGGACATCACTACTCTCGTCCCACACTGTTGAAGCGCAGTTGATACGTGACATGTGTGCATGGAAGAAAAGTTTAAGCACTGGCGGGATACGCACAGCACGCGTGTCGGCTTTCACGGTCGCTGCAGTGCTGGTCTCAACCACTGTTCACTGCTCAGCGCTTTGCACACTGACCGTCGCTTTGTCCATGTCCGGCATGTAGCCTACACGTGTGTGATGGAGAGTGGGTCAGGACTTGCAGTCACATCCAGTGTGTGGACAATGGCGCGCAGTTTGTCGAACTCCTCATCGACCCCACTGTGGACACGCTTTCCCTTGAATTAGAATCGTGCCCCGTTGTATCATATGCATGTATCTTTAGAATCTTGATTTCCCCTGATCTCATCTCTGTCGCAGACTGGCAGAGGTCAGAGGGAATTGGAGAGATGGTGGGAAAGTCTTCAGTACAGTCATAGTCTTTGTGTTGTGCACGGTAATTTTTCCATCTACATTGCACTCCTTTAGGAACGAATTTCCCCATGTACCTGTGATGTGGTGCAACTCCAGTGGGCATACATTATTTATCACACGTAAATGTTTTTTGTATGGGGTCAAGCGTATCCGCAGTTTGCTCGAGGTTACCCCCGCACACAAAGATACTGATGTCTTGGGCCATGGATCGAGTAGTGGGCCCCATGGCTGGCGTGATGTGTGGTGTAACCTATAGCAGAGAGAGAGAGAGAGAGAGAGAGAGAGAGAGAGAGAGAGAGTAACACTGACTCATTTTAATGGCATCAACTTTTTGTACCAATAGAACTAGTATTATACGTGAGACTACAAAACAGCGGTAAATTAAAAAAAAAAAAAAAAAAAAGCAGAAGAATTTAACGTTTAAAACAAGCAAACGTAGGTTTAAAACGAGGAGACTGAGGGCGGAAAATGACGCAAATTTAAAAAGTTTAAAACAAGGGAAAAGTATGTAACTGAGAGAGAAACGACAAAGACAGAC
>CM065727.1:25459755-25464755 GCA_033310375.1 Conus canariensis
TCTGTTGTCTGCGCGTATTTGTTTATCAAAGATCAGCGGACCAATCTGTCTCAACTGGTAAAGATAACTGATGAAAAGCAAGTGAACAACGACAACAACAACAGCAGCAACAACAACAACGGTGATGGTGAATCAGAATCAACAACGCACCATTACTGTCGGTGTCGATCGACTTTGTGACTTTAATTGTTGACCCAAGAATATCTTAAGTAATGACAAACAGAGGCTTGAAATCCCCTGGCTTATGGATTGTTTTATGGTTTAGATTCCTCGGGAGGGATGTACTTAAAAGATTTTATTTCTTGGTGTCATGCCGTTCACCGATCAGAATGAGGGGCAGCTTACTCACATAGGCGTATTTTGTACCCCCTTCTTCTTTATCAGTCGACAATGGAATCTGTGAGTCAATAATGTTGCACCCAAGTTTTGGTGGTGTAAACTCATAGGACATTTTTTTTTCGGTTTTCAGGCGGAGTCAAAATGAATTATGAAAAGCATTCTTTCACTTAAAGAAAAGTGTCAGAATACTGAGCAGAACTTCGCATGTCATGTCAGACGAGTTATTGTTCTTTATAATACACTTAATTATTAAAATAACATGTCATTTAATGATAATTTAGCTTTTAAGAATTAAAAATATACACAAAGAAAATACAAATACAACAGAAATAATCAGATCAGAAAAGTATATGATTTTTTAACCGATTTAAGACCTTTTATAATACTTTTATCTTACATTAGATGTCATTACCTATTTTTTAGTTTAAAATGTTTTATATATATATCATTTTTAACCTTTTTTCGGGTACTGATCATTACATAGACTCACATTTTATGAATGTTTATGCTCTAATTAGACTCACATTCGTAATTATATATTTGTAGCTTTGCTCCTCTGCAAGGCATTACCTAAACATATCGTCTACAATGTCTGTACAATTTTGTGTAATATCGTCCAAAGCAATCAGAACGCTCTGGTTGTCTGGTACGTATTAACGCTCTGATTGTCTGGTACGTAGTTTCGTTACTCACGCCTACTCCTGTCATGATAGCATGTAACACGACCAAAATGGAAGCATTTAGCATTACATCTGAAAATAATTATTGGTGTAATGTAAGCAATAAGAAATGAGGCGTCCTTAAAACTTCAATAACATGATTCTGTAAAACTAGAGTAAGACACGAAGATGTTTGATTTATCTGCCAGTTACACATACATAAAAAACAAAACTTAATCCAAGGTGGCATCATCTATGTCACACTATCAGTGAGGAGTCTCCATCAGGAGATGGAAGGGCACCCTCCGGGGTAACCGAGCTCGTCGTTCACACGATCTAGAAATAGATATTTCCCATACACTGTCTCAGTGAAGAGTGTAACATGTTTATCAATGTGCCTCAGCTAACACCCCGACATTTACGTCTTCATTCTCATCCTCCCCCCTCCCCCTTTTACCACAACCACCCCTGGATTTTGTGTGTGTGTGTGTGTGCACAATTAAAAGAAAACTTTTTGTTCTTAAACGTCTGTTTAAATCGTAAGAAATTGCTACAATGACAGAGAAAGCTTCGTTTGTCTGCAATAGTTTTTGGTTTTTTTCCTCACCACTCTTCATAAATGTCGAGCTACACGTAGCCACAATCACATGGGAAATACCACACTGAGGCCAAGTGAATACTGATATTTTACTAGTGCCGGGTCTGAACGATTGAATTCATGCCACACGGTATGTGTTCAGTGAAAATGTTGGTGCTATATTTGACCCCCTCCATTTTCCATAATTATCAAATGTGGCTGTCATAATCACCCCATACGACGATCTAGTATGCACGTAATTCCACATACTACATTCTCATGCTTTTGTGAAAATTGTAACAGTCACACAGTTACTTACTTCGTGAATCGGTAAAGCAGTAATTCAAAATAAAGAAATAAATCGTCAACTCATAACATGATCCTGTCTGAAATCACACAGCCTGGAAAGACAGTTAAAAAAAAAAAAATGTATGTATATATATATATTCTTAAAGGCAGCTGACTCCCAACAAATGCAGGTGACTCCACACAGATTTTATTCCAGATTGTGAAACTGCACCTGTGTGTAGCTGTTGCGTGCCGCCCATTGATGTCCACGTGGGCTTGACTCTACCTGTGATGTTAGCGACGACAATAAACCATCAATCGTAGCCCAGCTGACGTTGACGTTGACGTTGATGATGAGATTAACGTCCTATTGGCCTGAGGCCCTTAAGGACAAGGTTTCTCAGACTTTAGTCTGTGTAGATTTTGGCGTTGCTGTCCCACGTGGTGATTGGTCGTGGTCAGTGTCAGTGTCGTTGGTCGTCTGCTCTCTGTGGCAGTCTGCTCCCCCAGGCCTTGTACAGTTCCTTTTCAGGACCACTTGATATGGATCCACAAGATCCAATTTTGACCAGCTCGGGTAGAATACCCTAACTGGTCGTCCCCCCCACCCCTTCCCCCCAGAATGATATAAAGTTGAAACTGAAGGTTTTTTTTTTTCTTTTCCTTTTTTCTTTTCTATTTTAAACTCCTCCTCACGGTCAAGGAGCAGTGGCAAAAAGGGACTTTTCTGGCCAAGTGTGACACGCGCGGACATCTTATCGCTCATCTATGCACACAACGTGTGTAAACAATAACATTACACATAATTGTCATGCGGTCTTCACACACACACACACACACACACACACACACACACACACACACACACACACACACATACACACACACACACACACACACACACACACACACACACACACACACACACACACACACACACCGCTCGAAACAGTTTTGCAAGCGGAGAACCAGTTCAAGGGGACAAACCGATAACGTTTCTATGAAAAGATTCATGATTGAATTTTCTCCCTTGGCCCACAAATCGGCTTCCATCGTGTGCCGTGGGAAAAACCATCACCAATCACAGTTAACATTGCGTGGCAGCAGCAACGAGAACAGTGTATCATTTTCAGTTTACGTTCTTTAAAGCCCAAGCGACTGCAGGGGGACTGTTGTGTCTATAAAGAATCAAACTCTTTTTCTTAGATACATCAGTGGGCGCAACGTTAAGTTGACTGAAATGATTTGCAGTTAAGAGCTGGTTTTTGAAATCTCGTTGGATCGACCGGTACAGAAAACGCTGACGCTGGTAACAAGTTTACAGTCTCTAATGACAGTAGATGATTCAGACATCGGTTATCGACGACCATCACAATGGTCCCAAAACAGAAATAGACCTTACTCTAACGTTTCCGTGTTCAACTGTCTATCTCGACTTTCTCCATGAGTAGTAATTGGCTGTTACCCCTCCCCCCCCCCCCCCCCCCCCCCCCGTCCCTCCCAACATCACCTCCTCCACCCCCCGTGTGTTTCTTATACTTTCAATTTGATGATTTCTAAATCATTGTGTGTGTGTGTGTGTGTGTGTGTGTGTGTGTGTGTGTGTGTGTGTGTGTGTGAACATAGAGACAAAAAAGGAAGGGGGGTGGGGTGGAGGTGATGTTGGGAGGGAGGGGTGTGGGGGGAGGTACAGCACGCACACACACACACACACACACACACACACACTCACACTACACACACACACACACACACACACACACACACATTTTAGAAGCTTCTGGCACTTTCTGCCTTATTTTCTGTTACTTCAAAGGGACATCCAGAATCATTACGCAATTTCTACATGTCTTATATAGTAAACAAACATACACGCAGTTATGACATACGAAGCGAAATCCAAGACATGTAGATCTGAATCGACAGCTGATAATAACTAATGAAGTCGATCTGTTTATAACTACTCCCCGCAAAGGACAAATACGGAAATTTTTGCTTTCAACAAAAGGGTCACGCTTCGTTTAAAAAACCTGCACGGCAACTGTTCTCAGAGTCCCATGAAACGCTCATGTGTTTCACCCACCAAAGCAATTCGCTCAGTTAGCATCTGCGTTGTCGCTTCCCATGATCAACTCAATTTTCCCGTCAAAGGTTTTGCAAATACATCGCCCATTGCATCACTGTGTCATTGATAAACGTTGCCGAGTTCACATACAAGAACGGGCGATGGTCTGTCTGCAAAACATGTCACAACTTGAAGGTATACAGTGACCTTCTTCCCATTCCACTCAATGGCAAGAGTCTTCCTTGTCAACAGCGGAATAGTTCCTCTTTGTGGAATACAGTGTCTTGCTGGCGTAGCTGCCTGGGAACGGCTTTCCACCGTGGTCCTGCATCAGGAGTGCCCCAGTGCCGACATCACATGCATCCGTTCTCGAGGCTTTGGAAGGTCAGCAATGTGCACGACCAGGATGCTGGTCAGGAGATCCTTCATGGTCTGGTCCATCTCTTGTGCGTCGCCCCACTTCGCTTTGGAAGGTCTTCCCTCCTTCAGGACGTCACTGGGAAGTGCAGGTGTTGCAGAAGAAGGTTCGGGATGAACTGGCTGTAGTGTCCAGCCCAGCCCATGAAAGACTGAATTTGCTTGTCTGTCGAAGGACGTGCCGCCCCCTTTTATTTTCTCCACATTGTCCTCATCAAGCTCTTTCCGACTATCTTGAAGTGTATTTCTGACCAGTCTGCCTGTCTCTCTTTATCAGCTATGACCACCTGGGTGCTGTCTGTTGCTTTCAATTGCACTATTTCACCATCTTTCTTTGCCTGAGCTCTCAGCATCTCGGCATAAGTCTCAACACGGAAATCACTAGTAGAGATAAAATCACATTTCTTTCTTGGTTTCTCTGTTTGATCACCAAAGTGTGTGGCCACCGTTTCACCTGTTTGACTCCGGAAAGATCTCTGTTCTAGAGACACAGTCCTTTGACCTGAAGTGGTCGATTTCCTTTTTCCACTCGGGGTTAGGATCGCCCGGAGCTCTAGCTCCCTCAACGGCACCACTGATGAGGCCATACATGTGTGCAGGCAGGCCCATGGGTCCAGCCTGTCAGGAAACGTAAGACGTCCCTGCACCGATCAGG
>CM065727.1:25477255-25480209 GCA_033310375.1 Conus canariensis
CAAAACCTGGCCGGGGGAGCGGAGTTACAGGCGCAGCTTTGGGGAGCCCGTTCTGACCTGGAGAAGACCGCGGGCTTCATCATGGCGGCCGGGTTACAAGTCTGACGCATCCAGCTTCAATCGAACGCAGAAGAAGAAGAAGAAGAAGAAGAAACAGGAACGCAGGGAAGGATGTGGTGGTGGTAACAGGGGCGGGGGTTGGGGGGGGGGGGCATAAATGTGTTCATTTGCATGGTAGTGCCGTTAAAGTCAAACGACATTTTATGACAGAAATTGTATGATTCGTATGCAGAGCTACTGTCTTCAAGCTCTGAGAGTGGACAGTACGTCGTCCCTGTTCTAGCTCTGATCATCAAAATTAATTACTGACCAAATCATCCGGCAGGAAGGTAAAAAGAAGAGAAAGTTCAATCGGTCTTGAGGACATGACGGAGCGTGTCTCCACTGACAACTACGAATCTCTTGTATAACATTTTGTTTGTTTGTTTGTTTGTTTGTTTTTTGAGAGAGAGAGAGAGAGAGAGAGAGAGAGAGAGAAGACAGACAGACAGACAGACAGACAGACAGATAGGCAGGCAGACAGAGACAGAGAGAGACAGAGAGAGAGAAAGACAGACAGAAAGAGAGAGGGAGTGAGATGAAAGAGAGAGAGAGAGAGAGAGAGAGAGAGGGGGGTGGGGGGCTTACTTATTGCCCAACGAATGTACGCGTCGTTTTATTTTCTCGGGGGGGGGGGGGGGGGGGGGGGGGAACTCCAGAGACCTAAGAACGGCATACCAATTATGGAACCTTCCCCCGTGGTATGTCACCCCCAGTGTTTAGAGATCAGGCAACCCCCCGTCCCACAGGCCAGGAAACACAGAGCGAATAATAACCCTGATCACTAGACGAAAGGAGAAGAACCCCGCTATTGAAACAATTGCCACCTCCCCCACCTCTCCACCCCACCCCCACCGCCTCCCCCAATGCCCCATCCCATTCCAACCCCTCACCTCCTCCCTTGTCCTTCTTCTGCTTCCAACAAAGACACATACACCTCGTGTTTCAAAGTTTTCCTTCCACGGGAGAAAAAGAGCAAGGGGAGACAAACAATGCGAGGGCTTCAATCTTTGTGGCAGATCGATGGCAGATGATATGGGGAGATAGCCACCATCATAAACGACACGTGAGCAAAGCCGCGCCCCACCTTTGACCGGCTTCAGGGTGAATCTGGCTAACAAGGAAAAAATCGTCGTCGAAGGTGCGTGATGGCGATTTTTTTTTTTTCTTTTTGAACCAACGCTCGGGGTGTGGCCCCGGCCTGGGCAGTTATCACCCTTGACTTCCCCGGGGGTCACCGCCGCCGGTAGGCGGCGCAGAGGTGTGCAAGTGGGGCATGCGCAGAGGGCCGGAACTTTTTGGATCGCGGGACCTCCTCGACGTGGGAGAGTGTCGATGGCTTGTAAAGATGGCACTGACCCTGTTTTCCATACCGCTGCGTGACTGGAGCCTTATCTGACTAGCCTGCCCCTCCCCTGCCTACCCCCCCCCCCCCCCTGTGCGTGTGTGTGTGTGTGTGTGTGTGTGTGTGTGTGTGTGTGTGTGTGTGTGTGTGTGTGTGTGTGCGTGTGTGTGTGCATGTTCGTGGTTTGCTATGGGGGAAAAAAAGGAAGACAGAAGAAGCGGCCGAAGATGTGATCAGTTTTCAGCGGTGAAAGAAAAGGCCCGGGGATCTTTTAGACACGGGTCACCTCTTAGGCTTGGTGTCACGAAAAGTATTGGATAATGACTTGGATCGATCCGTGTGTGTGTGTGGTGTGTGTGTGTGTGTGTGTGTGTGTGTGTGTGTGTGTGTGTGTGTGTTGAGGGAGAGAGAGAGAGAGAGAGAGAGAGAGAGAGAGAGAGAGAGAGAGAGCACATGGGTGATGAGTACTTGCACATAATAACCAGGAACATGTAGGCTTGCACTTCATTCCACTTCGGATATATTTAGACCAATGTTAGGATTTATTGTGCTTATTTTGTTCAGAACAAAATGCATGACGTGAGTAAATGAGTAAACCCTGGGAATAATGTATGATTCGTAGCCGAGACTTCCGTGTGGAAAGAGACAACACTAGCAAAAGGCTGTTACAGCTGATTGTTGGTGCACGTTCTAGTGTTGTGTCGTTTTGGTTCGTTTACAGCGAAGCAATTTTCGTAACGTCTACAGGCTAAAACAAGTTATTCTCTCCTCCTCAGCTCAAATAAAAGAGGGCGACATGATGAAACATTCTTAAATCTTTAGATGTGTGGATGATTATGACCTAGACCAGAGCTGATCACACCTCTTCCCATCTACTTGTCTTTGTATGTTGTTTTTGTACTTCCAGTTCTTATAGAACAGGGAGTACTTTACAATGGGAACGAAGGAATGCTGTCTGTGTGTCTGTCTGTCTGTCTGTCTGTCTGTCTGTGTGTCCATCCATGGTCAAAATGTGTTCCACTCGCTCCAGACAAAACTTCTGGGCCGATCTTTCTAAAAAATTTGTAGGTATGTTCATTATGGGTCACGGATGATGCCCGATGTTTTATTTTACCAGAATAGCCGTTACTAACGGCTATAAATGATGATTTTTAAAAATCAAGTCCGATAAGGGAAATAACCACCGCACTGTCGAGTTTTTTCTTCCACTAACTGGAAATTGTCTCCCCTGTCTGTCACTGTACTGGGAGTACGTTTAATATGCTTTGCATCTTGTTATTTCTTTCAGATTGAAGTTGATCATATCTGTTCTGATTCTTCTCGACTGTTGGTATTTTTCTTTTTTCTGCGTTTCATTCTCCTCCCTTCCATTCTTTCTTTCTTTCGCTTTTTGTTTGTTTGATTGGTTGGTTGTTTTTCCTCTGTTTTCAGTTTTTCTTCTTGGTCTTTTCTTTTGTGTTATTTTCTCTTCACATCCTTCCCCAACCTCTATTTTTCTTTCCTTTCTGTT
>CM065727.1:25485309-25487809 GCA_033310375.1 Conus canariensis
TTTTCCCTTTTGTGGTGTTGGTACTAGCCCAGACTACTTGTACAATTTCTTTGAGCACTTGGTTGTGCCTCCATGTGTACCTTCCTTGAGCCAGGGCTACTTTACATGAGCTTAGGACATGCTCCACTGTTTGTTTTTCATGGCAGAGGGGGCATGCAGGATCGTCTGTTTTCCCTCACTTCACCAGGTTTGCATTTGAGGGCAGAAGGTCATATGCAGATCTGAGAATGAAGCTGATCCTGAGAGGGGCCATGTGCCAAATGTCATTCCAAGTGAGACTTCTTTGGAGTGCATTCTCCCACGTTGTCCATTGCCCTTGCTGGCTCTGCTGGACTGCTTTTTGGAGTCTTTTTTGGTCTTCTTCTTTTCTCATCTCCTGAATCATCATGTCTCTTTTGGCTTTTCCTTTGGCCTTTGACCACCATTCAGTTTTGGTCACCCCCAGTCCCTGTCTGTTGGTCTGTGTGTGTCCTGTTATTTCTCTGATCTTGAGACTTTCTTTTGCAGAATCCATCGCCTCTTGAACTTTCCATTTTCTGCCTGTCTTCAGCTGGGGCTTAATTGCTTCTACCACCTTGTCTCCTGAGTCCTCCAGCATGCTTTGAAGTCTGATCTTCCCTGCTTTGTATTCCTCCAGGATGGATTTCAGGGGTAGTTTCAGCTTTGCTTGGCGACAGTACAGCGCTATATCAGTCAGACAGGGTGGGACACCAAGCCATTTCCTTGTGAACTTGTTGATTTTGGCTTCCATTGCCTCCACTATGCTGGTGCAGATGTCGTATATCATCAGAGGCCATAGCAGCTTTGGTATCAGCATGAACTGCAGACACCAGACCTTGTATTTGCCAGGGAGCCCACACTGGTCAATGGTCTCCAAGCCTTCCTCCGCCATCTGCTTGGTTTCTTTTGCTCTTTGTGTGTCTTTCAGCGTATCATCATACCATCTTCCAAGGCTCTTGACTGGTTCTTCTGTGACTGTTGGAATGGCCTGGTTGGCAACACTGAAGACCACAGATCCGGCCACTTTTCCTTTCCTCAGTGAGAGACTCCGTGATTTCTTTGGCTTGAACTTCATTCTGGATGAGGCAACTATGTCGTCCAGCCTCTCCAGCACATGACGTGTCTCGTCTTCTCTGGATGAAATCACTGTAGTGTCATCCATGAAGGCCTTGAGAGGAGGCATCTTGTATCCATCGCCAAGGTCTGTTTGTCTCGCGTTGTTTGTTGCTGCTTTCAAGATGAGTTCCATTGCCAGCACGAACAGTATTGGGAAATTGCACAGCCCATTGCAATACCCACTTCCAAGTTGATCCAGTCTGTTGTGTACTCCTTGGTAGAGAACCGCATTGAGAAGCCATTGAAGTACTTCTTGAGCATGTCGCGGATGTTCTTTGGCACATGGTACATCTCAAGAGCCAACTGTATCATCTCATGGGGCACAGATCCATATGCGTTTGCCAGATCAAGCCACACTACGTCCAGGTCTCTCTTTTCTGTTTTTGCTTTTTGGATTGCGTCCCAGATCATTGTGGCGTGTTCTACACAGCCCGCCACGCCTGGGATGCCACCTTTCTGGACTGACACATCCAAGTACTTGTTTTCCATCAGGTACTTGGTCAGCCTTGCTGCCATGACAGAGAAGAAGATTTTCCCTTCGACGTTCAGTAGTGATATTGGCCTGAACTGGCTAATGTCAGTTGAGTTTTGCTCTTTGGGGATGTACACACCATCTGCCGTCATCCACTGGCCGCTGATCTTCTGGTTTCTCCAAGCCGATCGCAGCAGCCTGTGGAGCCACTCCAGCACCTTGGGACATTTCTTGTAAAGCTGGTAAGGTATTCCGTTTGGCCCTGGTGATGATTTGGCTCTGGCTTTGTCGACCACCTTCTTGATTTCCGCCAACGTTGGAGGCTTGCCATTGAACTGTTCCTCAGGGTTGGTTGGCCACACCAGACCTTGAATGTCGAGTGGTGCTTTGCTCTGTGGGTCAGAGTATGTTTTCCTCAGATGCTGCTCAAGAACTCCTTTGTCCACACTTAGGGTCCCAGATTTTGGCTGCTCAAACAGTGTTCTGGCAAACTGGAAGGGGTCTCTGAAGAAGCGCTCTTGTGTCTTCTTCTTTTTGCTCTTCCTCTTCCTCGCAGATTCCGCTTTGCTGAGGGCACTGTGTTTTTCTTTCAGGTCTTTCCACAGTTTTTCCAAGCCTTGTTTTTCAGCTGGCAGTGCGGTCTTCATTTGCATCTTGAGGTTTTTCTTTTGGACCCTGATCTTGTCCATCTTTTCTTGGCGTCTGGATTTCTTTGGAGGTGTTTTCTCTTTGGGTAGTTTTGCTCCATAGGCGTCTCTACATGTGGCATACACAATGTCCCCATATGTGGCTAGTTTGTGTTCCAGGGTGCTTTTCCCTATCAGTGCATCGAGTCTTTGGACGATTTTTGCATCCAGTTTCTCCCAATCTTCAGTTTCGTTTGCTCGTGGCAGGTTGAGTTTCAGGCGCCTG
>CM065727.1:25492809-25505309 GCA_033310375.1 Conus canariensis
GTAGTGAAGGACGAACACAGCTCATTCTCATTTGGTACAAACAGAAAGTGAAGGAAGGAAGAGTAGAAGGAGAAAGGGTTGGCAGAGGACAGAGACAAGTGACATCTCTCAGCCTGCTTTCTTTCCAGTCACTGTGGAAATTTTTTTTAAATTTTTTAACCCGCTAGTTTCTGATCAGACTTCAAACTAGATTTAAGTGCCCCACCCCCCTTCCCCCACTTCTCTCTCTCTTTCTCTCTCTCTCACACACACATAGACACACACAGACACGCAGACACACTCAAACACACACACACACACACACACACACACACACACACACACACACACACACACACACACACACACACGCACGCGTTCTCTCTCTCTCTCGATCACACACACACACACACACACACACACACACACACACACACACACACACACACACACACACACACACATCTTTCTCGCTCTCTCAAGTTTCACCAAATCTCAGTTTAATCATCCGAGTGAAAGCGTGCAAGTTGCTATCGACTCTATCGCCACGGAGAACATTTCCGGTTCTTATCCATTCATGTACTCCCCCCCCTTCCCCTCCCCCCTCCCCATCCTTCTTGCACCTGCCCGCTTCTTCCACCCCCCCTCCACCTCCACCCCTACTTACCTCCCTTTTTACTGCCTCACCACTACACACTCCTCACCGCCCTTCCTTCGCGCAGGCTCTTTCATGCTGTCTTGAGATCACTGACTTGCAGCTTGCACTTTTCACTGTCAGTCGTCACATCAGCCTGGCTGCTTCTTCACCTAGTTTGGATTGAATGTATTTTTACCACACAGATAACCCCCCTTCGCAATAACTGACGCTGCATTATCCACTCGGGTACTCCCACCCCTCGTCCTCCGTTTCCCCGCGCACTGTCCCACTTCCTCCGCCCCCGCCCACCGCCATCTCTCCCCACCCCTTCCACCCACCGCCATCTCTCCCCACCCTTCCACCCACCGCCATCTCTCCCCACCCCTTCCACCCACCGCCATCTCTCCCCACCCCCAACCCACCGCCATCTCTCCCCACCCGTTCCACCCACCGCCATCTCTCCCCACCTCTTCCACCCACCGCCATCTCTCCCCACCCCTTCCACCCACCGCCATCTCTCCCCACCCCTTCCACCCACCGCCATCTCTCCCCACCCCTTCCACCCACCGCCATCTCTCCCCACCCCCTCCCACCGCCATCTCTCCCCACCTCTTCCCACCGCCATCTTTCCCCACCCCTTCCCACTGCCATCTCTCCTCACCCTTCCCACTGCCATCTCTCCTCACCCCTTCCCACCGCCATCTCTCCCCACCCCTTCCCACTGCCATCTCTCCTCACCCCTTCCCACTGCCATCTCTCCTCACCCTTCCCCACTGCCATCTCTCCTCACCCCTTCCCACCGCCATCTCTCCTCACCCCTTCCCACTCGCCATCTCTCCCCATCCCCTTCCCACCGCCATCTCTCCTCACCCTTCCCATCGCCATCTCTCCCCACCCTTCCCACCGCC
The DNA here is from genome assembly GCA_033310375.1 of Conus canariensis. Classification (NCBI taxonomy): domain Eukaryota; kingdom Metazoa; phylum Mollusca; class Gastropoda; order Neogastropoda; family Conidae; genus Conus; species Conus canariensis. The sequence goes on from CM065727.1 coordinate 25,494,334, forward strand.
ATCTCTCCTCACCCCTTCCCATCGCCATCTCTCCCCATCCCTTCCACCGCCATCTCTCCCCACCCCTTCCCACCGCCATCTCTCCCCATCCCTTCCCATCGCCATCTCTCCCATCCCCTCCCACTGCCATCTCTCCCACCCCTTCCCACCGCCATCTCTCCCCATCCCCTCCCACTGCCATCTCTCCCCACCCCTTCCCATCGCCATCTCTCCCCATCCCTCCCACCGCCATCTCTCCCCACCCCTTCCCACGCCATCTCTCCCCACCCCTTCCCACTGCCATCTCTCCTCACCCCTTCCCACTGCCATCTCTCCTCACCCCTTCCCACTCGCCATCTCTCCTCACCCCTTCCCACCGCCATCTCTCCTCACCCCTTCCCATCGCCATCTCTCCCCACCCCTCCCACCGCCATCTCTCCCACCCCTTCCCCCCATCTCTCCCACCCTTCCCACTCCATCCCCCCCATCCCCCCTCCCACCGCCATCTCTCCCACCCCTTCCCACCGCCATCTCTCCCCACCCCTTCCCACGCATCTCTCTCACCCCTTCCCCACGCCATCTCCCCACCCTCCCACCGCCATCTCTCCCACCCCTTCCCCATCTCCCCATCCTTCCCCCCCACCCCTCCCCCGCCATCTCTCCCACCCCTCCCACCGCCATTCTCCTCCCCCCCACCCACTCTCCCCACCCCACGCCATCTCTCCCACCCTTCCCACCGCCATTCTCCACCTCCCACCCCCACGCCATCTCTCCCACCCCTTCCCACCGCCATCTCTCCCACCCTTCCCACCGCCATCTCTCCCCCACCCACTCTCCCACCGCCATCTCTCCCCACCCCTTCCCACCGCCATCTCTCCCACCCTCCACCGCATCTCTCCCACCCCCCCGCCATCTCTCCCACCCTTCCCCACCGCCATCTCTCCCCCCCACATCTCTCCTTCCACCTTCCCACCGCCATCTCTCCACCCCTCCCACCGCCATCTCTCCCACCCTTCCCCGCCACTCTCCCACCCTTCCACCGCCATCTCTCCCACCCCCCCACCGCCATCTCTCCCCACCCCCTCCCTACCGCCATCTCTCCCCACCCTCCACCCATCTCTTCCCACCGCCATCTCCCCTCCCCCCCACCCATCTCTCCCCACCCTTCCCACCGCCATCTCTCCCCCACCCCTCTCCCCACCCCCACCATCATCTCCCCACCCCCTTCCCACCCTCTCTCCCCACCCCTTCCACCGCCATCTCTCCCACCCCCCACGCCATCTCTCCCACCCCCACGCCATCTCTCCCCACCCCTCCCCACCGCCATCTCTCCCACCTCCACCGCCATCTCTCCCCCCCCTCACATCTCTCCCCACCCCTTCCCACACCCACTCTCTCCCCCCCCTCCCACCGCCATCTCTCCCATCCCCCCCTACCGCCATCTCTCTCACACCCACTCTCACCGCCATCTCTCCCCACCCCCGCCTACCATCATCTCTCCCCACCCCTTCCACACCCATCTCTCCCCCTCCCCCTCCCACCGCCATCTCTCCCCACCCCTTGCCACCGCCATCTCTCTTCACCCCTCCACCGCCATCTCTCCCCACCCCCGCCACCTATCCTTCCCACCCTTCCCACGCCATCTCTCCACCCCTCCCACCGCACATCTCTCCCCACCCTTGCACGCCATCTCTCCCCACCCCCACCCACCGCCATCTCTCCCACCCCGCCTACCTCACTCTCTCCCCACCCATCTCTCCCCCACGCCATTCTCTCCCTCTCTAACACTCTCCACCGCCATATCCCACCTTCACGCATCTCTCTTCACGCACTCACTACCGCCACTCTTCTTCCGCACCCGCCCAGTCTTCACATCTGCCGATCTAACTCTTTCGTGCTCACGTGTACTTTCACCTTCGTGTTGCGTCCCCTCCACCCCCCACCACCACCCCACCCCCACCCGGCACTCACGCGACCTCTGCCCCACCTCACACCACGCCCGTCAATACTTAAAAAAAAAAAGAAACTGATGGCGATATGGAGTGATGACCTACGCGATCTCTTATGATAGGGCATAGGGCAGAGGCCTGTGTTCGAGGCCACTGAAAAGAAAACCACACACACACTTACCCCCACACACACATGCAACACACACCACGCAAGCACGCACCACGCCGCACCACGCAGCTCCAACAGCACGACACACACAACAACACACACACTGACACGCACACCCCATACCAAAATCCACGAGCACAGCTCGCAACTCACTTTTGAGCCCATAGTCCTCCGTAGCTCAGCTCCGTACGCCAGTCTGGGTCGTGTACTGAGATAATGAAATCAATTCAGAAGGTCATTCCTTTACGTCCCGCCCTAGCGTTCAAGATGGCGCAACTGAACTTGGATCAATGAATGGACCATAATAACTCATCACAGCCATTCTTGTTCTAGTTGCAGAGTCGTTACCGTTTGGATCCAAGGGCATAGTTTCAATGTTCAGAGGCAAGTGTACTTATCTGAAGAGCGAGAGAAATTTTAAAAAAAGAGATGCAGGATCTAGGAACAGTGATAGAGAGAGAAAAGAAGGGGGGACGGGGATCGGATGGGGAAGGGGGGGGGTGAAGGGGAAGGAAGAGGCGCAGAGAGAGAGAGAGAGAGAGAGAGAGAGAGAGGAGAGAGAGAGAGAAGAAAAGGGGGGGGGAGTATATATACTTCTGTCTCTCTTCCCAATAAAACTGATTCCCAGTGGCACCGGGCGCTATTGAAAACTTGGTCCTTTTAGCACTGGGTCTGAATTATACTGATCCCTAATGGAACTGAGTCCTGGGGGAAAGTATAATGTTGCTTATAGCCCAGCCGACCGCAAAGGGTCATAACAGGGCTGTCACCGCGTTGAAGTCAACTCACAAGTAATATCTAAATAAAAAAAAAACAACAAAACTCATGCACACGACCCTTAGAGCCTAGTTCCATTGCAGCCCAGTACCATGAGGTCTCCAAATCTTTAGGACCCCATTCCTACACAGCCCTGCACCTTAAGGCCCAGTTCTTCTGGGTCTCAGTTTCATTAAGGCCCGATTCCCAAAGGGTCCAGTGCCATTAGTCCCAGTTCCACTGGGGTCTGATTCCAGTAGGACCAAGTGCCAATAAGGCCCAGCGCAGATGAGTAACAACTAGTCCCTTGCTGAAGAGAGAGAGAGAGAGAGAGAGAGAGAGAGAGAGAGAGAGAGAGAGAGAGAGAGAGAGAGAGAGAGAGCGGCGCTACAACAGCAACCAGAGATACAGACAGAAACAGTAACAAAGAGACAGGAACAAAACTACTCCCTCCCCCCCCCTCTCTCTCTCTCTCTCTCTCTCTGTCTTCGTCTCTTCCCCTTCTTCCCCCCAAACGTCTCGGTATGCATAATTTTCTCTCCCCCGTTAGTCAGATGAGTAGATCTATCTCATGAAATGTAGTGGGCCCTGGTGGTACTGGGCCCTGTTGGAAATGAAAGAAAAAAGAATTACACTCGAAGGTGCAGGTGGGACCCAGAGAAGTAGTCTTCAGCTGCCGAACAAACCGGCTGGGGGCAATCCTGCACCACCCTTAGAAGCCTGCACTGTGTTCACATAGGGTGAAGGCACGCATAGGGCATTCCATGAAGACGTCAAGGGACATAACTGCTTCCTGACAGAAGCCATTGTGTAATGGCCACTGGATGCGACACGACAGAACCTCCACGAGAGCGTTTCCATGGGTGTACCAGCTCATATTTCATGACTGCAGAGCCCACTGACGAAAAAACGCCACCGTCAAGCAACTGCTGTGTGCATCCCGCAGCCTCACTCTTCGCTGTTCTGCTGACTGGTGAAGACAGCACAACTGCAGACACGGCCGAGCTTTGGCCACGAGGTTTTACATGCCCTCTGGACAGAAACCCAGGTTACGGTCTTTCTTACTGTCAACAGGACTTTCCCTGTGATCAGTGGGTCTTTCCTCGCCGTCACTGAGCCTTTCCACAGAGCCGGCAAAAAGACAGACAAGAACATGGTTCAACCAAAGGCGCGGGTGGGGCCCAGAGAACTTCTGTCCTCAATTGCCGAACGAACCAGCTGGGAGCAATCCTGCACCACCCTCTGAGGTGGGGCCTGGTAGTACTAAGTCCTTTAGGTTATGGGTCCTATTGAAACTGGGCCGTGCAGAAATTTTGCGTTGATGTGACAGGGACCTACGGGATTGAGGATGGTTGCTTTCCAGTTCTGTTAAGGCCCCAGGTCTAACCCGGTCCAGAGCTGGGACGCAATAGAACCGGGACGTGATGGAATGCCTTTTTGAACAGTTGATTCCGTTAGGTACCAGTACCAAAGACTACCACACAGGGTCTTAATGGACCTGGGCCCTTATGATACTGGAGCCTAGCGGTATATACCCGCAAAATTCAGCTCCTTGCTCTTTCAATCAGTTAGGTTCCAGCCTTGTTAAAGGGAAGTAGATTGATCTCGCTGTGGAGGATACACCCGCAATAACCCGGTTAGCTGGTTCACTTTACGGTGAGATGACAGACGCGTTTCATCAGGGATTTGCTGTTCAACAAGAAGCCGAGCTTACTTTTAGATGAAGGTATTTCAAAAGCAGGCCCAGCTACCACTGAATTCCGCAGGCATCATACTTGAACCTATGTTGTTTTTGCTATTTATCAATGATCTCCCACTTGCCTTTCGAGATACAAGATCACATTCTTCTCTGATCACTGCATACTTCATAAAGAAATCTGAAAACAAACTAAACACACCGAATAGCGGGTAAACCTTATTGATTGGCAGGTAGGAGGAAACGCCAGCGGATGAAAACCTTCGGGGTCATAAGACAGAAATATCCGAACTTTCTCCTACAGCCTGAAAAGGCCCATTTTGAAGACAACAACATAGTTATTCATCTGGAGTCACCTTCATCTCGGTGTTAGGTGAAAAGACCATAGTGACATCATCAAGAAGGCAAACAGTGTCCCAGCTTTTCTGAGGAAGACCTCAACACCTTTCAGCAAAACAAAATCGATCGCCTAAAATGCATCGGCCCATTCTCACCTTGAATCCTGCAGCTCAGAGTGGACCTCGCACTGACAAGAACATAGTTACAGTAAGATAGAGATCATCCCTAGACGAGCAGCTAAGTTTGTGATGAATCGATGCCGTAACACATGCAGCAAAACATCTATAAAGGGAGGAGGGAGGGGGCACGGGAAAGGGGAGGAGGGAGGGGGCACGGGAAAGGGGAGGAGGGAGGGGGCACGGGAAAGGGGAGGAGGGAGGGGGCACGGGAAAGGGGATTAGAAACAGTCAAGGCGACAGAAGAATCGGATAAGCGTTCAGTAAATCGTTCACATTATAAGAGCCGTTAAAGACTATAATCATGTGAAGCCGGTAGCCTCGTGAACCAAGGCAAGTCACAGTCTAAACTTTTGGCAGATCGTACCCGGGACAGACTTCATCAAACACACCTTTTCCTGCTGTGAGAATCTCTTTTTGAAACTCTTTACCAGCATCAAATTCCCGAACGCTTCGATGGGCACTTTAAAACACAGGCCACATAACACTTTCATTTTAATATAATCTCTCTCTCTCTCTCTCTCTCTCTCTCTCTCTCTCTCTCTCTCTCTCTCTCTCTCTCTCTCTCTGGAGAGAGTCTTTAAAAGTTGGAGAGGGAAGGAGCGGGTGAGCCCTTTAGACAGAACAGGAATGGTCCGACTGGAAACACGAAAAGCTTGTAGAACTTATCTCCACTTCCCGCCATTTGTTATTTTAGATTTAAACTATAGTCTCTGTTTTAGTGCATAAACCTCCCCTCACCCCCATCCAACACCGATGCATCCACCAGCCGCTCTTCGTCCTTATTTCCTCTATTGTTGTCTCACAGCAATGTGCAAGTATCAAAATGATGGCACAAGTGTGGATGTTTTAGAGCCAAGAAGAACCAAGAACCGCTACTGTTTGAAATTCCACACAGGCAGGAAGTATGTACAGAGTTATCTTCTCTGTTGTGCATCCCGGAATTCATTCCGCTTCCTGTCGATGTGGCATCGCGTGTTGTCGGATCCGTTGCCTTTTTTTTTTCAACAGAAGCCATCTTGGAACCCTAGCTGCTGTGTTCCAGGAATCATCGCGCTTCCTGCAGACGCCATTGTTGAATCTGTGCTGGTGTGTTCCGAAATTCACTGCATTGTCTAGGGGCGCCATATCAGGTGTGTTCCAGGATTCACTGTCTTTCTTGCAGACGCCATGCTGGAATCTTTGGCGTGGTTTCCCAGAATTCATTGTGTATTCTGTAGATGCCATATTGAAGTGTTCCATAGGTGACTGTGTCCTGTCAACGTCATTGCAGTGAGGAAGAAAATAAAAGACCGAACACACACACACACACACACACACACACACACACACACACACACACAAAACACACACACACAGAGAAAGAAAGAAAGCTTCTTCGAAAGGGCTCCACACCTAACTCATACTCCCATTCATTCAACCAGGAGCCGTGTGTGTGTGTGTGTGTGTGTGTGTGTGTGTGTGTGTGTGTGTGTGTGTGTGTGTGTGTGTGTGTGTATTTATCTGGCCCAGTGGACGTGCAGTGACAGACAGATGCAGGAAGGAGCCCCGGGCCAGTGATAAATCTCCAGCTGCCGGCTTTCTCCCACTCACTCCCTGCCGACAGAGACGTACGTACATTTTTTTCGCAAAACAGAAACTGGGAGAGAGCGGAGGTTTTGATGTACAGTTCCCGGTGATAACAGCTCTTCCACATCTGAAGCCCGCTTATCGCCCCTGTTTACAAAGTGCCCCAGTCCCCAGTACATCCCTCCCCGTGATTAGACAACACCCCCCCCCTCCCCTCCTTCCCATCTCCTCCACCACCCTCTCCTCTCTTCCTCCTCTCCGTCCCTTCCTCCTTCTTCCCCATCTCCACTTCCCTCCACCCCTTTCCATACCCCCGTACCCTCCGCACCCCTCCCACCGCCTGCCTTGGCCGTCGCAGCAAAGTGACCTGTTTATTTGCTATTTATTATTATTACTTCCTTTTCGCGTTTGACAGGCTCCTGGTAAATAAGAGGATGCTTCCACGGGTCTAATCGGGGTGGGGTGAGGGTGGAGGAGCGGAAAGGGACTAAAGTAAAATGGAGGGAGAAGGAGCAGGCAGAGGGTAGGGGTGGTGGTGGTGGAGGTGGGATGGGGAGGGGGGGGGGGGGTAGGAAGAAATGAGAGAAGAGCGAGAGAGGAGCCAACGCATAGAAGCGCCGAGGTCTCGGAAGGGTGCAGGTGCCACGTAATACGAGCGAGGGGAGATAACTCGAGGTGCCGTTGAGGGAGAAGTATGAATGAACAGCAAGTTGCCTCGTACTCTATCGGTAGTACGGCGGAAAAAAACGAGTATCCATTTCACCTTGTTTACTGCCCTTCCGTACAGGGGGGGGGTGGGGGGGGGGGGGGGGGGGGGGGAGCGACTAGGGGGTAGGGTGAAGGGCGGAGAGGGGGAGAAGGTGGGTGTTTGGGAATGAAAGTATTCGAAGGTCTATTTCACTACGATATACTTCTTCTTTTCTCTAAAGAGTAACGATGTGAGTTCAAGGAGAATGGATTGAAGGATTGATTGCTTAAGATGACTGGATTTCTTATTCATTTTTCAAGGGGGTGGGGATGTGGGGAGGCATTTACTTGTTGCTTTCTTGTCTGTCGCTTAATGCTTGGTTCGAAGACAAATGGGAAAGAAACCCAACGGAGAGAGAGAGAGAGGAGAGAGAGAGAGAGAGAGAGAGAGGGGGGGGGGGGGAATTGTTGTAATTGTGGGGAAAATACGGAACAAACTCTTGTGCCCTTTTCACATCTGGCCATCAGAGAAGGAAAATGGTGATGAATCGCAACAACAATAACAAAACGAACAAAACAAAACAATACAAAACCAAAACAAACAACAACAAAAAAACACTGACGTTTAGAATCCAGGCATGGAAATACAAAATAAATTTTTGAAATTATGCTATACAAAGAAACAACTGATATAACAAAGCAGACTCAAACGCAAGAAAATCGTAATGGTAAAAATTTTGATAAATACGTGAGAGAGAGAGAGAGAGAGAGAGAGAGAGAGAGAAGAGAGAGAGAGAGAGAGAGAGAGAGAGAGTGAGAGAGAGGCCATGGCATTACTTAATACTGTTTTATTATGAATTGACGAAGTCCTTCGTTGATTGTAAGTAATCTTTTTTGTGGGTTTTTATTTATTTATTTTTTTTCATAACTGAGAGTGACATCAGCATTGAGAGAGGTATCAATCTGATTCCGTAGTAAACCACCCGAATTCTCAATACTTGATTGAAATAGATCTGTGCTGTGGGTGGCATAATTTTGTGCGCATGTCGATTCTCATTAAATTGAAGTTAATCTATGACTGATGGAAGAGCCCTGGGGATATCTTTTTCTTTATATGGAGACTGCTTGATGTAATTTCAATTTCACTCGTAAGTGGAAGAATCCCTGAAGTTGCATAGTCAGAATAAGATACTGGTGACAATTTCAGCAGAATCAGTTTGAGGGCTCTCCTGTGAAGACTAAGAATGCTCAAGGGGAGAGAGAGAGAGAGAGAGAGAGAGAGAGAGAGAGAGAGAGAGAGAGAGAGAGAGGAGAGAAGGTGGCTGGGCGGGTGGGTGGAGGGGCGGGGAAGAGGGGGGGGGGGGTTCGAGGATGTATCCCTTACTTCCATCCCCACCACCCCCTTCCTTCAGGTTGTAGAGATAATTTCAAAATTCAAAACGAATTCTTGGCTTTGCTATTGTTGCGGTCATCATCATTATCCGCTGTGACATAATATTGTCGCGCACGCGGACAGTATTGTGTACATACAAATCACAACGCTAAGAGAAAACACTTCTCTGATGTGCATCAATGAACGTGCGAGTGTGCGAGGGATGAAAAGAAAAAGAATGAAAGAAAGAAAGAAAAAACGTACAAGTCTACTCCTGCGAGGCGTACGATCACATGTGTGGATGTGAGAGAGCGAGACGGGAACCGATAACGGAAGTAGGACACGAGTGGGAGTGCGCGTGCGCGCCTTGCGCGTGGCCTGCTTTTTTTTTTTTTTTTTTTTTTTTTTTTTACGTTGCGCGCACGAGCCTCAAATCCTTATCAAAGGCGGTGCGTGCTAATGGTGATACCCCAACGATATTTCCGCCCTGACGTCTAAGTGGCACTGTGTGGCAAGAGATATTAACACGTCACACGCTGCCAGGGGCGTAAATTAAAAAAACAACAACAACAACAAAAAAAGCAAAGGGGGGGGGGGAGGGGGGGAGTAAACATGGCAGCGATGATGATTATCCTTTCGGGATGCCCTGGTTTGCCCGGCGTTAAAAAACCAAACGTACACCAGCTGGGCACCTGCCTACACTGTATCCAAACGGCAGACTGAGGAACAGAAACAGGGACTTTTTTTTTTTTTTTTTTTTTTTTTGCAGCACAGAATTTCAGACAGGTGTGGGATCTGACCTGTGCAGTAAAGGATCTCCGACATCCCTGGTGCATCGCCGGAGTAGTGGTCAGCAAGAGCAAGACTTCGGATTTCAGCCACCAGACGGCACTGCCATGATGACACATGAGGAAACTTCTTCTGCGTACGTAGGCTGCCTGCGGACACTCCCTGTATAGACAGGCAAGTATTAATCCCATCTACCCAACCAAAGGGAGTGGAGTTTTGTGTGTATGACCGTTTTTTTTTTTTTCCTGCCATTAAGGCAGCCATACTACAACTTCGGGGAAGGTGCATGCTACGTGTAACGTGTCATCCATACCAACGGCCAAACTGCCCTTCTCTTCCGAAAGTTGGTGATGGGATTTCACGTGTGCGAAAGATGTTATGCGTGCGTTCACACACGGAACCTCGGTTTATAGTCTCATTCGAAGGACAGTATGGGAAATGGAGTCAGAACCGATGTTAACTCCGAGGGAAAAATGCCCCTGTACCGAAACGGCTCGGCGGAGATTCGAACGCGCAACCCCAGGATTACGAGTCCGGCGCTCTACCACTGAGCTATTCCGGCCTCCCACATGAGGAAACGAAATGGATGAACATGTCAAGAACAAGTCTTTGTGATCTTCCGGCCCTTAAAGAGAGAAGACGAAGAAAATTCACCTGAAGATGCGAGTGGGAACCCAGAGAAGCGCTGACTTCATTCAACTGCCGAACCAGTAATAATAATGAATAATAATGGTTTCTTATATAGCGCTTAATCAAACGAATTTCTTTCTCTAAGCGCTTTACAAAGACATACTACATTCACCCTTCTCATATACAATAGTACACCTTACACCCAGCTATAAACACTATTACTACAATAACTAACAAATCCTAATCCTACGAGTGTGACATTCACTTATTTTTCAAGTATCACTACAAAAACTTAATCCTATAACGTTCAATCATGCAACAAATACATGTAATAGAGAACATACACATACACTACATTTGAAAAGGCCCAGACGGCTATGAGTTAGGTTGTACCCCCCCCCCCCCCCCCCGTCCCCTCCCCCTCCCCCCACAGCATTGACTAATTAAGAGAAAATAGATGGGTTTTAAGTTTAGACTTGAAAGAAGAGATAGAATCTGAATGTCTGAGACAGTCTGGCAGTCTGTTCCACGTCGCTGGAGCTTGAAAAGAGAAAGATCTTTCACCAGTAGTAGGCCTGGAGCGAGTCATTCGTAGAAGGCGGTCGTCAGCACAGGAGCGTAGTTGTCGAGAGGGGGTGTAGATTTTAAGGAGATCTGAGAGATAAGAAGGGCCATTTTCAAAGAGAGCAGAGAAAGTGAGAGTTAAGATTTTGTACGAGATACGGTTTGAGACAGATAGCCAGCGAAGAGAGCTGGGGGCAGTGCTGCACCACCCTTGGGTTTACTCCGTGCTGGTTGGTTGGCTGGTTCGGCAGTTGAAGACAAGACTTAAAGAGAGAAACAGTATTTCTGACCTTCCAGCACG
>CM065727.1:25510309-25520309 GCA_033310375.1 Conus canariensis
AGACTTCTTGAAAATTCAATGTTTGTGTAATCTACTGGTGAAGTGTTGATTTATATGTTATAAAAACAACTGTTTAGAAAGTGTACTGAGAAATATACCGCGACAATAACAAGAAATATGCCGCGATCTATGCAAAAACGAAGTGAATTTATGGAGAAAAAAAAAACCAAAACCAAACAAACATTTTCCGAGTTTGTAACCACTTAGTAAATCTGCTTCATAGGTTAGGAAAGTACACACACACACACACAACACACACACAAACACACACACACACACACGAGAGAGAGAGAGAGAGAGAGAGAGAGAGAGAGAGAGAGAGAGAGATTTGTAGCTCAAATCATAGACATTATTTCAATGCTACACTAATATTCATCCGTTACCACAGTCCTCGTGCCTCACCATCGTCATCGTCATCATCATCATCATCATCATCTGCGTCTTATCGTTCTCATCATCCCCATCACCAACCACCAACCACCACCTCTGCGAAACTCTGTCCCTCAACGCAAGGTCAGTCCTCCAACCCCCACCCCACCCCACCCCACGCCCATCCTCAACTGTTTTCCTCCAGAGTAGGGAGAAAAAAAGGAGTAAAAACCCTATGTGACTGTCGAGTCCGGCACAGACATTAAGCTGTGTATACAGCGCAGTATCACAGCACGATAAGCACCCCTGGCTGATAAAGCCGTTAAACAGAAATAGCCGGCCGGCCACTCAAGGAAAGCCTTTACGGAAGATACATTTCCACTCTGGTGAGGAGTCGAGAAAGCCACCGGCATTGATAAGATCGATGATGAGCAAGATTGGCATTCCTTAGCGTGTGGGGGTGGCTGAATACTATGAGAGAGAGAGAGAGAGAGAGAGAGAGAGAGAGAGAGAGAGAGAGAGAGAGAGAGAAAGACAGAGAGAGAGAGAGAGAGGCAAGACAGACAGACAGACAGACAGAGACAGAGAGAGGGGGTGGGGAGAGAGAGACTGAGACACAGAGAGAGAGAGAGAGAGAGAGAGAGAGACAGAGACAGACAGACAGAGAGAGAGAGAGAGAGAGGAGAGAGAGAGAGAGAGAACAAGAAGAAGAAGAAGAAGAAGAAGGTGATGATGATGATGATGATGATGATGATGATGATGATGAAAAAGAAGAAGAAGAAAACGGAATAGAAGAAATATGTGGGTATGGAGATGGCATACGCGAGAGGATGAGGGGTGGGGATGGGAAGAGAATAGAAAAAAAGAGGGGGGGGGGGGGGAGAGGGGGTGGGCAGTGAAAGGACGAAAGAAAGGGAACGAAAATGTATTTTGAGAAAAGGAATAGGTTAAGAACTCTATTTTGACAGAGAGAGAGAGAGAGAGAGAGAGAGAGAGAGAGAAGACAGACAGACAGACAGACAGCACAGACAGACAGAGAGAGACAAACAGACTGACAGAGAAAGACAGAGACAGAGCGACAGCGACAGACAGGAACAAACAAAGGGCCGGGGAAAGGTAGGTGTATGTGCATGATGGAGATCTAGGGGCAAAGGGGTAAGGTCTTGGAGGTGTGGGGGGTAAGGGGGCGATGGAGGGTGAAGATGATGGTGGTTGTCGTCGTCGTCGTGTTCAAGGTCTGGGGTTATCGCGGCACCCGCAGAGAACTGTAAGAGCCACTTCCCTCTGCACTTCCGGTCAGTGCCCAGAGTTGTTTCCGGCATTATTTCCAGCTCCCCACATTCTTCACTCCCCTCTCCCGTCCACCTCCGTTCCCGTGCACATTTTGATCCCCCCTCCCCTCCCCCTCCGTGGCCCCATCTCCGCTCCCTTCTCCATCGAAGGTCTCTCTTGTCCTGCTTGCCCTGATCTTCCTGCAAATCCTTCTCAGTGTCCTTGTTCATCCTTCTATCAATTCGTGCAGACTCGGTTCTGGGTAGTTTGTTCCCTTTTGGACTTAGTTCTACAAGTCGTATGATTGTCTCAGTCAGTCTGTTCTGTCTGTCTGTCTGTCTGTCCGTCTGTCTGTCTGCCATAATATAGTCTGTCTCTGTCTTTGTTGTGCTTGTTTATCAGTATACATCTGTTCACTGAAAAGAGACACGAGAAAAGATCATAGCAAAAAGATGTATGGGGTTTTGTGTGAGTGTTCCATATCAGCGTGGTATGGTGACGCACCTGTGCGTATGTTTTTTTTTTTTTTTTTTTTTTTTTCATTTGTTGATCTAATGACTAAAATATGCCAGTTTAAACGTCACGTGCAACGTTGATAAAGGAAAGCAAACAAGGAAACAAAACGGCCAAAAACTCGACCATTCACTCAAACATGAAAGTTAACGAAGGGTCAACAAGGATCAAACATAATTAAGCGCAAAAATGATTAGATAATGGTCAGTTAAACAGAGTGCATAATTTTTTTTTTCTGAAACAGTTTCAAACCTGAAGCACAAGATCAACCAACATGTTTTCAAGCAACGCGTCGTCAATCGTAGTAATGAACCAATCAACACGTTTCTCAACAGACCGTCGCCTCAGCAGACATCGCCCCAATGGATGATCATCGCAGGGGACGTCATCTCCCTGGAGGGCATCGCCTCAGAGGATGTATTTCCTGTGGACTACGCACCTCAAGGAGGCAGCCTCAACAGACAATTCTAGTGGACTGTCCACCTGGAGGACATCACCTCCATGGACATCTCCCCAATGGACAGTCCACTTCAAGGACACCGTTTTCAACGGATGTTTCTCCCGTGCATTTATCCTTCACAACGAACCATCGTCTCAAAGGACGTCACCCCAAGGAGGTGCCTGGTCCGACGCTTCAAAGGACGTCACCCCAAGGAGGTGCCTGGTCCGACGCTTCAAAGGACGTCACCCCAAGGAGGTGCCTGGTCCGACGCTTCAAAGGACGTCACCCCAAGGAGGTGCCTGGTCCGACGCTTCAAAGGACGTCACCCCAAGGAGGTGCCTGGTCCGATGCTTCAAAGGACGTCACCCCAAGGAGGTGCCTGGTCCGACGCTTCAAAGGACGTCATCCCAAGGAGGTGCCTGGTCCGACGCTTCAAAGGACTACCGCCTTGTTAACGACATCCCCTTAGCGGACATATCCTCTATGGCGTATCCATTTCCACCGAAGCGTGCAGTATCATTTTTTTGTATAAGTAGAATATTTACATACCGCCTATTCTACGTTAGAGACCAAGCTCCCAACGCTTCACAATCCACGCTTTCCTTCATACAACGGGCTGCCTACCTGGGTAGAACCGACACAGACTGAAGAGCTGCTTGCTGGCACGACATTCAGTCGTTTCCTATTTCCTTTAGTCTAGAATCGGTCAGTCAGTCATTCTTTCATTTTTTTTTCCCGCGGAGGATGCATGCTTTGAATATACTGTCATCCATACCAACGGCCAAACGGGCCGTCTCTTCCAAAAGTAGGTGATGAGCTTTTACGTGCGGGTGCAAGAGTCCATACGTGCGTTCACACGCGGAACTTCGGTCTATAGTCTCATTCGAAGGACGTTTCGGGAAATGGGGTTAGAAACAATGTTTGTTAAGTCCAATGGAAAATTTCTCTGTATCAAAACAGGCCGGCGCAGATTCGAACCCGCAGCTCTACGTTCGTTGAGATCACGAGTTCGGCGCTTCACCAACTGAACTCTCTCTCTCTCTCTCTCTCTCTCTCTCTCTCTCTCTCTCTGTCGTGCGTGCGTGCGTGTGTGTGTGTGTGTGTGTGTGTGTGTGTGTGTGTGTGTGTGTGTGTGTGTGTGTGTGTGTTGTGTGAAGAGAGGAGGGTGAGGACATGTGCTCAGTTCATCTTTGACGATCTACGCATATCAGCGGATCTGCATCCGCTTTAGACGTGTACCGAATTTCACATTGACGATTTGCTCATTCAATCAACATGTATCAACTTTTACATTGACGATATGCTCATTCAATCAACATGTATCATCTTTTGCATTGACGATTTGCTCATTCAATCAACATGTATCAACTTTTACATTGACGATTTGCTCATTCAATCAACATGTATCAACTTTTACATTGACGATATGCTCATTCAATCAACATGTATCAACTTTTACATTGACGATATGCTCATTCAATCAACATGTATCAACTTTTACATTGACGATATGCTCATTCAATCAACATGTATCAACTTTTACATTGACGATATGCTCATTCAATCAACATGTATCAACTTTTACATTGACGATATGCTCATTCAATCAACATGTATCAACTTTTACATTGACGATTTGCTCATTCAGTAGACACATACCTATTTCAACATTAAAAGCTTTGTTCGCTCAATAGACAGGTACCAGTTTGAGCATTGACATCTGTTCATTTAATGGACATGCGGTAACTTTAAATTGACGACTTGCTCATTTAATGGACATAATTATACCAAACTTAACATTAAAAGATTTGCTCATTCAACGGACATACAACACCTTTAACATGAAGAGATTTGCTCATTCGGTGGATAGGTAGAGACTTTAACATTGACGATTTGCTCATGCATTCAATAGAAGTGTGTCAACTTTAACACTGGCGTTTTTCTCATTCATTGACAAGCGCCCACTTCAAAATTGACGATGTACGCATTTGGTGGGTCTGTACTGACTTCAGCATTGACGATTCACTCAGTCCATAGGTAGGTGCCAGCTTCTGTATTGACCATTTCCTCATTCCCTGGACATGTACCAACTTTGAAGAGGACTTAGACATAAGGCGAATCAACATTGCATTCTTATTACTATGATTAAGATGATGATGATGATGATGATGATGATGATGATTACTTTCATTACTGTTATTATTGTCTTTATTTTATCATCATTATTATTATTGTTATTATGATTATTATTATCATTATTTCTATTATTGTTATTGTTGTTATCATCGTTATTATTATTATCATTATTGTTGATAATAAGAAAGAGTTATACGCCTAATCAACTGAATTAATTGAATGCCCTACGTTTACAATAAACAAGAACACACACCAAATTACTGGTGAAATAAATCGGAAAAGCAAGCAATATAATAATAATAATAATAATGATTTCTTATATAGCGCTTAATCAAACGAATTTCTCTAAGCGCTTTACAAAGTCATACTACATTCACCCTTCTCATATACAATAATACACCTTACACCCAACTACAAATACTATTACTACAATAACTAACAAATCCTAATCCTACCAATGTGACATTCACTTATTCTTCAAATATCACTACAAAAACTTAATCCTATAACGTTCAATCATACAACAAATACATATAATAGAGAACATACACATACGCTACATTTGAAAAGGCCCAGACGGCTATGAGTTAGGTTGTACCCCCCCCCCCCCCTCTCCCCACAGCATTGACTAATTATGAGAAAATAGATGGGTTTTAAGTTTAGACTTGAAAGAAGAGATAGAATCTGAATGTCTGAGACAGTCTGGCAGTCTGTTCCACGTCGCTGGAGCTTGAAAAGAGAAAGATCTTTCACCAGTAGTAGTCCTGAAGCGAGTCATTCGCAGAAGGCGGTCGTCAGCACAGGAGCGTAGTTGTCGAGAGGCGGTGTAGATTTTAAGGAGATCTGAGAGATAAGAAGGTCTATTTTCAAAGAGAGCAGAGAAAGTGAGAGTTGAGATTTTGTACGAGATACGGTTTGAGACAGATAGCCAGTGAAGAGAGTGGAGGAGAGGCGAAATGTGAGCATGTTTTCTTGCTCTACAGACGACTCGGGCTGCATGATTTTGGATTCGCTGTAATCTTTCTATCAGGTATTTTGGAAGGCCGGCCAAAAGTGAGTTGCAGTAATCTATTCTAGATAAGACAAATGCCAAATGAGAGTTTTTGTAGCATCTGTAGAGAGAAGGTGACGTACAGAGCTGATTCTTTTTAGTTCTAAATAGGCAATCTTGCAAATATTTGAAACCTGTTTCTCAAAGGAGAGGGATTATATAAAAACTCACCCCGCAGTCGCACCCCCCCTCCCCCCTCTACTCTTCATCCACCCACACACACACACAAAAGAAAGAACAAATGACTATGAGATGCATGAACTCAGGCATCCAAACACATAGAAAACTCCTGAAAACAGCTCCGGTACATCTTCGCATATCGATCAAACGGGAAAAGAAAAAGTTTTCAAGTTTGATTTAAAAGAGGGCAGAGACGCAGAATATTGAAGCTGGTGTGAGAGATTGATTGCTCCCAGTGAAAGGGGCATGATCGACAAAGGAACCCTGACCAACAGTTATAGTACGAATAGAGGGAATGAGGAAGGGGTGAGTACAGGAAGAAGATTTAGAGTTCACAGGATGGGGTATAGAAGTGGCAGATCAGTCAAATACTGCGAACAGGAGGATTTAAAAGATTGACAGCAGACAGGTGTAACTTTGTAAGAGATCCTTTGCTGAACAGGGAGCCAGAGATGAGAACGCGATAACGGGGTAAGATGTATCAAAAAATGTGTCGAACACCATCGTCCATAGACAGGGGGCCGGAATAGCTCAGTTGGTAGAGCGCCGGACTCGTGATCCTGGGGTTGCGGGTTCGAATTTCGGTACAGGGAGATTTTTCCCTCGGAGTTAACATTGGTTCTGACTCCATTCCCCATACAGTCCTTCGAATGAGACTATAAACCGAGGTTCCGTGTGTGAACGCACGCACAACATCTTGCACACACGTAAAATCCCGTCACCACCTTTCGGAAGAGAGGACCGGTTTGGCCGTTGGTATGGATGACACGTTACACATAGCACGCACCTTCCCCGAAGATGGAGTATGGCTGCCTTAATGGCAGGATAAAAAACGGTCATACACACAAAACTCCACTGCCTGTCTATACAGGCAGTCTCCGCAGGAGTATCAGCCTGCGTTCGCAGAAAGAAAGAAAGAAAGTCCATAGACGTGGTCAGCCAATACAAAATAAAAAAAAAACAAAATAAAACAACAACAACAACAACAACAAACAACAACAACAACAACACACACACACCACACACACACACACACACACACACACGTTGTGAACTCATTTTCTCTCCTGACCTCTTAGCTGGCTGTAATGCGCGAACACTCTGTGCACAGGGACCCGCACGAATGTGAGTAATTAGAATAAAGTCATTTCAGTCTCAGTAAGGTTACTGAACAAAACTTCGACGACGGTCAGGCGTAAACCGTGACAACGGCATTCTAATACTGATGTGGACCCGTGTGCCGAACGCTTTCATACTCGGCCACGTGAGCATACATCTGCAGCTATCTCTTGTGGTTCTGCAGGGTCAGTCTGTCATTCTCGACAATAACGACTTTACCGCATTCTACTGCAAAAACCATTGATTCTGTGTACTGACGCCTCTCATCTTTGTTTACATTTGCGCAATTCGTTATGTTCACTGCTCTGTGTGCTTTGCACTACTCACACTCTGTGTGATCGAATTTATCACTGAAACGGCGTCAGCGGCGACAATCGAATTTCGGAAGGGAAGTAAACCACAGAATATCTATTTCGGTTATCTTCTCCTAATCTTGGACAGCGATCCTGATTGGACTATTGCGAGATATACAGGTAGCTGAAGATAAGCCAAATAAGTCCTAGATTCTAATCTGTCAATACCATACACTCAATTTTGTTGGCAGGTTTGAGCAATAATCAACACAAGCCTGAGAAGTTGCTACGCGCGTGGTACTTAAACATTGACGATTTGTACTCATTCTGTGTATAGGTACCAACTATAACTTTGACCTGTCGCTTATTCTGTGGATATCGATCAGCTTTGACATATTCCTCCCCCCTTAACTTTGACGTGAGTGGGGCACCTTTACAACACACGCACGCGGCCCTGCGCGCTCCGGGCGGAGCTGAAGGCAGTAAAAAGGGATGAATAAACGCACGTGTCACACGGCGTGTCACGTGCTCAGTTTAAATGAACGTCATGCATCCGATCCACCCCGGGGAGCCCCATGCACTCTCCTTACCTTCTTCTCCATCCTTTTATCTTCACTACCTCTCCCTCCCTCCGCCCACCCTCTTCCACTACCGTCACAAACTGCCCACTGCCCAGTGAATTGCTGTGATACAGTGTCAGTCACTGCCACACCTTGGCAGCCAGCTGGGCATGATGGGATACGGCGAGGGAGGGGTATGGCAACATTCGGTCGTCAAAACGCATATACTGGGCCTCTGAAGCGAGTGTGCTCCTATAAAGATCGGCCGATGGATAGCGCAACTCGCCTAAGAATTAGCGAGAGAACCCTGGGAGCGGTTCGGATTTCTTCACACGGTTCTCTCTCTCTCTCTCTCTTCTCTCTCTCTCTCTCTCTCTCTCTCTCTCTCTCTGTTTGATCTTTCAGTGGTGGCCCTGGGTGTTAATCTTCCAGATGAGAAGATAAATGGAGGTCTCGCGTGAAGCACGTCCATAGCACACGACACCATGGCAACAAGAGAGTTCTTTCCTGGTGCGATTCTATTGGACAATTAAATTTGATAGTCGATTCTGTTGGTGAATTAAATTCGACTCTTTTGGACAATTGAATTTGATAGTCGATTCTGTTGGAACATTAAATTTGATCGTCGATTCTATTGGAAAATTCAGTTTGATGGTCAATTCTGTTGGAAAATTGAATTTGATCGTCTATACTATTGGACAATTTAATTTGATCGTCGGTTTTATTGGAAAATTACATTTGATAGTCGATTCTATTGGAAAAATTAAATTTGATAGTCAGCAAGAACACAAACGAAGCTAACAATATTTTTGTTAAGTGGTGGCCTCGTGTGGTGATGTGTTGTCTCCGGTGAGAAGCAGGTCGAATTTGATTTAGAGAAATCTGATTTTATGAAAATAAAGTTGTACAAAATTATTCATTACGATACAATACAATACAATACAATACAATACAGTACAATACAATGCAATAGAATGCAATGTAATACAGTACGACGGAATGTGATACAGTATCACACAAAACAATAGAATATGATGAAATACGATACTATGCAACTCGATCAAGTACGATTCAATACAAGACGATGAAATACAATGTGACACAATACATTACATCACAATACAGTACAGCACTATTCATTAGAACGATACAGCAATACACAGCCCTGTACAATACGATATGAGACACTTCTTTGCAATACAACACGGTACGTTTCAATACTATGCAGTAAGTTACAAAACAATTCAGTACAAAATGATGCAAGACAGCACAACGTGATTCATTACAACACAAAAACAATACGATACTTTTTCATACAATACAGTGAGGCACGACACACTACCATACAATGCATTACATCACATTACAATATACCACGACAGGATATGATGGAGCAAGATACAATACAATACATTGCATTACATTGAAATACGTTTATGATTCAACACAATACAATCGGACAAAAATACGATGCAACAGGATATGTTACATCACAATACAGTACAGTATTATTCCATACAATACAGTAACTTCCAATTCAGTACGATATGATACGATACGTTACATCAACATACAATTCAGTACGATATGATACGATACGTTACATCAACATACAATTCAGTACGATATGATACGATACGTTACATCAACATACAATGCAGTACGATATGATACGAAACGTTACATCAACATACAATTCAGTACGATATGATACGATACGTTACATCAACATACAATTCAATACGATATGATACGATACGTTACATCAACATACGATTCAATATGATATGATACGCTACGTTACATCAACATACAATTCAGTACGATATGATACGATACTTTACATCAACATACGATTCAATATGATATGATACGATACTTTACATCAACATACGATTCAATATGATATGATACGATACGTTACATCAACATACAATTCAATACGATATGATACGATACTTTACATCAACATACGATTCAATATGATATGATACGATACGTTACATCAACATACAATTCAATACGATATGATACGATACGTTACATCAACATACAATGCAGTACG
>CM065727.1:25525309-25537809 GCA_033310375.1 Conus canariensis
TCAGGGCTCGCGGGCTTCCTTGCTGCAGGTAAACAGGTCACTTCCATCTTCCCTTCCGAGTTTATCGCCCAGTGAAGAGTGTTTTGCTGATCGGTTGCACTCGCGGGATGGGGGATTGGGGAAGGGGTCGGTGAAGGGAAATAGGTTGAAAAAGTGAAACATACGGCACCGACGGAAATAGGAGAGAGGGAGGGCGCAGCCCCACTGACGGAGAGAGTCGGGGTGAGATTAGCTGGTGCCCGACCTATCGTAGAGTCCCCGGGGGTGACAATACCCTCCTCATCCCTTCCCCCTCCCGCAGTTTCCTCGTGTACTCCCAACCCCCCCCCCCCCCCCTTTCCCCTCTTTCTCCCTGGCCAAGGTTCGCTTCTCTGTGTAGATGGTTGTGTGTAATCTCTCTCCTATCTCCCGTGGTTATCGTCGCTCTCCAGTCACTTCCTGCTTGGAGAGCCTTTCAGAGAGAGAGAGAGAGAAAAGATGGGGGACGGGGGTGAGGGGGTAGGTGTGTGCACATCGTCATAGAAAGGAAGGGGAGGAGGTGGGTGGGGGATGGGGGCTCTGCTGACCCTCTCTGGTCCTTTCACGAGTGATGAGAGAGTTTGGGAAGCTGATAGTGAGTGGTACGGTACGCCGGTCATAAGTTTCCCCCGGTGCGCAGGGTGAACGGAATCAAAAGGACCCCGAGTAGAGAGAGGGTCGGGCAGAGGTGAAGTTTTTCCCCCTGGCTGCACTTTCAAGTTTTTGCGGGAAATCAATTAGCCGACTAGTTTGCAGGCGAGGAGTCCAGCCGAGGTGGGCTCCCAGTCATTGATAACCCAGATGCGAGGGGCTCAGTCGCTGGGCCAACATGATGATGAATCAACTTCATGGCGAACGTGATGAATCAAGTTCATCTGAAGATCTGGGAGAGAATGGGTGTACAGAGATAACGACCATAAAGATGGGAGACATAACTCCAGAGATACCGACTTAATGTATTGACTGTTGTATTGAGAAGTGATATGCACACACACACAGATTGTTCTCTCTCTCTCTCTCTCTCTCTTGCTAGTTTGATTCTGTTATAGTCTGTTATAGTCAAGGATTTTGCTACTTCTCCATTTCTATCTCCGTCTCTGCTGTTTTACTTAGCGACTCTGTCTCACACACACTCTCTGCATGTATGTATGTATATATGTATATACATATAATAAACTAATAAATTCCAAGGATAAGTACCGAGCACCATTCCAGCAACTTACAGAGCAGCTTGGTGTTGCAATGACTGCAAGAAATATTCATGCTCATATGAATGCTTATCTCCCCCTATTTCTTCAATCTAAGACATAAGAGCAAGCTTTGTTTATTGTGTGTGTGTGTGTGTGTGTGTGTGTGTGTGTGTGTGTGTGTGTGTGTGTGTGTGTCTCCCACTCGTTTGACATCTATTTCTATATGTCTGGTCTGTCTGTCTGTCTGTCTCTCTGTCTTCCTGTCTGTATTGCCATCTCTCCATCGCTCTCTGCCTCCGTCTGTCTGTCAATCTGTTTGTCTTCCTCTGTCTCTGTCTGTCTGTCTATCCGTCTGTCTGTCTGTCTGTCTGTCTGTCTCTTTTCTCTCTCTCTCCTCTCTCTCTCTCTCTCCTCTCTCTCTCCTCTTCTCTCTCCTCTCTCTCTCTCACGTTGAGCCATTTTTCATAACTGAAGCACCATTCCAGCAACTTACAGAGCAGCTTGGTGTTGCAATGACTGCAAGAAATATTCATGCTCATATGAATGCTTATCTCCCCCTATTTCTTCAATCTAAGACATAAGAGCAAGCTTTGTTTATTGTGTGTGTGTGTGTGTGTGTGTGTGTGTGTGCGTGTGTGTGTGTGTGTGTGTGTGTGTGTGTGTGTGTGTGTGTGTGTGTGTGTGTGTGTGTGTCTCCCACTCGTTTGACATCTATTTCTATATGTCTGGTCTGTCTGTCTGTCTGTCTCTCTGTCTTCCTGTCTGTATTGCCATCTCTCCATCGCTCTCTGCCTCCGTCTGTCTGTCAATCTGTTTGTCTTCCTCTGTCTCTGTCTGTCTGTCTATCCGTCTGTCTGTCTGTCTGTCTGTCTGTCTGTCTGTCTGTCTCTCTCTCTCTCTCTCTCTCTCTCTCTCACGTTGAGCCATTTTTCATAACTGAATTAGTTGAACATAGGCGAGACCAACTCTGGACAGGTTATAACAACTCTATCTCCTTGTGCTAACAGGATCAGTATGATGATGGTGAGGTAGGCGGTTAAGCTGCGTGGTCTCCTTTCTTTTCCAAAGTTGCCAATTATTTCGTCGATGAATAACTGGCGTTTTGTGGTACATCTCAAGGTAGGGACTGACAGAGTGTGCATAGGTGCCTCTTAGACCATGGAATCAATGTGCACAGGTGCCTTTCAGACCATGGAATCAGTGTGCACAGGTGCCTTTCAGACCATGGAATCAATGTGCACAGGTGCCTTTCAGACCATGGAATCAATGTGCACAGGTGCCTTTCAGACCATGGAATCAATGTGCACAGGTGCCTTTCAGACCATGGAATCAAGATGCACAGGTGCCTTTCAGACCATGGAATCAATGTGCACAGGTGCCTTTCAGACCATGGAATCAATGTGCACAGGTGCCTTCAGACCATGGAATCAATGTGCACAGGTGCCTTTCAGACCAATGAATCAATGTGCACAGGTGCCTTTCAGACCATGGAATCAAGGTGCACAGGTGCCTTTCAGACCATGGAATCACTGTGCACAGGTGCCTTTCAGACCATGGAATCAAGGTGCACAGGTGCCTTCAGACCATGGAATCAATGTGCACAGGTGCCTTTCAGACCATGGAATCAATGTGCACAGGTGCCTTCAGACCATGGAATCAATGTGCACAGGTGTCTTCAGACCATGGAATCAATGTGCACAGGTGCCTTTCAGACCATGGAATCAATGTGCACAGGTGCCTTTCAGACCATGGAATCAAGATGCACAGGTGCCTTTCAACCATGGAATCAAGATGCACAGGTGCTTTTCAGACCATGGAATCAAGATGTACAGATGCCTTTCAGACCATGGAATCAAGATGCACAGGTGCCTTTCAGACCATGGAATCAAGGTGCACAGGTGCCTTTCAGACCATGGAATCAGTGTGCATAGGTGCCTTTCAGACCATGGAATCAGCGTGCATAGGTGCCTTTCAGACCATGGAATCAGCGTGCATAGGTGCCTTTCAGACCATGGAATCAATGTGCATAGGTGCCTCTTAGACCATGGAATCAATGTGCACAGGTGCCTTTCAGACCAATGAATCAGTGTGCACAGGTGCCTTTCAGACCATGGAATCAATGTGCACAGGTGCCTCTTAGACCATGGAATCAGTGTGCATAGGTGCCTTTCAGACCATGGAATCAATGTGCATAGGTGCCTCTTAGACCATGGAATCAATGTGCACAGGTGCCTTTCAGACCAATGAATCAATGTGCATAGGTGCCTTTCAGACCATGGAATCAATGTGCATAGGTGCCTTTCAGACCATGGAATCAGCGTGCATAGGTGCCTTTCAGACCATGGAATCAAGATGCACAGGTGCCTTTCAGACCATGGAATCAATAGGCACAGGTGCCTTTCATTCACACTATTGAATCAATGTACACAGGTGCCTTTCGCACTATTTAGTCAATGTACACAGGTGCCTTTCACACTTGAATCAATGTACACAGGTGCCTTTCACACTATTGAATCAATACGCACAGGTGCCTTTCACACTATTGAATCAATACACACAGGTGCCTTTCAGACAATGACACCAATAAAATCAACGAAAGCGTCATAATTTATTTTTTCAAAATGGAGTGACTGAGTGAAAGGCATAATTTATATACAGCCATAACCCTTACCTACACATACCTGAAGTAGGCTAAGGTGCTGTATCAGTTCTAAGACGGTGAAATGATGTCAAGAGACACTGATCGGCACATAAAGGCACGTGGTAGTGCGCGCGCGCGCGCACGCGCGTGTGTATGTGTGTGTGTGTGTGTGTGTGTGTGTGTGTGTGTGTGTGTGTGTGTGTGTGTGTGTGTGTGTGTTTGTGTGTGTGTGATCGTAAAGACAGTGAGGCTTAAAAGTTAAATTTCAAAATTTCTTTCGCTTTTGCTCTCATCTATATCAACTTTCATTAGTACAGTTCGCACTGCCAATAGAAATTGTAGAGGTCAGTGACAACCTAAACCATACTGTCTGGCAGCTGGGGCGCAGCAGCATAAGGCTCAACCCGTCCTACGCTAACTCTGACCTTACTTCTAACCCTAATTCTATTCTTTACCCTCAATCCTTCCTACCCTAAATTTAACCCTACATTTCACCTAAATTATAGTCCATATGCTTACCCCTAACCTAACTTCTTATTCAAACCGTTACCCTATACTGTTACGTAGACCTGTCGGACTTGGAACTTACTGAACCCGGGATTTGAAGAATGATCTCGACTTTGGGATCCCGTATGAGCCATCACAAAACTCCCGCCATATCGGTTCATTACATTCTGGTTTAACGTCCACATCCGATGGTCCTAACCATATTGAAAGAGAGGAACCAACAGCCGGGATGGTAGCTGGATGGTGAGCCCAGGGGAAGCGGCGCCTCGCTCTTGAAGGTCGTGCAGGCAGCAGACTGACTGACAGGGCAGCACACATCACAGTGCAGGCCATTGAAGATGGTCTTCTTTCTCAAATCAGACAGACCCTGGCGGGCTGACCAAGCCTGGCCTGTGGTGATGGATCAGTCAGTCCGTCAAGGGTTAGTTTACGTCCTATTGGTCGGAAGCCCTTAAGGACAAAACATACTTGCAGACCGAACTCTGCTTGTTTCATGGCAGTCGTTGGTAGTAGGGTGTCTAGTTCCGTATAGGGGCTGTCGTCTGTCGCTTTCTCAGCTCTAGTTCAGTGTGAATCCAGTTCACTTCGTGGTGTTGGTCGGCCGACAGAGGGCGTCGGTTTTCTTTGCCTCTTCCCCCCTAAAAAAGCCGGTCTTCAGGGCCACCAAGCGGCCTTCTTCATGCTCGAGTGGTGATGGTCCCGTGCCGTGTGAAGCCGCCTCAAAGACGGAGCAGGACGAAAGTCGGTGGAGCGCTGCACGAGTCCTTACTATCGTCCACATAGACTACGTTCGAGAGGGCAATTTTTTCAGCGCAATCCCGAGAGTGGTACCCACTATGCCCAACCCTCAAAAGCATGGTATCCCAGGCCGCGGTAATCGCAGTCAGACAGCGCTCCTTCGCCGATTGCCCCACATCTCCAGTAGCCGTTCCCTGGAGACACAGACTGGACCCACCGTCACCCATACAGCTGTGAGGTTCGCTGTGTCGCCTGACCTTCACCTCTGACTTCAGTGTCTCGCAAAGGTGGTAGCTCTCCCTTGGTGTTCGCTGCTATGCCACCTTACAGGAAACTGTGACGATAGGGGTTTTAGTCAGCTTCTATCAGTTCTGGAAAACCGATGAGTCGGTGACCTGTGGGTGTGCACGGTAGCTCCACCATGAAGACAGGGCGCCCGTGGCCTTTCTCCTCTTTGGAGAAGGCCCGGGACTATCTACAGACAAGACGATTCCCTATCAAAGATCAGGGAGCCTCGTTGCCCCTCCCTTGGCTGTGACAGGGCTAATATCCCCTGGATGGCCGGATTACAATACAGACTTCTGTCTTGAAACAGAAGGCAGTCTTTCTTACCTTGTTAGATGGAGAAAGGAGAAGACAACTCCGTTGCTACCACATTGCAAGCAGAATTCATCAATGAAGGAGAGATTCATGTTTTTTGTTGTTGTGTTTTTTGTTTTTTGTTTGCTTATTTGTTTGTTTTGTGACACATAAACACGCTGCGTCCGGGGTCAACCACCAACTACTGACTGCCCGCAAATACCGAACTGACCTGACCGGACGTCGATCTACGAACAGCTTAATGACTATCAACTAGCCAGCAACAAACCGTTGAATCGTTCCCCGACTGTGTGCAGATTTTGATCTTGGAAAGACTTGTGCTCCACTGACTTTCCAAGTCTGCCAGTCAAAGGTAGTGCAGGAAACCAGAATGACTAAAGGGACTCGGGAGAGCGCAGACCTCCGTCAAGGTCGAACGGATCATGGATCCGTGCTTTGATCCGGATCCTCAGTAACATTTTAATGGGATCGTTTTGGGGCCAAATTCCTCTGTCCACGGAGTTTCCTTGAAACCCGTTCTGCAGTTTTTGTCTCGTCTCGCTAACATAGATACTAACGGACACATGTGAAGAATCACCCCTTTGGCGGAGTAACAAACGGAAACAACGACAACAACAGCAACAGCAGCAGCAGCAGCAGCAGCAACAACAACAACAGCAACAACAGCAGGAACAATGACAACAACAACAGCAACAAATGTAACAAAAGATGGCGAAAGAATGCACTGCCATTTTATGAATGGAAACCTTTTTTGCGTATGACTGATAAGATATTTATGTCCCTGATACGGCTATCATCTAATGTATGAAACATATTCTATGTGTCTATCTGTCCGCTTACTCCATGATTAAGTCTGCAGTTTTCATCTGATTTTCTCCAAATTTGGCAGGGTGACTCATTAGCATACTGGGCAGATCGAGAGCGATTCACTTTTGTGCTACAGAGTCGTATGAGATATATTTTAATGCGACAATATTGCAAAGCGTCCGGCAGTGATGCCTGTATTCGAAGCGAGTCTAAGGGTTGTGGCTGATCAGCCCCACGACAAACAATTGCGGGAGATGGGGGGATGGAGGGTGGGGGGAGGGGGAGTGAAAAACGGATGGAGAGGGCAAGAAAACAAGCTAACAAACGTACACATACGCGCGCACACACACTGACACAGACACACACAGACACACACAGACAGACAGACACAGACACACACACACACACACACGCACGCACGCACACGCAATCCCTCTCTGTAATAGATAGATAGATGGATGGATGATAGGTATGTATATGTGTATATATATATTATATATATATATATATATATATAGTGTTGTGTGTTGATATATATATATATATATATATAAATATATATAAAGAGAGAGAGAGAGAGAGAGAGAGAGAGAGAGAGAGAGAGCTGTCAAATAGCTCCGTTTTTATATACCATACGTTCCACTCATCCGACGGTCTAGTAATTCTCTACATCTTTTATTTCTTTTCTTTTCTTTCTCTCTTCCCTCTTCCCCCCCCCTCCCCCCCCTTCTTCTGTTATGTATTGGAAGCCTTAAATGATACAACATGAGTAACTCTGGCTCCCATACACAAGATCAATACAGAGACCGATGATCTGAACAGCTCAGTCGGTTAAGGCATGAGGCTTTCATTTGCGTAGATGCGAGTTCGGATCTTGGACGTCGAATGTTTAAAAAAAAAAAAAATGACGTTTTCATTGCCTATATTTTAACGTGTTGTCCTTGTGGCATTTGCATAGTGTCAGTTTTTTTTAACCCCTCTTAATTCTATTTGTTTATGTATACATTCGTTTACTTATGTTAGACAGATCAAGATCACTACCCGCAGTCTTCCTGAAGGGTTAATCCTGTGTGCACCATATCATCTTAGGTAAGTGTGGACGTAACATCTAAATGTAACCAAATTAATGCCAAGCATGGTACCTCAACGTTTTATATGACCCGCTACATTGACGTGTTAAAACACGCACAGAAGACCTTGTGAAAAAAATGTACCCCTCCCCCACCATTTTTTCATTATTGTTTTTCTAGCATTTGCAAGACCTCATTTCCAACCTTTTACAGTATGCAAAGAGGATGGGTTGGAGGCGGGAGTGTGAGGGGGAGGGGACGAAGGGGCGGAAATCAGTTTTTTTTTTTAACCAAATCAGTAATCAACTAACGTGGTTTTAATTATTAGAGGAGTCACAGGTTAATTACATCGAATTTAAGCAGCTTACAAGCAGAGGTAATCTGGCCTTGCTGCACGTGTTCATCAGTGTCTTTGGAAGAAGGGAGAAAAAAAAGAAGACTGCTCTCTTATTTCTTTCTTTTTCCTACGTCGTGTCAGTGCCGACCCTTACAGATTAGGCTTATCTGCAGGTGAAAAGTTGATAGATACCCGATCAGGTTCCTGGCTAATTTGTTTAAGACTTTCTTTCACCTTCAATCATACGCCTGGCTTTGATGTGTTATCGCCGGCCACCTTTTTCAATTTAGCCGAACAGATAGGGGCTGAATGGGAAGCCTTGTGGCCGAGGGACCGCCTAAGGTCCTGCAGGCCCTCGACGTATCTCTCGGCTGAGGCCTTTGCTGCCGATGGCCTTTTGACTTCCTGTCGCTTCCTCTTCCATTTCTTCGTCTTCTTCTTTCGTTCTTCAGCACTATCTATGTCTGTCTCCCTCACTGTCTGTCTGTGTTTTTTTTCTGTCTGTCTCTCACTGTCTGTCTCTGTCTCTCCTGTCTCTGTCTCTCCCTCCCTCCCCCTCTCTCTCTCCGCGTCTGTCCCCTTTCTCTCTGGTTCTCTGTCTCTGTTTCTGTCTCTGTCTCTCTCTGTATATATGTATGTGGTGTGTGTGTGTGTGTGTGTGTGTGTGTGTGTGTGTGTGTGTGTGCGCGCGCGCGCGTGCGCGCGTGTATGTGTGCGTGCGTGTGTGCGTGCGTGCGTGCGTGTGCGTGTGTGTGTGTTCATCTGCGTACGTGCGTTTGTGCGTGTGTGTGTGTGTGTGTGTGTGTGTGGTGTGTGTGTGTGTGTGTGTGTGTGTGTGTGCGTGCGTGCGTGCGTGTGTATGTGTGTTTTCTCTCTTGTGTACTTCTTCCTCTCTCTCTTTTGTATGCCTCTTTTTCTGTCTCCAGTTTACATGCTGTGTCTGGTCTTCCTTTCACAAATATGAGGTAAAATGGTGGTAGAGGAAACGCAGGCGAGCGAGCGAGCGAGCGAGCGAGCAGAGAGAGAGAGAGAGAGAGAGAGATTATTTATTAATTGTATGGTCACTAACTGCACTTTGATAACTCAATTGGAAGGTTTTAGGTCGAGGTCTGGTCTTACAATGTATCCTCGTCAAGCATACGTCATTTCAGTGCATAACATTCACACTGACTAATCAACATGGATGCTCTGTTTACATTTAATCATATTGTCGACTGGTGGTATCTCCACCAATGCAATAATACAGTTTTGAACAGACAGGGACAAGGAGAGATCATACACACATGCACGCACGCACGTACGTACGCACGCACGCACGCATTCACGCACGCACCCATGCACGCATTCACGCACGCACAAACAGACAGAGAGAGAGAGAGAGAGAGAGAGAGAGAGAGAGAGAGAGAGAGAGAGAGAGAGAAGTTTTTTTTCAATGTATTGGGTTGCATTCGAGTTACGACAAAGAGCTTGCAACACGTGAGACTCGGCATTTTTGATAAAACGTAAAATTGTTCAAGAACGAGTTTCTTTTTTATGTAGATATGTTTTGAAGTGTTTTGATGGGTTTGTATTTTGTAGAGTAGTTGGAAGAGAGTTCCAAACATTTGATTCAGAATAAGCTAGGTTGCGATCCTTAACCTTTGTTCAGATTTGTTTTTATAACAGGGGGGGGGGGGGGGGGGGTCAATGTAACATATTATGGTACTTAAAAAAATTGTCACGTGATGCTTTATTGAATTTATGTTAATTACTAAGAAGAAGTGTGTTTCGTATTTTTAGTTATCTCTTGTTAGGGGTACAGCTGGAAGGAGAGAGATTTGTTTTTCAATTTTGGGAAGGAGAGAGAGAGAGAAAGAAGAGAGAGGAGAGAGGAGAGAGAGAGAGAGAGAGAGAGAGGGAGGGAGGGATCGAGGGAGGGAAGGAGGGATGGAGAGATCCCCAGACACAGATACAGAGGCAGATGTTTATCTAAAAAGGCCTTCGCCCCTACCTTAGAAGGGGGCACATAACTAACAAACCACGCAATTCATTAATGTGATCTTATTGAACTAGCTTAACACATCATTTAGTATCTTGACACTCATTTCGCAATCTGAATGCTTTGTACAAATACAGAGCGAACTGTTTAATGGTCTTTTCATTCGATGATGTCATTAACATGATCAGTTAAAAAAACAACAACAGCAACACGATTTCGTAGGTTCTTACTTTTGGACTAATATCTACACAGCTTGTAGTTAAGTAAAGAGATAACAAAATGAACTTCATTTTCATCATCTTCATGACAGAGCGGACATACAAAATTACGATCATTCAATTGCCAGTAACGACGAGAATGCACACAGATATCTGATACACCAAATCTGAATTTTATGACAATATAGTTAGTATGTTTGTTAATCCGCATAAGACAAGTACTGTTGGAATACAATGTGCAGGGTTCAGCACTGTGTGAATGTGGATTTACAGAGAGAGAGAGAGAGAGAGAGAGAGAGAGAGAAGAGAGAGAGAGCGAAAGAAAGAAAGAGAGAGAGCGAAAGAAAGAAGAGCGAAAGAAAGAAAGAGAGAGAGCGAAAGAAAGAAAGGAAGAAAAAGACAGAGAAAGAGGGGGTGGTGAAGGGGGAGATAGGAGAGAGAGAGAGAGAGAGAGAGAGAGAGAGAGAGAGAGAGAGACAGACAGACGACAGACTGACAGACAGAGCGAAAGAAAGAAAGAGAGAGACAGATAGAGACAGAGAAAGAGGGGGTGAGAAAAGGGGGGAGGGGGTAGGAGAGAGAGAGAGAGAGAGAGAGAGAGAGAGAGAGAGAGAGACAGACAGACAGACAGACAGACAGACAGAGACAGGGAGGGAAGGAAGGAAGAAGAGAAAGAGGGACGGCAGCTGGGGGAAGAAGAATGGAGCGCCAGAACAGACCAGCAGCAGTAGATCATTCCTCCAACCACGCGGAACGCCAGACAAGTTGACATGGACCGAACCTGGCCTGTGACAAATGTATTCACTTTTCAACATCTGTGTCGCCTTTTCAGGCTTTTGCTTTGCCCGTTACAGCTCATTTCTCCCGTAAGCCCCTCCGGCCTTTGTTTACTAACACGCGTAGCAAATACACGCGGTTGGTCGTCTCCAGTTATGATTGGCGATGGTCGCGACTTTCGACAGCTTGGACCAATCGGAACGGGTCTTTAGACTTGACACAGCGGCGTGTTGAGAAAGTTAGAATCTGGCTGGGAAAGAAGCTGTTTATTCATACGGTTTATTTTAAACAGAATCTTGACGTATAAGAACGCAGTCGCTTTGGTTTATTTTATTTTATTCGTTGTTGTTGTTGGTATTTGAAATATGTTACCATTTTCATCTTTTTTGTTTGGAGAGAGAATAGAATGAATGCAGTGAAAGGAGTTAAAGAATGACAACAGACAACAACGAACAACAATAACAACGGATGCAGCAGCAACAAAACAAATTTGCGACAGGAAAACAACACGGTGTGAGTGTGTCACAGATGACATCCATCCAGCCACGTTCTCTGTCACTACCCCTTTCTTAGATATCAGTGCCAACAGTCTGTTCAACACTATAACACACACACACACACACACACACACACACACACACACACACACACACACACACACATGCACGCACGCACGCACGCACGCGCGCGCGCACACACATACACAAAGCCTGAAACAATTGACATACAGCTTACCTAAGCTTCTGGAAAGAAAGGGAACATTCTATGCACACACACATGCCCACCAAACGGTATACACTAACATGAGGCCCATAGTTACCAACTTGGAACTTTAACAATATCAAACGTGAAGAAGATTACAATACTTGATTGGTTATTACCTTAGTCCTTAAGGAACCAGAGGCTATCGATAACAGCTCTCCAGAGAACACGATTGCGGGTTGTCCTTCCTGCTTCCAGGGCGAGTTGATACGGCAGCGGTTCTAACGACCAGTCAGATGACGTTACGATATTTAGTTGCATGGAGACAAACATAATGGCTGAACCTTATCCGAAAAGATGCCCTCTTTGACCTTTAAGACCATCAAAGAGTTAGTGGACTTGAACAGGAAAGGAGGTGAATTAGAAACTTGATTGTTTAAACTTCGTCTTTGTATTTAACCTCTGGCCTTTATTTTATTTATGAATATTAATGTATGTTTCGGGCTACGTGTTTCGTATAGTTTGGTAAACTATTTAGCGGCGGATGCAGAGCCTGTTGCCACACAGCTGCCGGGGAATTATGCTGGTTACAAGGCTTTCATCAGTCACCAGGCATTCTTTGCACTCTAACTTTGAGTTAATCCAGTGTGTTTGGTTCCTCTGTGTGCATTCTCGGTAATCTGGTCTGACGATATCTCTTGTTGGTAAATATTGGTGAGATTAGTCGCCAGCTGTAGTCAAATGTTAAAGGTACTAAAGATGTTAAACTCTATTGTTTCAAGATATTTTAGGAAGCCTTTATGTGGATTAGCGAATAAGATAAAAAGAAAAGAAAAGAAAAGCAGCCTTTTAAATAAAGAAACGAGAAAACGAACAAAACCCCAGACAAACAGACACACAAAGAAACCCCATCAGAC
>CM065727.1:25545309-25550309 GCA_033310375.1 Conus canariensis
GTTGTTGTATGTTGGATTGTGTTACGATGCTGATAGTGGTATTCATCTGATGGAGGGGAGGGGGGAGGGGGAGAGGAAGGGAGCTTCTTCCTACCTACTTTCCTATCTCCTCTACCTTTACCCTTTCTTACCTTTGGCATCTGTCTATTTGTCTGCTTGATAGTTTGTCAAGTGGATGTTAGCTGCGTCTGTATGTCTGTCAGTTCATCCATCCGTCCGTCTGTCTGTCTGTCCGTCCGTCTGTCCGTCTGTTTGTCAGTCCCCCCCCCTCTCTCTCTCTTCTCTGTCTCTGTCTCCTCCCCTCCCTCTTTCCCTCTCTTTCTCTCTCGCTCTCGCCCCCTCCCCCCCATGTCTCTCCCTCTCCTCTTCCCTCCCCTCACATCCCTTCCCCCCTCCCTCCCCCTCTCTCCCTCTCTCTTTCCGTTTGATTGGCTGAAAAAACAAAGCTTAGTATCATAACATTTTTCAATGGTGGATATGTTAACTCGAAAGAAGCGTACTACTCCTGGGATCAGGAACTGAAGATCTTACACATATATATATATACAGAGATATACAGACATTTTTCTCTCAGCCAGATTGTCCTCTATACACACCATGAATCAGTTCGCTGAATAAGGAAGAAAAGGGCTGGTAGCTGCTGTGCTCAGTTGGTGAACGTGTCAGCAATGCCTCGTTCTTCAGACTGATTTACCCAATTCAACCCGCCTTGGTAGGTGGGTTATAACAGTTTGGATCTCACGGTAATCAGAAACTCATAGAAAGAGTACGTTTTGTTTGCTGTGAAGGAATTTCTACGCGTAAATTTGAAAGCATCAAGACATTTAGTATACGGAGATATTAAGGAATACCCAGTGTATATAAACACACACGTTCGATGTATCAGCGAGAACTAAATTCACCAGCTAATCGCAGACTCCGTAGAAAAGCGTACAGTATGCTGTTACATTTCCGCGGTAGAACAGTTCGGTGTGCAAAGTTCGTAACATCCTCTATCGATTTGGTTTTGTGAATTGTATGGGAAACAAGGCTTTGTCAGTCTCTAATAAGCCTGGCATACCGTTCTCGGTAAGCAGATGTCTAAATGGTCTGTTCTTACTTAGACAAGAGCTATCACCATGTTTAACACCCGTGTCAGATTCAAAACATACAGATAGGAAGAGAGTCACGACTGGGGTGTTACCGTTAAATGCTCAGTTCTTTCTGAAAGTTCAGCGCAGTAACGTTTGAGAACGGTTACATGTGAAGACTGAAATGAAACTGCGATACACTTTGCTTTAGTGTCTCCAAAACACAAATGTCTGTGAGCTGATTCAGTTCCTAGCAAATCATATAATGTTCCGATTCAGTATATAAATGACAAGTTCCAACGACACCATGACCAAAGAAAAACAACATGAGCAGTATTCTTTTACAACAGAGGTTGTAGCCTTAAGACAAAGTTGCATTGGTTTGGAGAATTGATGGTGTTTTGCCAAGTACAGAATGAACTTAACAATTTCCTTGCATTTCATTCTGGAAAAAAAAAATGTAGCGTCTATTAACATCCCTGTTGTGATTAGCGGCCTCTGCAAATCAATGCTGAGCTTGTTCTCTCTGTCTCTCTCTCTGTCTTTCTTTGTCTCTCTCTGTCTCTGTCTCTCTCTCTCTCTCTCTCTCTCTCTCTCTCTCTCTCTCTCTCTCTCTCACTGTGTGTGTCTCTCTCTCTGAGCTCCTCTCTCTCTCTCTCTCTCTCTCTGAGCTCGTTTTTTTTCTCTCTCTCTTTCTCCCTCTCTCTGTGTGTCTCTCTCTCTGAGCTCGTTTCTCTCTCTCTCTCTCTCTCTCTCCTCTCTCTCTCTCTCTCTCTCTCTCCTCTCTCCTCTCTCTCTCTCCCCCTCTCTCTCTCTCTCTGAGCTCGTTCTCTCTCTCTCTCTCTCTCTCTCTCTCTCTCTCTCGTCTCTCTCTCTCTCTGTGAGCTCGTTCCTCTCTCTGTGAGCTCGTTCTCTCTCTCTCTCTCTCTCTCTCTCTCTCTCTCTCTCTCTCTCTCTCTCTCTCTCTCTCTTCTTTCTCTCTGTGAGCTCGTTCTCTCTGTCTGTGAGCTCGTTCTCTCTCTCTCTCTCTCTCTCTCTCTCTCTCTCTCTGAGCTCATTCTCTCTCTCTCTCAGTCTCTCTCTCTGACCTTGTTCTCTCTCTCTCTCTCTCTCTCTCTCTCTCTCTCTCTCTCTCTCTCTCACTGTCTATTTGTTTGTCTCTCTGTGTGTGTCTCTCTCTTTCCCTCTCTGACTCTCTCTGTCTCTCTCCCTGTCTCTCTCTGTGTGTCTCTGTCTCTCCCTGTCTCTCTCTCTCTCTGTCTCTCTCACTGTGTCTTTCTGTCGCTCTGTCTGTCTGTCTGTCTGTCTCTCTCACTCTCTCTCTCTCTCTCTCTCTCTCTCTTCTCTCTCCTCTCTCTCTCTCTCTCACCTGTATTTGTGTCGGTTACGTCTCCCTAAACAACAGCGTGTCTGACAATCAGTGTAAATCGAACGGAAAAGTTCCTTTCTCACGAGGCGCTCCTAGCACAGGTGGGATTTTGAGCTCTCCAAAACTCCTCCCATTCCCTCACGAAAAGAAAAGATGTTAGCGCGTGAAGACAGTCAAGACAGTGTTCCCGTATGATTTTCAGCCCACCGGAGAATTCTCCCCCCCCCCCCCCC
Organism: Conus canariensis; assembly: GCA_033310375.1. Classification (NCBI taxonomy): domain Eukaryota; kingdom Metazoa; phylum Mollusca; class Gastropoda; order Neogastropoda; family Conidae; genus Conus; species Conus canariensis. Next base: position 25,547,982 of record CM065727.1, read on the forward strand.
CCCCCCCTGCCATCTTTTTGTGTGGAGAAGGGTGTGGCGATGGTGGTGGAAAGTAATTATGTCTTGCCACCAGCAGGACCCTCGATTAAGCGTCAGGGAAGTGTCACGTGATCATTGCCTGGCATGCCGGGAGGCCGGAAGTCGCTGTCAGTTCTACTTCCATGTCAATCAAACGGGCCTCAGTGCGAGTTGAGTCCGTCGGTGCTTGACAGAGGATCTCGTGCGATGAGATGACTTCAGTTTAGATGATTTTGTTTGTGTGTTTATATTCACCTTTGTGGTCAGTTTGGCCATTCGCAGCCTGACGTAGTACAACTGTCATTTTATCTTCATCGTTACGTTTGCTGTTTTCATTATTCATTCACTCACTCATAATACATGCACACTTACGATTCACACACACCACACACACACACACACACACACACACACACACACACACACCACACACACACACACACGCAAACACGCACGCACGCACGCGCACACCACACACACACACACACACACACACACCACACACACACACACACAACGCGCGCACGCACGCACACACCACACACACATACATACATACACTCACCACACCACACACACACACACACACACACACACACACACACACCACACACACACAAACGAGTGAATGTGTGTGTGTCAAGTCATTGTTCCCCCAGGTCTACGTTCCTTTGCCTCCGTCTGTGTTTCTCAAGGTCCATGTTTCATTCCATACGTTAATGTTCCCCCAGGTCTTTGTTCCTTCCCTATGTCTATGTTTCACCCGTCTATGTTCCCTCTCCTACATTCACGTTTCCCCAGGTCCATGTTCCATTCCACACGTCAGTGTTTCCCCAGGTCTACGCTCCCTTCTCTATGTGCATGTTTCCCCAGGTCTATGTTTGTTTTCCTCCGTATTTTTCCCCAGGTTTATGTTCCCTTCTCCATGTCTATCTTTCCTCAGGTATATGTTCCCTTCCCTATGTCTATGATTCCCCACGTTCATGTTCCCTTCCCTATGTCTATGATTCCCTAGGTTCATGTTTCCTTCCCTATGTCTATGTTTCCCCAGGTTCATGTTCCCTTCCCTATGTCTATGATTCCCACGTCTATGTTCCCTTCCCTATGTCTATGATTCCCCAGGTTCATGTTCCCTTCCCTATGTCTATGATTCCCCAGGTTCATGTTCCCTTCCCTATGTCTATGATTCCCACGTCATGTTCCCTTCCCTATGTCTATGATTCCCCAGTTCATATTCCCTTCCCTATGTCTATGATTCCCCAGGTTCATGTTCCCTTCCCTATGTCTATGATTTCCCACGTTCTATGTTCCCTTCCCTATGTCTATGTTTCCCCAGGTTCATGTTCCCTTCCCTATGTCTATGTTCCCCAAGTTCATGTTCCCTTCCCTATGTCTATGTTTCCCCAGGTTCATGTTCCCTTCCCTATGTCTATGATTCCCCAGGTTCATGTTCCCTTCCCTATGTCTATGATTCCCACGTTATGTTCCCTTCCCTATGTCTATGATTCCCCAGGTTATGTTCCCTTCCCTATGTCTATGATTCCCACGTTATGTTCCCTTCCCTATGTCTATGATTCCCCAGGTTCATGTTCCCTTCCCTATGTCTATGATTCCCCAGTTATGTTCCCTTCCCTATGTCTATGATTCCCCGGTTATGTTCCCTTCCCTATGTCTATGATTCCCCAGGTTTATGTTCCCTTCCCTATGTCTATGATTCCCCAGGTTTATGCTCCCTTCCCTATGTCTATGATTCCCCAGGTTTATGCTCCCTTCCCTATGTCTATGATTCCCCAGGTTTATGCTCCGTTCCCTATGTCTATGATTCCCCAGGTTTATGCTCCCTTCCCTATGTCTATGTTTCCCCAGGTTTATGCTCCCTTCCCTATGTCTATGATTCCCCAGTTTATGCTCCCTTCCCTATGTCTATGATTCCCCAGGTTTATGCTCCCTTCCCTATGTCTATGATTCCCAGGTCTATGCTCCCTTCCCTATGTCTTGATTCCCACGTCTATGTTCCCTTCCCTATGTCTTGATTCCCACGTCTATGCTCCCTTCCCTATGTCTATGATTCCCCAGCTTTTTCCCCTTATGCTCCCTTCCCTATGTCTATGATTCCCACGTCTATGCTCCCTTCCCTATGTCTATGATTCCCACGTCTATGCTCCCTTCCCTATGCCCTGTGATTCCACGTCTATGCTCCCTTCCCTATGTCTATGATTCCCACTTCTATGCTCCCTTCCCTAGTCTATGATTCCCAGTCTATGCTCCCCTTCCCAGATGTCTATTTTTCCCGGTCTGATCCCCCTTCCC
>CM065727.1:25555309-25557809 GCA_033310375.1 Conus canariensis
TCGATTTTTTTTTTCTTGAGGGGAACACCGGGACTGGGGAATATAGAGACTGGGGAACAAAGAACCTGGGGAACAGCGGCAGGACCCCCTGAAGGTTGGGGTGGGGTTGGGGTAGGGTTGGGGACGTCGGCTATTCAGAGGCGGCGGGGTGGGGGGTGGGGACTTTGTGTTGTGGTTTGTAAGGAATGCAATGCTCAAATGGCAAGTATTCTCATTCTGTGATTGGCTTTTCATTAAATGGTTTATACGTCCAACACGAAAGCAAGGATGATGATGATAATAATGATGATGGTGATGATGAAGATGATGATGATGATAATGTGTGTGTGTGTGTGTGTGTGTGTGTGTGTGTGTGTGTGTGTGTGTGTGTGTGTGTGTGTGTGTGTGGCGCGCGCGCGCGCCTCCTTGATTAGCGCGCGCGCCTACTCTGTGCTGGCAAGGGGCGCACTAAGTGGTTAAAAAATATCGGCCATCTCAGTCTGAGGAGTCGCGGGCTCTAATCCCGGTAACGCCAGCATGGTGGCTGGAAGGTGGTAGAGTGTTTTGTGAAAAATCCCTGGTCAACGCATATGTGAATACCTTGCCTTACGGGAACCCGATTTCCTGTTCACTGTATGCACGCCAAAGGTTCCATCTGCACGCGCAGCTCAATAATCCTGTAATCTTAGCGATGATATGTTGATCTAGTCATTTAGTCAACAACCCACTCCGTCCCTGTGGCGATGCAAGAGATACCGCTGAATATCATTAATCATGTTGTCAATACTTTAATGTCGTTCGGACAAATGCAGTTTCAACATTACCTCCAGACTTCATCCAAACACAAATTCTGTAAAACGTCAGTTCTCACTTCCGAAACAAGACTTAATGAATTCATCGTTATAACATTGTATCGACTCATTTTAGAATCATTATAGATTAAAACCCTTACATTTACTTGCGGAGAAGAGGCTTGACATGACTGCTATTGTAGCATCTCTTAGATGATCTGGTCATGTGACACATTGGATGGCTGACTGGTCTTCAATCAGTCAGTCTGTTGAGGGATGACCGGCTTCTGATTAATTCGTGTTTAATTACCGAGTATCCTGCTCCCCACCCCTCCCCACCCTCCTGCCCATTCTTTCTCTCCCAAACACAGCCCTCACTACTTATCCTCAGCTTTCCCCGATCAGCGTTTTTTTTTTTTTTTTTTTCTCCCTTATATCCATCTCTGCTTTTTAAAGCGATTTTTGTTTTTCATTTTTTTCTTCTACATCAAGTGCCACCGCGATGAATGATGTAATCTTGTATTGCAATTGCTGAAATGGTATCATTTTTCGATCGTTTATTTATTCATGCATTTATTTGTTGACTGTGTAAATTGGTGACTGAACAGTAATAAGGTTTCGCTAGCCATCCATCACGTAGAGTTTTTTTTTTTTTTTTTTTTTTTAATTGCTGCGTGTGAGCACACTGTAAACTGAAAGGTTGTTGCTGCTCTTTCGTCATTGCAATTATTTGTTTTCATACGTGCTGTTGAGTGATTGAGGATTTTGTCTAGATCGGTGATGCCGTTATCTGTATCAGCATTAGGTAGGTCATGAAATGCGCGCGCGCGCGCTCCGCGCACACACACACACACACACACACACACACACCGCAGCGCGCGCGCGCACGCACGCACGCACGCGCACGACGCGCGCGCGCGCGCACCCCACGCACCATCACGCACACACACACCACACACACACACACACACACACACACACACACACACACACACACACACACACACACACAACACACACACCACAAATTTGGCCATGTCATTTGGAGTAAGTGGGCGGGATATCAATAATTTTAGTATGTAAAGAAACTGGTCAAATTCCACATTTGTGGAATTTTTCGGTTGTTTTGATCCCATTCCAGAGTTGCTGACTGTGCTAAGGGCTCCGGTGAGAAGACTGGAACCATGCGCACACTCCAGTGTTATCCATGGATGATGCGTCTCTGATGATGATGCATGTTTCGGGTCTGGTTGACGCCGGGATACAATCATTGTGCAAGAAAGTTTCGAAGCTCAGACTCATATGGAACTCTGTAGCAGCGTCATTTACATCACTCTCACCCCCGTGATCATTATTAAAAGTATCAAAGTCTGTGCTGGTCTGGAGGTGACCTGTCAGTTTTCATTTTTTTTTTTTTACATCCATGTCTTCGGTGGGTTACGTCAATGTTATGGAGACTGTCCCCAGATGGCTGCGATGGCTGCGACTTTATTCGTGTATTTATTATCAGTTTATGGTGGTGAGTGAGTGGTGGAGGGGGTGGTTTATTTATTTGTTATAAGTTTACGGTGGTGGGTGAGTGGTGACGGAGGTGGTAGTAGGAGGTGTCCTGTGTTTATTGGATCAGATCACACACATCTAACACCGCCGAAGACACTCGGCGGCAGTGCAGTGTCTCCTCTGGTGGGTTGCCTTATTCCTACATCTACCTACTCCCCCACCCCCCATCC
>CM065727.1:25567832-25575332 GCA_033310375.1 Conus canariensis
AGAGAGAGAGAGAGAGAGAGAGAGAGAGAGAGAGAGAGAGAGAGAGAGAGAGAGAATGAAAATGAAATGAAAAAAAAAAAACACGAATAAATAAACAAATTGAAAAAGTCTCCAAGGTTGCATCCAAGAAAGGTGAGAGCACTTAGGGATAAAAGCCCAATGTAGGGCAACAGAGAGAGAGAGAGAGAGAGAGAGGAGAGAGAGGAGAGAGAGAGAGAGAGAGAGAGAGAGAGAGAGAGAGAATTTACCGCGTGCTTGATTAAATTACAATGGAGAGAGCCAGAGACTTCAGACTTTCATTGGCCCATTTGAAGGGGAACGAGCACAATCATTCAAGTGACAGGTAAAAAACAAAACAAAAACACCAGATCATTCATCAGGAAACAAAAACAACAACAACAGCAACAACAAAACAACAACAGCATCTAAGACGTCCTTATTTCTGTGATCTCAGACGCCTTAAACAAAAAAACAACAAAAAAATACATGAATTCCTAATAACCTCATGACTGTTAGAGCTAAGTAGTAACTGTAAACGAAACATATATGGGCGCCTATAATATTTCTATAGGATAAAGTTTTAGCGAATATTCTTTAAGCTAGACAAAGGAACATAAAATCTATTTCATTTTCCTCACCTTGCATACACAATGGACATACTATGCTGTCTGTGTCCTAAGTAAGGAGTCCTTATATCAGAAAAAAAAAAATCTCTAAATTTAGGAATATACAGACAAACAGAAACGGGAGCTGAATAAAAAAAAAAAAAAAAAAAGAAAAGCTAAGCGAGGATGCTCGCACAAGCAGCAGAGGAAGGCAGAAAGGAAGCAAGCCCCCGGGAGTCGCAGGGGTGACGACATGAAACCCTATGACGTCGATACGGCTTGCAGATAGCGGCGCCCCCAAGCCATGACAAAGTGGGGGCAACTCTATCATAATCTGCGCACGGGGGCTGGGTTGAGCGAAGCGCGCGCGCGCGCGCCGCCCTGCCTCGTGCCAAGGTAAGGAAGGGGAATAAATCACCGCCTCTCGTTCCGTGGCAGACAGGGCTTAGGCTGTTGCTGCTGCTGCTGGCACCCTCTGCCGACGGTGGCTCCGCCGGGGAACGAGACCACCGGACTGGATATGTTCTTCTCGGAAAAAGGGGTGTATATGATCGGGGAAGGAAGGTTGGGGGTGGGTGGGGAGGAGGGGGGGGGGGAGGGGGGGTGAGAACAGGGCGTTTTGGGTGGGCTTATCTTTTCTTTTTTTTTTATTCACGACGTCATTTACTTAGTAATCTAAGATCCTTGATTTTTTTTTTTTTAATACTACTACTATGACTACTTCTGCTGCTACTACTACTACTACTACTGTTGCTGTTGCTGTGCTGCTGCTGCTGCTGCTACTACTACTACATTGTTCTTCTCATTAGTTTTGTGATCATCATTGTCATAATCATTACTATCATAATCGTGTGTAAGGTTTTTTTTGTGGTTTTTGTTGGTTTGTTTTTGTCTTCAGCCTACAGTTTGGTTTGAATCAAAAAGATCTTGTTCTGACCGCTTTTTTTTGGTGGTGGTGGTGGTGGTGGTGGTGGTGACATTTGTAAGGATAAAGATCTATGTAGAGATGTGCGTGTTGCGTGTGTGACTGAGTGCATGTGTGTGTGTGTGTGTGTGTGTGTGTGTGTGTGTGTGTGTGTGTGTGTGTGTGTGTTGCTCTCTCTCTCTGTCTCTCTCTCTCACACACTCATGCGCGCGCACATACGCACACACACGCACACACGCACACACACACACACACACACACACACACACACACACACACGCACACACACATATGCACGCATGCACTCACACACACCTCAACGCGATCAGAAAGCGACAGACTTATTCAGATTGGATGGCATCACAGGAAATGAAGACACAAAGCATGGACATGAACAAAAGAAGCCGTTCCCAATACAAGGCTCGTTTTTCATTTCAGCGCGTGGCTCGGTAGTCTGGCACCGTTTTCGCTGTTAGGACTGTTGCCGGCGTCAAATCTCTTCGGCATCTAACGTTAAACTGCCCATCGAAATGCCTTCTGTCATTCTTGCACATAGTGTCAGACAGCAACTCATTCAGCATTCGTCAGGGGTAGTAACTCCCGTCTACCACCTCATGTGGACGTTGAACTCGAACGTAGCGAACTCATGACTGTGCGTTCAGCAAACATTTTATTTTGGTAAAATTACATTGTTTCAATACTTTGCTGTTTATGTTGGTGGTGGTGGTGATGGTGATGAGGGTGGTGGCGGTGGTGACATTAACGGATACTTTGGAAAAGACCTGCACGCCGCGGTCGTCGGCCGGATGTTTGCCCGCCGTCGAGGGAAGGTGACATCGATGTTGGCGACACGCTTGACGTCATCGCTTCAGAGACCACAGTTATCTCCCCTAACATCCCCTGACGTTGTTCGACGACCTCTCACTACGCTACCCTCCCCGCGCCTGCCCCCTACCATCATCACCACCACTCTCTTTCTCTCTCTGTCTGTCTCTCTCTCATTCTGTTCTGCTGTCTGTCTGTCTGTCTGTCTGTCTGTCTGTCTTGTCTGTCTGTCTGTCTGTCTGTCTCTCTTCTCTCTCTCTCTCTTCTCTCTCTCTCTCTCTCTCTCTCTCTCTCAATTCATTGACAACATACATACGAGAACACTGACCTCAAACCTCGCCACACATTCGCCATCAACGCTACACTCGACGAGATTGCATTTCGGTTAAGACAGGAGTGCAGGGGGGACCCCATGCGTTTTCAGAGGTCAGATTTTGTAGACGGGTTTGAAAAAAAAAAAAAAAGAAAAGAAAAGAAAAGAAAAGAAGAAGAAGAAGAAAAAAAAAAAGAGTAGCGCAGGGTACATGACGCCTAATATTCAAAGCAAGCTTGTTCCAGACCGTTGGTCCCTGAAAGGTCAAGGCAGGCTGCCCGTAGGATTTAGCTCTGACGTTAGGGTATGGCGAAAGACACTAGAATAGGAAGAACAGCGGAGCGGAGTTAGCGGGATGGGGTGTAGATGTGAAGGAGGTCTGAAGGATCATCTGGACTGCTGCCACGACAGATGAGAAACACACAGATGCCAATTTTCGTGATTGATTCTACGCTGAATAAGGAGCCAGTGAAGAGACCGTAATTTGAGTGTGGCATGTTCTCGTCTGGGTGACTGTGCAGACGAACCTGGCAACGCTGTTCTTTTTGGACCTTCTGTAACTTTTCAAGAAGGAATTTTGGTGAAGCAGCCAAGACACTAAAAGTCTAGACAATACCAAAGAACAGACCAGCGTTTTTGTTGTCTCATCGGAGGGAACGTTCCGGAGAGAGTTGATGTTTTGAACTTAAAACTAGGCTGCTTTACAGAGGTCGGGAACACGCTGCTTGAAGGAAAGAGTAGAATCGAAGGTGGCTAAAAAAAAAAAAATCCTGGAACCTAGCAACAATGCCAGCAGCACAAACACGGACGGAAGAAGAAAGAAACGGATGATTTTCAAAGTTTGGTGGAACAAGGATCATAACTAACTTCGGTTCACCATCTCAGCCCACATATACTCATTCCTCCACCTTCCCACTGTCTTCCGACCCCTCTTCCCCTTCCTCCTCGCCCCTCCCTCTTCCCCGCATGATATCCCCCCAACCTCCTCCCTCGAACACACACACACACACACACACACACACACACACACACACACCACGCCACCACACGCGCGCGCGCACATACACAGACATATTTTCACAGACAGACAGACAGACACACACAGACACACAGACACACACACACACACACCACAACACTCACTCACTCACACACACACACACACACACACACACACACACACACACACACACACACACACACAAACACACACATACACTCTCTCTCTCTCTCTCCACTTACCATCCACACTCTCCCGACGCTCTCTCCCCACCAAGTTCAGCCCGCGTACGTCCTCCACGTCCATCGTGGTGTCCCCCTGCGGAGCAGCCTCCTCCTCCCCCTCCCCGGGCAGCACCAGCGGCGGCGGCAGCGGCGGGCAGTTGATGCGGTCGGCGTAGTCGCGGCAGAACCAGGCGAGGAGCTCCACGTTGGGCGGGATGGGCTTGACGGTGTACAGGTAGATGTGCGCGTCCATCTGGCAGGCCATCAGGTTGTGCTGGGGCCGGGGACCCACGGCCAGGTTCACGTAGTGCACCCAGTTGGCCCGGCTGGCGTCGCTGGTGCGGATGTGCTGGTGCACCTTGTTGTTCTTGAACACCTGGTGGGGGGGCAGGTGCGACAAAGAATCATTACCGGGACCCGGGATCGGTAAGAGACACTGATAGACACAGTGAGTGGGTGATAGGCACAGTGAATCGGTGATAGACATAGTGAATGGGTGATAGACACAGTGAATCTGTGATAGACATAGCGAATGGGTGATAGACACAGTGAATCTGTGATAGACATAGCGAATGGGTGATAGACACAGTGAATCTGTGTGACAGTCAATGGGTGATAGGCACAGTGAATCGGTGATAGACATAGTGAATGGGTGATGACACAGTGAATCTGTGATAGACATAGCGAATGGGTGATAGAACAGTGAATCTGTGATAGACATAGCGAATGGGTGATAGACACAGTGAATCGGTGATAGACACAGTCAATGGGTGATAGGCACAGTGAATTGGTGATAGACATAGTGAATGGGTGAATCGGTGATAGACACAGTGAATGGGTGATAGGCACAGTGAATCGTGATAGACACAGTGAATCGGTGAATCGGTGATAGACAGAGTAAAACGGTGATCGACACAATGAATCCTCCTAACGTCTTAGGTGCACAGTCTCATCCGAATAAGGGACAAAAGACAATGGGTATAGAAAAACGGCACGAAGAGTGAGATGGTGTAAAGAACTTCCATAAGAAATAGACAGAGACGCTGTCGGCGCATTCGCCCCCCCCCCCCCCCCCCCCCCCTCCCCCCTTGGCTCATGCTGAAGCGGCCAGACTGAAAACCCGACATCGGCTTGACAGGAACCCCCCCCCCCCCCCCCCCCCCCTGCCTGTGAGGACAGGGACACAGGGCAAGACGTCTGGAATTTCAGAATGTGGACTTCTGTTCTGTCTTGAGATGACCATGCATTTCGAGAGTCCCGTGGATTCGAACAAACACCGCAGGCTAATTTTGACGAAAGTCCGATTCGTCCTTCTTTTCACTTGGTTTAAATCAATCTTTAAACAGTCAATAGTAACAAAAAAAAAAACACACAAAAAACAAAAAACAAAAAAACCCCAAAAAACAAAAAAAAAGAAGAGAAATGTGAACAATGACAAAGAGCAGCAAGTAGCTTAAGGCTTATAGTGTGCTTACACATCGCGCTGCAATCTATATGTGACGGTAGGTGAAACACATTACCATACGAACTCTAATAATTAATAACCGTTGACAAATATGTACATACATAAATAAGTGAATAAATAACTAAAGAAGATGATATCATATATTAAAGCCATTCAAGAAAAGTATGACTTAATATACGGAAAAGATGAAACTGAACGGCAGATTCAATTTTAAAAGCAGAGATATCGCTAAGAAAATTAACAAGTTGAAAGGGGAAACCTGAGGAGAGGGAAGGGGGGTGGGGGGGGGGGGGGGCATTCAATAACGAAACTTTAACTAATCAAAACACGATCATTAATCAGCAGAACAGTCAGTCATCAAATACATTGTAGGATCAGAGCACTTCAAACAATTCCAATATCCAGTGTCCAGAAATGAACAGGTCTTTAAGGGGCAGAAGTCAAAAGAGAAATCTTTTATATAAGTCTGTTCAGCCATTAACCCCCCCCGCCCCCACCCCCCCACCCTGCCCTCTTATTCCAAAAAAAAAAAAGTCTGTCCTAGAATGGGTTGGAGGAGCCGTCGGAATGGTTTCTCTCCCTTACCTTCCAGTGGTGTTTCAGGGGCAGGTCACTGCACTCTGATTCCTGCTGAATGACTTCCCCTATGACGGGTCCGAACCTCGTGCCCGGGGAATGTAGTCCACGCTCCAAACCCCCATCTTCTGCCACACACCACACACACACAACACACACGCACACAGTCGTGTCACAGTGACGACAACAGCAACAACAATAACAAAGAAGGAAAAGAAGACGAAGGTGTGTACCCTGGAATGATGATAACATTTAGAAGGGGAGAAAAAAAAAAAACAAAAAAAACGAAGAGAAGACAAGGAAGCGGTAAACTTGGAGGAGGAGCAGAAGAAGAAGAAGAAGAAGAAGAATAAGAAGAAGGAAAAGAAGAAGAAGAAAAAGGTGACGTAAAAGACGGCGATGATGAAGACCAAGGGGAAAAAATGAGGAGGAGGAGGAGGAGGTTCATTTTGTTGTTGTTGTTGTTGTTGTTGTTGTTGTTTGTTGCAGTTGTTATTGTCGCAGTGGGTGTTCTCGTTGTTGATTTCCAGTTTTAAATCGACACCATCACTTTTTAACTGTCATAGTGCAGAATATCTTTAAAGTGAAGTGGAGAGAGACAGCAAAATTATCAGGTCGATGTCTCTTTAAAAATCGTTTTACTCACCACTTACCATTCATTCACACACACACACACACACACACACACACACACACACACACACCACACACACACACACACACACACGCACGCAGTCATGCACACACCGACTAAAACCACTTTCTTGTCAGATTACCATTCAGTTCTGCTGATGTTTGATACAATGAAAATCAATTGAAAACAACATTTTAATTTACAGAAGCGTCATTAAAGTAATGCGCGTGTAACATTAAGCACTTGCATACGTATTCACACGTACAGGCACACAAAGGCGCGCGCGCGCGCGCGCGCACACACACACACACACACACACACACACACACACACACACACCACAGAGAGAGAGAGAGAGAGGGGAGAGAGAGAGATGAGAGCGTTAGAACCGACACTTAAGGCCCATTAATCCCAACAGTCCGCTGGTCAAGCGACTCTCCTTTGTCCATGCGCCTAATTGGCCGACCATTCCGCCCCATACTGCCCAACAATAGAGCAGTAAAAGAGTGGCTCACGGTATGTATAAAAGGCCAGAAGCTAAACGCCACCTTTCCCACCCTCTGCCTTTTACAAAGACCTTTACCGTTCAGCGGACGAGTCGGCCGCAAGCTATCATTTCGCACAATACGATGGGGGGCATGAAAGCGGCTGTGAAATCTACTTTAGCTTCTGCAGGGTGGACTTGCACGATTAATGCACTTCCATTAAAACTTACCCCAGCAGAAGCAAAGTTAAAATAGAGACCCAGTCGGACACTGTCCAAACTTGTGGACGAAGCAATAAAGCCCATTATTCCAGCAACGTGGAGATTTTCTCTCCATTTTCCCTCTTTCAGCTCCTCAAGCAGAGCGGTACTTGAGCGCCATTAGTCCAAGAATGCTTTTTTTTTTTTCTTCTGCTGTCTGCCTTAATAGTAACTGGTAAAAGAAAAAC
>CM065727.1:25580332-25582832 GCA_033310375.1 Conus canariensis
GGAGAGTGTGTGTTGGGGGGGGGGGGGGGGGGAGGGAGAGAGATGGTAGGGACGACGAGAGAAAGGGTTGGGGAGGGGGTGGGTGGGGGTGGGGAGGGGACAAAAGAGCGCGCGGGAGGCTAGGGACAACCCCAGCGCTTAATGACTGTCGGCCGAACAGAAGTAACGTTTTATCACGCCCGGAACGAGAGAGGGCGAGGCGGCGGGTGAAAGGGTCATCGTTGCTGGTAATCACAATCCGGCCGGTTCTGGTTGATTTCTGGTGGTGGGGTGGGTGGGAGATGGGGGTATGTATAGAAAGGGGGGGGGGGGGGGGGGGGGGTTGCTGGGGAAGAAAGAGGGGAGGGAAGTGATTTAAAAAGTTTTGAATCGCCCTCCTCCCCCCCCCCCCCCTCCTCTCTCTCTTTCATTTGTTCCCAGCGTGCTTCCTTCCAACATGTTCATTATTTATTTCTGTTTATTTTCTTCGATTAACTGTCCGTTTTCTGTCTCATGTAATGTGGTTTTATTTCAAATTGTTCTCTCTCTCTCTCTCTCTCTCTCTCTTCTCTCTCCTGTCTCTCTTTCTCTCTCTTACACGCTTACTATTACGTGTGCACGTATTGTCCTGTGCCATGCTTTGTTCTACAAACAAGACACGGCAATTTGTCTGGACTTTGGAGTCTTTTTCAAAGTCTCTCCGCCAGTCAGTGCTCTCTCTCTCTCTCTCTCTCTCTCTCTCTCTCTCTCTCTCTCTCTCTCACTTACTATGTGCTTGTGTGTGTGTGTGTGTGTGTGTGTGTGTGTGTGTGTGTGGTGAGAGAGAGAGAGAAGAGAGAGAGAGAGAGAGAGAGAGAGAGAGAGAGAGAGAGAGAGAGAGAGAAACAGAGATACTAGCAATGGTCAACAGCTTTTTTTTTCAATGCTAGAGTGAAGAAACCCGTTTGGAGATTGTGGTTCTTTTCTCCTTCTGTTTTTCCTTCTATGTCTCTGTCTCTGTCTCTCTTTGCACTTGCTCTATTTATGATTTTTTTTTTCACGTGAAAGAGAAGAGATGGGAAGCCCGTCCCAGAAACCTACTTTTCCCCATTGCCTTCATACGGGTCCTTGGGGGACGCGGGAAACAGGGGTGAGTGGGTGAATATTTCACCCGATAACTCAAACTTGTGATAATTTCTTTCTTTCTTTCTATTTCTAAGTTTATTTAAAAGAGAGAGAGAGAGAGAGAGAGAGAGAGAGAGAGAGAGAGGAAGAGAGAGAGAGAGAGAGAGCGGAAACACCAGATATGCTTCTCGAAAAAGCCCGCGCCGGATAAGCCACGTATTCGTGGACGTGAGTGGTAAACTCCTCCACCACGGACTTCCGTGAGATATCATTGGAAGCTGCGCCTGGACGAGTGAAAGCTGGACGGGTTTCCAAAGCCACCTCTCTCTCCGTTCTCTCTCTGACTCTCTCTCTCTCTCTCCCTCTGGGTGATAAAAGAAAGGAGGGTGAAAAACAGGGTCTCAAGGAGATGTTGATAATCTGAGTGCCCCAGGGTGCACTGAACACTGGTTATCACAACAGGTCTCAACCGTGTGCTTAAGGGGCCGCCCTCCGCGTCCATTCTGATTCTGATTCACGATCTGTTGACTTGCTTCGTTTGTTTGAGAAGCGATTCATGCATACACACACACACACACACACACACACACACACACACACACACACACACACAATATATATATATATATTATATATATCTGTTAAAAAGTAAGGTTTAAAATTTTATCCTTAATTTATTTTTAACAGATGTTGCTCCCAGTACGGTTGAGCATTTTTTTAAAAATCTCTGTTGGCACTTGCCACCATTATCTATCTATCTATCTATCTATCTATCTATCTATCTATCTATTATTATATATATATATATATGTGTGTGTGTGTGTGTGTGTGTGTGTGTGTGTGTGTGTGTGTGTGTGTGTGTTGTACACACGAGTTTCATATATATAACTTTTTTTTTTGTTTGATCGTCATGAAATAACCTGCTGTGCTGCGGGAATCTCATTTGAATGTAACCAACCATTCATGACAGTGTTAACAAGTGCTGCCCCCACCCCACCCCACCCCCTCTCTTCTCTGTCTGGTTGATAATTTTTTAGGTCCAGTATGCTGCTTTTAATTACTGGGCTAAATTTAAATTTTGTTTTTTCATCAAAGGAAGTGAACAATAAATTCTGTGACATGCCCGGAGCCGCCTTCGCCCAGTGGAAACAGCATTATTCCTTTAATCCATGGGTCCGCCGTTCAGTCCCCGTTGAAACAGCCAGGTTCGAAGCCATGTTCTCTTGGTACTGAACGTTTATGCCAATTCCAACCCTTCCAATGAGACTTTAAACCAAGGTTCCATGTGTGCGAACACATACCATGGCGGAAGGGGGGGGGGGGGGGGAGGGAGAGAGAGGAGGAGAGAGAGAGAGAGAGAGAGAGAAGAGAGAGAGAGAGGAGAGAGAAGAGAGAGAGAAAAAGAACAATAACAACA
>CM065727.1:25591723-25594223 GCA_033310375.1 Conus canariensis
CATGTCTTCCTTTTTTTTTCTTTTAAATTCACTTAAAAAAAAAATTATTATTATTTTTTTTTTGCTGTTGCCGTTCTCCTTGAATTCAGCTTTTTTTTTTTTTCTCTTCGATTTTTCAAACGTTCTCTTTGTTAGGGTGTTCTCTCTTCTCCTTGTTATTCCCTTCTCTTTTTAATTCTTGTTCATCCTTCTCTTTCAATTCCTTCCTCTCCTGTATCCTTCTTTTCTATTGATTCCTGTCACATCCTTTTTTTTTTTTTTTTTTTTTTACAAATTCTTTCATTCTTCTTTTTACATTCCTGTTTACCCTTCTCTGTCCTTTTCCCCTTTCTCTGTTACTTTTATTTGTTTACCATTCCTAGACTGTTGGGAATGGTCTTCCTGTTTTCTCTTTGACACCATTTTTTTTTTTATATAATCTCTTCTCTCTCTCTCTCTTCTCTCTCTCTCTGTGTCTCTGTCTGTCTCTCTCTCTCTCTCTCTCTCTCTCTCTCTCTCTCTCTCTCTCTCTCTCTCTCTCTTGCATGCATTTTTGTCAGTGTTGGGAGGTTCGCTTTTATTCTTTAACTCTTTCTGACTTAAGAAAACCTAACACAGAGTAACTTTTATTCAAGACTGGCACAGCCTTTTAAACTTGAATAAAGTCAGACAAATACATAGACGAACAATCTAATAGTGGGGGAAAAAACAAGCGCAGGCCAGCAACTGAACTATCTTCATAGTAATGACTTGGCAAAGATTTGGACTTAAGGGGGGGGGGGGGGGGGGGGGGGGGGGGGGGGGGGGGAATTTGAAGATGGAGAAACTGGGAACATAAAATTAAGAAAATATGTTACAGATATGAAAACTCTTCACTAGCTGCATAAGGGAAGAGTTTTCATATCTGTAACATATTTTCTTAATTTTATGTTCCCAGTTTCTCCATCTTCAAACCCCCCCCCCCCCCCCCCCTCCTTAAGTCCAAATCTTTGCCAAGTCATTACTATGAAGATAGTTCAGTTGTTGGCCTGCGCTTGTTTTTTCCCCCACTATTAGATTGTTCGTCAATGTATTTGTCTGACTTTATTCAAGTTTAAAAGGCTGTGCCAGTCTTGAATAAAAGTTACTCTGTGTTAGGTTTTCTTATGGGAGCAAAAAACTACCCAACTTGTTTACTGTTTATCGTTTACTGTTCCCTGCCTTATTTTCATTTCCGATTTTCTTTCTGACTTGTCATCCGCCGCCTCCCTTTCTTCTTTTCCCGATTTCTCTTCTTTTCTCACTTCTCTCCCATGAACACATGAACACCTCCCCCCCCCCCCCCCCCCCGGCATCCTCCTCCTTCCCTGCACATTCTTCCTGTCCCGATTGTTTATTTGTTTTGTTTTGTTTTTTTCCCCCTTGGAATTCTGATATTCTTTCTACGCCCGTATCCTCTTTTATTTTTCCTTCAATCCTTTTTGCCCCCCCCCCCTCCCCCCACCCCCATTCTTCCTCTTGTTGTGTGTATTTTGATTTTTGTGTCATTTTGTTGTATTTTCCACTCGTTCGCTTTTTTTTTTTTTTTTTTTCTGACGTGTGAAAGAAGATACCGATATCTGGCAGGGAAGTGACAGGGCGATCCTGACGGTGTCAGGCCGTGAGAGGTGTGTAGTCACATGAGTCATCTGGGTTTTGCTACCCCTCACCCGACGATGACGACACGGACGAAAAGAAAGGAGGAAACAACGGCGAAAGAAAGAAAAAAAAAAAAAAAAAAAAAAAAAAAAAAAAAAAAAGAAAGAAAGAAAGAAGGAGAACAGCAAACAAAAGAAAATCCAACTTACAACGAAGTTGGTGAGGGAAAACAAAACAAACACACCGCTTTGTCAAACCAGTGAGAGTTGAATATTTCAGGTGCGACGGTAATATCAGACTTCAGTTTCGTCAACCTGTGTGTGTGTGTGTGTGTGTGTGTGTGTGTGTGTGTCTTTCTCTCCACCCTACTATTCTGTCTCCCTCGTCACCCTACGATTCTCTCTCTCTCTCTCTCTCTCTCTCTCTCTCTCTCTCTCTCTCTCTTCTCTCTCTCTCTCTCTCTCTCTCTCTCTTCGCGCTACGATTGTAAACGGACTTGAGAACACAAAAGAAGGTCATAAAATTTGAGAAGCTTAGGCATTCTTCTTCCCTTTGGGATCAAAGCAAACAAGAAAAAAAGTGAAATAACTAATCTGAAAGTGAGAGAGAGAGAGAGAGGGGGGGGGGATGAGAGAGAGGGGGGAGGGGGGCAGACATACAGAGACAGACAGACGGACAGAAACACACACATACAGAGAGGGAGGGAGGACAGAGGGAGGGGGAGAGACAGAGACTAGGAGAAGGGAGGGGAGAGATTGCGAAAATGAGTATGTGAATGAGAGAGAGAGAGAGAGAGAGAGAGAGGAGAGAAGAGAGAGAGAGAGAGAGAGAAAAGAGAGAGAGAGAGAGAGAGGAGAGAGAGAGAGAGAGAGAGAGAGAGGGGAAGACAGACAGACAGACAGAC
>CM065727.1:25604585-25609585 GCA_033310375.1 Conus canariensis
GGGGTCCGAGGGCTGTGTATGGAATTGAAGTATGTCACATTTGACATTTTATGTCTTGTTTTTCTTCTGTCTGTTTGTTTGTTTTTTGACTTGGGGTTTTTTTTTTTGTTGTTGGGTGGGTGGGGGAGGATTTGGAAGGGGAGGAGAGATAGGGTGAGTGTGTGTGTGTGGAGGGGGGGGTGGGGGGGGGTGGAGGTGAGCAATAGGTCAACAACCTCGTAGCCTCTAGTACCGTCGAGGTCAAGACATGCCAGAACAATGGTTTATGTAGAACTTTATTTCTCTGAAACGGTGCATAAAATGAATGGAATTCAAACCACCACCACCCACCCCCCCCCCTCTCTTCCATCCTCCCTTTCTCCACCCTCCTGCCCCTCCTCCTCCTCCCCATTTTAATGGCCATGGTCAGGGGAAGTAGGGTGAGAGGTGGAGTTTGTCAATGATGATTAGTACCACAAGCATTATACAGAAAGACCAGCAAGCAGGCCAGCATCTTCTTCCTATCGACACGTGCTGTAGGAGAGTCGCGGCCCTTTGTATACTGAACCACCCGTGTTACGTAGAGCGGCTCCATGTTTTCAGGAAAGTTGAAACCGCAGTGTTTTGTGGAAAGGGGGGGGGGGGGGGGGGGGGGGGGGGGGGGGGGGGGGGGGGGGGGGACTAAAAGCACACAACACAACCACACACTCACAAAGCTGACGGCTTGTTCTTCCTCTTGGCATCCTGATACATAATATATATATTGATAGGTCAGCTCACAGACGTAGCGAAATAAACAATGTTTTGAGCCAGTCTTTCGTCAGGGTCGGGGGATGCATACTCCGCAGACGTGGACAAAGAAAAACAAGATGCAAAGCATATAAACGTACTCCCAGTTTATCTGAATACGCGTGAGATATTCCATAAAGAAGAAAAACCGTTTTGGCCGTTATAGCCGTTAGTAACGGCTATTCTGGTCAAATAAAACATCGGGCATCATCCATCACCCATAATGAACATACCTACAGATTTTCAGAAAGATCAGCCAAGTACTTTCTGACATATTCCATAAAGAAGAAAAACCGTTTTGGGCCGTTATAGAAACATCGGCCATTATCTGTGACCCATAATGAACATACCTACAAATTTTCAGAAAGATCAGCCAAGTACTTTCTGACATATTCCATAAAGAAGAAAAAACCGTTCTGGGCCGTTATAGCCGTTAGCAACGGAAGAAAAACCGTTTTGGGCCGTTATAGCCGTTAGTAACGGCTATAACTGTAAAATAAAACATCGGGCATCATCCGTGACCCATAATTAAGATGCCTACAAATTTTCAGAAAGATCAGCCAAGTAATTTCCGAGATATTGCATAAAGAAGAAAAACCGTTATGGGCCGTTATAGCTGTTAGTAACGGCTATTCTAGTAAAATAAGACATCGGGCATCATCCGTGACCCATAATGAACGTACCTACAGATTTTCAGGAAGATCGGCCCAATTGTTTTGTCTTGAGTGAGTGGAACAAATTTTGACCACGGACGGACAGACAGACAGACAGACAGACAGACAGACAGACAACAGACACACACACACACACACACACACACACACACACACACACACACACACACACACAGAGCATTTCTTCGTTCCCATTGTAAAGTACTCCCTGTTCTTTAAGAACTGGAGTACAAAAAAAAAAATCCCTCCCCAATGGGAAACCTCCGAATTCGAGCCATGGAAAGAAAAAGACGACGACGACGACGACGTCAACGAAAACGACGAAGAACAAAGGAGCTGGATGAGGGAGTGAGGAGGGGAATAGGTAGAAGAAACGAAAGAGGAGTACGAGGAGGAAGGGAGGGGGGGATGAAGGGTGGAGGAAGGGGAGGGGAATAAGGAGGAGAAGGAGGAGGGGGAGGAGGAGGAGGATAGGAAGAGGAGGAGCAGGAGGAAAAGAAAAAAAGAGAAAAATGCGAACAAGCCCACCGTTAAATGTGCCTCACTGGGGGAAAAGATATCCAATCTATACTGATCAATGGCAAGACGTCACTCACACAACACGGCGGTTATTATTGTCCGATCAGATGCAACAGATTGGTGTGAGCATTGCTGCCTGCTTCTGACACATTGCTTCTGCGATGTAAAATGATGTGTGTGTGTGTGTGTGTGTGTGTGTGTGTGTGTGTGTGTGTGTGTGTGTGTGTGTGTGTGAGAGAGAGAGAGAGAGAGGAGAGAGAGAGGAGAGAGGGAGAGAGCGAAGCGGACAAGAATGGCACACTCACACACACACACACACACACACACACACACACAACCACACAACACACTCTCTCTCTCTCTCTCTCTCTCTCTCTCACACACACACACACACACACAACACACACAGAGAGAGAGAGAGAGAGAGAGAGAGGAGAAGAGAGAGGAGAGAGAGGAGAGAGAGAGAGAGGAGAGCACAGTGAGCTTGAGAACGAACGCTCGATTCCACAGAATCAACTTGTCTGAAATCAATAGACGGTTACATGTCTGATGAATGTATAGATTCAGATATTATACTCTGTTTCAAATTATCATTAAAAAAAAAAAAAACCAAAACATTACGCGACAATTTCAAAGAAGAAGAAGAAGAAGAAGAAGAAGAAGAAGAAGAAGAAGAAGATGATGATGACAACGAAGAAAAAAGAAACACAATTTCGCTTGATTTTTCACATACTGATTTCCGTTTCGAGCTCAGTGGAAAATACTGAACTGTTCCGACGTAAAGGTGCGCGGGTACATTGTCAAGAGGCGAGACAATAGAACGAGTCGAAGGGCTACAAATTATACTGCTCAACATTCGCTTCGGATCACATTTGGAGCGCACAGGTAATAATAGATCACAGTGGGAAGCGGCTTAAATGAACGGTTACATACCCGAATCAGGGACAGCTCTGTGGCAAAGGTACTCACCTCAGCGGGTGTGTTGCGGGTGTGTTGTGGGTAACACATACCTGACCGTTCACTGAAGTGCCTTCCCGCTGTCATCTTCTCTACCTATGTGTTCCTAATGCTGGGTAGTTATATTTATGTCAATACTTATTTTCAACGATAGCTAGGGGTGTGTGTGTGTGTGTGTGTGTGTGTGTGTGTGTGTGTGGTGGAGTGTGTGTGTGTGTGTGTGTGTGTGTGTGTGTGTGTTGGTTGGTGTGTGGTAAGCGAAACGGACAAGAACGGCACAGATCTACATATACACATAGGCGCGCGCGCGTGCGCGCGCGCACAACACACACACACACACACACACACACACACACACACACACACACACACAACAACAAACACACACACACACACACACACACACACACACACACACACACAGAGAGAGTGTGTGTGTGTGTGTGTGCGTGTGCGTGTGTGTAAGAGGAGAGAGAGAGGAGAGAGAGAGAGAGAGAGAGAGAGAGAGAGAGAGAGAGGAGAGAGAGTGTGTAACTTTTGCAGAAACGTGAACTATATTCAAACGAAAACAGAACTTGAATTTCTTTTTGTTATTGTTGAATGTCAGTCTGTATCTCTTTCTCTCTATCCATCCATGTATCTGTCTGTCTGTCTAATTATCACACACACACACACACACACACACACCACACACACACACACACACACACACACACACATCACACAGAGTGTTTGTGAGGAAGTCACTTTCTGTGTTGTCTGCTGGTAATTTAATCCACAGCCAGTGCCAGCTTTTGTCAGGTAGGAAAAGAAAGAAAGAAAGAAAGAACAACAGGAGTCACGAACATGACTGCCATTTAGCCTGCGGTATAGTTTTTATATATAGACTCCTTAAAGAAAAGGAAAAAGCAAAAAAAAAAAAAAAAAAAAAAAAAAGTTTAAACCGAGGGGAAGGGAATAAAACAAAGAAAAAGAAAAATTTAGAAAGAGAGGGTGTTAGTTATCGCCAATGACATTGACAAACAAAAGCACATGACAAGACACGATGCATTTCAACCACTTGGGTCTTCTTCAGGCGAAAAAGAAGACCCAAGTGGTTGAAATGCATCGTGTCTTGTCATGTGCTTTGTTTGTCAATGTCATTGGCGGTAACTAACACCCTCTCTTTCTAAATTTTGCTTCGTTCTCCGCCGTCAGTCACTCCATTTTGAAAAGAAAAAGAAAGTCGAAACCAAGAAATAAACGAAAGTGAAACCTGAGAAAAACACAGCGATGTACATAAATATAGAAAACAACTTACTGTGTGGAGACGACCCTTGCTCTGTCCAGGGGACATTCTCTTTTGTTTCTGTTTAAAAAAAAATCTCTTTATTTTTCTCTCTATTTTATCTCTTTCTCTCTTTTCCTTTCTATCTCTTCTGTCTTGTTTTTGTCTCCCCCGCCCCCACCCCCCCCCCCCCCCCCCCCTCTCCCCGTTTCCCTTACTTTCTATTTTCCGACACCCCTCCCCCCCCCCCCCCCACCCTCCAACTTCTGTTTGTATTTCTTTCTGCTTTTTCATCATTCTGTTCCCTCCCCCCCCCCCCCCCCTCTCCTTTCATAGTTTTTTTTCCTGTTTTTTGTTTGTTTGTTTGTTTTTTATTTTCCGCTCGTCTATTTTGCTTTCTGTTTTCCTTTTGTTTTCCTTTCTTTATATCTCTTTTCTGTCCGATTTCACTTTTTTCTGTTTTTCTTTCTCTTTCGTACCCCCCCCCCTCCCCCTCTTTCTTCCTTTCACTTTTTCTTTTTCTTCCTTCCTTTTTTTTTTCTTTCTCGCTTTTCCGTTTTTTTTTATTTTTTCTCCTTCTTTTCGTTTTTCTATTTTTCAGTTGTTTTCTTTCTATTTTCCTTTCTTATTTCCCGCTCGGGTTGTCTCTTTGTCCATTTTTTTTTCTTTCTTTTTTATTTCCGTT
Source organism: Conus canariensis (assembly GCA_033310375.1). Lineage (NCBI taxonomy): Eukaryota > Metazoa > Mollusca > Gastropoda > Neogastropoda > Conidae > Conus > Conus canariensis. The sequence continues at coordinate 25,609,456 of CM065727.1, forward strand.
CTGTTTTCCTTTTCATTTTTTTTTCAAAAGTTTTTTTTTTTCGTTTCTATTTTCCTTTCTTTTTTTTTCCTTGTTTCCATTTTTTTTTTTTTTTGTTGCTTCCTTTCTTTGTCTTTCTCCGCTGGTTTTC
>CM065727.1:25619585-25622085 GCA_033310375.1 Conus canariensis
ATTGAATTAGTTGATAACGTAGTAATTTTTTTTTTCACTTCTGAATAAATTTCTTTAAGTTATTTTCTCTTCTTCCGTCTCAGTCTCAGTCTGTACGCGCGCGCGGTGGGTGTGTGTGTGTGTGTGTGTGTGTGTGTGTGTGTTAGTGATGAATGTGATTCTGTGTGTGTGTGTGTGTGTGTGTGTGTGTGTGTGTGCGCGCGCGTGCGCGCGCGTGCGCGCGTGCTGTGTCAAGTGCTATTTTCTTTATTTCTGAACATCAACACTCGCCGGTATTCATTTTTCTCTGGTACGCGAAAGCGTACGTCACTGCGTCACACAAGATCAGGGACGAACTGTCGTTCAGAATGGAGAGGCGGAGAGAGCGGAGAGAAAGGGAGGAGAACAGAATGCTGACAGGAGAAGAGAGAAGGGGAGGTGGAGCTGGGTTGGATGGGATGTAGGGTTGGGGGTGTAAAGCGTCAAAACCATTACCAGACGGGTGCATAGCGCCCAAAACGTTGAGGTGGGAGGGGGAAGGGAATATAGGTAGGGCCAGGGACGAAGGGAGGAATTGGCGAGTGTTGCACTTTTATCATCATCATCATCATCGCCGTCATTAACATCAACGATGTTGTTGTCTTTAGGATCGTCGTTGTCAGTGTGTGTGTGTGTGTGTGTGTGTGTGTGAATTTTTTTTTCCAGATGAAATTCTGGACTGAAAGAGATCAACAATTTTCACCTGATCTAAGAGTTCACAGAAGAAAGATCTTTAACAGAATGTCCAGCGTGTTTTTAGAAGGTGTATTTCAAAGGGCTGTATGAGTGGGTTTTCTTTTCTTGTTTTAAACGACCTGTGAGTTGACTTCAACGCGGTGACAGCCCTGATATGGCCCTTTGCAGTCGGCTGGACTATAAGCAACATTACCTTACCTTACCGTTTGATTGTTCAGTCTGATCGTCTGCTCGAGCTGTTTCGCTCTGTTTCCCAAGAGCAACGATTCTCGATTGATGATGCCATACCCTTTTTTGTTTGTTTTGTTTTTGTTTTTTACTGGGGGTCGGCAATTAGAATAGTAAAAGAGAGAGCCGTAGCCATGTGGTCAGAGCACTTGCCTGTGCAGTCATGTGGTCAGAGCACTTGCCTGTGCAGCTGTTTGAACTATTCGTGGGGTCGGATTTCTTTGTCCTGAACCTCTCTGTCCACACGGCAACATATATAATGTGTACCTGATTCAGTTCAGGGACGGTTAAAGGCGACGGAAAGGGAGGGCTAGGCACCGTCTTCCGTCATGCAATGCCCCAGCCACGATGAACCTCAGACCGTTCACTGCCCCCGTGAGGCTGTGAGACTCTAACCTTTAACGCCTTAAATCAGTGAAAACGACTTTAGTAATCATGAAAAAGCATCGCTCAAACTTTACTCTGGGTATATGCTGAAGGAGTGTTTAATTGACAGAATCTAGTGACCTTGTGGAGACCCTTTATCTTTGTCTGCTGCATTCGTGACTCACTTAAAACTGGGACATGAAACTGTAGTCTGCATATGCAACGGCTCATGGCTGCGGCTGTAGCTAGTAGTGCAAGCTTGTCGACAGTTGGTAAAAGGTAACATTTGAGCTTTCTTACTTACAGTCGCGGCTTAGTGAATGTATGTGTGTGTTCAGAGAGAGAGAGAGAGAGAGAGAGAGAGAGAAGCAGGGAGGAAGGTGGAGAAGTTGGGGGGGGGGGGGGAGTCAAGGTTATAGTATTTCAGTAAGTGCAGACAAAACATACTCCTGGGGTGTTAAAAAAAGGGAACACCTTGTATTATATTTTGGCGACCCCCTTTTCACTCCTTTTGGGTCGCTATTGCACGGCCCGAACAGCGAAGTGACATGCAGGAATGTGTATTCAAAAGATTATCAAACTTCAGAAGTGCTCTCCGATAGTTTAGTTTTAGTTTCAACCAGGAGGCGTGGTCACACAATGCGCCGAGATTACACTGGTTGATATACAGTACATCAAATCTGCGAATTCGAGTCCACAATGCTCCCAAGATTACGCTAGTACCTATTCGTTACATCGAAGTCGCTATGAGCAATAGCTACACTGGTTCATATGTGTTACATCATATCTGTTACGAGGTTGCAAAGAGCAAGGGTTTCACTAGTTTATTCACGTTACATTACATCTGCTGTGCTGATAGGTCGCAAGGCGCAGAGGTTACTCTAGTTCACATACTCTACACCACATCTCGGGTGATGAGTCTAAATATGTAGAAAATTACACCCGTTCAAATACTCTGTATCACATCTGCAAAGCGAAGAGGCCACAATGCGCGGAGGTCAATCTAGGTCATAAACGTTACCTCAGATCCGCTAAACAATCAGGTCACAGTGCGCAGTTTACACACACTGCATCGCATCTGCAAAGTCAGGAGCTGACAATGCGCGGTGGCCGCATCAGTCCACATACGTTAGTTGCATCACGTACGCTGACTCATGAGTAAGAAATTGACTTTGACAAGATGACAGTCCTG
>CM065727.1:25624585-25627085 GCA_033310375.1 Conus canariensis
GAGAGCCCCTTTGCCTGTAGGCCTGCTGGAGGGTGACACTCGGGAGCTGTGAGGAGGGGAGGGGGGGGGGGTAGGAGGGAGGACGTTCGTGGAGGGAAGGCACTGTCCTGCTGTTGAGTGATACTCGGAGGGGTGTGAACAAGAACAAGAACAAGAACATATAGAGGTTTTGTGGGGCACTGATGACAAGTTAAGACATTCAGTTAAACTGTGTGTAACATTCTTCACGGCAGGAGGCAGCAAATCATGGCCAAGAACAACAGTGCCACTCGAAACATGCAGGCAGAGTCTGCTGGACGGGGCAGATGACTGGGAGTGCACTGCAGACCTCCCAGAATGGAAGAGTCACCCAGAGATCATCAGCAAGAGTGGCATGAGACCAGACATAGTAGTCCACTCTAAGTCAACCAAGCAGCTGATCATGATCGAGCTCACGGTGCCATATGAGAACAGAATGGAGGCAGCTCAAATCTACAAGACTGAAAAGTATGCTGATCTGGCAAACAGCCTGAGGAGAGAAGGCTATCAGGTCAAAGTCCTCACTGCAGAAATTGGAGCTAGGGGGTTTGTAGGAACGTCTGCATACAGCCTCATGAAACAGCTCTCAGTTGCAGGGAAGGAAAAAACCAGAGCCCTGAAAGCAATGGCAGAAGCGGCAGAGAGGTGTTCAAGCTGGATCTGGTCAAGGAGGAACAAAAGTGAACTTCATAAGGCTTAATTTCCCTACAAATATCAGGTGTCCCTGTGGCTCAGTGGTTAAAGCGCGAGTCATTAAGTGGAAAATGAGCATGTCCAGAGGGTCATGGGTTCGAATCCCAGCCATGGCTCGTCCCAAGAGGGGAAAAAAAGGGGCAGCAGAGGGACATCCGGAGTCATGAACCGGGTGTGGCCCAACCCCCCTAGAGTGTCAGGAGATAAGGGCCGAAACACTTGCTTGAAGGGGGCTTCTCTTCTGAGGACTCTCTGCTGCCACGCTCTCCACGAGTTTCTTTCTACTGTGTAGTATGCCATAGCAGAATGGGGACGGCGGTGTTCTGCTGTAGGGAGAACGAAAGACAGGGGAAGGGGGTGGAGGGGGGGGGGGGGCTTTTAGCAGTGCAAGGCGGTCCTGTCTTTCTGTGACCGTAAAGTGACAGTTGGAGGGGTGGGGGGTGGGGTGGGGTGGGGAGTTCTTCATTAGTGTCGGGCGACGCTGTCCTTCAGCACCTGTAGAGTTATAGTTGGGGGAGGGGAAAACGGGGGTTCCCACCCCCCACCTTCACCCAGATTTTCCACTTATTAGTTTCCAAAGCATTTTGAACTTGAATACTACAGACCGTATTGAACGAAAACGTTTACTTACAAGTCGAGAATGTAAATTGGGCTAAAAATCGATTCACATGACAGAAGTTGTCAATCACTTACCACACAGATTCCTGTTACAGGAGCGTCTGTATGTGTGACGGGTCTCCGACGCTCCCCTCATTATTAAAATACGATTATCATATACAGGGATGCAGGGGGGTATGGACAGGCGCCTTCACGTCTTCACAACCGAATCGCGCTCTCGCACAGGCACACGCACCCTGTCACTCACATCGGGCCCGCACAAAGGTGACGGGAAATCAATAATAGTTCATAGAAAATCAAATTCTATTTAACTTGACTCCGAGCCCCCACCCGTCAGTACACAACACATCTGTCTGCATCAAACAAAAATGTACACATCATACAGACAATCTCATAATCGCATCCCCTGTTCTTCAGTCACTCCTAATTAACCAGGAAAGACAGCGTTCCAATATTCTGGTCACACACCTGTTAACACAAAGAAAAATGAACGTTCATAACGTGCCAACAACATTGATCGGTTGACCCGTCAGTTCTCTCATCACTCAGTGCGACTACGATCGCTGAAGCTGCCACACTGTCGTATCCTCCCGATTGGCCAAATCCCAGTTGGGGGACACTGGCAACGTAGCTCGAGTTGCACCTTCAGACCGAGTCTTCCGGACTCCACTGAACTTCGCCCTCTCCACGGAAAGGGCTCCTGTCGGCCTCTCCCACAGGTCTTCTCTTGCTGCAAACACCCCACCGTTCTCTGGCAGCTCCCTGCCTAGGCCCCAGCAGGCTGACACGTCTTGCTGTCTACTGTCCGCACACAGGAGACAGTTCTTCTCTTCATCGGCTCCGAGGCTACAGCAACCTCCACTGTCTTACGTCCCCACCCAGGAGATAATTCTCTGCTGTCGTCGGCTTTGAGGCGACAACAGACGATCAAAGTCACGACCTCAAGGTCTGTTCAGCTTACAAAAATTAAATGAAATAACAACTTTACGTGTATGCTTTATTCAATGATCTAGAACCGCGACCTCAGACCGAAATGGAAATCCGTAGCATCATCTTAATCATCCTCATTCTCATCGATCAGCATTAAAAAATGTCTCAAGTTCTGTGGCCCTTCATGCCCTGCTCTCATGGTGACCTCAATTTCGATGTCCTCTCCGCGTCTGTGGCCTTG
>CM065727.1:25632085-25637085 GCA_033310375.1 Conus canariensis
CAGCTCAGTAGATACTGACCCTACAAACAATCCTGTAAATACGTGATCGTACAAACACCCATGTAGATACTGACTGTATAAATACCCTATACATACTGACCCCACCAATATGGCATGTAGATACCGACCCTACAAACAACCGCGCACAATTAGATAATGGTCAGTCCTACCGTTTTCTGTTTCTCCTGCGCAGAGAGAGAAACAGATAGACAGCGCTGCCAATCACAGCCTGGTTCACATTGTTACGCCTGCGCGCAGGACGGTACCCGAACAAAACACAAGGACAACAACAAACGAGTTAAAAAACCAGTAATCCACTTGTTGATAAAACGCAAAAACTCTAACAAAACCCCGTCTTTGTTCCCAAACGGTGGGGGCAACATCCCCACCCCCACCCCCCACCCCCTGCCTGCCCTATCCCCCATACCCCCCCCCCCACCTCCCCAAAGCCTTCTCTCTGAAGATAAAAACTAAGTGATACATTCTCTGTTTCCAGCTCTGCCGGGACACTAAACACACAGCCCCCCGACAACACCAACCTCGCTGTTTGCTTTCCTCTCCTTGCTGTCCTTAAAGCAGCGATTACTGAAGCAGCCCACGGCTCTTCAGCCTGCTTAGCGTATGCAACAAGTGAAATCTTATCAACTGTGACATCAAAACTCGATCTGCGCCGTGTTTGTTTTAAGGGAACGGCGGAGATCTTGCGTGGGCAAAAACATTTTCCCTCGGGTGTTGTCGGGGATGGAGGAGGGTGGGTGGGTAGGGAGTGGAGAGAAAGAGGTGTGTGTGGGTGTGTGTGTGTGTGGGGGGGGGGGGGGGGGGGGGGGGGGGGGGAGGGAGCTCGGACGGCCTTTGAGAACAGCCGAAAATTGAGTACTGCCACCATAGACGCGTATGTACTGCAGACTGAAGTGGGAACGATTGTCTGTTTTTAACCTGGCTCTCAACTGATGTGTTCAGTTCGTCGCGATTCTCCTTTTCACGGTTTCGATTTCAGTTTCATCAAGGTGTCGCCGCGTGCGGATTAGTCCATATACGCTGCACCACATCTGCTAAGTTTTGAGGCCACACTGCGCATGATTTAATTCAAAGCTGATGGATAAATGAATTAATGACTAAGATGAGAGAATTTAAGAAGAGGGTCTGATGGCTACGACTTAGACGATATCTGACCTTAGCCTAACGCGCTGGTCAGACCTTGGGTCCCTTACCTCATATTGGCTGTATCATTATTATCATTGTATACGTGTGTGCATTGGTGTGTGGATATGGGCCCATGTGTGTGTGCCAGTGTATGCGATGCACGTGTGCGTGCGTGCGTGCGTACGTGCGTGAGTGTGTGTGTGTGTGTGTGTGTGTGTGTGTGTGTGTGTGTGTGTGTGTGTGTGTGTGTGTGTGTGTGATCTTTGGGCTCGTCCTTTTCACGACTCTGATAAACATCGTCTCTTTCTCTGTGTACGTTGCCATCACTTTCCCCATGAAATCAATAACCGACCACCACAGCTTCAGGAACGTAATCAGATATCAACAGTACTGGAGCAAGACGCTCAGCAATGCGTGTCCTCCGCCCCATACCACCCCCAGCCTCCCCCAACCCCTCCCACTTCAACCGCTACCTCCGCCCCCGTCGGCCTTAGTATCATCTGATGTGATTGTCCACTCTAACTTTGGATCGCGTTTAGTAACGATCATTTTTTTTCTGTCCTTTTTAACAACACAGTGAAAGTGGCAGCATGGGATTTTTCCACATGTGTGATTCGATTCGATATATGTGTGTGTGTGAAGGGGTGGGGGGTGGGGGTGGAGCTGGGGTGGGGGGTAGGGTTGGCGTGTGGAGGGAACCACTTCTTGGCGAATGAAAGTTGTAGTTCCGGTAACTTCATAGAGGCTTGATCCGTTAAGCTGCGACCAACAGTCGTAAAACCTGTCACACAATGCAGGGATTTTTTTTTGCGAAATCAGTGGTTGAATATGAAGTGAGGCAGGGAACAGTAAACAATAAACAAGTAGGGTAACTTTTGCTCCCATAAGAAAAGCTAACTCAGAGTAACTTTTATTCGAGACTGGCACAGCCTTTTAAACTTGAATAAAGTCGGACAAATACAAACAATCTAATAGTGGGAGAAAAACAAGCGCAGGCCAACAACCCCTCCGTCATCAAGTCATTACTGTGATGACGGAGGGGTTGTTGGCCTGCACCAACGGGTGCGCAGCGCACACGGGTTGTCGTCAGTAGTTGTCCCCAAGGCTGTGCACATGTGTAGCAAGTTTGGAAAATCTAGCTTGAAAGACGTGGAAAATACTGCAGGAAAAAGGAAATGGGTGTTCAACGATCAGCGTGACCTTGACCTTGACCTCTGATCTTGATTTTTTGCAAGCAGTATTAGCATACCTTACCTAATCAACAAATAAATTTGAAAAGGCTGTCTTAAGTGGTTGAAGAGACATTGCCATAAATGTCCGTTTTGCCGACGTGGGACACACACACACACACACACACACAAAGAAAAACGAAAAGACCAGACACGAACCAACTTCAGTCTGCTCGTTTTCTTGAAAGCGGCGGACTAACGAGACTGACAGAGGGTGTGACATTTTGTGCAAGAGTGAATTCGAAAACGGGGCATAGGTGCACGAATTGTCACATCTGCGAGTTGTGACATTTTGTGCAGTCGTTCACTGCGCAAAATGCCACAACTGGCACAAAATGTCACAATTGTGACATTTTGTGCAGTGGTGACATTTTGTGCGGTAACAGTTGGGCTGTCACAGCACTGACGTCGACACCGAGACGAGAACTTAATCCCTCCCCTTGTTTGAATTTCGGAGACACCAGCTTATTCAGCAGCTCTTCACCCAGAACTGGTGAAAACGTTCAGACATCGTCTCCATCGCTCGCCCGTCAGAAATCTTTTTTTTTTTCTGTCCTATTCCGAACTCTCCTGTCCACATCTACAGCCCGGTCAGTCCCGCCGCAACCCCGGCAATCCATAGGGAGCAGTTAATGTCAAGTCGTCAAAAGGCAACCCACCGGAGGAGACACTGCACTGCCGCCAAGTCACTTCGGTGGTGTTCAGTGGCGCCTGTTCTGATCCAACATACGCAGGACACCACCTACTAAGCCCCTTACTGACGACAACAATTGCTTTGTCGCGGAGCCAGCGTGAGTGAGCTCTCCCTTCGGAGGGTGCCACCATCGTCCGTCCAACGAGAGCCCCCTTAAATTCGTCCATACCGGTGACCAAGACCATAGATGTGGAGTGGGCATCAAAACTGAGGTCACCATGAGAGCAGGGAATGAAATCACCGGACGAAAATGCTGTCAGAGGAGGAAAAAAAACGTAACATCTCCAGGTCGTCCGATTCGTTGTCAGTTGCGGTTACGGCTGCAGGCAGAGCGTTTTTAGGAAATGTCAGTGAAAACATGGTGTGTGGCTTGGAAGGTGCAGGATATGTCAGCATCAACGTTCAGTACAGTGTGACTTGGGCCCCTTTTCTGGCTCTGCCCTTTTCAGTTTTTACGTCTCACATAAATCCCACGTCGTTCCTCCCACTTTCCATAAACCAGAAAAGCTGGAGGGGAAAAAATTACTTTGGACGTGCGCTTAGCGCTTGAGTATACGTGGGGAGAGAGAGAGAGAGAGAGAGAGAGAGAGAGAGAGAGAGAGAGAGAGAGAGAGAGAGAGAGAGAGTTTTAACACGTTCGGTGAAAGCCTTTCAAACTGGACAATAAAATAACCTTCAGCGGGCGTAAGGTGATCGCAGGCACGTCCGGATGTATTTTATAAACCACTTCTCTCTCTCTCGCACGCACGCACACACACACGACACACACACACACACACACACACACACACACACACACACACACACACACACACACACACACACGCACACACACACACACACACACACACACGCGCGCGCACTCACCACTTCTCCCTCCATCCATCGCCTTAAAAGATCAATACAACCTCTCCTCGACCAGGCGCTGACTCCCCCCCCCCCCCCCCCCCCCCCCCCCCCCCCCCCACCAGGTTTGTCCACAAATAAAGCCAGAGTCGTTAGCGGACCCCCACGGCCCAGCCGCTCGGACCAGTTTCAGGGGGGAGGTGGGAGGGGACGGAGGGGGGGGGGGGCTTAAAAAACAACGACAAAAAACCACCCCACCTAAACTGTGGGCAGAGAAATGTCGTATCGAATCCCCCCGGGTGAAGGTGAGTCGCACGCGCCGTCTTTCAGCACTCCTCAGCCCGAACCGGTAGGACCGCGGGCGGTTAGCACCGAATCGGAAGACCGGCAAAAAGCCAGAACCGTTCGGCCCGAGTGGGAATCAATCGCTCAGGGTTAGCGCTGCAACTCACACCGGGGGCCGCTGCCGGGGCGGGGTGGAAGGTAGGGTACGGGTGTCTGGGTTAGACCCCTCCCCCCCCCTACCCCCACCCTCGCGGCTCCAGTCCTTTCATTTTGGGGGGAAAAAATATGTTTTTCAGGGAAGAATTTTCGTCCACGCACGCACACACGCACACACTTACAACACACACACACACACACACACACACACACACACACACACACACACACACGCATGCACACACACACACGCGTGCACGCACACACGCATGCACGCACGCACGCAAACACACGCACGCACGCACAGAGACAGAGATAGACAGACAGACAGAGAGACAGAGATGCTATCTCTCCCTCTATTTCTGTGTATAACAGTACTCGTGCGCCCTGACAGAAAGAACGTAAAAACAAAAAAAGTTGACGGAAGAGAAAAAAAAAAGTCACGGAAGATAGATAAAGAAAGGACACGGAAGATAGATTAAAAAAAAAAAAAGTCACGGAAGATAGATAAAGAAAGGACACGGAAGATAGATTTTAAAAAAAAGGTCACGGAAGATAGATGAAAAAAGGTCACGGAAGATTGAAAAAAGGTCACGGAAGACAGAAGAAAGGTCATGGAAGATATATAGAAAAAAGGTCACGGAAGA
>CM065727.1:25642085-25647085 GCA_033310375.1 Conus canariensis
TAGCTGTTCTGAACTCCGAGACCTGTGTTTACGGCAGGTTTTTGGGCGGCTGGGCGCGATTTGTCCATCCAGAGGAGTTTTGACGCCACTTCAATGATACTCGAGTTTACCGAGATTGTGTGTGTGTGTGTGTGTGTGTGTGTGTGTGTGTGTGTGTGTGTGTGTGTGTGTTGTGTGTGTGTGTGTGTTTTCGTCACAGATCTTTTATTTTAAAAAAAATTTAATAACTTTTTACAGTGTGTTCGATGCAACATTTTCTTCAGATTGATAATGTATGCCTTTGCACCATCACCATGCGACTCTTCACCTATGGCCGATTTAGGGGCTTCCGTATCCGTGAACTCGAAAGAAGTAGACTATTTTCTCTCATTTAGTTATTTGTACTGTCAGCGAATGCCCATTGACTGGAATATCATTCAGCAGAAAGAAGTCACATAAGTATTATTTATTTTATACACCTCCCTCTCGAGTCCTCCTCCTTTTTTTTTTTTTTTTTTTTTTAATTAGCATAAAGACAGGCCCCAGAACTCTAACCGCACCGGAGTTCAACTCAAAATCAGGACTGAAAAAAAAAAATCGTCTGCAAAGTCTAACGTATTATTCTCCCCAGCCTTGAGCCGTAGCGTATCTCTTACAATGAATTTAAAGTAATAATTGAGTATTCTCCAGTCTGCTTGGCGTCACCGATCTCGGCGACAGGAAAAAGAATGGAAGTGGATTGTCGACAGAACAGAGATAAAATTCGCGTGGCATGGCCGTCATGATTTCAGTCATGTGTGTTTTGCTGGTTTGAATCGGACATTGAATTGATTTTCTTTTTAACATGGACAAAGAACAATGCAGCAGTATGCACAGCAAGTTCAACAACCACTGTTGTTCGCCTTCGTTGCCTGTACAGCGGGCGAATGACTCCAGCCGTGAAAGCAGTGAACAAATACCTGACATAAAAGAAAACAGAGAGAGAGAGAGAGAGAGAGAGAGAGAGTCCGCGCACCCTCGCATTTTATGCTTATTCGTCTGTGCATTGGGTGGTGATCGGAAATGACTGTGTTTGTGTGAATATTTGTAAGGCTTGTGTGCACGTCAGCGTTGTGTTTGTCAAATCATTGCTTTTCAGTTAATGTTAGTTTTTTGTTTGTTTGTTTTGACATTTCGGGTTTTACTCTGCGTGAAAGGAAATGCCTGTTCCACCCCCTGTACCCCAAGCACCCTGCTTTTGATTGTTTACTTGTTGATTTACTTTCAAACAGTGGACGAAGGTAATGCTTTTATTCTATTTTCATTTTTGCAATGATTAAGTCACTGCACGTTTCTGTACTGTGGCTTTTCCACGAATCATGAATGAGTTGTTTGTTGTCTGTTTTCCTGACTTTGGCCGAAAACATGACCCTTTTATGCTTCGCCACTTCTGCGATAATATATATATATATATACATATATATATATATATTTCAATTATAAACAAAGTTTGCTCTTATCCTTGGAATTTATTAGTTTATTGTATTATATATATATATATATATATATACATATATATATTATATATATATACTGCTAGTGAAGGATTTTGTATTTGTATTTCCCTGATTATTCACCCCCCCCCCCTCCCTCTCTTTTATTTTTAAATCTTTGCCAAGTCATTGATGTACTGACGGAGGAATTGTTGGTCTGCGCTTGTTTTCTCCCCTTGCTGAATTGTTTCACACACAGTTTCTGTTTCTCTGCCGGATGGTAAGAGAAGATCTTCAGACTGGAGAACACTTCTGCACTCCGAACTCAAAAGCCAACGCCCGGGGAGACTGTTCCTGCAAAGCAGTCTATACCCAGACTGTTCCTGCAAAGCAGTCTATACCCAGACTGTTCCTGCAAAAGCAGTCTATAGCCAGACTGTCCCTGCAAAAGCAGTCTATGTCTATGTCCAGACCGTCGCTGCAAAAGCAGTCTATGTCTATGTCCATACTGTCCCTGCAAAAGCAGTCTATATCCAGACTGTTCCTGCAAAAGCAGTCTATACCCAGACTGTCCCTGCAAAAGCAGTCTATACCCAGACTGTCCCTGCAAAAGCAGTCTATATCCAGACTGTTCCTGCAAAAGCAGTCTATGTCTATGTCCAGACCGTCGCTGCAAAAGCAGTCTATGTCTATGTCCAGACTGTCCCTGCAAAAAGCAGTCTATGTCTATGTCCATACTGTCTCTGCAAAAGCAGTCTATGTCCAGACTGTCCCTGCAAAAGCAGTCTCTGACCAGAATCCTTTGGCAGTATCCGCTGTATAATGTTCTGCGACCAGCTTGCAAAGGGGAAAGAAGACCCAGTTAAGGTAGCATCCGACGAAGCCATCAACAACAAAACTTCAGCACCGAAAACTGATGCATGTGTCCGCACACGCAGACACACGACTTCCGTGGACACTCTTGCATCACCCCCCCCCCCCCCCCCCCCTGCAGACATGCCTTGAACCCTACTTCACAGACGGCGGTATGGAAATAGCTTTAGAGTCTTTAGAACCTCAGGCGGACAGGTAGTTAGTCGCGCCAGATTTATCGGTATCTTTGATCTCACCGTTCACCAAGACTGGCGAAGGCCCTGACTAACTAGTTCAGTTTGTCACTGTCACGTAGGCACATGCTGGACGAAAACTGCTTCCTTGCATTCCTTTCCCTCTACTGATGTTGCGCAATTGAACTTGTTTCAGATTAGATCACGTATATACATTTCATTACGTTCATGGCTCTTTTAGGTCTCTTGAATACTGCATGTAGTCGAATTTATAAATGAATTAGAGTCGGCGAAAACGTACACTCTTTTGTGAAAGAGCAAAAGGGAAGTAACTACACAAGGTAAATATCCAGGATAAGATAATCTGTACAGACCACGATTACAGCCTTTCAATATTCTGCTGTCATTGTTGCTGAGAAGTTTAAGATATGTACCGATGGACAGATAGATAGATACACACATACATAATTATATACATACATCGATAGATATCTTGGGTGGGGTGATCAGCTGGATATATTGCATCCAGCCTGTCGAATTGCAGCATATGGGAGACCTCTGAGTTACTTCGTGTTTAAGGCTGTAGACCTGGTTACCTTCCACTTTGCGCGTCATGAATTAAACTTTGAAGGCCTTATTGCACCATTATACCTTCTAACACCACTCTCCACTTTACAAATCGCCGAAATTACACCTTCGAAAGAACCACTTTCCTTGTCTTACTGAGCTGTTGAGATTGCAGCTGATTCATTCGATATGATGAGCGCCCCCCGCGGATGAATGGACTTGCTACACCGCTTGCTACTGTAGCCCTGCCGGGCAGTGACGTTCCTAAACGGCGTTGAACGAAGGGGGATAACCAATAACCAATTTTTGACAAGAACAGAGCCATTTTAATCCAAGATGGCAACAGGGAGGAGGTCGCTTGAAATATCTGTGTGTGAATCTGCTGTGTTGCTCAAAGTGTGGAAGGACTATGAACGTTTGGCGATGCATCCTCTGAGATGACACGTTTCACCATCAGATGACATTTTCCAGCTTGCCAGGGGAGGCTTTAGTCCCTGAGAATGTGAACAGGTCCGATGCCCACACACACACACCATACGCGATATATATAGCATAGGACGTAACCAGCCCAGGAGGTAAGGGGCTGAGGATTTAACGAAGTATCCTCTAACACCACCAAAACGACAACACGCAGCGACGATGCTCGTTTTATGTATGCTGGTCTCTAACGGGACTGGAACTGGCAACCTCTGTCTGCCGACTTGGAGCTCTACCACTGAGGTGATTTGGAACCTAGAAGACACAACAACAACAAGAAGAAGAACAACAGACAAAATAAAAAACAAACAACAGCAAAATGTGTGTCCACTGATACCCTTTATGGCGACACCTGAAAACTCAACACACGAAGAGTCGACTGACGAAGAAATCTGCTTCTTGGCTGTCTCTGTCTCTCTGCCTGTCTGCCTGTCGGCCTGTCTGTCTGTCTGTCTGTCTATATCTGTCTCCTTCCCGCACCCCTCCCCTATCTCTGTCTCTCCTCCCTCTATCCCAGACGTTCGCACGTTGTTTTTTTTCTCCTCTTTTCCCCCACCCCCCATCCCCCACCCCGGCGAAATCCCATTCTTGTGAGACCCGTCCGTAACGACTTAATCCATCAACTTTGCGTACCGCCAGCGAAACGTCGTTTGACCATTAAGGAGAGAAAAGGGAGAAGAAGAAGCGCTGGTACTAAGTCTAAGAGGCCTTTCAGTCCCATACTTCACACGCTGGATATTACACAGAAGCTAATCTGATTTATTGCCCGCAGATAGTACTTGATTTTTATGGGCTGATAGAGCAGGTGGTGGGTAGGGAGTGGGAGTGGAGGGTGGGGGTGGGGTTAGCATGGGAGGGGAAGGGGGGGGGGGGTTTACGGGCTGTCTCCCCCCCTTCCGTGTCTGACAGAGATACCTGAGATGGCACTTCTGAACCCTGCTCCGAAATCATGCACAACTTTCGATAACACTTCTCATGTTTCTCTCTCTCTCTCTCTCTCTCTGTGTGTGTGTGTGTGTGTGTGTGTGTGTGTGTGTGTGTGTGTGTGTGTGTGTGTGTGTGTTAGAGAGAGAGAGAGAGAGAGAGAGAGAGAGAGAGAGAGAGAGAGAGAGAGAGAGGTGGCTTGTGGGATGGGTTTGGGGCCGGGTGAGGATCTACATTGTAAGTCAGGCACAGAACGAAGAACTGGGTGTTTTATGGACACAGGACTCGCAACACAGATGTGAACATACATCTGCATGTGAACATGAGTTTATTATGATTTACAACCACTGGTGGTCGGGAGAACATGGTTCTCTCGTCGGCTATCTGGACGTCTCTCTCTCTCTCTCTCTCTCTCTCTCTCTCTCTCTCTCTCTCTCTCTCTCTCTGTCTGTCTGTCTGTCTGTGTCTGCGCCCCGCCGTCCTTCGCCCATCCCACCGCTCCCGATTTGACCCTTTTTCAAGGTTCGTTTTTCCA
>CM065727.1:25654585-25667085 GCA_033310375.1 Conus canariensis
AACCGCGCTCAGCACATTTAAAAAATCAGCTAGGGCTTAAGGAGTGGGGGGGGGGGGGGGGGGGGGGGGGGGGGGGGGAAGCTCTGGAGAGATTTAAACCCCCGACCTTTCAGTCGGCAAGCCTGCAACGCCAGCCACTGCACCATGGCGGCTTGTGTTTACCTGACTTTTTGTTCCCCTCCCTGTGGGGTGGCGGGGAAGGCTGATGATCAGGTGTTTCCGTTCTGAATAACACTACGCGGTTTGTGTCACAAAGTGGGGGCGGCTTTCTTCGCCGTGCGCTTTGAACCCGTTGTTTGTTTCCTTTCTTGCCATTGTCCGAAGGCCGTCACTGCAGCACGCCTGTGCGGCGTCAGGGAGTCTTCCCCTTGTTTGTGTCTTGCCTGGACGCAAGGGAGGGAAAGGGCAGAGGGCTGGGGGTTCCATTGCGGTTTTAAACTGTCGGACTGAGGCAAAATTGTGCCTGTACAATGTGACTGTGAGGTGTGTGTGTTCTTGTTAGACTTTTCAATGGCGCAGAATGTTGCTTTGATCTTGAACTTGCAACGCGCCTTGCCGGGATCACAGTTTGCACTTCGGTAGTTGAGGGTCAGAACAAAACAAAACAACAACAACAAAAAAGTCTGGTTAACCTGGTCCGCATCATGTTCTGAATGATTCCAAGGAGCATGTAGGTCTGCTGTAGACACAATCATCGACACTGCGGGTAAATTAAAGGGATTGTGGAAGGAGCAGAATTCAGAGAATCGGTGGTCATTCTCATTCAGCCTCCAGCGGCCTCATGACCAGAAAGGATGATCAGACGCCAGGTACAGGTGGCCAGAGACATATACCAATGTCCAGTGTGTAGCCACCTGATGACCCGCCGTACTTCAAGGAATTAGCCTTGACGGTTAGGCCAAGAGTTCGTTGGCACTTTACTATTCAGCCTAACCCGGCGGAATCGTCCCTTTGGACTCTATTCAGAAAGAGAGGGGGTTAGTTACTGCCAAGGACATAGACTAACAAAGTACGGGAGAAGACACCAAACTTGGAATTTATGTTATCTACGCTGCATACCATTGACATAACACCTGAGAAAAGTTCACGGTGAAACCAGCACCACGTTCTCATCTTCAGCGGCTTTGTCACGCAGTGCTCAAGAGACGACACATGGACGTCAGACACACGAAAAAGACATAGATGATCTAGTGTCCTCACGGGCTCATAGAAACCATCATACTTACCACTGCCGTCATTACTACTTCTATATGTGTTGGTGTTGTTGTTGTTGTTGTTGTTGTTGTTGTTGCTACTGTTGATGCTACTACTACTGCCCTTCTTTCCCCTGCTTTTCCTGCTACTGCTGCAACCGCTAATTGAAGCTGCTGCCGGCACTTGCATGACACCAATTACATCTAGTACTACTACTGCTATTGCCGCTTGATGACAGTGATGATGATGATGATGAAAATGATGATATCAGTAATGTTAGTACTAATGACGATGACGATGAAGATGATAATAACAACAGCAAGGATAATGATGATGATGATATGATGATGATGATAATAATAATAATAATAATGATAATAATAATAATGATGATGAGGATGAGAATGAGGAGGACAATAAATTTGTGCCATACAGAAATTGTTTTCGCATAGCCTTTTACAATCACAGAAAATAACAAAAGAACAAAGATCAACTCTCGTACACACAGATCGAAAAGTAATCATGTAAAAAATATATATGTAATTGACAAAAAGACGCATATATGCTTTGTGGACAGCGAAATACCGGAACCATACCCTAGCTGACAGTTGCCTCAACACTGACTCACAAATATAATGCACTCGCATCCCTGCACAATACACCAATTACAGTTACTACTTCAACGACCACTACGACTATGACGGCGACAGCAACAACAAGGACAGAACTATGAGGATGTGGAGATTGAGAGAACGGAAGATTCGGAGAGCGGGTGAGCGGAGGGAGATGGTGTGTCCTACGATTTCAGCAAGACATATCGCGAAAGATATGTCACTGTATGTCTGTCCGTCCGTCCGTTTGTCTGTCTGTCTGTCTGTCTCTCTCTCTCTCTCTCTCTCTCTCTCTCTCTCTCTCTCCCTCTCTCTCTCTCTCTCTCTCTCTCTGGCTACTCCCATCTCTCCGCCTTCCGTAGATAATAGTGGTAGGGCGGGGAAAAGAGATCAATCTCCCTCTGTCCAAGCCTATCTGTGTCTCTTTTTCTCTGTCTGAAATGAAAGATGAGAGAGGGCAGCTATTAGTGTGATGTCTTTCGGATAGATGTGGTGGGGGAGGAAGAGCAAGGAGAAAGAAAAAAATATGGAGAAGAGAGAGAGAGAGAGAGAGAGAGAGAGAGAGAGAGAGAGAGAGAGAGAGAGAGAGAGAGAGAGAGAGAGGTTTCCTAGTCCGTTGATTATTGTTGTCGTTGGAGCTGTATTTTTCCCGGCCCCCATCCCGACAAGGATTTCCGTGTCAGGGACTGTAGTCCTTCATGTGAACAATCGGGGCTTCATGACGTCATAACACACTTGCGTAAACGGGCAGTCGCCGCATTATGCATGTACAAAATAAAGCGAGGCAGTCTATCCGTCATGACTCGCCAGTGTTGAATAAACCACCACAGGAAGTAGATCAAGGGCTGGTCAGCGGGTTCAGTCATGTATAGTCGGTTGGTCTACGTTGATGATTCTCAGACTCTAATTTGACAGAGGGCAAGGGGATGAATGGGGGTGCGGGGGGATGGAGGTGGGGGTGCGGGGGGGGGGGGGGAGTAGAGAAATGGGGAGGAGGAGCGGTATGCAGGCCATGCTTGTATAAGCAAAAGAAAAACATGGCGGCGATAGTGGATGGATTTCACGGTGCTCTCTGATCGGTCTGTTCTCTTCAGCCTCTTCATGACAGCGCTGTTGATTTAAGCCATAAATGACATTGACAAAAATCATAGTTCAAATTTGATCCGTCGGCGAAAGACCGCCTTCCGTGGCGTATACTCACACACACACACACACACACACACACACACACACACACACACACGCGCGTGCGCGCGCGCACGCGCACACATCTGAAACGCAGACGTTCCAGTACTTTCCAAACCTGTTCAGTGTTGATGCTGCAACAGAGGACAATGGTTTTAACGAAGAGGGGCTCAAAGAACGTGTAACCACGACCTGTCAGAATTGTTTGAATTCCAAACAAGATAATGGAATTACCGTAGAAGAAATCTTCAGAGCTAGTGACGGTAGGGGAAAAAATCGCAGTCCCCATACGCCGAATGCTTTGCCAGCTTTTTTTTTTTTCATCATGCCATTCAATCAATTTTTTTGAAAATGGCCAATACCCAGAAAGATGGTCAAAAGCTATATAAGAAAGGGAAGCCCAAAAGACTGACAACTACTGTGGAGTTCTACTCTTAGGTATTATTAGCAGGCGTAAGTTGTACCCTCTTTTGGAAGATTTTATTCAAAGCGAGTAACTGTGTAACAGGCTAAAAGCTGTTAAATCTTCTGTTGCACCAAGGGTTTCATGGTGAAATGGTCAAAACATCGGAGACCATGTATATTCACGTGACAGCTGCCGTCCAGGTGGGAGATAAGATTACAATTACTTTGATTGTGTCTCTGGTGTTCGACAAGAATATCATTAAGCCCTACCCCCCCCCCCCTCTCTCTCTCTCTCTTCTCCCCTCTCTCTCTCTCTCTCTCTCTTTAATCAGAACTTCAGTTAGAACTTGCCTTATGAGGGGGTACATAGCATTGACATCTTCGCATAATCTATCGATATTTTACTTCTCATGTATACTGATGACATTGTCCTGAAATCTGGTTTTGTAGCAGACCTTCAGAACAAGATTAATTGTCTTGAACAGTACTGTCAAAAGTGGGGTATTGGACAAAACAAAATCAGTTATACTTAAAAAAAAAAAAAAAAAAAAAAAGAAAGAAAGAAAGAAGACCGGCCGTTTTATCAAAAATTGCGTAATTTTTTTTTCGCTGCTAAGCAAAGCAGAAAGGACTATTGCCACACTTATATGGGGATAATCTTTTCTGCTTCTCTGACCTGGGCCAAATGTGTGGATATTTTCTCAGACAAAACATAGAGAGCTGGAGCAGGTATCAAACAACTGTTCTTTTTCAAATTGATGGTTTTGCCAACAGATAGAGTATTTTTTAAAAATTAACGCAAAAATTAAACCGATCCTTCTATACGACTCTGAAGTATGGGCATTAAAGAATATGAAGACATCGAAAAGATTCAGATAAAGATATGTGAAATGTTGTTGAGGGTGGGAAGAGACGTAAAGAATAATATGGCACTTGGTAAATGTGGTTGATTCCCAGTTTACATAGATGCCCATATGTATCTTGTCAAATGCTGTGTCGATTACTTTCCATGTCTAATGACCTTTGTCCTAAGCAATATTTCAGCGTGCTGTATTCGCAAAATGTGTCAGAGAAGTGCAACCGGGTCAGCCACGTTCCTGTATCATTGTGTAAGTATTCTTTTTGGCTATGTCTGGGATTACAGTCAATTGGAACCGAGTCAGAATTCTCCTCAGTCTTTATATGCAGATTGAAGGATGTGTTGCAAGGAGTGGCACGACTCGCTGTCATCTGACCCGGAATATCAGAATTATCACCATGAACAAAACTGAAGACGATCGTACTGGGGATTGCACGGCCTGTGAATTCAGGCGAGCTTTATGTCTTCCATGATGTAACAAACTGCCGCTGAATGAAATCTCGCTGTATGGCAAACCTCTCGGAGAACCTAATGCACACGATGTATTATACAGAGTTAAGAAGATTTATATTCCTTTTTAAAAAATTCATTTGTTCTAACTATGATCGGCACGGACGAAGTGCATTCCCCCGTTCTGCAGCAACCACCCAATCAGTTTTCAAACTTAACCTGCTCTGTTCAAAGTTAAAAAAAAAAATCTCTTAACTCTGAAAGTTGAACACTATGTTTGCAGGTGTCTCAACATAAGGCAGCATGCTTCCTCTTCTACGACTTAAGAAATAAAATTTACATGACTAAGATCCACACATTATGTGGAAGTAAATGTCTAGTGTATGGACATCATCGTTTGTTTTTTTTTTTTTTTAATTTTCAATCGGTTTTCGTATTTGATTTCGACCCCTAAATGTCCACATTCTGGAGATGATCCTGTTCTTGGTTATGAGGGTCAAAAGGTCAGCAGAAACCTGAATTAATATTATGATGATGATGATGATGGTGATGATGGTGACGATTGTGATGATGACGCTGAATATTACTATTATGTACAACTGTAACACCATTGTAACGCACTGGAATAAAACAAGCAGTTACTGATAAATTAAGTCTTTACAAGTTCTGACAGGAAAAAAAAGTCACTTAGCATGAAAAGCAGCCAACGAACAAACAAGCAGCAAAAACAAACAAACAAAACAAAAAAACCACACACACACAAACGCAAAATACCCCACTCTCCCACACCTTTTACACACACACACACACACACACACACACACACACACACACACACACACACACACACACACACCTCTATCTACCTATCTATCTATCTACCTATCTCTGTCTAATTACCTCTCTATCTGTACCTACTGCTAGCTTGCTGGTTAGTTAGCATGAATAACACACATGTATATGTATGTATTTAACACAAACACACTTCACACGGAATGAAGCAAGGTGCACTGGGTGCACAGTCTGTAGTGCAATAAGTTCGTGCAGTTTAGTGATGGAGAGAGTGGGGACAAAGGAGGGGGAGGCGGAGGAGGAAGAGGTGTGTCTCCAAAATGGTGCGCTTCAGCAACTGGTTCCCTCACACTGCTGTACGGGAAGGGTCAACAACAACCGGAAGTCGGTAAATAATCCCATCCAAACACTGCGCATGACAGGAAGAGACAGTCATAAACAAGGCTCGAGCATGTACGTGTTATGAATATGTGCGTGCGGTCTGTACTATCTATCCTTTTGATAATGCCATTTCTCGACTTCCTTCTACTTTTTTTTCCTCCTCATTCGAAAAAAAGAAAAGAAAAAGGTCTGACCTGACATTACTGCAGGTCAAGTTGTTTAGTGTGGTTTATGTCCGTTATGTCGTCTTCTACCCTGAAATCTGGTTTTATCCAAACAATCCATCATTTTGCGACCCCCACTCCACTTCCCACCCCCCCACCCCCCATCTCTCTCTCTCTCTCTCTCTCTCTCTCTCTCTCTCTCTCTCTCTCTCTCTCTTGCGCGCGATCGGTCTCGTATATGCTCAGTCATATTAGTTTCCATCGTGACAGGTGAATTAATCGTCATGAAGATTTTTCTAAAAGAAAAATAAAGAATATAAGTGGTGTGATTGAAACACACGCACATACGGGCACAGGCGCACGTGCGCGCGTGCGCCTCACACATACAGAGAGAGAGAGAGAGAGAGAAGAGGAGAGAGAGAGAGAGAGGAATGGGATTGGAGCTGGTGTGGGAGTAGGCGATGGGATGGGGAAGATTGGTTGAGAGGAGGTCGGGGGATGGTGGGGGGGGGGGGGGGGGAGGTTATTGTTCATCAACTTACACGCATCATTACTTGTGAACGCAGAGGGTCCAGCTTATGTATAATTGATAAGCAGGGTCTTTCCTTTCGCGTTCGGATTATGTCACGTCGAGGCACACTCGGTGACACGTCTCTTTTTGCATACCGAAAGGATTTACTTCCCTTGGAAAGTGTCCTTTTTCTTCGCCGGTCGTGTTCAGTTTTACACCCCAGTCACCTCGCAGCGAAAGCCCCCCCCCCCCCCCCCTCCCCACCCCCAATTCACTCCCTCCCCCGTCTTATCCCCTCCCCCACCACCTCCCCATTCCTTTCTTACAGACGAGAACGGAGAAGTCGTTGCGCAAACAGATGAAAGGAGATCTTATTGAGCACCAATCAGGAAGAAGGTCACAGACTTTGATGAATCGTCTAGCCCGACGCCTATCAATCAATGCGTCTATCTATCCATCCATCTATCCATCTATCTATCTGTCTGTCTATCTATCTATCTATATATCTATCTATCTTTTGTTTATGTATCTTCTGTCTTTCTGTCTGTCTTTCTGTCTGTCTATCTGTCTATCAATCAGTCTGTCTATTTAGCAAGCCACCTATTTATCGTCTGCAATGGTATTGTTTGACTTTTAAAGATGTGTATATGCATGTATGTATTTATGTACAGAAACGTCGTTGTCCGCCGCTTATCTATCTAAATATCTACCTTTCAACTGAAATGGTGTTTTGCGTCGGTTATATATCTATGTATCTCATCATCTATCTACGTATGAAACTGTGTATATGTGTATCTATCTCTCTGTAGGAGTGGCGTTGTCCGACGTTTATGGATGTGTGTGTGTGTGTGTGTGTGTGTGTGCGTGTGTGTGTATGTGTGTGTGTGCGTGCGTGCGTGTGTGTGTGTGTGTGTGTGTGTGTGGTGTGTGTGTGTGTGTGTGCGTGCGTGCGTGCGTATGTGTGTGTGCGTGCGTGCGTGTGTGTGTGTGCGTGTGTATGTGTGTGTGTGTGTATGTGTGTGCGTGTGTGTGTGTGTGTGTGTGTGTGTGTGTGTGTGTGTGTGTGTGTGTCTAAATATCTAACTTTCTGTGTATTTACCTATCTATCTATTAATCTGTGTCTGTATGCATCTATCGCTTTAAGAGACAATTTGAAACAAGTTTAAGCAACTTAGTCTTTGATTCAGCATCTTTCCGCAGATAATCCTCACAACGTTGGAAACGAACAATGTAACCGTCGCCCGCAAAGGACTACTGGTCAGAAAGAAAATCTTTTCCAGTCAGACACCGCCATTATTTATCCCCCCCCCCCCCCCCCCCCACCATGCACCACACACACACACACACAGAAACGACCTCTGGCTGGTGCAGAGAATGATCTCAATTCTCTCTCTCTTTTGGACGACATGTAAGCACAGATGAGGAAGAGGAACAATACAACTCTCCATATTCCCATAGGCTGAAAGGAGTCCAGACTATAATGAATATGTTTCCTGCCGCTAGGCCGGATTAGGACAGGGATGTGAACTTTGTCATTGTATGGACTGTGTACATGATAGCAGTCACGGGCTCGTTAGTACAAGTGACCGTGATTATACTCGAGTGAACTCGCATTCACACGCGCTTCGGGAGCATTAAGGTTATGATGCACACAAAAAAAATCTCTGCTCAATAAATGCTTAAAGTAGTATGCCAGGAAGAAACAAAAAACCTGGTCTTTGCTCAGTTCTGTAAACATTCACCTCTAGGTTTGATTATACGAACCCGAAGATCTATGTCTTGTCGTCTTGGGGTCCAGCACCGCTAAGATACGTGTGAGTCAGGTTCATTGGTCAAGAACACGATCATTCGGCTGCTCTGGGAACTGGTCAGATTCACGCAAAGGGAAGTAATCATACTAGGAGCTCTTCTGTAATGAAAATCAGTTGATTTGATGTATATGTTGCATGTTCGATTTGTAAGTAATTACTTTATGTTGTATGGCCGTGATATTTAAAATTCACACGCTTTGGAAATATTTTGTGACGTGCAGGACGAAACAAAGTTTGTTGAAAACCGATTTAACAGCATACTGGCAACAGTTTAAAGCTCAGTAGTCCTAACGATCTATCTCATTCAAGTCGCCAGCAAGCAGCATGAGAGATAGAATGTTGACAATTCTGTCTGCCAGTCACAGGCCTTTTACTGTTGTTGGCGCTTGGGGATAAAAGCAATGGCTGAACATAATTTAGAAGATCTACTGTCTGACCTCTAGCCCTTTAAAACAAACATTTATTTTGTTCACATCAGAGATGAAGTCGATTTTAAAGGGAAAGAATCAGAGCTAAACAGAAACTGGACTTTCAAACTTCGTATTTGTCTTTCGTCTCCCCCCCTCTCTCTCTCTCTCTCTCTCTCTCTCTCTCCCTCCCTCTCTGTCTCCATATATATATATATATATTATATATAAATTGCCAAATTCTACGTTTGGGAGACATTTAGCCTTTGACAACAGACATTAGAGAGACAAAAAATTTTAGGGAGACAATCCGATGTCTCCTTTACGTTTCACAAGCGTCTAGTTCCTGCTTTAACCGTTTTAACCGCCAGATGGCGCTGCAATAGCCTTGAAAAGATCATGCCACCTACCCAAGACTGATCCATTTTGCGTTTGGGGGGGGAAAGGTAAAAGAAAATTAAAAGTAAAATTTGGTGGTGTATACTTCACGGCAGTTGAAAAGTGACCTTTGGGAGTCACTTAGTTTTTCTTCAATTACTAATTAAAAAAGGGATATATTTTTATAAAATTACTGCAGGGAACATATTTTATGAAAGCATCCCAAGTTCTGATGACTTTAGCATCAGTAGTTTTTCACGATAAATCCCTACCCTAAGGAGACATTTTCATACCCTATATATATATCTATATCTGAAAGGCTTTTTCAAAGACCATGTGTTGCTGCATGTGTGAAGTGGAAATGGTCCAGAAGGAAATAATCAGTAGTTTGATTTAGTTTTGATAAAACATTTTTGGAGTTATCAAGTTTATACTTTTTTGTCTCCCAAATGGACCACCACATTACCTGTCTCCCAGACGTAGAATTTGTCGTTATATATATATATATATATATATATATATGTATATATGTATATTT
The DNA here is from genome assembly GCA_033310375.1 of Conus canariensis. Classification (NCBI taxonomy): domain Eukaryota; kingdom Metazoa; phylum Mollusca; class Gastropoda; order Neogastropoda; family Conidae; genus Conus; species Conus canariensis. The sequence goes on from CM065727.1 coordinate 25,664,272, forward strand.
ATATATGGGGGGAGGGAGAGAGAGAGCGAGAGAGGGAGAGGGAGAGAGAGAGAGAGAGAGAGAGAGAGAGAGAGAGCACCGTAAAACAACCTTTGGCAGATCGTTGCAACGATCTGTGAGAACAAAGTCACAGTTACGTCGATTTGAAATAAGAAAGGAACTAGGGACGGTCATGAACACACTGTCTGTATACGCGAACCAGTCATTCAGCAAAGAACGGTCTGAACATTAGAAGCATTATGGCTTGAAGTAATAAATTATGCAAAGTCTTGCGATGGAAACGAAGTTGCTCTTCATGTGTGTGGGTAAGGTCTTCGTCACAGGTTCATTAGATATCGCTTCCCTGCTTCCCTTTGGTAAGAACAACGCCAGAAGTTCTTAAATAGCATGGCGGATGATTCACTCCAAAAGCCCGAAACTGACATTTTCTTCGGGAAAATAGCAATCTTCTTCAACAGTGCAGTCACAATGAACAGTTTTAACGTGAAAAAGTTATTCCTACTGAGGTTACAATGTCTTAATCAACCCCTCCCCACTCCGCCCCATTCTTTTCAGTTGGTTAGAACGGTCAGAAAGATCATTGTCAACACAGTAATTGAATAATTCTGTCGTATGAAAACAGATAATTGTGACTCATGAAGCAGGAAGCTGTAACTCACGGGCATGCGCAGACTGCATCATCAAAAGATTGCTTCACAAAGGTGCCGAACGAAGCAAGCCGCAATATAACCACCAACCACCATTGACAGTTTCCACTGCTCACGGCTGACTTGAGTTGTGAAGCTGTTTTCTTTCTTTTGGTTCATTACCTGATATCTTAACAGTGTCGTAACGAGTGAAAGTAGATGTTTTGATATGAAAAACGTGTTTTCACACCTAAATTACAGTTTGATCTCAATTATGAACAATGCTTCGCGTGAAAATAGTAATTATCAGTATACTGTTCCTATTTCATCGTGAAAGCGCTGATGATCTTTGTTTCTAATCATTTTAGTTTCCATTTAATCGTGAAAACCGTAATTATCAGCGTTTTTAAACGATACTCACTTTTTCATGTCATCGTGAAAACAGTGATTATCGGTGTTTCTAGATTATAATTACTAATTTCCTTTCATCGTGAAAAGAATGATCATCTGTGTTTTTTTTCTGATTCTTTACTGTTTTCAGATGATATTTACTGTTTTCCTTTCATCCTGAAAAAAAAAAAAACGAAGGTAGCAAGGTCCCATAGCATACTCCAGAGGGACATCAGGGCGGGAGGCGAAGGTCAAGAACAGAGGAGAGGAGGGGGCGGGGGAGGCCGGGGATGGAGTGTAGATAGTGGGGATGCAGACATCTCCGCCATCTTTTCAGTTTGATTCCCCACTTATCAACTCTTCTGTCTGTCTCTCTCTCTCTCTCTCTCTCTCTTCTCTCTCTCTCTCTCTCTCTCTCTCTCTCTCTCTCTCTCTCTCAGAACACACTTGAAAAATCACTATTATTCAAACGTTTGACCCGGCGCGAAGTTAGGTCGAGATGGTTAATGTGCTCTATGTCAGTTCCGTCACCTTCCACACGAAAAATCTGTTCTTATCTTGATAACCTGTGGCCTCCGTACCCCCACGTTCCCCGTACTTCCCCAGCCCCTCTGGTCCTCATTGCCCCTCCTCAGGCCCTTCCCCCACCCTCCCCCCTCTCTCTCTCTTGCTCACTCGCTCGCTCGCACTCTTGTCATAATAATTTTCAACCATGTCAGGTGAAGTTATCACCAATGTAGATTAACAGAGAGCTTGTGTAGATGTGCACACGAGCGTGTGTGAGGGGAAGGGCGGAGAAAGGGACAGAGTGGAGGGGGGAGGCGGGGGGTGGGGGTGGGGGGCACTGGGAGAGAAGAGACAGATCATCCTCAGCAGCAGCAGCAGCGACAATATCACTGTACCGTGACCAGGGGTCACAGGGTTACCGTGTCAGCAGCTGTGGTCGCCAGCGTCCTCTGTCATCAACCAGGCTCAACAGCACGGAGGTGGTAGTCCCAGTCAGATGCGAGTAGAGTCCGTCTAGGAACTAAGCGAGTTCGTTTTGAACGTCATCGGTGTTGGCAAGCTCATGGGGACTGGCTCCAGGTTACGTCTTTGCGCTCCGGAGAGGGACACCCACTCATGTGAGCATCAACACTGAGCAGTTATTGCCGTCAGTAGAAGGCTTAGTGGGTGGTTTCCTGCGTGTGTTTGATCAGAGCAGGCGCTACTAAGCATTGCCAAAATGACGATGCAACAGCACAGTGTCTCGCTCCTCTGAAGGGCTGCCTCATGACGGCTTAGCGGGCGGCGCCTTGCATATCTTGGATCAGAACAGGCCCCATTGAACGTCACCGAATTGTCTCGGCAGCAGTGCAGTGTCTCTTCTGGCGGGTTGCCCAAAGACGATGTGATAGTCATCGGTCCCTGTGGACTGCGATGCTGGGTCCGGGACAGGACAGGCATGGATGTGGCTGTTTATGGTGAGACGGAATGAGCGACCGGAAAATGATACCACGGAGGGGAGTAGGGAAGATCAAACAGAAAAACAAAACCAGTTAGTAAAAATCCCAGGTCCACTCAAGTCCTTTACGTTCTCCACCCAGGCGTTGTTTCTGTCTGCTTCTGCGATATAGACTTCTTCTTCTGCAGCCCTGTATGGCGAGGACCTGCACGCACACACATACACACACACCACACACGCACGCACGCACGCACGCACGCACGCACACACGCACGCACGCACGCACGCACGCACGCACGCACGCACGCACACACACACACACACACACACACACACACACAGCAGTGGGAAATG
>CM065727.1:25672085-25674585 GCA_033310375.1 Conus canariensis
ATGACTATCGTTTTCGACATCAAAACTACTGTTTAGATCGTGAAAACAGCTCCCATGTTTTTATCTCTATCAGGACAGGGTATTCTTAAGGGGGTGTCGTTCGACTAAACTAAAAGAACACAATGCGTGCCGCATACGAGTGCACCATTTGCCGTCATGAACGCGTGCGTGCAACAGACAAAAAAAAAAAAAAAAAAAAAAAAATGGTGTAATTTCCCACTCACCCCACACTCCATCTAAAAACCAAAACCAAAAACAAACAATTGTGTTTTCAAACAGGCGACGACAGAACTCAGCTCAGAAATACAAGAGAAGAGCAGTACCGAAACGATAGAATCTCTCTGGATGTACTTCAAGACAAGAATGTTAGATTACATCCAGAAGTATATCCCCATAGGACCTCCAGTGGCAAAATGAACCTTCCGTGGGTTACTCCTGAAATACAGAATCTTATCCATGAACGTGACAAGACCTATGCGAAGATGAAGAAATCTGGAAGGGAAGAAAACAAACGCGTGAATAGAAACTTCAGGCGTATAGTCCAACGCGAACTCAGGAGAAGCTTCTGGAGCTATCTGAACGACGTATTCGAAGGTGAAGAAGTAGCCCAAGCTACCAAGAACAAGAAATTCTGGCGTTACATGTCTCGCCAAAAGACAACTAAAACTGGCATCTCCCCTTTGAATAAAAACGGAAAGCTCCTCTCCAATCCCAAAACGCAGGGTGTAATACTGAATGAGCAGTTCCAATCAGCGTTCAGTGAAGGAAAGCAGTATTCAGCAGACGAGTTTGGAACCACAACAGGCATGCACCACTATGGAGGCCCGCCAATGGAAAACATCTCCATCACGGAAGAAGGTGTGAAGAAACTGCTGAGAAATCTCAACCCCCAACAAAGCAAGTGGCCCTGACGGAATAGGTCCCAGAGTTCTGAGAGAACTAACGGAAGAAGTGGCCCCAGCCCTAGTGACCCTGTTTCAATCCTCCATGACCAGCGGAACCGTGCCGAAAGACTGGAAGGACGCCCTTGCTGCACCTATCTTCAAGAAAGATGAACAGTACGACCCAGCTAACTACCGGCCCATGTCCCTTACTTGTGTCATATGCAAGTTAATGGAACACATCGTCGCTAGCTCGCTAATGGACCACCTGGACACCAAGGGAATTCTGAATAAACGTCACATGGCTTTCGGAGAAACAGGTCCTGCGAAACGCAGCTACTGGAACTTGTTGATGAGATTGCCAGACTTATGGAGGGAGGCGGACAAGTCGATGTGCTGGTCATGGACTTCGCCAAGGCATTCGATAAGTGCAACCACAGTCTCCTGACCCACAAGCTTCACTGCTACGGTGTCCAGGGCCAGACCAATAGGTGGATCACCGAATTCCTCAACAACAGAAGGCAATCAGTCGTGGTGGATGGTTACTCCTCTCCCTTTGTCAGTGTCAGATCAGGAGTCCCTCAGGGATCCGTGCTTGGACCATCTTTGTTCCTTGTTTATATCAACGACCTACGTGACAGCCTAGAGAAATCTGCGCGACTCTTTGCTGACGACACTGCAGTCTGCTCTGGAGTGAGAGAAAACGAAGATCAACTCAAACTCCAAGATGACCTCAGGAGGCTAGAAAGCTGGGAGACGAACTGGGATATGGAGTTTCACCCCCATAAATGCACTACCCTTCACTGCACACACAGCCCAACCCCTAGAGATCATGACTATGTACGCCACGGCCATACCCTATCAACGGTTTCATCAACCAAGTATCTCGGCGTCATGCTCCACAACAAATTGGACTGGGAGGAACACGTCAACGCAGTCTGCAGTAAGGCAAACAGTACCTTAGGCTTCCTGAGGCGCAACCTGAGGATTAGTTCCACCAGTGTAAAAGAGAAAGCTTATAAGTCCTTTGTGAGGCCACTTCCCGGAATACGCTTCCTCGGTTTGGGACCCATACGAGTCAAAATTGATCCAACGAATCGAAAAGGTCCAACGGCGTGCAGCCCGTTTCATCCTCAACCGTTACCACGACACATCAAGTGTAACTAGCATGGTGGAGTCATTGAAATGGGACACACTGGAACAACGCAGAAAAACTTCGCGTCAGGCAGCCTTTTATAAGATGATCAACAACAACATCTGCTGCGAAGACCTCACGTCCCAACTTGTCCCAACACAAGATCCCGCCGGACAGGAAATAACAAGCAGTTCAAGCGCCTGTCCCCTAGGACAAACTACTGGGGTGAATACTGGAATGCCCTCCCCCAGACTGCCGTCGATGCTGCGACCCTGGACACATTTGTGTCTAGGGTGTCTCAGCTTCGTTAATCTCCCGTCGCCCACTGTGTGTGTGAATGTGAGGGGGTGGGGGGTGGGTGTATGAAAGCTGTTTTGTAATGTCTGTGGAGTTGTCCCATCAAATTTCTTAGATGACCTAGGTACTCTCCGGAGAGACGCTGCGAGTGATGGTAGGACGGGACATCTTCAATGTTCTTTCCTGC
>CM065727.1:25679585-25682085 GCA_033310375.1 Conus canariensis
GTTGTTTGGTTGTTTGTTTGTTTGGTTGGTTGGTTGGTGTGTGTGTGTGTGTGTGTGTGTGTGTGTGTGTGTGTGTGTGTGTGTGTGTGTTGTTGTTGTTGTTGTTGTTGTTGTTGTTGTTGTTGTTGTTGTTGTTGTTGTTTTTTGCTTGTTTTTGCTTTGCGGTTTTTTTCAAACTACCTTTGTGGTACTTTTTTATTTGTTTGTTTTAGTTTTGTTTTAGTTGTTATTTGATGTTTCTCTTTGACAAGTTTGTGGCATCATCTTCTTCCTCTTCTTCATCATGATCATCATCATCATCATCATCATCATCATCATCATCATCATCATCATCATCATCATCATCATCATCCTCGTTGTCATCGTCATCTTCTCTTCAACATCGACTTCTTCTTTCTCCTATTCATCACCATCATCTTTCTTTCGTCTTCTTCCTCCACTTCATCAGTGTGATCCTCTTCATCAAAATAATCTTCTTCCAACTTTACCTTTATTGTCATCCTCCTCCTCCTCGTCATCTTCTTCCTCCTCTTCATGAGTACTGTCCTCTTCACTACAGTCTCTCCCTTCCTCTTCTTCATCATCGTCTTCTTCCTCCTCTTCATCGTTGTCATCCTCTTCATCATCGTCATCTTCTTCACCTTGTTCATCATCGTTACTCTCTTCCTCCTCACCATCATCATCATCATCATCCTGTTCAACATCATCATCTTCTTCCTGCTCTTCATCATTGTCATCCTCTTCATCACCATCACCTTCCTCTTCTTCATCATGGTCAGTTTCTTCTTCGTCCTCATCATTGTCATCTTTTTCCACCTCTTCCTCCTCCTCCTCCTCCTCTTCTTCCTTTCTTCTTCGTCATCCTCTTCTTCCTCATAGACATCCTCTTCCTTCTTTTAATTATCGTCGTCCTCTTTCTCCTGTCGTCATGGTCGTCCTCTTCATCATCGTCGTCCTCTACCTGCTCCTCATCGTCTTCATCCTCTTCCTCATCTTCCTCATCGTCGTCATCTTCCTCTTCTTCGTCGTTGTACTGGTTTCGACTCTATCCCTATCTCCGAATTTTTCGGAAAGAAAACAAGACACATTAAAACACTTCAAGCCTGTAACTGAACACGTGGAAAGGGAGAGGGAAGGAGGGGTGGGGGGTGGGTGGGTAGCCGCCACAATAACGACGATGATGACACTGAGGTGCAAAAGAAAAGAGAACTGAACAAAAGAGGGCCTTCGGGAGAGTGCAGACCTCTGCCAAGGCGGAACGGATCCTGGATCCACTCTTTAATCCAGATCGGCACCAAACTGTAATGGGTCCATCCTCGGGTCACAGTGCATCTTTCCACCAAGTTTTGTGAAAATCGGTGATGTAGTTTTGGAGTCATCGTGCTGAATGAATTCTTGATCCGCCCTTTGATGTTGACCTACGCTACAGATCCGCACCAAAGTGTAGCGGCCTCATCTGTACGTCGCAGTTCATCTTTCTATCAAGTTTCGTTGAAATCAGCCGCGAACTGAAGAAGAAAAACACGCCCGAAAGTGCCAGTGGCACCCAGAAAACTCCTGGGCCAACCAGCCGGGACCCGTCCTGCACCATCCTTAGAAGCCTGCATGCGAATTTCACATAGGGTGCAGGTACGCAGGTAACAGAGCATTCTGTTACAGACGTCAAAGGGAGCACCTGCTTCCTGGCAGACGTGACCACCGGATGCCAACCTCCATGGAAGCGCCCCAAGCCTACACGACTGTAGAGCCCACCGGCAAAAGACGCCACTACCAAGCGAACTGCTACGCGCATCGCGAGCCCCACTCGTTGCTGTTTCGTTGATAGGTAGAAATATGTACAATTTCAGACACTCCAAGAGACTGTTCACCGAGTGTAGTTACAATCAGGTTGAGCACGTTTTGTGACGTCTTGCAGGGATTCTGTGTCTGTCTTTCAGGGACTCTGTGTCTGTCTTGCGGATTCTGTGTCTGTCTTGCGGATTCTGTGTCTGTCTTGCAGATTCTGTGTCTGTCTTGCGGATTCCATGTCTGTCTTTCAGGGATTCTGTGTCTGTCTTGCGGATTCTGTGTCTGTCTTGCGGATTCTGTGTCTGTCTTGCGGATTCAATGTCTGTCTTGCGGATTCTGTGTCTGTCTTGCGGATTCTATGTCTGTCTTGCAAATTCTGTGTCTGTCTTGCGGATTCTATGTCTGTCTTGCGGATTCAATGTCTGTATTGCGGATTCTGTGTCTGTCTTGCGGATTCTATGTCTGTCATGCAAATTCTGTGTCTGTCTTGCGGATTCTGTGTCTGTCTTGCAGATTCTGTGTCTGTGTCTGCCTTGCAGATTCTGTGTCTGTCTTGCGGATTCTATGTCTGTCTTGCAAATTCTGTGTCTGTCTTGCACGGATTCTGTGTCTGTCTTGCGGATTCTGTCTCTGTCTTGCAGGGATTCTATGTCTGTCTTGTGGATTCTGTATCTGTCTTGCGGATTCTGTGTCTGTCTTGCGGATTCTGTGT
>CM065727.1:25687085-25689585 GCA_033310375.1 Conus canariensis
CTTGGTTCCCAAGATGCCGCTATTTAGAATATGTGGTCATGCTATATGTTATCATGTTAACGTTTTACATGTCTGTGTGTAGTGCGCGCCTTTAGTCATGCACTGTCACAGTTTGAACACGCCACAGGACCGTCAAAACAAAGACCCGAAGCGGGTTCCTTAACCGTGAGACATGGCCAGACATTTTGACACGAAGTCGCTAAGTAATGATGGCGAGACTCTCCTACAAAATGACAAAGAGACGGCACTTGGTGGACACTGATTAGACTAGCTTTCCCTGACAAATCTGGTCAATGGATCTGGATCCGGATTCGATGAATTTAGCAAAGTGTGAGAGGTGTGATAATGGCCACGTCAGACAGTTGAACTGACAAGGCTGGTACACTAGGACGTACAGTGACAGATTTGTAGCATTTTTTGTTTTATCCCAAACATGGTCTATGCTTGCCTATCACAAACCCGATCCACTGTGCCACAATCACTGTCTAGCTAGCATGCAGGCATGTCCCGAGGTACTCTAGCCATAACTCGCGAACTCTCGTCGCGAGATGTTGCAAAGAAATGCCTTCACTCGCGGAACTCGCGAGAATTCTAGCTTCTCGTGCCTATGAAACGCAACCCTACTATGTCCGGCTTGGCCGCACCGGTGTACACAACTATGGGAGTATGCAAGCATCATAAGCCGATGATATATGTTTTCCCAGGTAAACGGCTGCTATTCTTTAGGAAGACGGGGTTAAGCCGTTATACCGGGGATCACGACCGTTTTTGGCAAGATAATAGCTGTGTTCCCTATTTTCCCAAGGTAAACAGTTGTTATCAGTGTATTCCCTAAACGTCATGTCCTTTTTCTCTATTTTCGTGGGGAAAACACTAACTATCCATAAGGAAAACATAGTTATGATCCTCGGGATCACAACTATTTTTCGTACTTTTTGGACATTTTGCGCCTGCATCATGGTGTACAGTGGTCATGGCCATTGTTCTCAGGGAAAACAGGGAGAACATTATCATCCGAGGAAAATAGAGAAAGCAGTTATGATCCACGTGGAGAAGGGGAAAGCAGTTCTTATTCTCATAAATCAGGGACATCAGTTGTAATCCGTAGGAAAATAGTGGTAATCCTAGGATTGTAACAGGTTTTCCCTCTTACAGCTATTCTCCTCGAGGATCATAGCTGTCTTCATGAGTAAATCAGTTATTTTCGCCTTTAATCGTTGTCATGTTACCATACACAACATTCCAGCAGATTCGGGCACTCTATGGCACTCCACAGGAAAGGAAATGGCGGACAGACTGGCAAAGGAGGGAAGGCAGGCAGAGCAGGGCGACAGAGAAGTCTTACGTGATGTAGAAAGGACAAGCACCAAAGCTTTGTATCAGACAAAAAAAAAGGCACCCGTGACACCTAGACATTGACCAGAGAGACGTCTAGTACCCTCTGAACCGAACTGACCAGGTTATTTATCCTGTTCAGGATGAAGACAGGACCCAACAGACAGGACCCAACAGACAGGACCCAACAGACTGTGTGTCCGTATGTACAATGCATTGAACAGTTGGCCAGACGGGCAGATTCCTCGGTGTCTCTGCCCCTACGACCAATGTTCTCTCGAGACGAGTTTCATACAGGAGAGGACTCGCGAGGTGGCTGGCTGGCTGTCTTATCGTTGCAGCGAGAGATGTGAGAAGTGAAGGGAAGTAAAGAAACGGGCGCGAGACAAAATTGTAAATGAACTATGTGACTATTTCTTCAAGCTCCTCTTGCTTTTAAAGGGTCAGCGTTTAGATCGTTTTATATACCAACCAGTGGCCGTTAGGACTGTAGGCCCTATCTCCTCGCGTCACCATTCACAAATGCGATCCACTGTGCCACTCTTGTGAATTTTGCATATTCCTAACGTGCGTGCGCGCGCACTCACTCACACACACACACACACACACACACACACACACACACACACATACACACACACACACACACACACACACACACACACACACACACACACACACAGGAGAAATGCAAAAGAGTTTGCAGGTCCACGACGACGCGCTTTCCTTGACGAAAGGAGTACGACTTTCCCCAACTTGGTTGTGACAAAAAGAAAAGGGGAGAAGGGGGGGGGGGGGGGGGGGGGGCGGCAGAAACATTCTGATCTGGCATCCACGAGATGAAAAAAAAAAGAAAGAAAATAAGCAGTTCTTTGATTCCGTTTCCTGCTTTTTTCCAGTCCGCTTCATCGTCAAAGCAAACATAACATGGTGATTCTGTGTGCTTTGGTCTTCCTCTTGTGTTCCTGTCGTCCATTGGAAACTGTGCAAATCATCACACAAATACAAATACAAGTGACCACACTAATACAATACAAATGATCACACTAATGTAAATACAAATGATCACACTAATGCAAATACAAATGATCACACTAACGCAAATGCAAATGATCATACCAATGCAAAGACACGCGCGCGCGCGCGCGCGCACACACACACACAC
>CM065727.1:25694585-25702085 GCA_033310375.1 Conus canariensis
GAAGATGGGACAGAAAAAAAAAAAAAAGATTTAGGATGCCACGGAGGTGGCACAGAAGATGGGACAATAAAAAAAAAGGTTGAGGATGGCTAGCAAATAGCGGATAAAACAATAGTCCGATCTAGACAGTACAATTGCATATACCAGAGTCTTTGTGGCCTTGAGTATAAGACCTTTAGGCATAAAGCTAACGCGACAGAGTTCGATGAATGCAAAACGTCAGAGACCGGTAACGTGTGTATGCATTGATATATATCACCAGAAATCATAGAGCCGAGGATTTTGGCTGAAGAGGTCAACATCTGTATCACCCACCCCCACAAAGGATTGAAAGGCGTCTGGGAATGAGACTGTTGTCGACTTGATCAAAAGACATTGTTTTCTCATTATTTAGTTCAGCTCGATCGCTCTCCATCTCGTTACATCCGAAATACACAGCTCTACTCTGCTGACCATGCTGAAGGTTTCGTCTTGGTGGCATGAATCCTGAAGCTGAGTATTGTCAACAAAAGACTCTGGAGATGGAGTGACTGCCTGAAATAATTTTCGTATACAAAATATATGAATTAGGATCAAGGACAGAACCTTTTGGGTAAACCATACTGAACAAAATGCCTCTCATTTTCACTAGTCTGTTTTTCATTGGTTGTCTTTACACAAAGGACAAATTAACCTATAAGTCAATAACATTTTGAATGTAACCTGAACGGTCCATAGGCCGAATTTTTCACTGGTTTGAGCATCACTGGTCCAAGTTTGTCATCGGCAGTTATTTAAAAGAAAAAAAAACAAACAAACCTTTGTGGGAAATCACAAGCACTGAAAGCACGCTGGCTCTACCAAACAATGCCTATTCACATAAAGGCGGACTTAGGTTCACTCAGTTCGTGTGTTTGTTTATTTGTGTTTTCTAACTTGTTGCACCCAAATCGTAGAACATGTCATGTGATTTCCCTGTAATTCATATGTCAAAATAATAAGTCAGTGGCAAAGAGAGAGGAGGCATGAAGGAGGAGGCAGACGAGAAGAAGATGAAGAAAGAGAAGAAGAAGAAGAAGAAGAGGAAGAAGAAGAACAACAACAACAACAACAACAAGAAACTTTGTTTGATACAGGCCAACGCATGCAACGAAAGAAGAGCAAAACACTTAAGACTCATAACAGAGAGGAGAGAGAGAGAGAGAGAGAGAGAGAGAGACTCAAGACTCAAGACTCAAACATTTTATTCAGATATAGGCCTTGGCCCCTTACTGAAGCGGGATGTACACATGACCAAACAAGAGTAAAGAATCCAGTGCAGACAGACAGACAGACAGACAGACAGACATAGACAGAGACAGATGTTGTATTCAATTTAGGTCAGCCTGATATAAAAAGGTGTCGTGTGAGAAAACTACATATCCAATGGAAGCGGAAGCGCATAAGACACACGCGAACAGACATACACGCATGCACGCACACACACAAGAACTATTACAACAATCAGTTGCATATAGTCAATTAAAAAAAAAGTTACATATAGTCTACAGGAAAATCGCTAATTGCTCGTTGACATATTCCTTGGACGAAGACATTAACACGGTCAGACTAAATGAAGACGGTTGCTTTGAAGAATAGGTTGGAGGTGTCAACAGGTTTCTAAGTTCGTCTAGCGCAGGACGGCATTATACAAAAGGGATCGTCATTAACTGTAACACGAATGATATTTTTAGCTTCACCTTTTCTGTAACATTAACGACCTACGTACAGCAGATGTTTCCTTGTTTGTTCTGTGTGCTCTGTGCTGTCATATCTGCTAGGCGATACAGTGTCGTAAGCAGCATTCCTTTGGAGTTATGAGCGTGTATTTCTTTTCTTGTGGGAGCACGAGTTACCCTACTGTTTTTGTTGTTTAGTGTTTACTGTTCCCTGCCTCATTTCATATTTCCTTTTGATCGACGTAGAGATAATGATTTTAAACCTCGTGGATAATGTTACTGGAAATGCCTATAGATTCCTGTTCATAGATAACGAAACGGATAGATGATGTGTCGAACCACTTTACATGTAAGATGCATGTCCGTCACTGTCCTCAATGTAACCAGATCGTTCCCGCCTTCGCCAAGTCAATAAGCCGTGTACGAAGTATGCACACACACACACACACACACACACACACACACAAAATGCGTGTAGGACTTCCACTCTCTGATTCATACCTAAGAAAGGAAAAAACCCTGCTTTTGCAGTTGGTTTAAATAACTTTCATTTCAGAAAAAAGTAAACAGAATACCTTCATAATTGTCAGGACAAATGAGCAACAACAAGCCCTGGGCTTATACTGTGCTCAAATATACATTTACAATATATTGGCGGTTAAATGCATTTACAATATATTAAGCATTACACCTCGTGCTTGGGATTTTTTTAAAAGAAACATTGAAAAAGAAAATCAAAAACAAAAAAACAAAAAACAAAAAAAAGTAGCAGAAAAATAAAATGAATAACATGAAAAATGTGAGGAAGGGAGTGGAAGCAGCAATCACGTCATCAACAAGAATATGTGTGAAAATTTTACAAACATGAGAGAAACTTATACAATAACGTAAAGTAGTTTAGGGTAGAAACCATCTTTTTCATAAGTAATGTGTTGAAGTATGGTAGTTCAATTTGATTAACTTTTTTTCCTTTTTTTCTGTCCCCTCTTTTCTTTTCCCTTTTTCATTTTTTTTTTTTTTTGCCATTTCCTATTATTGTTTTTCTTCCCTTTTGAAGACACTATGACATCGATCGCTTAAGCAGAAAAAAGAATTACTAATTTTAGCGATGACGTTGGCTAATCCGTAAATTAACAAATTATCTATCCAGTAAACTATGTCTTGGGCCAATCGACTTGTCAGTCAGCTTCTTATTTCAAGAGTAAAGAAATGGTTCATAATGAATAACTAAGAGCCAAACTATGTAGTTATAGAAAGTAAAATATAAAAAGGCAAGAATGAATAATTTTAAGAAAAAATGAGAAAGTCAGGGCTGAAATCGGTTTGATTCGGACATAAACTGGTGTACGTTTCCAAATATTAATGAATTCACATCAGCTTGAAGACACGGCTACTTTCTAAAAGAAAACGTAAATGGGTATAATTCTGTGGAAGAGTCAAAATTGTATTTTCACGAACTATATTGAATAGGGGACAGAATAACAAATAGTGTTCTGCTGTTTCTCTTCCATTGGCACAGCTACAAAAAGGATTATCATCCAGATGTCGGTTGACCATATCGTTCTTTACATCACTCATACCTAAACGGAGCCGGCAGTGAATTACTTGTTCTCTTCTTTTACCAAAATAGTAATATGGTGGAACTATAGCGTCACCAATAGACAGATATCGTTTAAGTTGGCTCAAGGAGTTGCTAGTTTTAATGTACTCAGGTAATGCATTCCATAATTGAGTTGCGGATGGGACGAACGATTTTTTTTTATATAGCTCTGTCTTACATTTCATTACTGTGCATTCTAGAGGCCTTCGCCTGTGGTGAGGGTGAGGGTTTCTGTCCGAGACTAGAGAAGGAATAAGATGTACTAAATAACTAGGGCTTAGGCCATTAATCATTTTATAGTACTGTATTAGTTTATGTCGTTTTCTTCTGTCCTTTAATGGGCAGAATCCAGACTTTTTGTATAAATTGTGATGGTTTGTCCCACGAACAGTGCCTGTAATTATTCTTAGGGCTTCCAGGTGCAAATTTTCCAGATGCTGCGACTTCGTTTCAGTACAATTATCCCAGACAATGTCGGCATAATCGAAATGTGGCAATATAAAGGATTTGTTTACGATTTCGAGAGTTTTTCTACTTAATTGATATTTATAGCTTTTTAGACATGAAATTAACAATTGTAACAGTGGTCATTATATGTTTTATCTGCTCATCCCATTTGCAATCATCTTGAAGAATGATACCTAGGTGTTTATGCTTGTTAGTACTTTGTAGAATTGTGGAGCCAAATGTAAGAGGCAATATCACTCCAAGTTCTGGCCCATGAGTTTATCTATTCTAAGCCAGCATTAAGTATTTCAGCGCGGAGACTGGGATTATCAAGTGATAAATACATGCTCGTGTCATCAGCAAAAAGTTTTATATTTGATTGGATTTTCATTTACAATTGCTTTTGCAATTGGAGAGAGAGAGAGAGAGAGAGAGAGAGAGAGAGAGAGAGAGAGAGAGAGAGACAGACAGACAGACAGACAGACAGACAGACAGACAGACAGACAGACAGAGAAGAGAGAGAGAGAGAGAGAGAGAGAGAGAGAGAGAGACAGACAGACAGACAGACAGATAGATAGACTGAAAGACAGAGAGAGATAGACAGACAGAGGCACGGAGACACACACACACACACACACACACCACACACACACACACACACACACACATACACACACACACACACACACACACACACACACACACAGAGCGAGAGAGAGAGAGAGAGAGAGAGAGAGAGAGAGAGAGAGAGAGAGAGAATTTGACCATTTTCACAACTGACAGTTTTATTGACAATGGGCTAACTGGCCTTCATGCCAAGGGGGGCAATTAACAGTGTTCTTGCAAAGGGCACACAAAAATGTAACACACACACATACATACATGCGAAAGAAAGAAAGGGGTCAAAAAAGGAAATTGCACCACAGCATTCCGTCTGCAGTCAAAATAACTTAAAGCATTACAGCGAAACTTAGGTCAATACTTAATCAAAGTAAAGATAATCTAGGACCATCGGACGGTAATCACGAGATCGTCAGATATATTGAAATAATGGCAATTTGTAGCACTTAGAATTGTTCACAGTTCTTGTTCGTAATCCGGAAACTGCTTCACGAGGATAGAATTTTCTTCCTTCCTTCTTATGCTCCAGCGATAAACTTCGCAAGCGATTTGATGGTATCTCCATCTGCTGATGAAATTATTCGAACTAAGTTTCAAATTTTTTTTTTGCCTGAAGAAGACCCAAGAGGTTGAAATGCATCGTGTCTTGTCATGTACTTTGTTTGTCAATGTCATTGGCGGTAACTAACACCCTCTCTTTCTAAATTTTATTCGAACTAAGTTATGTCTTTTCATATTGCAGAAAAACGATTGATGTCAAATGTAAAGCTTCATATTCCCTACAGTCAAACAGGAAATGGCCTTGTCTTCTACACCGTTTGAACATAAAGGACACATAAGGAAAGATTTGTATCAAACCATCTTCTGTTCGTGTAAAATCCTAGGGTTCCAGTTGTAAACCTTGCCAGATTATCCCGGTGCCATTTATTTGTTACTTCGTTGAGGTATTTCTCTGGTTGGAATACGTCTTTAAAAGAGCTGTTCCAAGCATATTTCTCTGTCTCTGTTATATGAGCATGCCAATTCTGTTGAAAACAATCAATAAGCCGTTGTCGGAATTCCGACAGAAACACTTTTTCATTACCTACCATATGGGTAACCCAGACTATTCCAAATCCATTTTTTTAAATCAGAATACTCTTTACGTCAGACACCCAGTTGCAATGTCCGATTTCATCTTGTCTGGAGAGCATTTCATATGCTTGTCTACCTAAACGTTTTTCAGAAAGTCGGATTAGTTTTAACCAATACCCAATATATTCAACGTAGCTTATAATGGACAAAGAGAACCTGCCTAATTCTCCATAGCACATTTTATTTGAAGTGTGAAGAGGCACATTAAGAAATCTCTTGATTGCAAAAGTGTGTACATTTTCAATTTGTTTTCACAGAGTCCCCAGACTTCAGCAGCATATGTCAAAATAGGCGCTATCTGAGTATCAGATAGTTTCCAAAATATCGAAGGATCATTAGAGTTTAATCTTCTCATTGTACAAAGAATTTAGATCACTCGATCCCTTTCTGGTCTTTTCAGCAATTTCTGACCAGCCTGCCGTTAAGCTTAGTTTTGTAGTAAAAATCATACCTAGATATTTATATTTGTTTGTTACCTTCACCTTTTCATTTCCATACCACCAGATTTCGTTTGCTGCAAGGTGTCCTCCTTTACGGAAAACCGCGATGTTGGTTTTGTCCAAATTTATTGTAAAGTTTAGTTTGTCTACTTCAGTTTTTGATACATTAAGCTGGTTTTGTAATCCAATCGAAGTATCTGATAATGCAATAAGGTCATCAGCAAACAATAACATAAGCACTTCTACGGCTCCTCCAGCTAACTATATGCCATGTCTTCTTATCTGGACAACTCTACAGCAAGTTCATTGATAAAAAAAGAAAAACGTAGTGGGCTTAGCACACAGCCTTGCTTAACTCCTCTTGGGCAGTCGAAAAACTGGGAATATAAGCATTTGTTACGTATACAAGCCAAGACAGTGCTATAGATTCCTCTCAGTGCTTGATATAACTTCCCATCAATGCCTGCTTTCCTCAAGATTTCCCATAGTATATTTCTGTTGACAGAGTCGAAGGCCTTCCTAAAACCGACGAAGGCAACATACAATTTGAGTTTCTAGAAAGATACTTTTGAACTAAGGAGTAAAGCGTGAAAATGTGGTCAACTGTACTGTAGCTCCTTCTAAACCCACCTTACTCTTCAGTAATTTTTTTCTTCCCTTTCCGCCCATTTCGTGAGTCTTTTATTTGAAATGTTCGTACACATTTTACCTAGCACGCTTGACAGTGTTACACCACTATAATTATCAGCAAAATTCAATCACTAGATCGTTTGAATTTTTCAGCATTTCGTTTACTATTTTATCTGGACCAGCACTCTTACCACGTTTTAAACATTTGATGCTGTTCTTAACTTCTGTTTTTGTTACTGGATCATTGAACAAAGGTTCTTGTGAATTTTCGTCATCCTCCTCGTCATGATCGTCTTGACTATCAACATTTGCATATGAGTTAAAAACACCATGAAAATGATCATACCACTGCTGTATTGATATGTGATTATAAATTACAGACTTCTTATGGATGGATCTTATTGTTGACCAGAACGATTTTGGACCTTTAACTGACTCTTTTAGTTTATTCAGTCTGTTGAGGTCGTGTGCTTTCTTTTTTTCTCTCTCTCTTTTCAGTTTGTTATAATCTATTCTTGCCTTTACATATGCCTCGTTCCGTTCATTCAAACCGGTTTTTGAGCACTGGTAATTTCTGAGAAGCCCCTTGACGCGTTTTTTCTCAGCTTCACACTCCATATCAAACCCTTCGTTTTTGTCGACTTTCTTTCCCCCAACTATACGGACCATACATGTGGCAGCGCCGTAAAGTATTCCTGAGAAAAGCCCAATGCATTCGTTTACATCAATGTGTAAATCAAGGTTCACTCTTTCCATACATTCTTTAAACGTATGAGACTCAAGCTCCTCTCTATAAATATGTGCATTCTCCTCACACCACACAATTCTTTCTTCTCTATTTCCGCCAGTTTCTTTTCCCTCCTCTATAGCCTCCCCGTTCATCCATGTTGATTCTACTGGTTGGTGCCAGGAATACAACATGTCCTCAGTA
>CM065727.1:25709585-25714585 GCA_033310375.1 Conus canariensis
AAGGGAAGGGGAGGTGAGGGTTCAGGTGGTGAAGGGAAAGGGGAGGTGTGGGTTCAGGTGGTGAAGGGAAAGGGGAGGTGTGGGTTCAGGTGGTGAAGAGGAAGGAGAGTGTGGATTCAGGTGGTGAAGGGAAGGGAGGTGTGGGTTCAGGTGGTGAAGGGGAAGGAGAGGTGTGGGTTCAGGTGGTGAAGGGGAAAGGAGAGGTGTGGGTTCAGGTGGTGAAGGGAAAGGGGAGGTGTGGGTTCAGATGGTGAAGAGGAAGGGGAGGTGTGGGTTCAGGTGGTGAAGGGAAAGGGAGGTGTGGGTTCAGGTGGTGAAGGGAAAGGGAGGCGTGGGTTCAGGTGGTGAAGGGAAAGGGGAGGGTGGGTTCAGGTGGTGAAGGGAAAGGGGAGGTGTGGGTTCAGATGGTGAAGGGAAAGGGGAGGTGTGGGTTCAGGTGGTGAAGGGAAAGGGAGGTGTGGGTTCAGATGGTGAAGGGGAAGGGGAGGTGTGGGTTCAGGTGGTGAAGGGAAAGGGAGGTGTGGGTTCAGGTGGTGAAGGGAAAGGGGAGGTGTGGGTTCAGGTGGTGAAGGGAAAGGGGAGGTGTGGATTCAGGTGGTGAAGGGGAAGGAGAGGTGTGGGTTCAGGTGGTGAAGGGAAAGGGGAGGTGTGGGTTCAGGTGGTGAAGGGAAAGGGAGGCGTGGGTTCAGGTGGTGAAGGGAAAGGGGAGGTGTGGGTTCAGGTGGTGAAGGGAAGGGGAGGTGTGGGTTCAGGTGGTGAAGGGAAAGGGGAGGTGTGGGTTCAGGTAGTGAAGGGAAAGGGAGGGTGGGTTCAGGTGGTGAAGGGAAGGGGAGGTGAGGGTTCAGGTGGTGAAGGGAAAGGGGAGGTGTGGGTTCAGGTGGTGAAGGGAAAGGGGAGGTGTGGGTTCAGGTGGTGAAGGGGGAGGGGAGGTGTGGGTTCAGGTGGTGAAGGGAAAGGGAGGTGTGGGTTCAGGTGGTGAAGGGAAAGGGAGAGGTGTGGATTCAGGTGGTGAAGGGAAAGGGGAGGTGTGGGTTCAGGTGGTGAAGGGGAAGGAGAGGTGTGGGTTCAGGTGGTGAAGGGGAAGGAGAGGTGTGGGTTCAGGTGGTGAAGGGAAAGGGGAGGTGTGGGTTCAGGTGGTGAAGGGAAAGGGAGGTGTGGGTTCAGGTGGTGAAGGGAAGGGAGGTGTGGGTTCAGGTGGTGAAGGGGAAGGGAGAGGTGTGGGTTCAGGTGGTGAAGGGAAAGGGGAGGTGTGGGTTCAGGTGGTGAAGGGAAGGGGAGGTGTGGGTTCAGGTGGTGAAGGGAAGGGGAGGTGTGGGTTCAGGTGGTGAAGGGAAAGGGGAGGTGTGGGTTAGGTGGTGAAGGAAGGGGAGGTGTGGGTTATAAGGGGTGGAGTGGTGGGGTTGTAGGCAAGTGTTTAGCCGAGACATGGGATTCACATCACCCCCCCACCCCCCCCTCCTCTCACTTTGGTGCTTCCACGCCCTCTCCGCCACACGCTCCCCCAGGCACCCAACGTACCGCTATACCCTGGATCCAGGTCCGTTGTACTGGGATCAACGTCATCAAAGGACGGACCGATTGACCGTTTCCAGACGTCCATACCCGTTGACCCTGACGGTGAAAGTGAAAGTATATCACACACACGCACGCACGCACGCACGCACGCACACACACGCACGCACGCACGCACGCACACACGCACACACACACACCGCGCGCGCGCACACACACACACACACACACACACACACACACACACACACACACATGTACATGCTTACACATATGCACAGAAATGTAAATTCACACATACACAACACACACAATCACCCCCCCCCCCCCCCCCACACACACACACACACATATCTACTTGCACATACGTACATGCTCACGCGAGTACACACTCGCCACACACACACACACACACACACACACACACACACACACACACACACACACACACACACACACGCCCACGCGCGCGCACACACATACACACGCACACACACACACACACACACACACACACACACACACACACACACACACACATACACACACACACGCACATACACACACATACGCACGTATGCACGCACGCACGTACACACATTCATCGCATGAAATATGACCTGCCTTGACTGACAAAATGTAGTTTAAATTAAGCAGTATTTTTTTAAGCAGTAACAAGATTTCAAAAAGAGGAGCATATGAAGTTGTCCAGCGAACGCAAGACAAAAACTTCTTTCATAACGGATTCTACTTTGAGGGACCCAAGACCAAAGGAAATTCAGATGACTCGTGACCTGTAGAGTCTGTCTTAACAAGTATTGTTGTCATCTTTCTTGCCCAGTTCAGTCGCTGGTCTTTGATGATCGCCCTTTGAAACTGTACAAGAGAATATACAGGCGATGGACAAATCATTGTGGTTTTGTTGTTTTCTGCCTGACAACGTGCTTGGATTTTCGGTAAAATACACACCCACACTTATTATACACCTCAGATGTTGATATTGGCCATCTCTGAGACGCAGTTTTGAAAGCGAGCACGATTTTTTTTTAATGTGTGTGTGTGTGTGTGTGTGTGTGTGTGTGTGTGTGTGTGTGTGTGTGTGTGAGAGAGAGAGAGAGAGAGAGAGAGAGAGAGAGAGAGAGATGGTGGTGGGATGGAATAGGGAAAGGGAAGGGGGGACGGCTGGGTTCACGTAAACGACTGTCGGTGAGAGTGACAAAGAGGTGGGGGAGGATGGGAGATTTTTGACGCATTTATCCCCTGCAAAGGGCATACAGTTGTAACTGATCCACTCATTGCACCTGTAAAAACCGTTCGCGCCCAGTGAAATACCTGTTCCCTGTGTCATCGTTCTCTTTTTAGTTATCTTTTGTTCCTCCGCTGAAGAACGGGACGAACAAACAAACAAACAAACGAATCACAGCACAGAAAGAAAAACAAGAAAAGAAACGATAGCACAGAGCAAAGAGAGAAAAGGAAAGACAGGAAAAGCAATTTTAATTTTGAAATGTTCGTTTTGTTAACGATGCGCAACCAAACACGGGTCAGGGGGATGGGGCTGGAGGAGAGAGGGCAGGGATGGGGGGGGGGGGGGAGGGAAGGTATCTGGATCCCTTTACACCCCCTTTATCCGTCCGGATCCATTAAATTAAAAAGCATTGAAAGCGTGTTAAAGTGTGTATTCTCTTCTTTTTTTTTTTTTTTCAAAATCGGCCAATAGTACTATTCGCGTGCTTTATGCAATGTACACAGCTTTTCTCTCCTAACACTCTTATACTTTTTCCATTGTCCACATATGGTCCCCCATTTAAGGTCATTTCGAGTCCTTTCTTCAGCTTCTTATTATTTCCTTTCTTTCTTCCTTCGTTTGCTGCTTCCTTCATTTCTTTCTTTTTTTCTGTATCCCTCCACTGCATTTTATTAATTCTCTCTCTCTCTCTCTCTCTCTCTCTCTCTCTCTCTCTCTTCTCGTCCTCTCATTTCTCTCTCTCTCTCTCTCTCTCTCTCTCTCTTCTCGTCCTCTCATTCTCTCTCTCTCTCTCTCTCTCTCTCTCTCTCTCTCTCTCTCTCTCTCTCTCTCTCTCTCTCCCCTCTCTCTCTCTCTCTCTCTCTCTCTCTCTCTCTCTCTCTCTCTCTCTCTCTCTCTCTCCCTCTTTGCATCTGCCCCCTCATTCTCCACCCCCACCCTCTCTCTCTCTCCGCCACCCCTGCTTCTTTTCCCCTCTCTTTCTCTCTTCCTTCCCTTTCTTTTCTGTGTTTTTTTTTTCCTCTGCATCATCTTCGCTAGCACGACAAAAGCCTGTGGAGTTTTGACAAAACAATCGCAGGTCAGTGTCTACGAGTATTCGTTTTCTTAACAGCCTCTCCTTTGTTTGTTTGTGTCTTTGTTTTGTTTTGTTGCATTGTCCTCTTTCTTTCCGTCCTCCCTGACCTCTGAAGGGGACACCAATTACCATCCCCCCATTCTCCCCCCCCCTCTTGTGCCACCCCATCCCAACTCCCCTTTCGCCTCTTCTTAACCTCCAGGTTCTATTTTTATCATGATCCCACACCTCAGTTGCATGTTTTGTTTGCAAAAGAAAACACAGCCGTGACTGTACTGTGCTTGCACGATGTCAACATCACCCTGTCGCCTTCTCGTTTCTTTTGCCTCTCGCCTTACGGCAAGTATACCTTTCACCCCGCCTACCAGCCGCCTTTGCGCCGTGGTACACCTTACGGATTGACAGCTAGGGAGGAAGAGGGAGTGTCGTGGGTTCGAACCTTGTGGGAGGCGTGTCCCTTTAGGGACTGGTCGGACCCTGCACGGCATTTACCCAGGGTGGAGTTCAAGGTGATGTAAGGTGAAACAAGTAGATTCGAACCATCCTTGGGCCCGTGAATACCTCAGACAGCTGGACTATCAGGTTTACATTTCAGAGGTTCATGAGTTCAAAATCCAGATGCCGAACAATTATATATATATATATATATATATATATATATAGAGAGAGAGAGAGAGAGAGAGAGAGAGAGAGAGAGAGAGAGAGAGAGAGAGATTGGGGTGGGGTAGGGATGGACTGGTGAGAGGGAGATGGGAGGACGGCTGGGTTCATGTAGACGGCTGTTGGCGAGAGTGTGGCGAGGGGATGTATGGGAGGGGGATTTGTTCACACATTTGTCCGCTGCAAAAGGGGCTTAGATCTGATCCACCCCGTGCACCTGTTAAAGTGTTCGCGCCCTTCGAAATTCCTATGCCCTGTGTCATCGTTCTCTTTCTTGTCGTCTTTTGTTCCCCCCACTAAAGAACGGGACGAACAAACAAACAAACAAACAAATCAAAGGAAAAAAAAAAGATAAAGGAAAAGAAAACACGGAATAAAGGGAGAAAAGGGAAGACAGAAAAAGAAAGAAAGAACTGACAAGGAATTTCGCTCCTGTTGCTCTGTTAACTTCGAAAGCATCCGATTGTGAACGATACCCACCCAAATGCGGGTCAGAGGGATGGC
>CM065727.1:25719585-25729585 GCA_033310375.1 Conus canariensis
GGGAAAGCAAGTGTCGCCCGTTGCGTCCTAACCTGTGATAAAAGAACATCACACAAAGTGTCCTTTTCCCCCGACACTTCCCCGTTTCGTCCGTAGCTCAGCACGTAAAGCCCAGCTCTTGTTACCCAATGAAATCCTGCAGCATGGTGTGAAAGCCTGGGCAGAAGTGGCAGCACCTGAAAAATGACATTCTCTGCCCGTTAAGCGCCGAAAGTTCATCATGCACCCGTAAACTCGGGTCACAATACCATGAAGACTTACGTTGGTTTTTTTTTTTTTTAATGGAAAGAAAAAATACTAGTGGAGACAGTTTTTTCTTGAGAGGTACTGAATCGTATAAGTTGAGCATTGAAGGAGGATTTGGGGAGCAGTGAAAGGGGTTTCATGGTGAAGGGCGTTTCTGGAGAAGGCGAGGTTTGTGAGTGTTTATCGGCGTTTCATACATGTCCTTTTCACCGCTGTTCATGATTGTAAGGACTGGGGTAAGCTTCATTAAACTCTCGCGAGCGCTCGCTTCGCTCTTCAGAGCTGGTGATCGTCTGTTTTTCTTTTGCGATTTAGACAGAGAAGAAGAGAAGACGCACACCCTTCTACCACTGCTCCTCCACCTGTCCCCTCTTCATCCCTCCCTTGCTTCCCCTCCATCCATTCTAACCCTTTACCTGTCCCTTCCTGTCCTGTCCCCACTTCCTACCTCAAAGGAAATCAAAGAAAACAAACAAACAAACAAACAAGGGATTGAACTGACCGCACATTCACCCTTTCCACAACCATTATTCACTCTTCCGTTCTTGTGTTGTTGTTGGTTTTTTTTTTTCCTTTTTCAAATTTAGTATTACTGTCAGTTCGTTGAAAGAGAGTTCAGAAAACACTACAATTCACACTCAAACACACACACACACACACACACACACACACACACACACACACACACACACACACACACACACACACATATACACACACACACACATTCTCACATGATCCTCTGCAGTAACACACACACACGCACACACACGTTCCAAACAGTCAAGTTGAGGCATGTTGTTTGTAACGGAGCCGACCTCGAAGGCTCCATCAGGGCAGGCTGTTGGTCAAGGTCAAGAAACGGTCTTCATGTCGATCTGATCCTGGTTCGTGTTCAGGTGAAGTTTACAGCAAGGTTCAGTCCATTGGAAGGAAAATGGCAGGGCGTTAGGGTGTGAGGGGAAAAGAGTGGGGCATGTAAGGGGAAGGATGTGGAGGGGGGGGGGGGGTACCAATGGGTAAGAGAAAGCTGATATTCAAATAGTCATAAGTACGTTTAAAAAAATGGATGATCGCCCCCAGCCACCCATCCCCATCCTCATCGTCATCCCTATCCCATTGAGTCTTGTTCGCCCCCCCCCCTCCCTCCCCACCCCCACCCTTTCACCTATCTACCTCCAGACCAATGTCCGTTCAGTGAGACTGATCACCCTGACACCCACTTTCCCCACATTCAACTCAGCCCCTCCCCTCCCACTAATTCCTCACACCCCCACCATATACACACACCTCCCTGACTGTTTTATTATATGTCAAAACTATCAGTAGTATGATGACAGGCATTGCCTTAAAGTCGAAGAATAAGATGAAGATTATTGTAAAAGAAGAAGAAGAAGTAACAGTAGTTCAAGGAGGAGGATGAGGGGGGGGGGGGGGAGAGGAGAAGGAAGGGGGAGGAGGAGGGGGAAAGAAGAAGAAGAAGAAACAGAAGAAGAAGAAAAATTTCAAGGGGAGGGAGAGTGGAAGGGTGAACGAGAGGGGGACCTGAAGAGGAAAAAAGAGTAACAAAGCACTCCTCCGAGAACAAACCCCCCAATCAACTCTCCACCCTACCTACCCATCCACACATCCATACCCTCCTTACCTATCCCGCCCCTCTTTCCCACACGTGAACGCAAAGCTCGCAGGGAAAGCAAGTGTCGCTCGTTGCGTCCTAACCTGTGATAAAAGAACATCACACAAAGTGTCCTTTTCCCCCGACACTTCCCCGTTTCCTCTGTAGCTCAGCACGTAAAGCCCAGCTCTTGTTACCCAATGAAATCCTGCAGCATGGTGTGAAAGCCTGGGCAGAAGTGGCAGCACCTGAAAAATGACATTCTCTGCCCGTTAAGCGCCGAAAGTTCATCATGCACCCGTAAACTCGGGTCACAATACCGTGAAGACTTACGTTGGTTTTTTTTTTTTGTTAATGGAAAGAAAAAATACTAGTGGAGACAGTTTTTTCTTGAGAGGTACTGAATCGTATAAGTTGAGCATTGAAGGAGGATTTGGGGAGCAGTGAAAGGGGTTTCATGGTGAAGGGCGTTTCTGGAGAAGGCGAGGTTTGTGAGTGTTTATCGGCGTTTCATACATGTCCTTTTCACCGCCGTTCATGATTGTAAGGACTGGGGTAAGCTTCATTAAACTCTCGCGTGCGCTCGCTTCGCTCTTCAGAGCTGGTGATCGTCTGTTTTTCTTTTGCGATTTAGGCAGAAAAGAAGAGCGGACGCACACCCTTCTAGCGCTGCCCCTCCACCCGTCCCATCTTCACCCCTCCTCTGCGTCCCCTCCTTCCATTCTAACCCTTTACCTGTCCTGTGCCCACTCTGTACTTCAAAGAAAGGCAAAGAAAACAAACAAACAAATAAAAGAGGAGATTAAACTGACCGCGTATTCACGCTTCCCACAACTATTATTCGCTTTTCCGTTCTTGTTTTCGTTTTGTTTGGGTTTTTTTTATCGTTTTTTTTTTTCCTTTTTTTAAATTTAGTATTACCGTCAGTTTGTTAAAAGGTAGTTGACAAAATACTACAAATCACACACACATACACACACACACACACACACACACACACACACACACACACACACCACATGCACGAACACACACACACACGCACGCACTCGCACGCACACACACACACACACACACACACACACACACACACACACACACGCACACACACACACACACACACACACACGCACGCACGCACGCACGCACACACACACACACGCACGCACGCACTCACACGCACACACACACACACGCACACACACACACACACACACACACACACACACACACACACACACACACACACACACACACACACACACATATGTATGCATATGAAAATATAACCAGCTGCTGTGGTGCTGAAGACTGGAGGGTCGTAGGTTCGGGTCCCATCGAACACCTTGTGGGAGTTTTCGACCCAAGTCGGTGTCTACTGAGTGCCTGCTACAGGCACAGATGGGAATATTGGAACCACACAGACAAGTTTCACCACACTGGATGCATCCTTGAAATTCTGTTGAACATCCTGACCAACACTGCGGATGTCTGTATCTCTCAGGCCAGGTCGATGCCGGGTTATGTCTTGAAAAGGAAGCGTACAGGACAGCCCTCTTATATAATCCAGCACCGTCATCTTTATTGATCATCGTTTAAAAAAAAACACACTCAAATTCTGTGGCCTGTCAGACGTTACTCACGTGCTGGTTTCAGTTGCTCATGGAGACTGCCAGTGGTGGAATGTGGCGGCGCCCTTTAGAGGGGGACGCATACCCGCATTGATTCCGGAATTTGAAAAGCACTGTCAGGGGAAGGAGGGGAAATGGGAGGGGGGGAGGAGGGAGGGAGTTGGGTAGATAGTGTCCTGCAAATGTTGGACAACAGCAGGCTGTGACTGGGCAGCAGTGCAGTGTCTCATTTGGTGGGTTGGACAACAGTAGGCTGTGACTGGGCAGCAGTGCGGTGCCTCATTTGGTGGGTTGGACAACAGCAGGCTGTGACTGGGCAGCAATGCAGTGTCTCATTTGGTGGGTTGCCTACAGCAGGCTCTGACTGGGCAGCAGTGCAGTGTCTCATTTGGTGGGTTGGACAACAGCAGGCTGTGACTGGGCAGCAGTGCAGTGTCTCATTCGGTGGGTTGTCTACAGCAGGCTATGACTGGGCGGCAGTGCAGTGTCTCATTTGGTGGGTTGCCTACAGCAGGCTCTGACTGGGCGGCAGTGCAGTGTCTCATTTGGTGGGTTGCCTACAGCAGGCTGTGACTGGGCAGCAGTGCAGTGTCTCATTTGGTGGGTTGTCTACAGCAGGCTGTGACTGGGCAGCAGTGCAGTGTCTCATTTGGTGGGTTGGACAACAGCAGGCTCTGACAGGGCAGCAGTACAGTGCCTCATTTGGTGGGTTGCCTACAGCAGGCTGTGACTGGGCAGCAGTGCAGTGTCTCATTTGGTGGGTTGCCTACAGCAGGCTGTGACTGGGCAGCAGTGCAGTGTCTCATTTGGTGGGTTGCCTACAGCAGGCTGTGACTGGGCAGCAGTGCAGTGTCTCATTTGGTGGGTTGCCTACAGCAGGCTGTGACTGGGCAGCAGTGCAGTGTCTCATTTGGTGGGTTGCCAGATGTCGATCAGATATTGATCACTCTCTGTGGAAAGCTAGCGGATAAATGTATGGGGGGGGGGGGGGGGGGGGTTGTATGCAGATTTCTGACCGTTTTCGTTTAGGTACACGCGAGTGTCTTACTTTAGGCGGAGATCCAAACGCTACAGCCGAAAATTTTACGTTAAACTTTTCTTTATCGTTGCCGCTCTTCTTTCCTAATTTTTTTTTCTTTGTCCGTTGACCTTTTGTCTGACTTGAAGGCGTAGTCGTGTTATCCACTTGCTGCACTTCTCCTTCTATGAGCAAGAAGCAAACTGCTTTCTCACAGTTTGTATGCAATGTGAACAGACGTCAAATCCAAGCGTACATCTCTCTGTCTCGCCGTGTACCCCTTCCACCACCTCCCTTCTCCCCTCCCTTCCTCTCCCCTGCCTCCATTCTGTTTATCAGTCCTCTTCGTAGATCACATTTTGTTCCCGTCGCCCCTTCCCTGTCTCTGGTTTAATCCCCATTCCCACCCCCCACCCCCACCCCCACCCCCACCCCCCAACCCACACCCCCCACCCCCACCCCCACCCCCCCCCAACCCACACCCCCATCCCCACCCCCACCCCCACCGCAGCCCTGTTGTGAAGAAAGTAAGAACACTGCAGCACAACAGACAGAGACGACAACAGACTAGCACACAGCACAGGTATTGTTTGCCACGGGGGCCAGGCGAAGACAAGGTTCAGAACAGACAGGTCAGACCCCCAGCTCAAAGGCTCCATTCATCATCATGGTTTTTTCTCCTCTGGGAGGGGCTGAAAGCGGTAATGAAGGGGTAGGCGATGCCAGGGAGAAAGGGAAAGAAGAGAGAGTGAAAGACTGTGCGTCGTCTCCTTGGCGCCATGCAAAAAAAGTATGAATGTCGGTGCACTTTCCACCTGTGTGTTCGTTGTCGCTTCTGTATGACTAGTCTCTAGACTGGCACCCGCCAGTCAGAAAATCAGAGTCCCACCCCTTCTCCCCTGTCTTTAGCATTGACAGTGACAATACAGTTTCAGGGGCGGATTGGAAGGAGCCTAGGGATTCTGGGACCCCCCCCCCCCTCCTTTTTTTCTGTCACAAAACAAGGAAGAATTTACAAATGCGTAGACTACAGGTGTTTGTCAGCTACCAGGGCAGGCTTCAATGCATCTCACTGACTAAGAGGGAGCCCCCACACCCACCCGCTTCCCACATTTTCACAAAACCTACATTCCCGCTATTCCCCTGCATTTACAAAAATCGGCGCCTAGCCCCACCTCTCCTCTCCCCTCCCACCCCGTTTTTACAACTCTGCACCTTGCCTCCCTCCTCACCTTGCTTTTTACTTAATCTGCCGCTAGGTTGCTTACTGTACCACGACCTCAGTTTAGAACCCTCCCCACCATTAGTTCTTGATCCGCCCCTGAGTTTACTTTGTTCACCAGGTAAATTGCTTGAGGTAGTTGTCGTGTGAGTGTATTGGCTTTTCTTGAAGATCCACGATAGGCGCAGTCAGTCCCACGCCGTGTTTACAAAATGAGGATATGCCAGCCTCGTTAGAACTGCAGAGAGTCGATCTGGTTTAGTGGTGGGTTTTTGATGACTCAGCTGATTTGCGGTTGTTGAAACACAGCGTTTTCAGTCTCCGTTCACTGAGTCAACCGAAACGGCCGTTGAATGGAGATCTGCAGTTTGCCCTGGTTTTTCAATTATTTGATCTGAACGCTCATGCCAGGAAGGCTGTGATACAATGTAAACTGTGACAATGCAGCAATCTCCATGAAAAATTATGTAACAATGCAGCAATCTCCATGAAAAATTATGTAACAATGCAGCAATCTCCATGAAAAATTAGATAACAATGCAGCAATCTCCATGAAAAATTATGTAACAATGCAGCAATCTCCATGAAAAATTAGATAACAGTGCAGCAATCTCCATGACAAAATAAGTAACAATGCAGCAATCTCCATGAAAAATTAGATAACAATGCAGCAATCTCCATGAAAAATTGGATAACACTGCAGCAATCTCCATGAAAAAATGAATAACAATGCAGCAATCGCCATGAAAAATTAGATAACAATGCAGCAATCTCTATGAAAAAAAGAATAACAATGTAGCAATCTCCATGAAAAATTATGTAGCAATACAACAGTTTTCCATGAAAAAAACAAACAAGCAATGCAGCAATCTCCATGAAAAATTATATAATGATGCAGCAGTCTTCATGAAAAAATAAATAACGATGTGTCAATCTCCATGAAAATTCGAATAACAATGCAGCAATCTCCATGAAAAAAAAACCCAACAACAACAATGCAGCAATCTCCATGAAAAAATAAATAACGATGCAGCAATCTCCATGAAAAAATAAATAACAATGCAGCAATCTCCATGAAAAAATAAATAACGATGCAGCAATCTCCATGAAAAAATAAATAACAATGCAGCAATCTCCATGAAAAAACAACAACAATGCAGCAATCTCCATGAAAAATTAGAAAACAATGCAGCAAACTCCATGAAAAAATAAATAACAATGCAGCAATCTCCATGAAAAATTAGAAAACAATGCAGCAAACTCCATGAAAAAATAAATAACAATGCAGCAATCTCCATGAAAAATTAGAAAACAATGCAGCAATCTCCATGACATATATGTAACAATGCAGCAGTCTCCATGACATATATGTAACAATGCAGCAATCTCCATGAAAAATTAGAAAACAATGCAGCAATCTCCATGACATACATGTAACAATGCAGCAATCTCCATGACATATATGTAACAATGCAGCAATCTCTATGACATATATGTAACAATGCAGCAGTCTCCATGACATATATGTAACAATGCAGCAGTCTCCATGACATATATGTAACAATGCAGCAGTCTCCATGACATATATGTAACAATGCAGCAGTCTCCATGACATATATGTAACAATGCAGCAATCTCCATGACATATATGTAACAATGCAGCAGTCTCCATGACATATATGTAACAATGCAGCAGTCTCCATGACATATATGTAACAATGCAGCAGTCTCCATGACATATATGTAACAATGCAGCAGTCTCCATGACATATATGTAACAATGCAGCAGTCTCATGACATATATGTAACAATGCAGCAGTCTCCATGACATATATGTAACAATGCAGCAGTCTCCATGACATATATGTAACAATGCAGCAGTCTCCATGACATATATGTAACAATGCAGCAGTCTCCATGACATATATGTAACAATGCAGCAATCTCCATGACATATATGTAACAATGCAGCAATCTCCATGACATATTATGTAACAATGCAGCAATCTCCATGACATATATATGTAACAATGCAGCAATCTCCATGACATATATATGTAACAATGCAGCAATCTCCATGACATATATATGTAACAATGCAGCAATCTCCATGACATATATGTAACAATGCAGCAATCTCCATGACATATATATATGTAACAATGCAGCAGTCTCCATGACTATAACTACACTCCAAAACAATTGAAGTACCACTTAGGAAAACTGCTGTCATTCGAAAGAAAACAAGCTGAACATAATTTAATGATTGAATATTTTATTTTTATTATTCCTCAATCCATTCAAATTTATTCAAACACCGTGACAAAAAATTATCTTTGTTTTACACTTGATTAAAGAGGCATACCCCCAAAATGAAAAGTAACAAGAGTCTATGGTAGATGTCATGATGTTAATAACGGGTATGACCACCGTTCGCGTTCAAACAAGCGTCACATCGACGTCTCATGGAGTGCACCAGGCGGCGGAGAGTGTCCTGGGGGATCGCCTGCCACTCCTGCTCCAGCAACTGAAACAGCTGGTCCACGGTGTCTGCTGGAGGGTTGTGGGCCCGCACTCGCCTCCCCAGCACGTCCCACAGATGCTCTATGGGGTTCAAATCTGGTGACCTGGCAGGCCAGTCCATTCTTGTCACCTGCTGCCCTTGTAGGAACTGATTCACGATGGCGGCGCGGTGGCACGGCGCGTTGTCGTCCTGGAACTGGGCGCCCTGGCCAACTGCCCTCAGGGCGGGCATCACAAGGGGGCGGATGATGGTGTCGCGGTAGGTGGCACCGGTCAGGCGGCCTTCAACACGGTGTAGGGGGGTCCTGTGACGTAGGCTGAACCCACCCCACACCATCACGGACCCACCTCCATAGCGGTCATGCTCCCTGACGGCAGCGTCAACGTAGCGTTCTCCAGGACGTCGCCAGACGCGAACCCGCCCGTCGTTGAACCTGAGGGTGAACCTTGACTCGTCTGTGAAGAGTACTGTTGCCCATTCAGCTCTTGTCCACCTTCTATGACATGCTGCCCAGGCCCGACGATGAGCTCGATGCGCTGGGGTCAGTATTGATCTCACTGCTGGGGACCTTGACCTCAAGTTGGCGTCGTGGAGCCGGTTCCGAACTGTCTGGGTACTGACGTTGACGTTGCTGGCTTGTCGTAGCTGGTCTCGGAGTACTGTGGCACTGGCTGAACGGTCTCTCAGACAAGCGATAACAATGAACCGATCCTGCTGTCTGGAGGTGCTTCTCGTCCGTCCACGTCCCTGCTGTTCTTCAACACTTCCAGTGTTAAGCCAACCGTCTCTGAGCCTCAGAATGACTGGGTGACTCACTCCAAGCCGTCGACCAATCTCCCTCAACCCAATACCTTCTTGGTACCATGCTATCGCTCTTCCTCTGTCGGTGTTGCTTAGTCGTTGTCTCGCAGGCATGGTTAAATCTTCCTAAATTTCGCGACTTTTTATACCCGTCAAATGTGCTAACTGATTGCAATTCTGCTCAGAAAAGACCTTGCTTTCACGTGCATCACATTTTTTTTTTCTTGCTGTGTCTGTGTCAAAATCTGGGAGCGACACAAGTTCGATAATTTCTCGGGATTTTTTTGCCTCAGATGCGACGCGGTAGATAACTGCTGACCGACTTTAACATAACAAAAATGCACGAGGAGTAGTATTTGAGAACCGGGTAAGCTTATCCAGCAGAGTTTATTCAATTATCAATATTAATTGGTTTATCAGAGCTTTTTAAAAATTGCATACAAAAATTAGGGGTGGTACTTCAATTGTTTTTTAGTAGTATATATGTAACAGTGCAGCAATCTCCATGACATATATATGTAACAGTGCAGCAAACCCCATGACATATATGTAACAGTGCAGCAATCTCCATGACATATATGTAACAGTGCAGCAATCTCCATGACATATATATGTAACAGTGCAGCAATCTCCATGACATATATATGTAACAATGCAGCAGTCTCCATGGCATATATGTAACAATGCAGCAGTCTCCATGGCATATATGTAACAATGCAGCAGTCTCCATGGCATATATGTAACAATGCAGCAGTCTTCATGACATATATATGTAACAATGCAGCAGTCTCCATGGCATATATGTAACAATGCAGCAGTCTCCATGGCATATATGTAACAATGCAGCAATCTTCATCCCCCCTCCACCCCCCCCCCAAAAAAAAAAAAAAAGAGAAAAAAAAAGAAAAATTACAATGCAGCAAAATTAATGAAAGATGTAAAT
>CM065727.1:25737085-25739585 GCA_033310375.1 Conus canariensis
TGTGTGTGTGTGTGTGTGTGTGTGTGTGTGTGTGTGTGTGGTGTGTTGTGTGTGTTGTGTTGTGTGTGTGTGTGTGTGTGTGTGTGTGTGTGTGTGTGTGTTGTGTGTGTGTGTGTGTGTGTGTGTGTGTGTGTGTGTGTGTGTGTGTGTGTGTGTGTGTGTGTGTGTGTGTGTGTGTGTGTGTGTTGTGTGTGTGTGTGTGTGTGTGTGGTGTGTGTGTGTGTGTGTGTGTGTGTGTGTCGTTAAGGTCGGCCCATTTAACCCAGCAGATGGCACGGTTTACAGAAGCTCTTCCATGAACAGTCGTGTCATGGCGTCACTGAAGAACTGTTGGCCAGGCTCCTTCAGCTGTCGCTGTGTGTCACAAGGCCTGAATGTCTGCAGAGTCGATCCTCTTTCCCAATCAGCACATCCTTCTGCAGCTGGAGTACAGGGAGACGTCTCATATTGCTCAGGTACAAATCTCTCCCGTTCAGTCCTCTCAGCCTAGCCGCCAGGATGACTGTGCATGAAAGGTAACAGTGTGCTCTCTACCTTGACCCCATCTGTTGTCTATCACTGTGCAAGAACTGGCCAGCCTGAGTGAGGAACTGCTGTCGGTGCGATTGAAATGGGCATCGTCCTGTTTGGGGTGAAGTGGAAACTTTCTCCATGGCTCTCCGTTTGCAAGGCATCGCGGCAGAGCTGGATCGGAATCTGAAGGATGGGTCTCCAACATCTCTCTTCTTCCTTCTTCTTCTTCTTCTTCTTCTTCTTCTTCTTCTCGTGCACGTTCATGTGTAGATTTGTCAGCTTGCTGGTGCCCCGCTTGTCCTGTTACTGTGCAATGAAATGGTGTGCCGGCGACGATCATTACCGAAGTGGCCATTTTCCGATATTCTTAAAACACCATTGAAAGCCTGCGCTTTGTCGGGACATCTTAATTTTATGAAAAGTTATCTGGGATCTCTTTGCAGGAACTGTTTGAAATGAACTGATGGAAGAGGAAGTTTGCGGAGTTCAGACCAGTAGAAACCCTGACAGATATTCTTAACAAAAAAAAAACAAACAAAAAAACCAACCAAACATTCCAAAGCCACTGTTCCACATCTTCTGACAAAAGCCCAAAACATCGTGACTTGATTTTGATTGCCAACAATTTAAAAAAAGAAAAATCAAAACAGGTTCAACTGGTGTATTTTGCAGATCGTCAGCATTCAACATCTGAGCTTATGAGAATCTGTGAACTAAATCAACTCATGTTAAGCATGAACAGGCTGTTAAAGTATAGAAATAATGAACAGGCTGTTAAAGTATAGAATAATGAACAGGCCGTTAAAGTATAGACATAATGAACAGGCTGTTAAAGTATAGACATAATGAACAGGCTGTTAAAGTATAGACATAATGAACAGGCTGTTAAAGTATAGAAATAATGAACAGGCTGTTAAAGTATAGAAATAATGAACAGGCTGTTAAAGTATAGACATAATGAACAGGCTGTTAAAGTATAGACATAATGAACAGGCTGTTAAAGTATAGACATAATGAACAGGCTGTTAAAGTATAGACATAATGAACAGGCTGTTAAAGTATAGACATAATGAACAGGCGTTAAAGTATAGAAAAGAACAGGCTGTTAAAGTATGTGAATAAACAATTAAACAATGAACAGCTTGCAAAAGTATGAAAGTGAACGAGGAATAGGTTATAAAAGTATGGAAAAATGGATAGGTTATAAAAGTATAGAAATAATGAATAGGTTGTGAAAGACTTGAACTAAACAATAAAAAGGGTGTTGAAGTATGGAAAGCAACAACAATAAGACGTAAAGGTATTGAAATGAAAATGAACAATGAATAGGATGTATAATGGCATCGTGGTCATCGATAATAAACAAGGTGTAAAATTGTTGAAATGGTGAATGAACATGAAGCCAAAGAATGACATTGGATAGTGTATAAAGTGTAAACGTACGAAAATGGATGTATAGAGTATACAAATATCGAAATCGATTATAAATAAGACGTAAAAGTATAGAAAACTGATTATGAATAGGATGTTAAAAGTATGAAAATGGATAAGGAATCAGGAAGAGAGTGTAATGTATGAGAGTGGATAAGAAATACGGTTTGAAAGTATGGAAGCTACAGGCTAGACCCCAAAGCATAATTACTAGTCTGTGAGAAATATAGATGATTCATGATGTGATCCAGTTATTGGTAGTAAGTCAACACATACGTGTAAAATTGCTGAAGAAAAAAGAAAACTATGATAATAAAAGAAATGCACGCTTGCAATTTTGCACACACATAGACACACACAAACATTCAAAGATCCAAAGATTTTAATCCTGTGACCGCTTTTGGGGCATGGAGGACTTGAAACAAATCAAACAAATGTAAATGAAACACATCAAATATTTTAAAAAAATCCCGATAATTAACACACTGAATACACAACTTAACTAAGTTTTAGAAACTTCGCTAAGTTTAGCAAGACTTTTTTTTACCACCACAGA
>CM065727.1:25747085-25749585 GCA_033310375.1 Conus canariensis
GTGGGGCCTCCCCTTCTTTTGAAGGCGCTTTTACCTTCTGCCTTGGAAAGAATTTCTTTCTCTTTTTAAGTCAAAGAATTTTTTCTTTAAACTGAACCAGTTGTGAACAGTTGTATTGCTGATACTGCACTTGTCTGTACATTCAATGCCCGGGATGATGTCAGTACCAGCGAAGACTGTGAGAGTGAACAGGTCATGGGCCGTGCTCTGTAAAAAGAAAGTTCACGGTCGCAATTTGCAATAGATGAAATTGATTCCTAGTGTGGTGCACGTGTGTTTACATGCTAGGGTCTCAGAGTCTTGCAATGGAACATTTACGATCTGCTTCCTAAAGCATGAAGATTGTATTACTTATGTTCGTTACTCTGATATCATTTGTTTTGCCGAAATCTTTATAGAAACATTTAAATTTATTCGCTGATGACGTGATATTTTGTTTGGTAAACCTATTATCAAATTTTCTAAGTGTGGTGGTTTTTCGGGTGGTGTTGTGTGCTTTATTAAGATATGAATTTTCAACACATTTCTGTGTCATTCCCTTGGCCCATCGATGATCTGTAGATGTAACAAAACAATAGAAATATAAGATATATCATCTTTTTTTTCAATGTTGAAAACATAGAGAGAAGAATCACACGCTTTGTGCCTATTTTTGGAAACAAAAACGGATACCAGAATGGGATCACTTTCGTCAAAAGAGCCGTAACTTTTACAGAGGGGGTTAAGGGCTCTAAGCGACGGCAATATAGAATGTATAAGTAGAGAACAGGATAACCGAGAAACTGGCAGAAACGGCATTAGGGTCATCTAATTTGCTGTCTGAACCTGATGCGCCCCATTTTACAGTATCGTGTTGTCGGAAT
Source organism: Conus canariensis (assembly GCA_033310375.1). Lineage (NCBI taxonomy): Eukaryota > Metazoa > Mollusca > Gastropoda > Neogastropoda > Conidae > Conus > Conus canariensis. Next base: position 25,747,949 of record CM065727.1, read on the forward strand.
ATTGAAATCAACATTATGACCTGTTCATCCATTCGGGCTGCATGAAGGAGATCGAATCCTTCGGGGAATTATGTGGACAGGTGACAAACACTGGGCAAAGACGTAACATTCCGGAGTTCCAACATTCAGGGGTTTGTCCAGGAAGGCAGACTGACCTCTCAGACCATGTCATACCAATATCACTCGGGCAAAGCTGTTGCGGAGGTCTCAGCAAAGCTGGGACAGAGAAAGCGCCGAGGACTTTCCGCTCGAAGAGAAACAGCACTCTTGTAGTCCAACCTGGCATTGTCGTGAAGAGCTGAGGTGATGTTATGATCGGGCTGGTTTGGATGTCGAATGATCAAGATGACTGTGGCTGAAAGAAGGTCATTGTGCTGGGAACATGTTTTCAGAATTTGTTACGAATCCCGAAATCCATTTGCGTGAGGAAGATCCGCAGTTAATTGCCAGGCTATTTCTGAGACTGTGTAGAGGGGGAAAAAATTCGCCGTGAATTTGGCATAGGGAAGATCAGCTTCAGGGAGATCCTTTTGTAGAGATGCCGGTATAAAGTGGACGGTAGAGAACCGAGAGACAGGACGACAACAAGAGAGAGAGAGAGAGAGAGAGAGAGAGAGAGAGAGAGAGAGAGAGAGAGAGAGAGAGAGAGAGAGAGAGAGAGAGAGATACAGAGAGATACAGAGAGATACAGAGAGATACAGAGACAGACAGACAGTCAGACAGACAGATAGACAGACAGACAGAGAGAAAGAGAGAGAGAGAGAGAGAGAGGGGGGGGGAGAGACAGAGAGGGAGAGAGAGAGAGAGAGAGAGGGAGACAGGTCAGGGAAGGGTGGAAGGAGGGAACAAGGTGACTCAAAAGGGATGGGGTCTCTAAACTCGGGAGGGAGGCGTAGAATACTGAAGAGGACCAAGTCCCAAACCCAGGGGATGAAGAATATAGAAGGAGTCCATTTCGAGAAGAGTGCCTCCAAAATGACCACAGCAACCCAGTCCTGAAGCCGGTGCCAGAAAACTAAAGGCATCACCATCACCTGCCGCCTGTCCACAAACAACGAGGCATTCTGTGGTGGTCTGGTCTTGTAACAAGACACAGAACTGTCATGTGAGGTGCAAGTGGTGTGTGTGTGTGTGTGTGTGTGTGTGTGTGTGTGTGTGTGTGTGTGTGTGTGTGTGTGTGTGTGTGTGTGTGTGTATGTTGTATGTGTGTGTGTGTGTGTGTGTGTATGTGTGTGTGTGTGTGTATGTTGTATGTGTGTGTGTGTGTGTGTGTGTGTGTGTGTGTGTGTGTGTGTGTATGTTGTATGTGTGTGTGTGTGTGTGTGTGTGTGTGTGTGTGTGTGTGTGTGTGTGTGTGTGTGTATGAGCGTGCGCTCGCGCATGTACGTGCATACGTGTATATATGTGTGCGTACATGCGTGTATGAACGTGTGTGTATTCATAAGCAAGCGTGTGCGTGCCTGTATTTGTATGTGGTTGCGTTCGCGTGTGCGTGCGTGCGTGTGTGTATGTGTATGTGTGTGTGTTCATAAGCATGTGTGTGTAAAAGAGAGAAAGCGTATGTGGACATGTATGTGCGTGTACAGTGAGTGGATGTATGTTTGTTAGAGAGAGAGAGAGGGGGGGGGGAGTGAGAG
>CM065727.1:25754585-25774585 GCA_033310375.1 Conus canariensis
CGCGCGCGCGTGCGTGCGTGCGTGCGTGCGTGCGTGCGTGGAGTGTGTGTGTGTGTGTGTGTGTGTGTGTGTGTGTGTGTGTGTGTGTGTGTGTGTCCCTGCTGCGTGTTCCTAAGCATGCATATACATAAAATCAAGCAAGTGCATACATGTGCACGCGCGCGCGTACATCCATAATTACAATTGCGTGCGCGCACATGCATGTACTTGACGCTGCATATACCCAGCCGCAATTCGTCTTCTCTCTCTCTCTCTCTCTCTCTCTCTCTCTCTCTCTCTGAGAGATGCGTTTCTTCTTGTCTGGTTTTGATTTCTTTTGGGGGTGGGTGGGAGCGGGCTAGCTCTTTCAAAGAATCGATACTTATATCGGCTTCATCCTATTAAACTTTTAATCTAATCAAGTAAAAGGAAACCACCCTGGCGGTTACTTGATGGAGATCGATAGTGTCGCTACGACATTTACCACGGCCGATTATAGGGCGTCATTGAACACAGTTGAAAACGGCGATTCAACCTGCACCCCCTGCCTGCAAGCAGTCCTCGTCATTAGTGTCAGAGGTTTAACGCACGAAGCCCCGCATCATGATATCAGATTTTCACAGATATTATGCCGTGCTTTCACTGTGCTGATCTTTTCCCACGACTGCCAGAGTGGAGCGCGTGTGATAACAGACCCTGCGAAGAAAACAACAGCAGCTATAACTTGTGCCGCCACAACCATAAAACCCGGCCGTGAAACCTGGAGAGAGGTTGGCCCGCAACGCACGATTGACGACGACGACGACGACGACGACGACGAAATGGTGAATGGAACTGTTCGGCTCAGTGTGAACTTCAAGACTTCGTTACTGGTTCCTGCGTTGTGAACGGTTCGATGGTGTGCGTGTGTGTGTGTGTGTGTGTGTGTGTGTGTGTGTGTGTGTGTGTGTGTGTGTGTGTGTGTGTGTGTCGTCGGTTTAATGTCCTTCCACTGTAGTGATTCAGACAGTTTATGTGTGGGTGAATGAAGTATGCAAGTGTATGAAGTGTATTATTCCATTAACGACAGAATATGACATCCCCTCCCCCCCCCCCCCCCCCCCCTCATCTCCCATCCCTCTTCCACCTTGACAATTTTAAGTGAGAAGTGATAAAATCTACAGATAAGGACCAATTAAACTATTTAACAAACACTTACAAACTGAGTCAAGAACAGAGTAATTGTTTAAAACATATGGTAAAGGCAATGAAGTCGATCCATCAGTGTAACCATCAATACCCGAATGTCTCAGGAGCTCTCTTGCTCTTGGGCATTGAATCAGCAAATGACTGACATTTAAGGATTTCCCACACATACATTTAACATTATGACAATGTTTTGTTTTCAATGCGTTCAAACGGAATCTATGGATTAAACTTTCAATCTCCCTAGACGAGGAGGAGACTTGTTTGAACGTTTTCCCATTGTACCCATCACTAAATTTTATACAATTGTGTTAATATTGAATGTCTGAGTTCATCAATGAGGTTTTAACTTTTTCTCTTAACGTTGAATTTATAATTGAAAAACATTCATTCAAATCTAAGGGAACTTTGAATGGTATTGCGTCACTGACATTTTGAGCTGCTTTTCGTGCAAGTTGATCTACACGCTCGTTGGGTACTATACGACAATGAGAGGGGATCCAACAAAAAGTGACAGTAATGCCTTGCATGGATAAAAGGTGAATAATGTGATGAATTTCAAATATCATATCAAGTCGGATTGAAGGACATGCAGACTTGATCGAGTAGATTGCTGCTTTAGAATCAACACCTATTAAGATTTGTGAACTTTTTATTGGAAAATTCAGAATAAAATCTAACGATTTAAGTATAGCAAGTAATTCGGCACTGAATATCGATAACTGTTTACCAAGATAGAAGAGCTTTTGTACTTTGATGCTAGGGATTATGAAGGCTGCTCCCGTGTTATTATTTTCTAGCACTGAGCCATCTGTAAAAATTTTCAGATGATGATTGTACTTAGTTTCTAAATGAGTGTAAACAGATGTTCTTAAGATATGTGGACAATCCTTTTTTGAAACATCTGTATAATCAATATCAAAGGAGGCTTTACAGTGTTCCCATTTTGGAATAGGTGAATACGTGGGCTTTTGGGCTGTGTTATTTTTATCTATTTTGGTATCCTTTAGAAGATCAGCAGAAAATGAGTAAATAGACCTTGCTGACTATGTTTTTGGCACGTTTTCCAAAATCCTTCTCTGATTTTAAACATACTTCTTCTGAGCAAAAATTGTTTTGTGAGAAGCTCTTTAAGACAAATTTTGAAGTAGAAGCTTTCCGAAGTTCTGAAAGGGGCAAGACCCCTGCTTCATTATAGGTCCCTAAGTTAGATGTATGTGTGGGAATCCCAAGGGCAATTTTATACGCTTTGCAGTCAGTGCTCTGAAGTTTATTTAAAAGGTATTGAGGTGCATTAAAAAATACTTCTTGAGCGTAAGTTAGTCTGGAGCGAATAAGGGCAGTTGCTAAAATGGTTAATGATTTCGAATCCTGTCCCCAAGATTGTTTGCTAATTATTTTTAGGAAATTTAAGCTTTTTCTTGCTTTGTTTAAAATGTATTCAATATGAGTGTTCCAAGTTAACTTACTGCTTAAGATAACACCCAAGAATTTAACATTTTTTACATAGTTTAAAACAATGCCATCCAACGTAAAAGTAGGAAGTTGTCCTGGATCGTAACCAGAATTAAAAAGAATCATATTTGTTTTTTCTGGGGAAAGAGAAAGGCCGTTCTCATTTAAAAAGTTATTGATCTTATTTAGTTCATGTTGATATTTTATTTTGATGTAATTTAGTGATCTTGATGATGTATTTTTTTTCATTGTCACTTTTGTCCATAGGCATATATCATCAGCAAATTGAGCCACTTCAATATCTTTAGAAAGACTGTTAGGAAGATCAGAAATTAAAATATTAAATAATATTGGAGAAATTACTGAACCTTGGGGTAAACCCATTTGTAAAGGTCTTGGGTTGGAATATGTATTTCCTGTTTTTGTTTGAATGTGCCTACAGTGTAGAAAATCTTGAATAAAATTGTACATGTTCCCGCTGATTCCAATGTTTTTTATTTTGTACATTAGTCGTTTGTGCCACACTTGTTCGTATGCTTTACGAATGTCAAAAAAGGTGGCGAGAATGTTCTTACGTCGTGCAAATTGATGTTTTACGTGTGTTGTAATTTTTACTAAGTGCTCAATTGTAGATCTGCCTGCTTGGAATGCAGCTTGGTTGATAGGAATGATACTGTTTTTGTTGCAATGATGTATTAGCCTTTTTAACACTATCTTTTCCATCAATTTACATGTGTTAGATGTTAATGATATTGGTCGATAGCTATTTATATCTTTGAGTGGTTTTCCTTGTTTATGAATTGGTATAATAATTGAGTCCTTCCAAATCAAGGGCATTTTTCCATTGTCCCAACATTTTTGGAAAAACAAATGTAGAAAATGTATTATATTTTGCGGGAAATGACCTAACATTTCATTTGAAATGCCATCTAATCCCACTGATGTCTTTTTATTCAGATTTATGATACACTCTTGGACTTCCTGCAATTTATAGCGGTATTTAAATAGTGATTTTCTGTAGGTTTAGGGCTATTATAGATGTCTTTCTTTTCTTCAGTTTCGCGGTGTTTTTTCTTGTCCAAGGATAAGCTGTCAACACTACTGTTGTTCGCAAATAAGTCTACAAAGGCTTCAGCTTTATCAAAATTTGATGGAAATTCAGATTGTATTAAATTAATCGGACAATGTGGAAGGTTAATTCCATTTTTCATCGTTTTTAATTGTGTCCAAACTTTCTGAATATCTTTAAAGCTTGACACCTCATTTTGACATATAGACGACCAATACTGCCTTTTTGCTTGTGCAATTATTTTATTTTGGTGATTTTTTGCTCTTTTTTTCTCAAGAAGTTTCTCCGCTTTTTTCTTGGGATTTGTTTCTCTTTTGTAATCTTTTGTTTTTTCTATTTTTTCTTGTTTTGCCTGCTGACATATACCATTCCACCAGACATTACCCGAATGTTTTTTTGATTTTACAGATTTTACAGTCGGAATTGAATCTTTCGCAGCAGTGTGTACTGCATTCTAAAAATGATCGTATAATGTATCGACATCTTGATTCTCAAGATTTTCTATGTTTACATTAAATGAACTAAGTAGATATGAAAATTTATTCCAATTAGCAAACTTGTAACAATATTTAGGAACTTTGTCATGCAATTCATCAGTTGTTTCAGGTCTCATACGTTCAAGAGAAATGACAATAGGGAGATGATCACTATTTAATGGATCATCAAGTGTTTGCCAATCACATGATATAGCTAGCTCAGGAGATATGAATGATAAGTCGATGGCACTAGGATTATGTTTAGGGTTGTCTGGAATACGAGTAATACTGCCATCGTTGAGAAGGTAAAGAGAGGAGTCCACTATATTTTCAATAAAACGATTATTGGTGATTGCCTGGCACTCTTTTTCCCAAAACGGCGAATGGGCGTTAAAATCACCAGTGATTAAATATTTGGTAGATTGGTTTAATTGAAATGAGCGTAGCCATTCTGTATTACGATCGTTTGGGCCTTGAGGTAAGTAAACAGAGACGACTGTTACTACATTATAATCAATTTGAACTCTGACTGCACATGAGTGCAACCCAGGAATGTCTGGTGGGGAAGGACTGGCACATGGGGCATATTTTACATCTTCACGAACATATATTGCCACATTTATTTTTTCGTCATTATTAATGTTTGGGGTAATTGGCGAAAAATAGTAATTAGGAAGTTTAGGTAGTTTAGTTTTGCGGACATTCAGTGACTGCAAAGCTAATATGCTGTATTTTACTCCAGATAGGTGTTGTACTAGTTGGTCTGTACTGGTTGTGATGGATCGTCAATTCCATTGCAGCACTTTAAAATCTTTAACTAACATGTGTTATATCAATATAGATAATCAAAACCCATAGAAAGGGAAAAAAAAGTGATTAAATGCAAGTGATGCACTGAAAGGTGACTAACAATACTAAATATAACTACATAGAACTACAAATAGCAGGATTATGCTTACTTAACTTTTACAGCAGTAACCTTTTCTTTACAACATAAATAGAATTGACAAGAGGCGGAAAAAGAAAAAATCCGAGTTAGTCCAATAACAAGAGAGAGCAAGGTTATTGCAAGTTCAGTTTCTTTTCTGTTCCAATTTTCCAGAAGTAGTCCAATATTGAGCATGGTCTTCCTTACAGAGATTCTACCAGTCTCTCATTACATCAAAGATGTTCCACAAAAATCGTGGGTGGTCACCAACAAAAGATGGACGTCCTGGGAAGAGTTGGTAATCCATGGGTAGTGGTCTTCTTGAGTGTCTTGCTGACATTCTTGGTCGCTTCCAGAATAAGTTCCTGGTGTGCCTTCCGATGTTTCCCGCAAGTACACTGGCGCCGTTTGCTGTGGGATGAAGGCCATCTCTGATGAGGTATCTATTGCTGGTCTCCAGATTAGCATGACTGACGAACGACACGTTGTCAACACAGAACAGTTCTGATTCTGTCAAAGCGTTGAATACGTCCGTCTTGATTTGGAGCTCCGGATCTTTCACGGGTGCAATTTTGCTGATCACGATCTTTATGTTTTTGTGTTCTGCTGCGATGTCCTTAATGCACTTCGCAAACTTCATGGTGCACACTTTGGGGTCCATTTTCCGGATATCATTTATTCCACAGTGGATTACAACTGCATCAAGTGGCTTTACGGTAGACTGAAGGGCTGTTTCAAATGCCTGACAGATTTCCTCCGTAGTGTGTGCCTTGCGCGACATAGCATCAAACCCATAGGATCTGCCTAATCGCCTTTCATCGACCTTGTTGACTACTGAATCGTGAATAAAGACGACGCGTGGTAGGTCCTGGTTTTCCTTCTGTTCCACGAAGGCCTTCTGTTGTCTGGCATGCTCCTGTTTGACGTCACTGGTAGACTTGACGTCACTTGCTTTTTGGTAGTAGTAGTAGTAGTAGTAATAGGGACAGGCTATTTGCCTAGGCCTCACGGCCTATATACATCCCCTCTTTGACATCATAATGTGTTGTGCGCATTTTATCTCATATTTAGCTTCAAATGGGCCTCAGTCGTCATAATCCACAAATAATTCTTTAAATTTGGGTATTTCATCCAAAAAATTCTTGAAATAGTTAGTATTTTGTGCAAATTTTATGTTAGTACGAAGTGCATTCCACAAGGGGGCAACTCGGTGTGAGTAAATGTTTTTCCTTTTGTTAGTGCGGCAGTATTGTATAAAAATCTTGCCTTCAGTATTCCTTGTGTTGTTGTTTCTTGAAGGAATAAACAATGAGTCAATGCTTATGTCATCAATACCATTAAATATCTTATATGTCTGGATAAGATCCCCCCTTGTCCTTCTACCTTTCAAAGAGTATAAATTCAAATATTTCAATCTTTGTGCATATGACATATCTTTGCATTCTTTTAATAGCTTTGTTGCACGTCTTTGAACACTTTCTATTTGTTTAGACTGTCTTTTCAATTGAGGACTCCATATTGCATTTGCATATTCCAAATGAGGTCTAACAAAGGATTTATATAGTTTTAAGAATATTTCCTTGTCTAAATAGGAGAAACTTCTTTTAACTATTCCCAACATTTGATTTGCCTTGTTTACTATTTTATTTATGTGTAAGTCAAAAGACAACATAGTATCAAAAGTCACTCCCAAATCTTTTTCTTCTTTTAGTGCAGTTATTTCCTGTAAGCCATCATTATACCTCATATAGTATTGGGCTGGTGTTCTTTTCATCTTCTTTTCTGTTTTTTCATTTTTCTTTCTGGCAGAGGACAGCTCAGTTGGTTTTGGTGAAAGGTTGGTTTTACTGGGTACTGGGGGAATGGACTTTGTGGCTTCTGCATAGGTAGACAGCATGGTATTCTCCGTTTGTGTTTGGACGTTCGAATGCTTAACGACTGAGTTAGATCTATCGAGTAGACAGTTGAGTTGTTTTTTCTGATCTAACACCGTTTTTTTCCAATGACGAGATTCGTTCACACAATCTTAGAATAATATCTTTCAAATCTGCATTCGAATCGACACTTACGCAGTCCGGCATGGTAGCACTTGCACTGGCACTGGCAGTGGCGTTCTCCGAATCGGTCTTGTCAAGCACAGTCAAGACCGTTTGCTCTGGATCTATTGGTCGATCTAAAATTTCTTTTCCCGAGCAAATAGGTGACTCACTCTTTTTTCCACTCAGCTTTCCCATTTTAAGTGCACCAGAAGTCACTCTACCGCCAAGGCTTTTTGATCTGGTTGATCTCGTCATATTAATCAGATCTTCACTTTGCGAGCTCTAGAACTAGAGGTTGATCATTTCCGCCATCTTGTGTCGTGACGTGTCGTGTGTGTGTGTCTGTGTCTGTGTGTGTGTGTGTGTGTGTGTGTCTGTGTCTGTGTCTGTGTCTGTGTGTGTATCTGTGTGTGTGTGTGTTATAAAAGATGAACGGGGAAAAGAAGAAATAAACAAAAGGAGACGAAGACTCAGTGTCATGGTGTTGCGCCAGAACAAGAAACCTCATCTGGATATTACACACATTTAGGTACTCCAGACTCCGCCCTTCCCCGTCTGTCCCCCCCCCCCCCCCTCTTTCTCTCTCTCTCTCTCTCTCTCTCTCTCCCTCCCTCTCTCTCTCTCTCTCTTTTATACCTTATAATTAGTATAATAATTTTTTTTTTAAAACCTTGTGTGAAATGATCGTTCAGTTACTCCCCTTCATGAGGGGCAATGGCCTATACATGAATAAAACATCTCTCTCTCTCTCTCTCTCTCTCTCTCTCTCTCTCTCTCTCTCTCTCTCTCTCTCTCTCTCTCTCTCTCTCTCCGCATGGCAACGTGGACCGGACCAACCATATTGTGGTGAGGTGGTGGTGGATTTGAGAGGATGATGACGGCAGATCTGGATCGTAAGTCTGGATTACAACGCTTCGGACATATGCTCCGAAAACTACGGAGTTTGCTTAGGACTGAAAGGGAAGGATGAAGGAGGGGGTGGGTGGGGACGCACGTGCTCTGACAATGGGAATGTCCGCAGACACCACATGTCCGCAGCGTGTTTGAATTCAACACTGAATTTCCCTGCGTCAGAAATGTACACAGTGACCTTCCTATCTATTTTGAATAGATTGATATTATCTGAATGCACTCAGTATTGATGTTATCCGAATATGTTCACTGTTGATATCATCCGAATGTGTTCACTGTTGATATTATCCGAATGTGTCCACTGTTGATATTATCCGAATGTGTCCACTGTTGATATTATCCGAATGTGTTCACTGTTGACCTTATCCGAATGCACTCATTATTGATATTATCCAAATGTATTCACTCCTCTGTTTGTGAAGATGAGAAAAGAACAATCCTTGGTGCATTTTGAAGTGTTGTGTACACGGGTGTTTGATCTGATAGATGACGAAGTCAGGCAGCAAACCCACACATGACGCTGACAAAGCAGGAACCGCTTCTGGCTGTTACGATGAAGCATCGTCAGCGTGTCCTCTGCAGGGACGTATAGCTAGCTTGCCCCATGACTTTTTTTCTAGGTGGCAGGGTACCCTTGTGGGCATGCCGGGAGGGGCGGCGTTGGGGTGTTTCAGTATGAAATGTCTTCTGAAGATTCTCTGCTGGTGTTATTTATTCATTTACTTATTCATTTATTAAGTAATCTATTTCAATTTTTCTTGTATTGTATTTCATTTTATTCCATTTATTGACACTCTCTTCAACTCTGTCTTTTTCTCGTTACTTTCTGTTTTGTACTCCCAGTTCTTATAGACAGGATGATGCCCGATGTGTTATTTTACCGTTATGACCGTTACTAACGGCCATAACGGCCCATAATGGTTTTCCTTCTTTATGGAATATCTCAGAAAGTACTTGGCCGATCTCTCTGAAAATGGGAACGAAGAAATGCTGTGTGTGTGTGTGTGTGTGTGTGTGTGTGTGTGTGTGTGTGTGTGTGTGTGTGTGTGTGTGTGTCCGTGTCCGTCCGTCCGTCCGACCGTGGTCAAAATGTGTTACACTCGCTCCAGACAAAACTACTGGCCCGATCTTTCTGAAAATTTGTAGGTATGTTCATTATAGGTCACGGATGATGCCCGATGTGTTATTTTACCGTTATGACCGTTACTAACGGCCATAACGGCCCATAATGGTTTTCCTTCTTTATGGAATATCTCAGAAAGTACTTGGCCGATCTCTCTGAAAATTTGTAGGTTACTATAACGGCCCATAACGGTTTTTCTTCTTTATGGAATATCTCAGAAAGTACTTTGCCGATCTTTCTAAAAAATTGTAGATATGCTCCTTAAGGGTCACGGATGATGCCTGATGTGTTACTTTACCTTTATATCCGTTATTAACGGCCATAACGGCCCATAACGGTTTTCCTTCTTTATGCAATATCTCAGAAAGTACTTGGCCGATCTTTCTGAAAATTTGTAGGCATGTTCATTATGGGTTACGGATGATGCCCGATGTGTAATTTTACCGTTATGACCGTTACTAACGGCTATAACGGCCCATAACGGTTTTTTCTTTTTTATGGAATATTTTAGAAAGTACTTGGCGGATCTTTCTGAAAATTTGTAGGCATGTTCATTATGGGCCACGAATCATGCCCGATGTTTTATTTTACTGTTAGCCGGCTATAACGGCTATAGCTGTTACTAACGGCTATAACTGCCCATAACGGTTTTTTCTTTTTTTATGGAATATCTCAGAAAGTACTGGGCCGATCTTTCTGAAAATTTGTAGGTATGTTCATTATGGGCGACGGATGATAACCGACGTTTTAGTTTACCGTTAAAGCCGTTACTAACGTTTATAACGGCCCATAACGGTTTTTCTTTTTATGGAATGTCTCAGAAAGTACTTGGCCGATCTTTCTGAAAATTTGTAGGTATGTTTATTATGAGTCACGGATGATGCCCGATGTTTTAGTTTACCATTATAGCCGTTACTAACTGCTATAACGGCCTGTAACGGTTTTTCATCTTTATGGAATATCTCAGAAAGTACGTGGCTGATCTTTCTGAAAATTTGTATGTATGTTCATTATGGGTCACGGATGATGCCCGATGTTTTAGTTTGCCGTTATAGCCGTTACTAACGGCTATAACGGCCCATAACAGTTCTTCATTTTTTTATGGAATATCTTAGAAAGTACGTGGCCGATATTTCTGAAAATTTGTAGGTATGTTCATTATGGGTCACGATGATGCCCGATGTACAAGTTTACCGTTATAGCCGTTACTAACGGCCCATAATGGTTTTCTTCTTTATGGAAAATCTCAGAAAGTACTTGGCCGATCTTTCTGAAAATTTGTAGGTATGTTCATTGTAGGTCACAGATGATGGCTGATGTTTACCAGAATAGCCATTACTAACGGTTACACCAGCCCAAGACGGTTTTTTCCTCGTTATGGAATATCTCACGCGTATTCAAGATATTTGGAGTACGTTTATATGCTTTGCATCTTGTTAGGTATTGCTTTTAATAAGCTGTTTTACATGTGGTGCCAGCCCAGAAAGAGTCCTGTATGATCGGCTGAGCTATCCAAAAACAAAAAAAAAAAAAGAAAAAAAGAAAAAGAAAAAATAAAGAGATGAAAGAAAAACGAAAGAAAAAGAGAGAGAAAAAACTCAGAGAGAGACACAGAGAGAGAGAGAGGTGAGGAAGGAGAATTCCTGGATGGTCATCGTCTAATGACTGGGCCGGTTACACCACCTCTAGCTTGTTGCGCATGACTGAGGACAGAGGGCTGTGCAGATGCCTGATCGTCCTGGCCAATAAGAAAAAAACCTGTGTTATCTCCAAAAAGGGGAAATGGAATCAGCTGCAACAGTTACCTCAAATGCAAGACTGGACCTCGAACTTTAAACACGTATAAAGCGAAGAACAGACGTATTTCTAAAATGCATCTATCAAACATAAAACATTGCACAAGATGCAGCTGGGATACGCACATTACTTTAACGTAGGACCTCTAAAATGTACAGTCTACACAATTTTTTTTTTCCAATCCGAATCAAGTTTTAAAACAGGAAAGTCAAATAGAAGAATAACATGGATGCAGGAACACACTTCCCCTCCCCCCCCCCCCCCCCCCCCCCCCCCCGTTCTCCCCCCTCCCCTCTCACACACACACACAACTACTTTCCACCTCAACACACCCATCTTTTTAACCTCCTGCATGCGCGAGCGAGTGCGCGCGGGGCGCGTGCACACACACACACACACACACACACACACACACACACACACACACACACACACACACACACATATACATACATACACACGCGCGCGGCACACACAAAACACACACACACACACACACACACACACACACACACACACACACACACACACACACACTATTCACGGTCGCTCACTCACTCACACTTGTCCCGGATTCACAGGAGAAAGTGGCATAAAAGAATGCAACAATTGAATTGACTGTGCGCTGAAAGTTTTCGGTGTGTCCTCGATTCATCGTTCTAAAACGATGTGCTGGTCATAGATGTTCATAACATTTGATTTGGCTGAAACGCTGCTACCACTTGCAATTTGTCTTTCCTTTCGCATAATTTGTTTTTTCTTCCAGCTCTTGCTTACTGAATTGCCTTACACCGAGAACCTTACCGCACACACTCACCGTGTCTCTCAAATCTCGCTCAGTTTGCACACCCAGATCTCCCTCCATCCGTATCATCCAGTTTTAAACCCCATTATTGCTCAAAAGCCCAAAGCTCTCAAGGCCATAAACTGTTATAGGCCTACGTGTATTGGTATGTGATGAATTTTTGTTTAATGAAATCAGTTTAAAACCTGTCCATAGGTTTCTGTTAAATTACAACGTGTGTGTGTGTGTGTGTGTGTGTGTGGTGTGTGTGTGTGTGTGTGTGTGTGTGTGTGTGTGTGTGGTGAGAGAGAGAGAGAGAGAGAGAGAGAGAGAGAGAGAGAGAGAGAGAGAGAGAGAGAAGATGTGCAAAGGTATACGCTGATTTATCGTGAAAATCATTTGGAAAAGCATTTAGCATGTTACCATCAGTCGATTGTTTTGTGTGTGTGTTTTTTCTTTCCCCCATCGAAATGCCATTTTACGTAAATCAAAATTCTATACCGACTTGCGTGAAGTTTTTAATGAACACAGTTCCCTGGATTGTTGATGAAAAGAACATGTGTAAACTACCGATTTTTCAGAGACGTTTTTAAGTGCAGTTAGACTCACTCGTGTCTCCAGACACAATCAGAAGATCTGTGCCTTCCAATATGAGTTTATGCTGAACGGCAGCTGAAATTCTTAGAACCCACAGACAAATGTCCAGCAAACCAACCTGCAAGCGCACCGGAAAACACCCCCCACCCACCCCCCACCCCACCCCACCCCACCTCCCAGACGCGCGCGCGCGCGAGCATACACACACACACACACACACACACACACACACACACACACACACACACACACGCACACCACACACACACGCACACACACACTCATCCATCTCCTTCAAAACCAGCCACAGACGACAGTGGACTATTAGGACGGCAGCAATCTCTTGTCAAGGCGACCTCTTTAATTGACCCTATCATCATCACGGGGAACGTTTCCCCGCGCGCCAGAAACCACTCATTAACCAGTTTAATCTTCCATGCGCGATGGACGCCATTATCCGAAAAAATCCGAAAATGACACACACAAAAAGAAGGTGATCAAAACACACACACACACACACACACACACACACACACACACACACACACACACACACACACACACACACCCTGGCCAAACACATGCACAGAGAAAGAAAAAACGAGACATTATGTCATCATGTTCGCCTTGCTTCGCCGAAGATGCCACACCTGCAGGGAAAGATGAGAAAGGACCGATGACCCTCGGTGCCAGCCTCCCTGCAGGACCCATACCCCGCCACCACCCACACAAATCGCTCTTCCTTATTCCCCCCCGATTCCCCCAACTGGGCCGACACGATTGTTCCGAGTAGTTCCGGCCACAGGATAGCCTCCTGTCGGTTCGCCTCGCTGAGTTTTCCTGTGGCGCAGGAAAGGCTGTTGGGGGTGTCGGTTGACAATCGTCGGAACTGGCCAGTCTTCTCTCGGCGTTTAGTTCAGCCAGCGCCAAGGAGGGGGACGGACCGTTATCCCATCGGTTTTCTCTTCCCCCCCCCCCCCCCCCCCCCCCGTCCTTCCCCCTCCAAAGAACGAGGAAAGCCGACAGGGAGGGGGGGGGGGTGTCTGGGAAGAGTTGTCGTCGCTTGGCATGTGTGACGTGTTGTGTGTCTGTCACCTGGTCGGTCTGGGCCAATCAGGAGGCCGGAATTGACTTGTTAGGTTTGGGGATCACCGAGGACGTTGGGCTTATCGGGTTTTTTTTTTTTTTTTTTCTCTCCTTTTCCGTGCCTGCCACCCCTCCCTCCTCCCCCCCCCCCCCCCCCCAATCTCCCTCTACCGTTGTCTTCATTTTCAAGGTTTGTGACAATGACGGAGGAGGGTGCGTTTTTGGATGTCATTTTGTTGCCATGACTGATTTTCCTCAAATCCTGCCTGCTTTTCTTCTTGTTTTTCTCCTTGTTCTTGTTCTGATTGTTGTTCTTGTTCTTCTTTGTTGTTCCTCTTCTCCTTCTTCTTTCTTCTTCTTCTTCTTCTTCTCTTCTTCTTCTTCTTTCTTCTTCTTCTTCTCTTCTTCTTCTTCTTCTCTTCTTCTTCTTCTTCTTCTTCTTCTTCTTCTTCTTCTTCTTCTTCTTCTTCTTCTCTTCTTCTTCTTCTTCTTCTTCTTCTTCTTCTTCTTCTTCTTCTTCTTCTTCTTCTTCTTCTTCTTCTCCTTCTCCTACTTTCTTTCTTCTTCTCCTTCTTCTTCTTCTCCTTCTTCTCTTCTTCTTCTTCTTCTTCTTCTTCTTCTTCTTCTTCTTCTTCTCCTCCTTCTCCTCCTTCTTCTTCTTCTTCTCTCTTCTTCTCTTCTTCTTCTTCTTCTTCTTCTTCTCTTCTTCTTCTTCTTCTTCTTCTTCTTCTTCTTCTTCTTCTTCTTCTTCTTCTTTCTTCTTCTTCTTCTTCTTCTTCTTCTTCTTCTTCTTCTTCTTTTCTTCTTCTTCTTCTCTTCTTCTTCTTTTCCTTCTTCTTCTTTCTTCTTCTTCTTCTTCTTCTCTTCTCTTCTTCCTTCTTCTTCTTCTTCTTCTTCTCTTCCTTCTTCTTCTTCTTCTCTTCTTCTCTTCTTCTTCTTCTTCTTCTTCTCCTTCTTCTCCTTCTTCTTCTTCTTCTTCTTCTCCCCCCACCACTCCCCACTTTTTTTTTTATCCCGTTATTGTTACTGTCGGATTTGTGTTGACTTCCGGGGATTGTTGGTGATTGTACTTCAATCTATCCAGCCCTTAGACAAAGGGTTGGAATATTCAGAATGGACAATTATGTACATGACGCGCACGTTTGCACGCACATTTTCTTTTTCTTTTTTTTTTCTTTTTTTTTTTTGTCAGTGGTAATGGTGGTGGTAGAGATAATGATTGTGTGTGTGTGTGTGTGTGTGTGTGTGTGTGTGTGTGTGTGTGTGTGTGTGTGTGTGCTGTACTAGCCAAAGATTTGTTCAACAATGAATAGTTTCAGTGAATGTGTGTTTGCGCGCACGCATAACTCTATATGTGAGATATACACAGACAGACAGAAACGCAGGAGGGAGGGAGAAAAAAGAGAGAGACAGAGAGAGAAACAGAGAGGAGGAGGTAGGGGGAAAGGAGAGAAGAAGAGAGAGCACATATCATATCTATAATTAAGCAATCAACAAATTAAGCAAAGAAAGCAAAGGCAGAATTACATTTATAACCCAGGCACATATTCCTTGTTCAGCAAATTGAGCAGCACTCTTTTTTTTTCTCTTTTTAGATGATAAGATATAAGACAAGTAAACTTTAAAAGATATAAGGTTTTTATTTGAACAATGGGAAGAAGCACGAACATCTAAAAGACAGTGTTTCTTTATCTACTTATGGCATATTCTTTCGTAGCGTGTCATATTCTGAGCATTCCACCGTCAAATGAAATTCCGCTCCGATGGGCGATCTTGTCACAATCTTCATGGTCTGTCTCTTCAATCAGCAATTCCTTCCCGGTTCAGTTCAAGCAAATGGACATAAATACTGGGCAAAATATTGACATGTCTTCTATACCAAAGATACGTTTGAAAATCCCGCAGAACAAACCAGCTGTTTTACTGTGCTAAAGAATCAGTCCAATGTTCACAACGGCATCTTTTTAGAGTTTCAGACATACTTCTTATTTCTTAGTCTTTACTCTCAAAGGGACCGAGATTCCTACAAAACCAGTCTCATTATGCATTTTCGAATACAATCCGTTTATTAAAACGTGGATGTAAAGAGCGCGCGCGCACGCACAACACGCACGTGCGCGCGCACACACACACAGACAGACACACAGACACACAGACACACACACACACACACACACACACACACACACGCACGCACGCACGCACGCACGCACGCACGCACGCACGCACGCACACACACTGTACATAATACATTACAATCCAGACTTTTTTTTTTAATATATATTTTTTTAGTTGCAAAGCGAGAGGACTGCAGGCGGAAATCTAAACAAATCTTAAATGAATGTTAGCGAACCGCCCAGAGAACGTGGACAAACGAGTCACAAGACGAAACACAACTAGTTTCGACCTCTTAGGTCTTCATCAGGTGAGACATTAACGAATAAAACAATGAAAATTCACTTAGCTTTGATCGCTTCAGATCACTTGGTAGGGTTCAGCGCAAGGAAGATTCAACGCCTTCTTCCTTGCGCTGAACCCTACCAAGTGATCTGAAGCGATCAAAGCTAAGTGAATTTTCATTGTTTTATTCGTTAATGTCTCACCTGATGAAGACCTAAGAGGTCGAAACTAGTTGTGTTTCGTCTGTGACTCGTTTGTCCACGTTCTCTGGGCGGTTCGCTAACATTCATTTAAGATATATTTTTTTAATTTCTTTCCTCTTTCTCTCTTCCATTCCACAGTTCCTTCTTTCTCTCTACTCCATTCTTTCATCAACATGATCTTTCTCTTTGCTGTACATTTCCGGATGCAAATTACCACATATTTTTTGTTATTAATCATATTTGTACATGTTTGACAATATTGTAGTAAATAATCCGTGAAACATATTAGAAATGAGTTATCTTTTTTATCGGTTTGAATGGATTTGAGTGAGAGTTCAATATAAGCCGAGGAAAGGTTGGGTTTTTTTTTGTTGTTGTTGGATATACAAACACATACACACCCGCTCACTCCACTTACACCCCCTCCCCTCCCCACCCACCCACACCCCCACTTCCTCTCTCTCTTCTTTTGATTTAATGATACACATACACATGCACATATTAAATCCAGGTATCTTATGATTTTGATTATCAATTTTCAAATAATACTTCATAATTGATCCAGTTAGTGTTAAATTTTAGCAGATTCAATTGTACAGTTGCTATGTTTTTTTTCAAGATTATATCTTCTCTTTAGTATTTTTAGAAATACTGTTAATGAAGGCTTACATTTGTTTATTTTACAGCTAAAAATGTAGTTTTTGGCTATCAGTATTATAAGATCGATTGTTGTATCAGTCGTGGAATTGTCATCTGCTCCAAATATTTTTGTGTTTTCTGTCAGAGACAGATTATTCGCTATTAAACACTTTCCTTTTATTAAGTCTTGCAATAATTTCCAGAATTCATTGACATGTATGCATCTCCAGAACATATATGTTCAATGCTGTCTTTTTCCTCTTCACAGAAACTACAGTTATAACTTTCTACTATTCCCATTTCTTTCAGAACTACATTCGTTGCAATTATTCGATGCACTATTCTTATTTGCATCCATTGTAGCTTAATATCCTTAATTTGATGAATTTTTCTAAAGCATTTCTTCCAAGGTATCTGTCTATTTAGCTTCTCCGTCCATTTTGCACAACAGTTTGGTTCCCAGTTATCTTTTACTATAACTCTGTAATAAGTTTTGGAACCTTTATCTACAGAATATATTTTCTTTAGTGCTGTGTTGACTTCTGCTTCAATGTTATCTTTTATCTCATTCTCAAACCCTTGTTCTCTGATGTATTTTTTAATGGATAATATGCATCCACCATAAGATAGGGAATCTATTTCAGTGTTATACTTTGTTCTGAATTTCTCATGGATAGTGAATCTCCATTGGCTTTGAAAAGATCAGATACTCTAAATACATTTCTGTTGTTCCAGTTTTTGTGTTTTATCAGTTTATTTCCTATTTTGATACGTTCATTGTAAAGAATTGGTTCTGCAAGTAGTTCTCGAGCATTTTCTGGTTTTATTTTGTAGTAGAACTGCTTATACGACATGAATACATGTTTCCAGAACACATTGTCTTGAGTGGTGATGCACAGATGATTTGGAGAGTACTTCTCAATGTTCTCAATAATTGGGTATGAAAAAATCAACATGTCTCTCCATCTGTGTGTTGTTTGTCTCAGTCTTTTTATCCATGTTAATTTTAATGCAGTGATGAGAGCATTTATGTCAGGTAGATTCAACCCATCATCCTGTACATCTTTAATAACTGTTTTTTCGACTAATTCTGTCTTGTTTTTTATTCCATACAAACCAGTAACATAAGTCTTGTAATTCTTTAACAAATGTGTCAGGTGGATTTGGAAGCATCAACCATAGGTAAGTTAGTTTTGACAGAATTAATTATTTTAAGACAGCAATTCTTCCTAAAGGGGTAATGATTCTCTTAGGCCAAATTTTAAATAGTGCCTTCACTTCTATCATTCTATCTTTGTAGTTTCTTTTTTCCATGTGTGTTAAGTCCTGAGTAAACCAAATTCCTAATATTTTGAATTCTTTTGGATTCTAGATCATCTTTAAATGTTCCATATATCTTATTTCACTATGCTTTTGTCTTCCAAGCCAAATTACTTGTGTTTTCTCTTTGTTTAAGAATAAACCTGATGTTTTCCCAAACCTATCAAGAATCTCGATAGATTTTTCAAATGATTTCTTATTCCCTGTGTTCATCAGTTGAGTGTCATCGGCAAATTGTGATATCTTGTGTTCTTTCTCCCCGATTTGTATACCTTCAATACTATTTTCTTCTTTGATCATTACGGATAATATTTCTGCACATAATACGAAGATATATGGTGAGACTGGATCTCCTTGCCTACAACCCCTTTCTATTGAGAACCATGATGATGTTTGGCCATTTACGATAACAGTAGACTTAATGTTTTTGTAGAATACTTCTATCCATTTACATATATCTTTACCTAAACCTACAGCCTCTAGCCCTTTGTGCATAAAATCCCAATCTAACGAGTCGAACGCCTTTTCGAAGTCTAAATTAATTAGCATCATTGGGATATTTTTTATGTTGAGATGGTGTATTATGTCATAAATTAACCTAATGTTACTACCTATATATCTATTTGTGACAAATTCTGTCTGGTCTTCACTAATCAGTGATGGAAGGACTTTTTAAATTCTATTAGAAATACAAGTGGAGCCAATTTTGTATATAAGGTTTGAAAGTGAAATAGGTCTCCAGTTTTCTACATATTCTTTTGGTTTTCCTTCTTTGGGTATAACAAATTATAATACCTTCGTTCTGGGTGTTTGATAGTTCGCCTTCTCTGAAACTTTCTTTTAGAGCTCGGGTTACAAACACACCAATTTGTTTCCAAAAACATTTGAAAAACTCAGCTCCAAACCCATCCGATCCAGGGCTTTTTCCGTTCTTCATATTTTTCAATGCAGTCCCTGCTTCTTCTATTGTTATTTCACCTTGTAATGATTTAGTCCGTTCTTCTGTTAGTTTCGGTATCTTATTCACCAAATCTTCAATATTGCATTTCACAGTTGATCTTTTTCGGTATAGATCTTCATAAAAGTATTTTACTGTAACTTTTATGTCTTCTGGTTTGTCCAGTGTATTACCTTGTCCATCCAGTAGTTTTACAATTTGTTTGCTATTGAAGTTACGCTTTTCTAAACTGCAGAAATATTTACTGACCTTTTCCCCATCTGCAACCCATCTTGCTTTTGATCTTAGTAGTACACCATTCATAACCTTTTCTCTTAGTAATATTAATTCTCTATTACTCTCTTCAATTGTCTTCAAATCCTCCTCTGATTTAAGTTCTTTACTCTCAATATCTTTAATAGTTTGCATAAGGCTGTTTTCTTTACATTGTGATTCTCTTTTTTTAATTGTGGCATACTGGATGGATTTTACTCTTATCTTCATTAGTAAGAAGTCAAGAAAGACCCGGTCAGACACCGTTAGTTTAGGGTCTGAGCTTTTCGACTGGTTTTCATCTTGGCTATTGTCAGCATTAATATCATTCCCCTCATCTTTATCTGTGTATTCCTTTGTTATTTCTTTTATTAGATTATTTATTCCGTCTACATATTCTTTATCTTTTAGTAGAGATGTATTAAATTTCCAAAGAGTTTTGTGTTTAATCTCCTTTCCGAATTGAAGCTTTAGTGTAATTAGTGAATGGTCAGATCTATAGCCTGGTAAAATGTCAGTATCTTCAAAATACCAGATTAAATATTTTGACATAAGGAAGAAGTCTAGCCTACTTTGTTGCAAGGAGGTAGGTCTACGGCATGTGTATCTCCTACAATCCGGGTTGTTTTCTCTCCATATATCTGCTAATGACAAATCTTGTATCATATCCTCAACTGCTTTTTTTAGCTTTTGGGTTATTTATATGTTTATAATTGTAACAATCAATTTCCTGTTCTAGTACCATACTAAAATCCCCCACCACAATAACGTTATAATTTTTGTACTTTTTAATCGTAT
>CM065727.1:25779585-25802085 GCA_033310375.1 Conus canariensis
CTGTGTCATTAGATAGGGAGTCATGGGCTGTGTCATTAGATGGAGTCATGGGCTGTGTCATTAGATGGGTGTCATGGGCTGTGTCATTGGATGGGAGTCATGGGCTGTCATTAGATGGGTGTCATGGGCTGTGTCATTAGATGGAGTCATGGGCTGTGTCATTAGATGGGGTTATGGGCTGTGTCATTAGATGGGAGTCATGGGCTGTGTCATTAGATGGGAGTCATGGGCTGTGTCATTAGATGGGTGTCACGGGCTGTGTCATTAGATGGGGTCATGGGCTGTGTCATTGGTGGGTATGGAGTCATTGGGTTGTGTCATGTTGGGTGGGAGTCATGGGCTGTGTCATTAGATGGGAGTCATGGGCCGTGTCATTGATGGGTGTCATGGGTGTGTCATTGGATGGGAGTCATGGGCTGTGTCATGAGATGGGTGTCATGGGCTCTGTCATTGGGTGGGAGTCATGAGTTGTGTCATTAGATGAGAGTCATGGGTGTGTCATTAGATGGGAGTCATGGGCTGTGTCATTGGATGAGTGTCATGGGCTGTGTCATTAGATGGGTGTCATGGGCTGTGTCATTAGATGGGTGTCATGGGGTGTGTCATTAGATGGGTGTCATGGTGTGTGTTTAGATGGGTGTCATGGGCTGTGTCATTAGATGGGAGTCATGGACTGTGTCATTAGATGGGAGTCATGGGCTGTGTCATTAGATGGGAGTCATGGGCTGTGTCATTAGATGGGTGTCATGGGCTGTGTCATTAGATGGGTGTCATGGGCTGTGTCATTCGATGGGAGTCATGGGCTGTGTCATTAGATGGGAGTCATGGGCTGTGTCATTAGATGGGAGTCATGGGCTGTGTCATTAGATGGGTGTCATGGGCTGTGTCATTAGATGGGAGTCATGGGCTGTGTCATTAGATGGGAGTCATGGGCTGTGTCATTAGATGGGTGTCATGGGCTGTGTCATTAGATGGGATCATGGGCTGTGTCATTAGATGGATGTCATGGGCTGTGTCATTAGATGGGATGTCATGGGCTGTGTCATTAGATGGTGTCAGGGCTGTGTCATTAGATGGATGTCATGGGCTGTGTCATTAGATGGAGTTCATGGGCTGTGTCATTAGGATGGGTGTCATGGGCTGTGTCATTAGATGGGAGTCATGGGCTGTGTCATTGGATGGAGTGTCATGGGCTGTGTCATTAGATGGGAGTCATGGGCTGTGTCATTGGATGGGAGTCATGGGCTGTGTCATTAGATGGGAGTCATGGGCTGTGTCATTGGATGGGAGTCATGGGCTGTGTCATTAGATGGGAGTCATGGGCTGTGTCATTGTGGATGGGAGTCATGGGCTGTGTCATTGGATGGGAGTCATGGGCTGTGTCATGTGATAGTCAGGGGCGTGTCATTGGGGATCATGGGCTGTGTGATTAGATGGGTGTCATGGGCTGTGTCATTAGATGGGTGTTCATGGGCTGTGTCATTAAATGGGTGTATTCATGGGCTTTCGCCTTGTGGATTTTCGCCCCGCGTGTCGCACTTTTTCACAGTGTTA
This sequence comes from Conus canariensis, assembly GCA_033310375.1. NCBI lineage: Eukaryota > Metazoa > Mollusca > Gastropoda > Neogastropoda > Conidae > Conus > Conus canariensis. The sequence continues at coordinate 25,781,140 of CM065727.1, forward strand.
CAAATGTAAATTTGTATGTTCAGTGATTGCATCGGATAGCAGCCTCTCAAAAGACATCCACACAACACACACGCGCGCGCGCGCGCGCGCGCGCTCACGCACGCTCGCATGCGCGCGCGCGTGCCACACACACACACATACACACACGCGCTCGCGCGCTATGGTCTTCTTTAATAACTGACAAATAAAGACGAACGGAGATCAATATGCTTGAACTTCAGTAACAAGGTTTTATTTGGGGTTCACATTTCTTGCGTCAATTAGTCTGTGCGTATTGCTTCACATGTGATCAGCCCCCCACGGAGAGAACGAACGAACGAACGAACGAATCTTTTTTAATGAGGGATAAAGAATAAGCACAATACAGGCTTCTTTACATCTTGCCCTCGATGAAGCAGAAAAAATAATGACAATATGTGACTTCAAAATCAACGAGAGAGAGAGAGAGAGAGAGAGAGAGAGAGGAGAGAGAGAGAGAGAGAGGAGAGAGAGAGAGAGAGAGAGAGAGAGAGAGAGACTCTCCGTAATGATTCGAGACATTTTCCGTCGACGAAGGGTAACAAAAATCACTCTATCAAAATCTGGTCCTTCTATTTTATGTAATGCGATGTCATTCTGACAGGGCGAACATCCACAGGATGAAAGTCGTTGGACCCGTTAGATGGATGGGGTGACACCCGACAGGAGGGGGTGGGGTTCTAACTCGCAGTGGCTCCGCGACTAAAAGCCATTATTGTCGACAGTAGGTCGTGTCCTGTGTAAGGTGGATCTGAACAAAAGCACCACTGAACACCACCAAGGTGACTTGGCAACAATGCACTGTCTTCGCTGGTGACCCGAAATTATACACTGCTCCCTATGGACTGCCCTGTCGGGGCTGAGACAGGATGTAAGACTGGATGTAGCTGTGGATGGGAGAACCAGCCCAGTGTGAGTGGTATGGGAGTCATGGCACTTAGAGCATAGGAGATGAGACAGCGGGGGATTATACACACGCTTCATTGGCTCCCTGGTCAACAAAGGGTCTCCTCGAAGTTGCCTCTCTCTGCTATAAATCCTCTGAATCCTCCGTCTTCATTGATTGATCCGTTGGATTTGGATACTCCATCACTTGAACTATAATCTTCTTCAACAGATATTAAATCGTTTCCAAATCCCACCTGTTCGTGTTGACAACTTTTGGCCAGCGTTCCTTTGTGTATTAAGCTCCCTTTTGTCGGGAATCAACACCCACGTCAACTCCGACGCGCTGTCTCTCCTCCCTCTTTCAAAGCGTTCCTGAAAACGTTTCTTGTTCCTATCTAACTGGTAAAGAAAATATGTGCCGGCGTTGGTTTGGGGCGTAGTAGATGCGTTTTGGATGTTTCTTCATCTAACAGCGCTCGTTTTTGTTTAAGAGGTGTGGGATGGGTGGTGAGAGGGAGTGGGGGGAGGGGAGGTTGGGAGGTGGCACGCTTGCACGCAGAGCCAGCGTTTGATCGTCGAATGGGTAATTTGTACATTGCTGTTTAATCTATATTTGTTTCGTAGTTGAAGAGTGTATGTGTGTTTGTATATTATGGGCTGTCTATATGTAGATAGAGAAAGAGGCGGGACAGAGGGAGAAGAGCGAAAGAGAGAGAGAGAGAGAGAGGGGGGGGGGGGAAGAGAGACTGGCAGGCAGACAGAGCGATGACAAGAGAGAAGTAATGATATTGCATTGCGTAACTCCATTGTCACAAGAAGTTTCTGAGTGCCCCCCCCCCCCCCCCCCCCCCATCGGGTGCTCTCCCCGCAGCGAAGGAATGGCCACAGCGCGCTGCCTCCAACTTTGGCAGACATTTACCTGTGCCAGGGGCATGCTGTGTACACGATCTTGGTTCAGTGTGTCATCTGAAAAACAGCTCTCTGGTCACTACTTAAGGTCTGGTGAAAAGAGAGAGAGAGAGAGAGAAGAGAGAGAGAGAGAGAGAGAGAGAGAGAGAGAGAGAGAGAGAGAGAAATCCACCGTGTCAGAGATTCGACCCATCATCCCGGGATTTTCTTGCTTCCTAGATTCGAACCCATCATCCCGGGATTTTCTTGCTTCCTAGATTCGAACCCTTCATCCTGGGAATTTCTTGCTCTCTAAGCAACAACGGTATCTGCAATGCCACCTTTCCACGTATGTTGCCAAAGCAGGCTAAGCTGGAACACAGGCTACTCCCCACAGAGGAGAGACAACCATTTGGGCTTCCTCAGTGTTGTCCCATCAGACCTGTTCTGCGCTGCTGGCCAAAATACCAGGTGAGGATCACAGGTATGGAAACACCGGTTTTGAACTGATGGGACGGAAATTGGCAGCGACGTTTCAACGTGGCTATTTGGGTGATAATCCAGACCGTTTGTCGAGGATCAGTCACATGACGTGACAATTTATAGTGCACGGTTTTTAAACGACAAAAGATAATTGCAGTAAAAAATTGTTAAAAAAAAAAAGGTCCTTTCTAACCTGTTACTCTTTCAGATGACATTTATCCCGTTGGTATTGATAACGAAGTGGATTTTGAACAGAAGTTCAACCACAGAAGCCGAACCATTGTCCTTTTTTTTTTCTTTTTCCTTCTTTTCTTTTTTTTTTTCTTTACCTTTTTTTCTGCTTCTTTTCATTAGAGGTAGGTTGATAGAAAGATGGATGGATAGATGGATGGTTAGATAGATGGATAGACGGACGGACAGACAGACAGATAGATGAATGGATGAATGGATGGATGGTTAGATAGATAGATAGATAGATAGATAGATAGATAGATAGATAGATAGATAGATAGACGAACAGACAGACAGACAGATAGACACACACATAGATAGATAGATGCGTGGGGCAACGCCATTCGTCGAATTATGTCAAGTTTCTCGCGATTGGTACCTGAAACCAGCTCTTTACAACTACTGTACTACAAAGCTAAGCAGAGTTCTTCCACTTGCTTACCCCGCCGTACACTGGCAAGGCGCGTAACCAAAATAGAAGACACGCGAGTGTTATAAAACCACGATAGTCACCAGTGTTTTTTTTTTTTTTTTTTTTTTTTTTTTTTTGTGATATGCTGGAAAAGAAACGTCAGTGGTATACAATTCGAAAGTAATATATGATTTTTTTTTTTTTTGAGGGGGGGGGGGGGGGGGGCTCTAGCCTTCAAAGGCAGTGTTTATGTTATGGAATAGCTCAGTTGGTAGAGCGCCTGACTCGTAATCTTGGTGATCACGGGGTTGCGGGTTCGAATCTCTGCCGGGGCGTTTCGGTACAGGGGGATTTTTCCCTCGGAGTTAACATTAGTTCTGACTCCATTTCCCATACAGTCCTTCGAATGAGACTATAAACCGAGGTTCCGTGTGTGAACGCATGCATAATATCTTGCACACACGTAAAATCCCATCACCAACTTTCGGAAGAGTAGGCCAGTTTGGCCGTTGGTATGGATGACACGTTACACACAGCATGCACCCTGCGTAAGAAAAAAAAAAAAAAAAAAAAAAGAATGAGGGAGGTAAGGAAACTGAGTGAACGATATTGACTGGATGACACGGGAAACGACTGAATGAAGCGCCAGCTGGCAGCTCTTCGGTCGGCACTACCCAGGTAGGCAGCCCGTTGTGTAAACGAGTGTTGATGAATAAGTGCAAATGGTGGATGTAAGCGCATTGAGTTGTGTAACAAGAAATGCGCTATATAAGTATTATACATTATTATTATTATTATTATTACATTGAAGATTGAGAGAATTTTTGACGGCAAGAAGAAAAGGAAGGAAAGACAAAAAGAAAATATGCATCTAGGTGTCTATGTAAGGCACAGAAGGTGACAGGAGAAAAACAAGGAAGAAAGAAAGAAAGGAGGAAGGAAAGAAAGAAAAGAAAAGTAAAAAAAAAAAAAAAAAAGAAAGTCAACCCATCTCTCATCCCGGCAGAAAAAGTGCACTGTTTGCAGGACATGCTTCCACGGAGAATTTTTGAGCCGCGAAATCACTGCAATGACGTCGACGATTTAAAAACGCACGTGTCAACTCCATGTGCTGCGACTGGATAGGAAGATGCAAAATGAATAGTCGGTCAGTGTGTCTTTGCGTGTGAGTGCGCTGGCGTGCGCGCGCACGCGTATGTGTGTACGAGAGAGAGACAGAGAGAGGCGTAACATGACTATGACCTGAACTCTTCTTCCAGTTTCTATCAATGCGAGGACTTATTTCCTGCTGCTTCTCTCCCTCTCTCTCTCTCTCTCTCTCTCTCTCTCTCTCGATGTTTATTCAGAAAAGAATTGTCTCCCTTCGTTAAAATCATCGACGTTAATCATTCAAACTTTTGTGTGTTCTTGATCGATAAAAGATTATTTGGAATAGATAAGGATGTTTTGTACTTTTGTGCCTATATACCTCCAGAAGGTTCACCTTTTTATGCCCATTTTGATATTGATAATGGTATTAATTTACTTGAAGAATGTCTCGTTGATTTATTGTTACCTAGGGATGTTTATGTGATAATAAATGGTGACCTCAATAGCAGAACCTCTAACATTTCACAAGACATATCTGTGAACGATGTTCTTGATGAGCATTTCCATAGCCGGCCTCTCAGTATTGATCGACACTCCGAAGATTGTACATTGAATAATTATGGTAAATTGCTACTGAATGTGTGCACTGCTGTAGATCTGTGCATTCTTAATGGCGTGTGTAAAGGTGACCTTGAAGGTCGCTATACATACATGTCTGATACTGGTTCCAGTGTTGTAGATTATTTCATATTTTCTAAAGAACTTTTTGCTCTTTTGTATGATTCATGTATGCTTAATGTTTTAGAATGTATAGATTCTGACCACTTACCTGTATCGCTTTCTATTGCTTTTCCTAAAGAAAATACTGTACATGCCAGTAACAAGATTGAAAAACAGGTTATAGAAAAACTCGTCTGGAATGATGAACACGCTAATTTGTTTCATAGTACATTATGTAGTGATAGAATTCGTACAAAGATAGATGTTGCTATAGATTTATTAGACGCGGATATAAATTATGCGCTAAGTATGTTTAATGATGGCATGAAAGAAAGTGCTGACTGCATGAGAAGGTGTATATATATTAATAGTAACAAAAAACCTTATGATTGGTATGATAAAGAATGTGATGCTAGTAAAAGAAAAGCCAGGAGGTTACTTCGTATCAGTCGTTGCACTTTAAAGACAGTGGACAAAAATGCTTACTCAGTTGCAAGGCGAGAATATAAACATTTATTGAAGAGAAAAGAGAAAGACTTCAACAATTCTTTAGTTCAAAAACTTGTATCATCTATAAACTGTCAAAAGGAATTTTGGGATACTATTCAGATGATTTCTTCAAAAGAAAACAGCCCAGGAATAACATTAGTATTGATACATGGTTTCAACATTTCCAGGCTCTACTAGAATCTGATGTTAGTAACATGTGTGTTGACCAAACACTTGATGTCAACAATGGTAGTTATATGAATCGACCAATTACACAAGACGAAGTAGTATTAGCGTGTAGAAAACTGAAAAATCGCAAGGCGGCTGGCCCAGACGGCATTATTGGTGAACTATTTAAACATGCTTCTGATCAGGTAATGCAATTCTTTCTGAAATTGTTTAATATATTATTTGATAAAGGTACTTTTCCAGAAAACTGGACTGAATCAGTTATTTTGCCAATTTTTAAAAAGGGTGATGTTAATAACCCCAACAATTACAGAGGGATCTCTATTAGTGATATTAGTAGTAAAATCTTTGGGACAATTATTAATAACCGATTGCAAGAATGGGTAGAGGAAAATAATATCACAGGTGATTATCAAGCAGGCTTTAAGAAGGGTTACTCAACTACTGATCACATGTTTACTTTGCTTGCACTTGTGCAGAAGCAGTTTTCTTACAATAGGAAGTTATACGTAGCTTTTATAGATTTTGAAAAAGCGTTTGACTCCATTAATAGAAATCTCCTCTGGCCCATTTTGACAAAAAATGGTATTAAAGGTAAACTCCATAGATGTATTAGAAGTATGTATGATAGAGTAAGAACCAGAGTCCGTTGTGGAGCGAAACTTACTGACTATATTAATTGTTCTAGAGGAGTCAAGCAGGGAGATGCATGCAGCCCTATCTTATTTTCTTTGTTTATCAATGAGTTAGCTCTTGATGTAATCAACAATGGTAAACATGGTGCTTTATTATCGCTCGATGCTTTTGAATTGTTTATCCTTCTGTTGGCCGACGATGTTGTTTTGATGTCCGAAACTGTTATAGGGTTACAAACACAATTGAATAGCTTGCACCGTGCTGCTAAATCATTGCAGTTGAAAGTCAACATGGAAAAAAGCAATATCATAGTATTCCGTAAAGGTGGTTATCTAAGTGTAAGGGAAAGGTGGGTATACGATGGTACTCCTATGCCAGTTGTCAATGCCTATAAATATTTAGGAATATTATTCTCAACACGCTTGAGTTTTGTTGGCGCGTGCAAAGACCTTTCGAGTAAGGCAAAAAATGTTGTGCTTTGTATCATGAAAAAGTTACATATTCTTAATAATTCTTCATTCATGTTATTTATAAAGCTATTTGATTCTCAGGTTCAACCGATTGTACAGTACAGCTCTGAGCTATGGGGACTAGAAAAAGCTGCTGTCTGTTGGGAATCTGTTCAAATGTTTGCTCTAAAAAGGTTTCTTGGTGTAGATAGACGGACTCCAAATGATCTAATTTACGGTGAAACTAATCGATTTCCCATTTACATTACTTCTGCTGTCAGATGTATCCGCTTCTGGCTGAAACTGTTACAAATGGAAGACTTTAGAATTCCTCGTAAGGCGTACAATATGTTGTATGACTTAGACGCTAAAGGCAAAAGTAACTGGGTGTCCAAAGTGCGCCTTTGTCTGTTTGAATACGGATTTGGATTTGTTTGGCTGAATCAAGGGGTTGGTAATACTAAAGAGTTTGTATGTGTTTTCCGTCAACGGTTGGTTGACTGCAGATGGCAGAAATGGACTGATCATATTCATAACAGTGACAGATTTGATTTCTACAGGAACTTTTGTGATGTTCATGACCTGAAAACGTACTTAACCTTAGATATGGACAGGCACCTAAAACACGTAACAGCAAAATTCAGATTAGGAATATCTGCATTGGCAACTCATTATTTTAGATATCGCATATGTAATCATTATGATTTGCTATGTCCCTTATGTAAAAAATCAATTGAAACCGAATTACACTTCGTCCTGTCCTGTCCAGCTCTCATGAGCATCAGAGAAAAGTTTATTAAGCCCAAATATTACAGACAGCCATCTTTGTTTAAACTGAGCCTACTTTGTTCATCTACTTCTGCAGAAGTTGTTAAGAATTTTTCTTTGTTTTTGTACAAGGCTTTTAAGTATAGAGAAATTTTCACTTCTTGAAATTGCCCTTGAATTATACTGGTCTTGTTTCTGTAATTTGGTTTCATGTAGCTATTGTACTTGTGTGTTCACACACCCCTTCATTAGGGGCCTTGGCCTGTTATATGAATAAATCATCTGAATCTGAATCTGAATCTCTCTCTCTCTCTCTCTCTCTCTCTCTCTCTCTCTCTCTCTCTCTCTCAGAGCAAAAGAAAGAAAGGCAAAAAGAAAGAGAGAATAAAAAGAAAGAAAAACGAACTGACGAGGAAGTCTTCTATCCTAATTTCGGAAAGTGTCACCACCTCGAAAAAGAAAGAGAAGAAGGAAAAGAATCAAACGCCGAACTTGACAGTGTTTTACTCGGATCTTCTTCTCCCTCCATCCTCCCTCCCTCCCTCATCGCACCTCATCTCTCGCCCTTCCCCTCCCCTCCCCGTTTTCTCCCTCTCTCTCTCCCCCCCCCCCCTCCCCTTCCCTCTCCTTGCCACTCGCCCTGTCCTCTATGGCGGGACAGACCACTTTCCCACCCGAGGCCTGCTAAACATAACTTTCTCCAACGCTCTCTCTCTCTCTCTCTCTCTCTCTCTCTCTGTCCTCGCCACTTCCGCTGAGAGAAGTACGGAGCGGCAGCGCGCCCAGAACGAGGCCAACGTTAATGGAAAGGAAAGGTGCCCGGATGAAAGGCAAGCCTGGGAGAAACGACACCTCTGATTAAGTTACTGTCTTTGTGGAGGGGAGCTCGTAAAAAGTAAAAGGGATGCTTTGGCCGGGACCCCGAAGTCACCCGGGGTATTTCGGTGGTGTGCGTGAAGACAGGAAGGGGTGGAAAGGGTGAGGGAGGGAGGGAGGGAGAGGAGGGGTGTGGGTAGGGGTTACGGGATGACAAAAACATAGAGGGATGAGGGAGGGGGAGGGGGGGGGAAGAAGGGGAGGGGGATGTCGGGGGTTTTGTAAAAAAAAAAAAAAAGATCTGCTGACGATACAAGATTTTTGTGCGTGTTGTGCGGATAGTACGAAAGTGGTTAGATGGGGAATGTTGGAGGGAGATGGAGGTGGACTAGCTAGGTGGAGGGGAAGGGGGGGGGGGGATGAGGACATTCGTAGGGTAAGAGAAGCTGAAGAGAAAGTTGGGAAGGAGGGGAAGTGGAGGGCTGGAGTGATGAGTGGTTATCTTGGGGTGGGATGGGGGAGAGGGGAGGGGTGAGCAATGAAAAAAAAAGTGTGGGTTAGACTACTGGATTTCACGCGAAACATTTTGGGTTTGGGGAAATGTATGGGGTGAAGTGTGGTGTCATCTTTTTAACTCTCTCTCTCTCTCTCTCTCTCTCTCTCTCTCTCTCTCTCTCTCTCTCTCTCTCTCTCTCATATCTTGGTGGTTTAACGGTTCATAACGGCGCCTGTGGACTACCTTCTCTTTGTATGAACACAATTTTACATCGCAATACCCTCCTCCTCCTCCTCCTCCTTCGCCCTCTCCCCCTCCCCACCCCATCCCTGTGTACGTGCGAGTTCTGAGCCACGTGCAACAAAACAGAGGGGTTGAAATAAACCCATCCTTTATGTTGTCCATCCACAACCCTTTGACCTACCTTTGGGACTTCCGTTTTCCACTGTAGCCCTTGCAAAGGTCCGGGATGAAGAACCACGGCAAGACACATGTCCACCCTTCACTATAGTACCCCTTAGAATGGTCTTGGACAAAGAGTCTTGGCAGGATACGAGCCTACTTCTCCATTGTACCTTGCGGAAGGGTCCTGGACAAAGGGTCATGGTAAGATATATGTCCACCCTCCATTGCACCCTGTCGAAGGGTTCGAGACAAAGAATTTTAGCAAGATAGAGTTCTACCCTACATTACACGTTGAAGAAGGATACATTCATTTTACTTTGTGCGAGAGTGAAGGACAATGGATCACGGTAAGCGGCAGCAGTCAATTGAGAATACTGTTACCCAGTGAATACCCTCACACTGCAAGATACATGGCAATGAGAAAGCTGACCAATTGACTAAGGAAGGACAGCAGCCTCAACTGCAGCAGAAAGTCTTCTTTGAAGAATCAAAAGTATTATCAAGTTGAAGCAAAAAAGAAATGGCTTGAGCAGCACTTAGACTTCAACAAAAAGGATGCATGCTTCCTGCAGCCCAGATCAGACCAAGTGAGCATTGTGAGAATGAGGACAGGGTACTCCAGACTGAGACATCACATGGTCACAAAATTCCACATTGGCGAGTCTTCAAGTTACCCATGCGGTACAGCCCCGGTGACGGTGGAACAGTTCCTGCAGGACTGTTCCACACATGAAAAGCTTAGAGCAGAGACCTGGCCTGCCAACACACTGGTGAGGGAAAAGCTTTATGGATCAATGGAGGGCCTCCGCCGTACAGCAGCCATTGTCAGTGCCTCTGGGGTTCCTGTCTGAGTGAACGAAGAAGAAAAAGAAGACCCTCCACTGTAACCGGTAAAAGAGTGTCGGACAAAGAAGAGTCATGTGACAAATCACATGACCACCTTCAGTTGTACCCCTTAAAGTGGTCTCGGACGAAGCGTTATGGAAAGACGCATGACAATCTTTCAACTATACTCTGCAAAGAGGTCATCAACAAAGGGTCATGACAAGACATACGACCACCTTCCATTGTATCATATAAAGTGGTCTTGAACATGGAGTCACGGCAAGACATATGACTAACCTCCATTGTACACTGTAAGGTGGTCTTGGACAAGGAGTCATGGCAAGATATATCACTTACCTCCACTTTACCCTGTAAAGTACTCCTGGACTCCACTGTACCCTGTAAAGTAGTCCTGGACTTCGCTGTACCCTGTAAAGTAGTCCTGGACTCCGCTGTACCCTGTAAAGTAGTCGTGGACTCCACTGCACCCTGTAAAGTAGTCCTGGACTTCGCTGTACCCTGTAAAGTAGTCCTGGACTCCGCTGTACCCTGTAAAGTAGTCCTGGACTCCGCTGTACCCTGTAAAGTACTCCTGGACTCCACTGTCCCCTGTAAAGTAGTCCTGGACTCCGCTGTACCCTGTAAAGTAGTCCTGGACTCCGCTGTACCCTGTAAAGTAGTCCTGGACTCCGCTGTACCCTGTAAAGTAGTCCTGGACTCCGCTGTACCCTGTAAAGTAGTTCTGGACTCCGCTGTACCCTGTAAAGTAGTCCTGGACTCCGCTGTACCCTGTAAAGTAGTCCTGGACTTCGCTGTACCCTGTAAAGTAGTCCTGGACTTCGCTGTACCCTGTAAAGTAGTCCTGGACTCCGCTGTACCCTGTAAAGTAGTCCTGGACTCCGCTGTACCCTGTAAAGTAGTCCTGGACTCCGCTGTACCCTGTAAAGTAGTCCTGGACTCCGCTGTACCCTGTAAAGTAGTCCTGGACTCCACTGTACCCTGTAAAGTAGTCCTGGACTTCGCTGTGCCCTGTAAAGTAGTCCTGGACTTCGCTGTACCCTGTAAAGTAGTCCTGGACTCCGCTGTACCCTGTAAAGTAGTCCTGGACTCCGCTGTACTCTACAAAGTATTCCTGGACTCCGCTGTACCCTGTAAAGTAGTCCTGGACTCCACTGTACCCTGTAAAGTAGTCCTGGACTTCGCTGTACCCTGTAAAGTAGTCCTGGACTCCGCTGTACCCTGTAAGTAGTCCTGGACTCCGCTTTACCCTGTAAAGTAGTCCTGGACTCCACTGTACCCTGTAAAGTAGTCCTGGACTCCGCTGTACCCTGTAAAGTAGTCCTGGACTTCGCTGTACCCTGTAAAGTAGTCCTGGACTCCGCTGTACCCTATAAAGTAGCCTTGGACTCCGCTGTACTCTATAAAGTAGTCTTGGACTCCACTGTACTCTGTAAAATAGTCTTCTTTTTTTTTTCTTTTTTTTTTTGCTGTCCCAACCTCTGCGCCGCCTCAGAGGCAGTGCACACACGCCGCTCATTCCGACACCCCGTCCACAGCGACAGCCCGGTCAGCCCCGCCGCAGCCCCGGCACCGACAATCCACAGGGAGCAGTCAATGTCAAGTCGTCAAGAGGCAACCCACCGGAGAAGACACTGCACTGCTGCCGAGTCACCTCGGTGATGTTTAGTGGTGCCTGTTCTGATCTAACATACGCAGGACACCACCTACTAAGCCCCCTACTGACGACAATAATTGCTTAGTCGCGGAGCCGGCGTGAGTGAGCTCTCCCTCCGGAGGGCGCCACCACGTCCGTCCAACGACAGCCCCCATGGACTCGCCGATACCGGTGACCCCGACGGAACCAAACCAAGGCCACAGACGTGGAGAGGACATCGAAACTGAGGTCACCATGAGAGCAGGGCATGAAGGGCCACAGAATTTGAGACATTTTTTTTTATGCTGATCGATGAGAATGAGGATGATTAAGATGATGCTACGGATTTCCATTTCGGTCTGAGACTACATGACAGGGCTGTACTCTACGCTTCCTTTCATAATATATCCCGGCGTCAACCAGGCCCGAGAGATACAGACACCTGCAGTGTTGGTCAGGAAATTTGAGCAACACTCTCAGAAACGCATCCATTAAGTGGATGAAACTCGACCGTGTGGTCCCAGTCTTCCCAACTGAGTCCGCAGCAAACTCAACTCTGGGTAGGAGCCGGTCGGGGCAGAAAAACCCACATGACTCTGATGGGATTCGAACCCACGACCTCCCAGCCGGGAGTCCGCGACGCTAACCACTTCGCCACGGCGGCTGGTCTGTAAAATAGTCTTGGACAAGAACAGCAAGACGTCTACCCGAACCAGGCAAGCTTACAGCATCTTAAGTGCGATGGTTGGTTCGTTTCTACTGGAGAAGTACCAGCACGTACAACATCACAATCTTACAAGACTTAGGGTTAGGTTTTGCTCAGCATGTCCAAGAATTCATGACTACCGCGTCCGCAGAACGGTAGATCTGTACAATTCCAATCATTAACCAGTCAATCAATCAGTTAGTCAGTAAATAGGGTAGGCACTCAATCAACGATCAGTCAGTCGGTTAATCAATCGGTCAGTCAATCAATAATTAATCAACAAATAAAAACTGGTCGCCCGGTTGATGAGTCATTCTGTGAGTGAACCAGTGAATCAATCAATCAATCAGTCAGTAAATCAGCAAACCAGTTAATCACCCAGTAAGACAGTCTATGAATTATTTGGTCAGTCAACCACTCGGTCACTCATTCAACCAGTGATTGAATCCGCCAGTCTGTTGCGAGTTGCTTGAGCATGGTAATTGTTGAGGAAACATCCTTCACAGTTTTTAATTACACATACTATACCATGGCTCACTAATGCAATAAGCGACAGCGGTCTGCTATCCCTACCGCTTCACAGGTTTTCTTATCATCTTCCTGCTTCGGACCGCTGACCCTTTGGCATGTACTGGTGCTTTGTATGTGTCTGTACATCTCTCCGTCCACCAAGTGCCGATACATTTGTGCACGTGCATGTCACTTGTTTGTCATAGAGATTAAGGGCAAAGAGGGGGAAAGAGGCTAGAAAGGGGGAGGGAGGTGGGTGTGAAGGAATTCAAAACAGTCAGTGCTTTGGTAAAACTCGATGGAAACTGGGGGTGGTTGACGTTGAAGGGTTTATTGTTTCTCCCTTTCTCTCTCTCTCTCTCTCTCTCTCTCTCTCTCTCTCTCTCTCTCTCTGTCTCTGTCTTCTGTCTGTCTGTCTGTCTGTCTGTCTGTCTGTCTCTCTCTCTCTCTCTCTCTCTCTCTCTCTCTCCTCTCTCTCTTCTCTCTTTCTCTCAACCTACAATGTCTTGATCACGTGTAAGTAGTAAACAAGTTGGGTATTTTTTGCTCCCATAAGAAAACCTAACACAGAGTAACTTTTATTCAAGACTGGCACAGCCTTTTAAACTTGAATAAAGTCAGACAAATACATAGACGAACAATCTAATAGTGGGGGAAAAAACAAGCGCAGGCCAACAACTGAAGTATCTTCATAGTAATGACTTGGCAAAGATTTGGACTTAAGGAGGGGGGGGGGGGGGGGGTGATTTGAAGATGGAGAAACTGGGAACATGAAATTAAGAAAATATGTTACAGATATGAAAACTCTTCACTAGCTGCATAAGGGAACCATCGCAATCTCTTTTGAAGGCAGATATATTTGTATTGCCTGCTCCGAGGCCTTTCGTCCGCTGGGTCGGACTCATCAGGGAGACACGGCTGGTTGTGTCTGCGCTCCTGGCGTCAAATAGAGACACACCACAGTCCATAATACTGTGGTGTTCTCACCACCAAGAGTGCAAAAAAGAATCCAATAGCACTCCCAAAGCAGCCAGCGAAGAGTAGTAAATGAAACCAAACGAGTGTGGGGAGGAAAAAAGTTGCTGAAAAACTAAAGACATTATGCAAACAGTATAAAATAAAGGGGACAATCTTTGAGCCTACGCTTGAGGATCCACCCAAAGATGCAAGGGAGATCAAAAGACAAACACACAGACGGACAGAAACAAATACAAATAACCTCAATTTAATCAAAACAAAAATCGGAAATGAAATGAGGCAGGGAACAGTAAACGATAAACAGTAAACAAGTTGGGTATTTTTGCTCCCATAAGAAAACCTAACACAGAGTAACTTTTATTCAAGACTGGCACAGCCTTTTAAACTTGAATAAAGTCAGACAAATACATAGACGAACAATCTAATAGTGGGGGAAAAAACAAGCGCAGGCCAACAACTGAACTATCTTCATAGTAATGACTTGGCAAAGATTTGGACTTAAGGAGGGGGGGGGGGGGGGGGGTGTGTGATTTGAAGATGGAGAAACTGGGAACATGAAATTAAGAAAATATGTTACAGATATGAAAACTCTTCACTAGCTGCATAAGGGAACCATCGCAATCTCTTTTGAAGGCAGATATATTTGCATTGCCTGCTCCGAGGCCTTTCGTCCGCTGGGTCGGATCATCAGGGAGACACGGCTGGTTGTGTCTGCGCTCCTGGCGTCAAATAGAGACACACCACAGTCCATAATACTGTGGTGTTCTCACCACCAAGAGTGCAAAAAAGAATCCAATAGCACTCCCAAAGCAGCCAGCGAAGAGTAGTAAATGAAACCAAACGAAAGTGTGGGGAGGAAAAAAGTTGCTGAAAAACTAAAGACATTATGCAAACAGTATAAAATAAAGGGGACAATCTTTGAGCCTACGCTTGAGGATCCACCCAAAGATGCAAGGGAGATCAAAAGACAAACACACAGACGGACAGAAACAAATACAAATAACCTCAATTTAATCAAAACAAAAATCGGAAATGAAATGAGGCAGGGAACAGTAAACGATAAACAGTAAACAAGTTGGGTATTTTTTGCTCCCATAAGAAAACCTAACACAGAGTAACTTTTATTCAAGACTGGCACAGCCTTTTAAACTTGAATAAAGTCAGACAAATACATAGACGAACAATCTAATAGTGGGGGAAAAAACAAGCGCAGGCCAACAACTGAACTATCTTCATAGTAATGACTTGGCAAAGATTTGGACTTAAGGTTCCCTTATGCAGCTAGTGAAGAGTTTTCATATCTGTAACATATTTTCTTAATTTCAAGTTCCCAGTTTCTCCATCTTCAAATCACCCCCCCCCCCCCCCCTCCTTAAGTCCAAATCTTTGCCAAGTCATTACTATGAAGATAGTTCAGTTGTTGGCCTGCGCTTGTTTTTTCCCCCACTATTAGATTGTTCGTCTATGTATTTGTCTGACTTTATTCAAGTTTAAAAGGCTGTGCCAGTCTTGAATAAAAGTTACTCTGTGTTAGGTTTTCTTATGGGAGCAAAAAATACCCAACTTGTTTACTGTTTATCGTTTACTGTTCCCTGCCTCATTTCATTTCCGATTTTTGTTTTGATTAAATTGAGGTTATTTGTATTTGTTTCTGTCCGTCTGTGTGTTTGTCTTTTGATCTCCCTTGCATCTTTGGGTGGATCCTCAAGCGTAGGCTCAAAGATTGTCCCCTTTATTTTATATACTGTTTGCATAATGTCTTTAGTTTTTCAGCAACTTTTTTCCTCCCCACACTTTCGTTTGGTTTCATTTACTACTCTTCGCTGGCTGCTTTGGGAGTGCTATTGGATTCTTTTTTGCACTCTTGGTGGTGAGAACACCACAGTATTATGGACTGTGGTGTGTCTCTATTTGACGCCAGGAGCGCAGACACAACCAGCCGTGTCTCCCTGATGAATCCGACCCAGCGGACGAAAGGCCTCGGAGCAGGCAATACAAATATATCTGCCTTCAAAAGAGATTGCGATGGTTCCCTTATGCAGCTAGTGAAGAGTTTTCATATCTGTAACATATTTTCTTAATTTCATGGTCCCAGTTTCTCCATCTTCAAATCACCCCCCCCCCCCCCCCCCCCCCCCCCCCCCTTAAGTCCAAATCTTTGCCAAGTCATTACTATGAAGATAGTTCAGTTGTTGGCCTGCGCTTGTTTTTTCCCCCACTATTAGATTGTTCGTCTATGTATTTGTCTGACTTTATTCAAGTTTAAAAGGCTGTGCCAGTCTTGAATAAAAGTTACTCTGTGTTAGGTTTTCTTATGGGAGCAAAAAATACCCAACTTGTTTACTGTTTATCGTTTACTGTTCCCTGCCTCATTTCATTTCCGACACGTGTAAGTAACTTCCTTGTGTGTAGAGTTATACAGACAGCCTCCTTTATGCAAATGAAGAGAGAGAGAGAGAGAGAGAGAGAGAGAGAGAGAGAGAGATGGGGGGGGGGGATAGGAACGAACGAACGAACGAAACGTTGTTTATTGAGGGAAAGGAATAAACTCAAGTCAGTGGCTTATGTTGTTGGTTTTTTTTCACCCAGCCCTCAAACAAAGGTAAGGTATCTAAATATATGAAAGAAAACATTGCATAGAAATGCATATCATCACATATACAACAATGAATACATAGCAATTTAGAATGAATAATGCAATGTCATTACAGGCAGAGAGTGTGGAAGGGTGGGAGTGAGGTAGGGATGGAGAACGACCGATGGAGAGAGAGAGAGAGAGAGAGAGAGGACAGACAGACAGACAGACAGACAGACAGACAGAGACAGAGACAGAGGGACAGAGAGAGAGAGAGAGTCTTTTTAATGAGAGGAACGAATAAGCATAATGACAAGCATTTTGACATGTGTTCTCCAACGAAGGGAACGATTAAAGTCAAAGATGGCATTAAGTAAGTGAGCAGTCTAACAATGCAGCAAGCACTAAATTACGACACAGATGGAACTACAAAGGATATGTGAATAAACACAGAAAAAGTACAAACTTTGAAAACATCTAAAGTGGAAAGAAACAACACGCCATCAGATAAGGGAGGAAAGGGGAGTAGGGTGAAGAAAGAGGACAGGCAGTAGGGGGCGGAGGGTTGCAAGAATTTCAACATGCAATACAGTAATACAGAATATAATTATGTAGTATACATGCGCCTTACTTTTCGTACGTATGTATTCTTATACACTCGAATAAATTGAGAGAGAGAGAGAGGAGAGAGAGAGACGTGTGTGTGTGTGTGTGTGTGTGTGTGTGTGTGTGTGTGTGTGTGTGTGTGTGTGTGTGTGTGAAGAACGTGCCTAACTGTGTACGTGCAAGCGCACGCGCATGGTCAGAATGTGCATGTTCCCAAGCTTGCAAGCAATTACCGAGCAGGCAACTCGATTTAAAGTGTTTTTCCCCCCAAGCATACCCGACGAAAACTCACCCGATCCGAAGTAGATTGAATATCCGATCACACACAAACGGTTCCCCCCAACGACAAATAACTATGGGTACAATAGACTGTCGTAGACCATTAGAAGCCCTCGGGCATAAATCAGGCCCTCCCCCATTTTAAACCCCCTGGACCATTTTATACCCATTTACAGTGTAATATACATAACGCTTGTGACTTGGCCCACAACGCACCCCACACATAAGGTAGGTCCCCCAACCTTCAGGAAGAACAAACAGTCCACGCAGATAGTGTTGATGTTGGGGATAATGAACAATGATTTAAACTCCTTTCGCTCCTTTTGTGGGGAGGGGGGGGGGGGGTTGGCAGGAAAGGTGGCGCATCCAGTGACGGCAGAAAGCAGTGTAAACATGATACATCAAAGTGAAGTGCATAAATCAGGGAGGAAAAAAGCGGCATTAAACTATTTTAAGGTACTTCGATTTTTCTTAATAAAAAAAAGAGAACCTGTTAGAGCTATTACTTTTTTTTCTCTTTTTTTTTTGAGGGAAGGAACATCATTGGGCATACTGGAAAAAAAAAAGGAAGAAAGAAAGGCAAACTTTTGCCTGCAGTAAAAATTCAACCAGTTTTCAACCTTCTCGCCATAGAGGTTGGGAAAAGGGTGGTGGTGGGATGGGGAGATTGTTGGCGCTTCTGCCAGTGATTCCGTTACGCAGTACTGGATTACTGGTATCGAAGAGGACCCGAGTGTGTAAAGGCAATAGCAGAGGCAGCTGAACACAGTTCCAGATGGATCTGTTCGAGAAGGAATAAAAGTGAACTTCGCAAGGCTGAAATTTCCGAGTGTATAACACGTGTCTGGTAGCTGTGTGGGAAAGGCATCACACTCAAGGAGACCTGAGGGAGGGAGTGGAGGTGTAGGGGATGAGGAAGAACGAGGGGGGGGGGGGGGGGACGGGGAGGTGGAGGGGGGGGGGTCTTTTCTGGAAACCTGCATTCAAAACTCTTCGAAAAATTATTTCCTACCACCCAGAGTTTTAAAAAATCATTTCTAATGCATACATACACCTGTCTTTAAACTCACTTTCAGTTCTGAAGTGACCTCCGTTGTTGGCAGCGCTGTGGAATCGGACTAATCAGCTCTGGCACCAGCGAGAGAGCCTTACATGCCGAGATCTTCCGTGGCCGAACATTTGGTTCATGTAAGCTCCTCGCTGCCGCGGCCCTTTGTAAGCCTTTACATCTGTGATACTCTTTCAACCATAGAAACACAAAACTGCTTTGTTCAGGTCACACTCAGTGAGGTAATCTAACCTTGCCTGGATCACACAGCCGAGTGTAAAGGAACGGCCTGAGTCTGATTTGACTCATGAAATACTGACGGCTGTGAGACAACCACAGGGCAAAGAACCGTGTAATAAATGTACGCTCGGTATCATCACAATTCCAACATGTCATGCGGCACATGCGGCACATTTATATTCACGTTCCTGCCGTCATGGCCGCGGCGGGGTAAGGGCGACAACCCGCTCAGTGTTGAACATCTTTTATTTCTTTTCTTTTTTCTTTTCTATTATATATATATATATATAATATATATATATATATATATATATATATGTGTGTGTGTGTGTGTGTGTGTGTGTGTGTGTGTGTGTGTGTGTGTGTGTGTGTGTGTATTTTTTTAAGGAGTGCTGGGATGTATGTCTACATCAGAGACGCAAACATTTTATAACAGGTTCCATGCAGGTCTTGTTCTGAGATATTCCACCCAACGTGATTTTATTTTATTTTACTCATTGATCTTTATTTATTTATTTATTTATTTATTTGTTTGCTTTTTGTGTTGTTTGATCTTAGGCGTTGTCGGTGATATAGTTTGCTTCAGATCAGTCTTTTATTATTCGTTTGTTTGTTTGTTTGTTTGTTTGATCTGACTCAGGTGTGGTTGGTGATATAGTTTGCTTCAGATCAGTCTTTATTTGTTTAATCAAATCTTAAATAAATGTTAGCGAACCGCCCAGAGAACGTGGACAAACGAGTCACAAGACGAAACACAAGACTCGTTTGTCCACGTTCTCTGGGCGGTTCGCTAACATTTATTTAAGATTTGTTTAGATTTCCGCCTGCAGTCCTCTCGCTTTGCAACTAGATTTATTTGTTTATTTACTGGATCTGACTTAGGCGTGGTTGGTGATATAGTTTGCTTCAGATCAGTCTTTATTTGTTTATTTACTGGATCTGACTTAGGTGTGGTTGGTGATATAGTTTGCTTCAGATCAGTCTTTTAGTTTTCGTTCTTTACTTTATTAGAATTTTTACTCTTTGCTTCCTCTTCCCTTAAGCATGTTCCGTATTTAACTCACTTGCAGATGGGATGAGGCTCCACGGTCGACTGGGCTATAAACGTCATGATTTGACTTGACTTACTCGCCATGGTCGAGTGGACCATAAACATCATGATTTAACTCGGTTTACCCCCCAGAACTGTTCTCTGTGCTTCCTCTCCAACGTAGTGCATCCCGGTGTGAGGCAGATTCGGGGGATTCAGACACCCGCAGTGTTCATGTTGGTCAGAAGGTGGCTGTAGAAGAATCCAAACCCGTTTGTGGAATGGACAAAACTGGTGTGTGGACCCACTCAGCCTGGCCTGCACGTCCAACTCGGACTGGGACATGGCCGTGCGATCTTCTAGACGCCGTAATGGAAGTGGCGTTGATGGGATTGCTGCCTGCTACCTCCCACTCATTTGTCCGCCTTACTAACCATCACGTCACACTGGCTGGTGCCTCAGGATGACAGTTTAATTAACCGTGCACAGGTGGCCTGGTTGGCTAAGTGGTAGTGGAGAACTCCAAATTCGCAATCAGACATTACGAGTTCGAATCCCGCTGATGCCCAACATTAAAATCAGCATTTTGCTGTGCACCTAACAACATGTTATCGTTCTGCCGACGTCAGCAATACAGTTAGGTCAGTCTCTCTCTCTCTCTCTCTCTCTCTCTCTCTCTCTCTCTCTCTCTCTCTCTCTCTCTCTCTCTCTCTCTCTCTCCCTCTTCCACGTCCCCGCTGTACCTCCCTGTCCTGTCACTCTCCTGGAATAGTCATCCCCATCGGCCCTGGACAGTAAACTTTGATTGTAACGGAATAACTTACGCAGGACGAAATCACTCGGCAGCAGTGCTGTGTCTCCTCTGGTGCGCTGCCTCGTGACGACTTGAAATGGATTGTTCCCTGAGCACTGTGGGTTCTGGAGTTCTGGTACAGGTCAAACTCGGTCTGGCTGCGAAAAAGCAGAGTAGAGGAGGTGGGGAGGGAGGCGGAGAAGTGTGTGTGTGGGGGGGGGGGGGGGGAGGGGATGAGTGACATAGGAGCAATGTTACCGGAGGGGGGAGGGGGAAGGGGCATGGCAGATAAAAAGGGGGGAAACCCTGCGGTGGTCCATTACCTGATGATGAGCTGTGTCCGGTGGTCTTTCAGTCGTATCAGTCTGGCCTGTCACCCGTGTCACCGCTGTCTTCGTGACTGACTGCCCCTTGCATTGGCGGACTGGGGTTTCTTCCTATACACTGTGGAGCCAGGGGGGCGGGGGGAGGGGGGGGGAGGAAGACGATCGACGAGAATCTGAAGTCCTGTCTACCGTCAGACATTGTCCGGTCAACACGCTAACGGGAAAAGGCAGACACCCCGCCTAAAACCCACCCACACCCACACCCCGCGCACCGCGCAGCATCTACCCCTTTATGTGACAGTATGGATTGATGCGCCATGTGGTGTGTGTGTGTGTGTGTGTGTGTGTGTGTGTGTGTGTGTGTGTGTTCGGGAGGGACGGGGAGATAGAGGGTGCGAG
>CM065727.1:25804585-25809585 GCA_033310375.1 Conus canariensis
TGAAAACGGTATTGATGAAAAAAATAAAGTCTATTTTGAAAAAAAAAAAGTACAGCATTAACTATGTTAGATTAAAATGGCGATAAACTAGAAGCTCACAACATTCTTGTTACAAACGTTATTTCAAATGCTATAGACTATGTAACACAATAAACTGATTGTTGTGTATTGATGTGAAATATTCCTTTTAACTCCCGCTTTTCTTTTTAACTGTAAACATGTCAGATGTTTAGGGAACTGTTTTGAAAAAAAAAAGGGGGAAATTGAAAATATAGAAATGTCCATAAAGTTAAACTTCCACGTGACTGTGCTCCCTTTACACCCGACAAACACTGTTATCAGCTGACTTTTCAGTTGATCATCTTTGCAAAATTGTATCGCCTGTGTATTGACATAAACCTGAAAAAAAAGCCAAATCTGTGTTCATGTCAGAGGAAGCTCAGGATACCAAATCGAGGGAGATAATGCAAATGTTAATGATAAACCGTCCATTTTTGCTACAGAATACAATTATTATGAACCAGTGTGTTTCATCGCACTATCAGTCAGTCATTCCCCTGACCGCCAGGGTCGTTGGGGGGACGTGATGAGGCAGCTGCCGTTTCTCTCCAGGCTCTTCTGTTGGTGGCTGTCTTGAGGAGATCTGGCATGGTCATTTTGGTCCAGTCCTTTATATTGTCGGACCAGCTCTTTCTCTGCCGTCCTCGTCTGCGCCCTCCTTCAACGGTACCTTGAAGGATGGGTTTGGAGAGGGTGCTGTGACGAATGACGTGGCCAAACCATGCCATCTTCCATCGTTTGACGGTTGCCAGAAGTGGTTCGTGGGGCCCAACTAGGTTAGTTCTAAATCATTTTTTTTCTTTTACAATGCAATAGATATTCAAGTAAAAGCACCTGCTGTACCACTCTTTTCGTATAATACATATGCTTCACGCCTTTTATACATGTAATCTGTTTCATGTTTCGTTTTTTTTTTTTTAAATCACTTAAGCATGTCTGTTCCATTTTTAGGATCATGTAAGTATTACTTCGTTGTTTCGTTCTCGCATATTTTTGTCGAATCGTAGAAAAGTGCACTCAGTATGTATGAAACAGATACAGCCTTTTCCACCACCACCACCACCACCACCACCAAATAAGATACTGACAGACAGGAAGATTTCTTTTTGAAGAAAAGGAAGGGGGGGGGGGGGGGAAGAAGGAAGGTGGGGGTGAAATAGGAAGGAATGAAGGCCAATTTAGCAGGACAAAAAAAAAAGATTGAGAAACCAGGAGACAGAAACAAAAGGGGGGAACGGAAAGAAGACGGGAAATAACTGGAAAAAGGGAAAGAAAATAATGGAAAAAGTCGATGAAAACAAACAAAGAAACAAACAAATTCCAACGAGGGAGCCTCCAAATGAAACGAACAACCAGACACCCAGCAGACCACACGTTTCCATGGAAGGAAGTCATCAGAGGCGGCGGCCATGTTGCTGTTGAAGAGGGACTG
Source organism: Conus canariensis (assembly GCA_033310375.1). NCBI lineage: Eukaryota > Metazoa > Mollusca > Gastropoda > Neogastropoda > Conidae > Conus > Conus canariensis. The sequence continues at coordinate 25,806,078 of CM065727.1, forward strand.
GGAGGACGGGAGGGGCAGGTGAAATGGTCCGGCTCTCACGTTTCTCGATCTGCATTCCTCAGGTATGAAGTTGTCACTCCGCCCCTCCCTCCTCTGCCTCCCCGCGTCTCCATCGGGCTTAGTGAGTGAAGGTGAAAAAAAGGGGGTGTGGTGGGGTGGGTGGTGGGGTGGGGTGGGGTGGTTGGGGTGAAAAAGGAAAGGAGAGAAAGGTCCGATCTGAAGGTCAGAAAGGGAATGGCTTTAGACCAGATTCTAGCATCCTCTGTCTTTCTGTCTCTCTGTCTCTCTCTGTCTCTGTCTCTGTCTCTCTCTCTCTCTCTCTCTCTCTCTCTCTCTCTCTCTCTGTTGTCTGTCTGTCTCTCTGTCTGTCTGTTTGTCTGTATGTGTGTGTGTGTGCATGCATGTATATGTTATGTTGAACATTGCACTAACGCGCACATGGGTGAACGCGTGCATGTGTGTGTTGTGTGTGTGTGTGTGTGTGTGTGTGTGTGTGTGTGTGTGTGTGTGTGTGTGTGAGTGTAAGAGGAGAAAGAGAGAGAGAGGGAGAGAGAGAGAGAGAGAATTTGTATGTATTATTTTCATATAAACGTTCTTCAAGAATATGGGACTGAAACAGAGATAAAATATGCAACAAAGAGTCTGATTAATGTCCACTTTGTAAAATTTAAGAAAAACAGTCAATTTTCACTTCGATAGTACGCTTGGTACTCCTATGGCAACTGAGCTCAAAATAGCCAAATTTTGGTGGCAAACCCAGTAATAAGACACCCGTGTTCCGCATGTCGGGTCTGAATCCACAGTTACAAATCAGACCTCAAACACTACATATTCTCAACTACACTGAAAACTACATGTAACATCTCTTTGAACATTAGCCCTCGCTCAAACAAATTCACTGCACAGTTCAGCCCTTCAGACATACTTTGCCTGACTATGAGACAGCCCCAAAGTTTTTTTTTTACTTCACGCGCAAGCACAGTCGACATGACTCCTTTTTTCACCTGTCGTCTGCTTGGCTTTTCACTCTTCCAAATCCCTGTGCCCCAGCAGTAGCGTAGGAACACAAGGAGTCCACAAGTCATGCACATTTCCACTATCCTGGTTGGCATCTAGCATTGAACTAATTCATCAAACCCAAATACAAGCACAAAGTCTTATTTGTCACATGATAAAAATTTCTTCTTTTTTTCTTTTTTTTTTTTTTTAACAGAAGCAGGGCGTATTCCATCTGTACAAACTGTGTTGTTACGACTTGACTGTTTTCTACCGTATCCCTGACCTCTGACCTGTACACGAGCCTGTGCTGTATGGCATTTACTGACTAGATTCAACATCATACTTGTTCTATCCTCGTTACAGGAACTTAAATGCAAGGTTCAGATGCCCGTGTTTTAAGAGATACAGCTTTTTGAACAGCATTACTGTTACTGTCTCCTAGCTGTCAAGGGAACTGTGATCTGACAAAATACGTCATAGTAAACATTACAAAGACATATCAAATAAAAAGATAGACATGGTTTTCCACAGTTTTCTAGCCTATTGTAACAAATAAATCAAGCGAATTGAAAACACTGTGATCATGGGAAATAGACTAGTAGCAACACATTTCTTATTATACCCACCCACACCTCCAAAGAAAGGAATCTCTTGGCCATGTTGTGGAAAATCAGTCACAGTCCCAAAGAGACAGCTACGGTTCAGAGCCGTCCCACCAAATTCAAACATAACCCTAACCTTTTTCCAAACTAAACTAATCAAAATGAAATGGATTGCGAATGTCATTCTTGTAAAACAGACCCTTTTATGACTTGAACATTTTGTTGTGTGTGTGTGTGATTTGTGCGTTTGTCTCCCCTGTCTACTTAGTGGTTAGCTCCGGTTTCAGTGTTGCGTTCCAATCAAAGTTCTCAGGAAATCATATATATATAGGACATTATCAGCACCTTTACTTTCTTGGAATCCGTTAATGACAAACATTGTTTAATTTTGTGTTTATCAGCAACTTTACCTTCTCCGAATCTGTTAATGATAAATATTGTTCAATTTGCTGCTTTATTAGCATCTTTACCTTCTTGGAATCCTTCTTGGAATCAGTTAATAATAAATATAGTTTAATTCGGTGTTTATTTGCTTTCCTCTTAAAACAACCTCCTTTTCCAATATTCGCTGATTTGAAGGCGCTTAGAGCCACATTTGTCACTGGAATGAAACACAGCTTCTCTGGCAGTCTGCTCTCAACAGGCGGTCAGGATGGGGAAAGAAGAACATACATGTTTATGTTTTTAGTTTTTCTATGTATTGCTCTTTGAAATCCACCCACCTAGCGTAAACTGGTCCATCAGAGCCTTGTACCTAACAATAGATAATTAAATGAATAAACGAATCAATAAACAAATGAAATAAAGATGGATGTGTCATGATTGCAGTGCGGGGAGCACAAAAGATATGTGGGACCAATGTCATAATTCAAGCTGTCACTCTTCCTTCTAATACTGCCTCACCTCCAACCTCTCATCCCTCCCGTCCTACTCTTCCAGTCCCTCCCCACTCCACACCGCCTCCCCCATCTGCAGTGCTGCCTTTATTCACCCAGTACGTGTCATGGCAGTTTTGCTCAGTTCATGAACACAGATCAGCTAAATCAGAACCTGAGCCCCCTATCCATCATAACCACTTTCTCCATCGCTCACAGAAAAGGAACAGTTCGGACACAGAAGTTTGCTGACATCACGTATGTCCTTCAGGTTCAGGTATACAGGTAAATGAAAGAAAAAGAAACAGAACATTTGTTTACCAATGAATCCTCCCCAACAGTCTCGACCACAAGGTTGAGAGAAGCAATTAAAACAGTCATTAAACAACAAACAAACAAACCACTTTCCTCACACGTTATGCAGAATGACCAAGAAGCGCCGTGTAGACTCAGCAAATACGAAGACTGAAAAGCTCCAAGTAACTCACACTGCATCTCAGGAGGGGATGTGGGACGTGGGGGGGGGGGGGGTATGGGGAGGAGTGGGGGTACATGTGGAAGGGGTGTGGTGGGGTGTGCAAGATGAACTCTGAAACCCTTTTTCAGTACCACTCTTTCAGGCCCCCCCCCCCCCCCCCCCCCATTCCTTCCCATCTCCATCCTTCACTCACACCCCTCACCATTATCTCCACCGCCTTCCCGCACACATGTCCTCATTAGCGTAGTAATTAATGATGACGCAAAGAGTCTCAAAATGGTTTGATGTGGGACCGTTGCCTAGAAATAATTAGTGACTTTTCCGAAATGTAAATGTACCAAAATAATCATGACACTTTGCCTTTCACTTGTACTGACTTTTTGTAAGGTGATCAGACTTTTGAAAACTTACAGAGCACGTTCGAGCTCATAAAAGCAAACGCGAGAACTTGTATACAGGTGCGAGTCCACAGTTACGAATTAGGTTCCAAACGCTGTCAGTTCTTTATCACAAAGCTACATGTAACACCTGTCAGGACTTCAGACCTCATTCAA
>CM065727.1:25817085-25822085 GCA_033310375.1 Conus canariensis
CGCCTCCTGTCTTTTCACCGCCCGGAAATCGGAGACGTCGTCTCGCCAACCGCGAGAATTCCTCTGCTGCTTTCACTCACTGTGGCGGACTCTAGAAAGTGGGGTGGATGTGGTTGTGTCGTCATGGCTTCGGTGCGGGTATACGGGTATACGGGTGTGGGCTGGGGTGGGGCTGGGGGGGGATGGGGGGTGGGGGTGCAGGTGGAAAAGGTCGTGGTATGAAGATGGAGGCTTTCTGTTTTCTCCTGCCCTCTTTACTGGAAGAGGCTGGCTTGGAGGGGATGAGGTAAAGGGCGTGGCGGCGTGGGGTGGGGGTGAGGGGGAGGGGAGAAGGGGCGGGGGGCGGGGTAAAAGACTTTTTTTTGTTTACATGCACTATAACTGCTAACGACCTTTTCTCCCAATCAGCTTAATTCAATCTTCTGTCCGTCAAATCGAAAGGCCGATCCGGATTGGGTGACATGTTGCCAGTCTCTTTGATTCCATCGAATTGTGTGTGTGTACCCTAGTTCTTCAACGGCGTTTGCCAAAGACGAGTGTGTTCTCAACACTTGTTACTTTATGAACATAACGACAGTCTTCGATGAGTTCAAATAAAGGCTAATAGAAGCTGTGAAGGAGCTCAGAAACATGATTATCGGAACGTGGAGGTGGGGATTGTGTGGTGTGTGTGTGTGTGTGTGTGTGTGTGTGTGTGTGTGTGTGTGTGTGTGTGTGTGTGTGTGTGTGTGTGTGAAGAGAGATAGAGAGAAAGAGACAGACAGGCAGAGACAGAGAGAGAGAGAGAGAGAGAGAGAGAGAGAGAGAAAGAGAGAGAGAGAGAGACATACAGACAGACAGACAGACAGAGACACAGAGAGACACACAGAGAGACACACAGAGAGCCAGAGAGAGAGAGAGAAGTAATAGGATCACAATTTCAGCTTTATGACTGTGCAAATTGATGTCTCAGGGGAAACAATCCACCCATGATGCCTTGAGGTGTTGAGACACGGTGGATAGCACACCCATCCCTTCCTCTCTCCTTTCGTCCCCCATCTGTCTGTCTGTCTGTCTGTCTGTCTGTCTCTCTCTCTCTCTCTCTCTCTCTGTCTGTCTGTCTGTCTCTGTCTCTGGCTCTCTCTCTCTCTCTCTCTCTCTCTCTCTATATATTATATATATATCCGTGTGTGTGTGTGTGTGTGTGTGTGTGTGTGTGTGTGTGTGTGTGTGTGTGTTGTGTTGTGTGTGTTTTGTGTGTGTGTGTGTGTGTGTGTGTGTGTGTGTGTGTGTGTGTGTGTGTGTGTGTGTCTCCGCGTCTCTTCTCTCTCTCTCTCTCTCTCTCTCTCTCTCTCTCTCTCTCTCTTCTGTCTGTCTGTCTCTCTCTTCTCTGTCTCTGTCTCTGTCTCTCTCTCTCTCTCTCTCTCTCTCTCTCTCTCTCTCTCTGCTGTGTCTCTTTCTCTCCCCCCTCCCCCCCTCTCTCTCTCTCTCTCTCTCTCTCTCTCTGCTGTGTCTCTTCTCTCTCTCCCCCCTCTCTCCCCCCCTCTCTCTCTCTCTCAAGCAAGCAACGTGTTTGTGCCACAGCTCCACGCATCTTTAAGTCTATTTTTCTTTTGTTTTGTTTTTTTCTTTCTGGGGGGTTGTTTTTCAGATTTTGTGCATGTAATGCCTGCTTTGTTATTGGAGAGAAAAAACAAAAACAATTACCATGGGTTTTTTTTCTGTTTCCTTCTTCTTGTTTATTTTTCTCAACTCATGCTCAGTTCATCGTCCGAAAGACCAACATCAACATCACCACACAAGCTGTAATGACGAGAGACTGACGAGGGTGACAGGACGGGAGAGAGAGGGTGAGAGGGAGGAATGTGGGTGGGGGGGGGGGGGGATCAGCGATGAGGTGGTGGTGAGGGGTTTTGTGTTGTGAATCTCAGTTTCTGCTTGTTGTTGTGTTCCGTCCTCTGCGGGGCTTTTTTTGTGTGTTGTGGTATCGAGTGTCTTTGTTTCTTTCTGTTGCTTGTTATCTTTCTTCTTCTTTTTTTTCTTTCTTCTTCTGTTCGTTCTCTTTTCCTTCTTCTTCTTCCTCTTTCTTTTGTCTTCTTCTGTTCTTTCTTCTTCTTTCTTTCTTTCTTCTTTTTCTTCTCTTTCTTTCTTTCTTTCTTCCTTTCTTCTTTCTTCTTTTTTCTTTCTTCTCTTCTTTCTTTCTTTCTTTCTTTCTTTCTTCTTCTTTCTTTCTTCTTTCTTTTTCTTTCCTTCTTTCTTTCCTTCTTCTTTCTTTCTCTTCTCTTCTTTCTTTCTTTCCTTCTTTCCTTCTTTCCTTCTTTCTTCTTTCTTTCTTCTTCTTTCTTTCTTTCTTCTTTTCTTTCTTTCTTTCTTCTTTCTTTCCTTTCTTTCTTCTTTCTTTCTTTCTCTTTCTTTCTTTCTTTCTTCTTTCTTTCTTCTCCTTCTCTTTCTTTCTTCTTCTTTCTTTCTTTCTCTTCTTTCTTTCTTTCTTCTCTTTTCTTTCTTCTTCTTCCTTCTTTTCTCTTTCTTTCTTCTTTCTTTCTTCTTCTTTTCCTTTCTTTTTCTTTCTTCTTTTCTTTTCTTTTTTCTTTTTCTTTCCTTTCTTTCTTTCTTTCCTTTCTTTTTCCTTCTTTCTTTTTCTTCTTTCCTTTCTTTCCTTTTCCTTCTTTCTTTCTTCTTTCCTTCTTTCTTCTCTTTCTTTCTTTCTTTTCTTCTTTCTTTCTCTTCTTTCTTTCTTCTTTTCTTCTTTCTTTTTCTTTCTTCTTTCTTTTTCTTTCTTTCTTTCTTCTTCTTTCTTTCTTTCTTTCTTCTTTCTTTTCTTTCTTCTTTCTTCTTTCTTTTCTTCCTTTCTTTCTTTCTTTTCCTAACCCCATCGGTTCACTAGATTTCGAATGGACAGAATCGCCCCCTTGACTTTAAATCCTTCTATAAATCTCTCCAGTACCTTTGACATTGACTCAGTGTACTCATGTTGAGTTGATAGGTTTCATGGCTTATCATTTGAGACATCAAACAGTGTCTAATTAATCTGTTGTATATTCTTCTTGTGGTGAACATGTAAAAAGTCGGGTTGTAGAATATTTCTAATGTAGTTTTAATGAAGCGATTGAGTCCTAAAACTGCAAAAAAGGGTTGGCTTCTTTCCATGAATGTTAACTAGTTGAAAACGGATTTGACCATCCAAAGAACATTCTTTTGAGGTTTTCATTGCGCGCGGGAGCGCGCAAGTGTGTGTGTGTTTGTGTGTGTGTGTGTGTGTGTGTGTGTGTGTGTGTGTGTGTGTGTTGTGTGTGTGTGTGCGTGCGTGGGTGTGTGTGTGCGTGCGTGCGTGCGTGCGTGTGTGTGCGTGTGTGTATCTCTGTGTATGAATATGTGTGAGTGTGTACCTCTGTGTGTGTGTGTGTGTGTGTGTGTGTGTGTGTGTGTGTGTGTGTGTATGTGTGTGTGTGTGTGTGTGTGTGTGTGTGTGTGTGTGTGTTGTGTGTGTGTGTGTGTGTGTGTTTGGCGATACAAATGAACCTAAAAGAGAAGACACTGAGTGTGGGTGTGGGTTCCTATATTTCAGACGACACGTGAAACTCTGTCCTAGTTACGGAAAGCGGCAAATGAATCATCATCATCATCATCATCATCATCATCATTATCATCATATCATCATCATCATCATCATCATCATCATCATCATCATCGCCTATTACCCCTCCTGGGGTACAGGCCGCAAATGAATGCAGACATAAAAACAAAAGTGGGGTGGGAGGCTGAGGGTGGAGGAGAGGGGGTGGGGTGGGGTGGGGTGGGGTGGGGAGAACATAATCTCACAGGGATGGGGGGGGGGGGGGGTGACGAGAGAACAGCCAGGTTTTTGTATTGAGAAACTTTCGTGACAGAAGTTATATACCTGTACATCAGTCCTTATTTATATTTGTTGCCGGTCACACACACACACACACACACACACACACACACACACACACACACACACACACACACACACAAGAAGAGAGGGGAGAGAGAGAGAGAGAGAGAGAGAGAGAGAGAGAGCACGAATTTGAATATTCTAATCAGATTAGGTCATAGCCCCTACTTAAAGGGAGCGGGCGAGTAACATCGTATGACAAGCGTATCAAGGAAAACATGTGATGGAACTGATAACTAAAACCGCAGTGTAATCGATTGGAACTGAACCCCAGTAATGTTAAGAAATAACAGATTCAACTTAGCTTGTAAAGATGTGCATTCGAAGCTTTGTGAACGTGCACCAGACAAAGCATTCCTGTGTCTTGATGCCAAAAGCAGATTGTATCTGAAATAGCCTTGGTTATCAAAACAGCTTGGTTCGATTGATTCTGTCCTCAAATCGTTCAGAGCGGGACGGCAGTACGAAACACCGATTTCGTTTTCTTCAGATTGATTGCATAAATGGCATACTGTCCTTGAGCCCCATACATGATATCTTATATCTAAACTGTCGACAGGCGAAGTCAGACACACCAGGCCTAAGTTGTATTAGTGCGCTTCTAACATATCTGTTCATTTGAATTAAAACGAGTGAATGCACGTTATAATTCGCTTGAACATTCGGTGCTCTTACAAATATCACTGTTCAGAATATGTTCACGCCTGTTTTGCCACATGCAGTCAATACTTCTTTTGTTTGATGCATTTTAGGAATCCTGGGGTGCTTTGAACGCCCTGAGTGTCCCATACATGTGCAAAACTATATTCATTATGTCAACATTCCCGCATGTGCTAGTCACCCAAGTCTTCTTATCACCGTTGTTCTAACTGTTTCAGCATTGTAGAGACGTTGCCAGGCAGTCTGTCATTAGGCATTTTCGTTAATGTTTGTTGCTAGTTAACGCACTTTACATGATTATGTTTCATCGTCTGTGCCACTTCAGTGGCACTGCGCCCGCGCCGCTCATTCCGCCCCCCCCCCCCCCCCCCACCTCCCCATCCACAGCCACAGCCTGGCCCGTCCCGCCACAGCCACGGCACTGCCAAACCACGAGGAACCGTCA
>CM065727.1:25827085-25845645 GCA_033310375.1 Conus canariensis
GAAAAAGCGAAAAAGAAAAAAAAGAGAAAAAGAAGAAGAAAAAAAGGAAGAAAGAAAAGAAGAGAAAGGAAAAATGAACCACTTTACTTTCATACCGTGGTGTGAACAAACTCGCCGCATCATCCCTAGAATGTTTCGTTTCTTCTTCAGCTCCCACCTCCCCTCCCCTCCCCTCCTTTTTTTCCCCACCCCATCCCCTCCATTCCCCTCCCTCTTCTTCCCCTTGGCGTCTTCCTTTGCAGGCCTACACGTTCCATGTCCTCCGAAGGTTGGGCCCATCAGTTCGTCGCTGTGAGAAGAAGGCCATGGAGGATCCGCTGTGTATGCCAACCTCCACCCCACCCCCTCCCACCCCCTCCCACCCCCTCCCGGTGTCCAAATGTCTTCGAAACCCGGAAGGCGGGGACGGGAGAAGGAGGGGGTAAGTTAGGTGAAAGGGGAACCCGTTAAGTCTCCTTCCGCGAAGTCTGTGAACATGTTTTGCGAAGGAACTGTTACCTGTTCTTACATACTTATCCGAATTTATAGTTTTCTGGGTTTGGGGTGTGATTCTTTTTGTTCTGTCTAGAAGATACAAAGATACGGAGGGATACATAGAGACGTATCCGACTGATTGAACCGGATTTCACATTTTTTAAGAGTGGGCCTGAAAAAGTATGTGCACGTAAAAATCAGACAGTTGAATCCCCCCCCCCCCCCCCCCCCCCCCCCCCCTCCCCCCCCCCCCCCCCCCCCCCCCCCCCCCCCCCCCCCCCCCCCCCCCCCCCCCCCTTCAGTAAGTTGGCGCTAACGCTACTCCCATGCAAAAAAGCGGTTTGAAAGTATTTCGAGGTGGTGAAAGATGATTGATTATGCAGAGACAAATTATTAAAGTGAATGATTACGCACGCACGGTTACTTAGGAACATGATGGCCTTTTTGTACTCCCAGTTCTTATAGAACAGGGAGTGCTTTAGAATGGGAACGAAGAAATGCTGTCTGTGTGTCCGTCCGACCATGGTCAAAATGTGTTCCACTCGCCCCAGACAAAACTGCTGGGCCGATCTTTCTGTAGGTATGTTCATTATGGGTCAAGGATGATGCCCGATGTTTTAGTTTACCGTTATAGCCGCTACTAACGGCTGTAACGGCTTGTAACGGTTTTTCTTCTTTATGGAATATCTCAAAAAGTACTTGGCCGATCTTTGTGAAAATTAGCAGGTATGAACATTATGGGTCACGGATGATGCCCGATGTTTTAGTTTACCCCGTTATAGCCGTTACTAACGGCTGTAACGGCCTGTAACGGTTTTTCTTCTTTATGGAATATCTCAGAAAGTACTTGGCCGATCTTTCTGAAAATTTGTAGGTATGTTCATTATGGGTCACGGATGATGCCCGATGCTTTAGTTTACCCCGTTATAGCCGTTACTAACGGCTGTAACGGCCTGTAACGGTTTTTTTTTCTTCATGGAATATCTCCGAAAGTACTTGGCCGATCTTTGTGAAAATTAGCAGGCATGTTCATTATGGGTCACGAAAGATGCCAGATGTTTAAGTTTGCCGTTATAGCCGTTACTAACGGCTGTAACGGCCTGTAACGGTTTTTCTTCTTTATGGAATATCTCCGAAAATACTTGGCCGATCTTTGTGAAAGTTAGCAGGCATGTTCATTATGGGTCACGAAAGATGCCAGATGTTTAAGTTTGCCGTTATAGCCGTTACTAACGGCTGTAACGCCTGTAACGGTTTTTCTTCTTTATGGAATATCTCCGAAAATACTTGGCCGATCTTTGTGAAAGTTAGCAGGTATGTTCATTATGGGTCACGGACGATGCCCGATGTTTTAGTTTACCGTTATAGCCGTTACTAACGGCTGTAACGGCCTGTAACGGTTTTTCTTTTTTTTATGGAATGTCTCAGAAAGTACTTGGCCGATCTTTCTGAAAATTTGTAGGTATGTTCATTATGGGTCACGAATAATGCCCGATGTTTTAGTTTACCGTTATAGCCGTTACTAACGGCTGTAACGGCCTGCAACGTTTTTCTTCTTCATGGAATATCTCAGAAAGTACATGGCCGATCTTCGTGAAAATTAGCACGTATGTTCATTATGGGTCACGAATAATGCCCGATGTTTTAGTTTACCGGTATAGCCGTTACTAACGGCCTGTAACGGTTTTTCTTCTTCATGGAATATCTCAGAAAGTACTTGGCCGATCTTTGTGAAAATTAGCAGGCATGTTCATTATCGGTCACGGAAGATGCCAGATGTTTAAGTTTGCCGTTATAGCCGTTACTAACGGCTGTAACGGCCTGTAACGGTTTTTCTTCTTTATGGAATATCTCCGAAAATACTTGGCCGATCTTTGTGAAAGTTAGCAGGTATGTTCATTATGGGTCCCGGACGATGCCCGATGTTTTAGTTTACCGTTATAGCCGTTACTAACGGCTGTAACGGCCTGTAACGGTTTTTCTTTTTTTATGGAATGTCTCAGAAAGTACTTGGCCGATCTTTCTGAAAATTTGTAGGTATGTTCATTATGGGTCACGAATAATGCCCGATGTTTTAGTTTACCGTTATAGCCGTTACTAACGGCTGTAACGGCCTGCAACAGTTTTTCTTCTTCATGGAATATCTCAGAAAGTACATGGCCGATCTTCGTGAAAATTATCACGTATGTTCATTATGGGTCACGAATAATGCCCGATGTTTTAGTTTACCGGTATAGCCGTTACTAACGGCCTGTAACGGTTTTTCTTCTTTATGGAATATCTCAGAAAGTACTTGGCCGATCTTTGTGAAAATTTGCAAGTATGTTCATTATGGGTCACGGATGATGCCCGATGTTTTAGTTTACCCCGTTATAGCCGTTACTAACGGCTGTAGCGGCCTGTAACGGTTTTTCTTTTTTATGGAATATCTCCGAAAGTACTTGGCCGATCTTTGTGAAAGTTAGCAGGTATGTTCACTATGGGTTACGGATGATGCCCGATGTTTTAGTTTACCGTTATAGCGTTACTAACGGCTATAACGGCCCATGACAATTTTTCTTCTTATGGAATATCTCAAAAAGCACTTTGTCGATCTTTCTGAAAATTTGTAGGTATGTTCATTATGGGTCACGGATGATATCCGATGTTTTAGTTTACCGTTATAGCCGTTACTAACGGCTATAACGGCCCATAACGGTTTTTGTTTTTTTATGGAATATCTCAGAATGTACTTGGCTGATCTTTCTGAAAACTTGTAGGTATGTTCATTAGAGGCGACGGATGATGCCCGACGTTTTAGTTCACCGTTATACCTGTTACTAACGGCTGTAATGGCCCATAACGGTTTTTTCTTTTTTATGAAATGTCTCAGAAAGTACTTGGCCGATCTTTGTGAAAACTAGCAGGTATGTTCATTATGGGTCACGGATCATGCCCGACGTTTTAGTTTACCGTTATGGCCGTTACTAACGGCTATAACAACCCATAACGGTTTTTCTTTTTTATGGAATATCTCAGAAAGTACTTGGCCGATCTTTCTGAAAATTTGTAGGTATTATGGGTCACGGATGATGCCCGATGTTTTATTTTACCGTTATAGCCGTTACTAACGCCTATAACGGCCCCCAACGGTTTTCGTTCTTCATGGAATATTTCAGAAAGTACGTGGCCGATATTTGTGAAAATTTGTAGGTATGTTCATTATGGGTCACGGATGATGCCCGATGTTCAAGTTTACCGTTATAGCCGTTACTAACGGCTCATATTGGTTTTCTTCTTTATGGAAAATCTCAGAAAGTTCTTGGCGGATCTTTCTGAAAATTTGTAGGTATGTTCATTATAGGTCACAGATGATGGCCGATGTTTACCAGAATAGCCATTACTAACAGTTAGACCAGCCCAAGACGGTTTTTCCTCTTTATGGAATATATCACGTACGCGTATTCAGGATATACTGGGAGCACGTTTATATGCTTTGCATCTTGTTTTTCATTGCCTTCGAAACGCCTTACCATTCACTACTCCCCCAAAACTTGATCCCCTGCCCTTCAATAGTGCTGGGAGGGGGGGGGGGGGGGTTGCTGATCTGGCCTGCACGGTTGTAAAGCAGAAGATAAAACAAAACCCATGAGTTCCTTTGGTCTTTGAGTTCTGCGCAGATAGCTGGTGTACACAGTTTTGCAAAGCACATGCTCTGGAGTAAGGCTACAATGCTTGAAATGCCTTCCTGGGGAAAAGGTTACAACACTTTAAATACCTCCTGAAGAGAAGGCTACAACACGTGAAATGCCCTTCTGAAGAGAAAAAGCTACAACACTTGAAATACCTTCCTGAAAAGAAGGCTACAACACTTGAATTGCCTTTTCTTAAGAGAAGGCTACAACACTTGAAATGCCTTTTCTTAAGAGAAGGCTACAACACTTGAAAGGCCTTCCTGAAGAGAGATCGGCAGTTGGCTGAGAAAATCCGCGGGATCAAGATGGTAAGCTGGCCGCATGTTAAGAACACTGTCCAAACCTCACCGTGACTGGGCCAGTAATCCTTCAACATCCTGCTCACCGTCAAGACAGATTTCAGACCCCAACAACTCAGACACTCCTTTCTTAGAGTAAGAGTCATAGGTGGTACTGGCTGTTTTATCATTTTGAGAAAGTATCGGACCTGAAAAGGACTGGTGAAACCAGCTGCAATACACAAGAACTTTCTCTCTACATGCTGTGCATGCACAAAAAGATGTGCTGCTGATGGTGCTACTGTTCCTCGAATTCTCTACCCCATGAAAAGCTTTAGAATCCTACTTTTTCTCGCTGTCAAATTCTGGGAAACTGTTAGCTGAAAGAACGGTTATCTTCCCGGCAATTTCCTCTCTCAAAAGCCCCAACAATGAAAGTGTTGTTCCACCGATGGTATGCAGCGTGCTGTTACTACACCGTTACAAACCGTTCATTTTGTGCACGATATGGTAGGCTGTCATTGCAACTACACTGCTACAATCTACACACATTCTGCAGGACATGGTATTCTGTCTTAACACATCTCCACAATCCAAAAAGGGCGCGCTGTCCTAACCACTACCTCACCACGGGACACACGCTGCAAACAGGATTTTGCAGTAAAATCAATGTATAATCCACGTAAGCGTTTTGAGGCGTAGTATAAACTTCAGCCAAATTGATGATTAGCAATAACAGATCAAATAAACAACCCCACCACCCCTCACCCCACCAATCATTTTACTTGTTTTTAGAGATTTCTGCCGATGAAATCATGAAATACATGAGCTTACCCTTACCTGACGTCATGTTTCAGGCCTTCGCACTCACCTGTTACCCTACCTTTGTGCCAGGTGGTTTTCCCAAACCAGTCCTATTCCTTTCATTCTCATGTCTCTTCTTGGAGCTATCAAACATGTAGCTTGATGGGCATATGAAAGAAAAAGAGGTCAATCGACTTCAGACATAATCAACCTTCTCTAAACAATATCATTTTATTGCGCCTCTCTCTAAATGCTCGACTCCTTAGGTAAGGAGAGAACTATAAAATAGGCATTCTGGCTCACCCACCTCCGCCAGCTCCAACCGGCTAAAGCCGGTTTCGCTGTTGCTCCGCCGGCTTACCCAGAATGCCTATTTTATAGTTCTCTAATAGTAAACACTTTACAAACATACATAATGTGTAGGATTATCTGTTTTTAACACTAATTTAGAAAACTTTTGAGACTTTAGTTCTTGATCAATAAACATCATTTTTACGCATACATTCATCAAATGTAAAATAAATTTTTGCAAAACTCTTCACATCTGGCCGCATTACTGATCACCTCTGGATCTCACTTGAGACCCTATGGCGCCCTAGGGCCCCAAGCCAGACCCAGAGGGTCACATATAACACGGCCAGATGTGAAGGGTTTTGGGAATATGCCTCCAACAGTAGTATACTTTTATACTTGTTTGCCTGCTTTCTATTTGTCTAATTTGGGCAATCCCCTCACCCCCATTTTAGTGGTCCTTCCCATAGCCGCACCAGGGCGACCATTTTAGGTTTACGGGCGTTTATAGCCGCGCCAGTGACCATATTCTGGGTTTACGGGCGTTTATAGCCGCGCCAGTGACCCAATACGAAAGTAGGAAGGATCACTTGAGGGCAGGGAAGAGGGCAAATTTAGACTTTTCAATGCCATGACAACCAAGTATTTAAAACTACTGCAGGCATATCCCCAATGTTGTTAACTTCAAGATTTATATATATACTGTACACAAACAAACGCTTTACAATTACATGGTGTCTACTTGTAAAGTTGTTTTTATTTGCCTAGAGTAAAGTTGTTTTTAAAGTTGTTAAAACAACACCAAAAGCTAAATAACAAAGTGCATCTTACCTTACTTTTTAGTCACTACTTTTTAATAAATATTTGTTTTAAATGCTTTTAGATTTAAATATAAAAATGCTGCTTTTAATACATAAAATTGGGAAAAGATTATTTTGAGGTGGGGAATTTAGCCGCCTAAATTTATACAATGACGTCTAACGCCTGTACTAAACGACGCCGGTGGGGAATTTAGCCGGCTAAATTTATACAATGCTGCGTGGCGGCCCGGCGCCCTTATGTGTAACTTGACACGAACCCGGAAACAGTGCGGCGCTTCGACTCGGCTATTGTGCAGTTGAGTAAGCCGTGGCCAGACATGTCTGACCTAGATACTACATAAAGGCAGAAGGGAGTTGTCTCCCGGAAAAGAATGTAACAATTAATTGTGAAAAAAAATCGTCATTAAGTCGTTCTAGGTTCTTATTCAAGTCGGCATCACGTTCTTATTTAAGTTCTTAACAAGTTTTTATTCAAGTTTTTAACAAGTCATCATCAAGTCGTCATTAAGTTCTTATCAAGTCGTCATTAAGTTCTTATCAAGTTCTTATTTAAGTTTTATCAAGTCGTCATCAAGTCGTTATTAAGTTCTTATTCAAGTCACTTATAATTATTTATTAAGTTCTTGAAATATTATTCCATCTGAAATGGATCAAAATGATCTTTTGTTGTTGGCGGTTCTGGCATGCTTTTTTGTTTGGCTTCTGTATTTAGTGGTTGAGATTTTTTTGACTGCTTTGGTTTTTGCTGGCGTTGTTTATATGTTTTATAAACGTAATAACCACCCCCACCAACAGCAATGACGCCAAAAATGCTAACTCTTTTAATCCAAATAATCCATGTCGACTTTGGTGTTGTAGGTCTTGAATCAACTTGTGTATTTACAGCTGGCATTGAAACAACTGTTGGCGTTGGCGGTGTTATGTTTTCATTGTGAGTTATATTCTGTGATTGCAACATTAATTTTTTTTGTTTGTTCCACTCTGCTAATTTTTTTCCTGCTGCAACACGCCCAGGATGAGGAGGCTTTTTACTGGTCACTTTCTCCATCAATGTTTTCTGCTGATTTTCTGGCTCGGTCATTTTGAAGGGAAACAAAATCTATATGATTAAAAGTAATTAATCCCATGATTAATGGTGACAATAATGTTCCAAATCTGTAATATAGATCACATCCTAGAGACTCTAATGACTTTGTTAAAACTGGATCCTGCGTTAAATCATACATAAAATCTTGTTCAGAATCAATGGGAGCAAATCTACTAACTAGTTTAGTGTACAAACTAAGAACCGTTTGCCCAACACTTTTTACCATTCTTGACCCAGTTGCGCTTCATACCTGTTGTGATACTTTACAATGTCTTGCGTTGACATCTGTTGAATCTGTTCTATGCTGAATTCATTTCCGAGGTACTGTTTTGTTTTTCCACACGCCGCCAAAGAATACAGCCTTTCCTTTTGACGCATAATAGCTTGGTCATCAACTTGATCATTTGTAAGTTCAGGAAGTAAATCATCGCAGTTCATGTTTTATTAATGAATAAATATTATTTTATTTTTTAAAAATGAGCACCGAAAAAACTATTACTAACCTTGTATACCATTCTGCTGTTATTGGAGGCCTAAGTGTAGGATACACGATGCTTGGTAAAAACTTGTTAAAAATAAAACCAGCAGATCTTGGCAAACTAGGCTTTGAAGACTCAGCAAAGCTGATTGCTGTTATTACAGCTTCATTTGCTACGAAAGATTTTCTAGTTAAGCAAGGAATAATTCCAGACAGTATCAATATGTAAAATTAAAAAAATACATTTATAAAAATGGCTTCACTCGTAATGATGATTGGTGGCGCTGTGGTTAATGCGCTTGCTTTTAGCGGAAGTAATTACGCGTTTAGTAAACTACAAAATAACGATGAGAGAAAAAGACATAACAGAGCTATGGAGCAACTAGCTGCTGCACAAGACACCTATGAAAAGCAAAGAATGGAGCAGTTAGATTTTATTAACGACAGACTTAAACAACAGGGACATGCAGCTTACACATTTAAAGATGTTGATCAAGCAATAAAAGAATATTTTCTAGTAACAGGCAAACAAGTTGAAACATTGCCCCACCAAAATTTAGCGACTTTTATCAACCATCAGAAAAACAAAAGATGCAAGAAATATTGTTTATTGCCTTTGGCATGACCGTTGTGTATTTTGTTGCACATAATATTGGCTGAATAAAAAATGAACAAGATCTATTATTCGCCAAAAGGATATTGGAAGGGAATAACAGCAATTAAAAAGCTAAGCCAAGCAGCTGGAGTCAGTGAACAAACAGCAAAAGAATGGTTATCTAAACAAGCGATTTGGCAAATTTATTTACCAGCGCCTAAACGAATACAAAGACCACACTTTGTGAATATAACTCCAAACGACACCCATCAAATGGATCTTCTATATTTACCCCATGATACGATTAGACGAAAAAGATTTAAGTACGCACTTACAGTCATTGACATAGCTTCAAGATACAAAGATGCGGAACCATTAACACAAAAGAGTGCTTCTGCTGTTGCTGTCGCTATACAACTGATATATCAACGAGGCCCGTTAACTTATCCTCGCATGATTCAAGTCGATGATGGAAAAGAATTTAAAGGTCAAGTAAATCAATTATTGTTAAAACATAGAGTTACCATTAAAAGAGGCATTCCAGGAGTTCACAGATCACAGGCTTTGGTTGAAAACTTTAACAAACAGTTATCTGAAAGACTTTTCTCCTACCAGTATCACAGAGAGCTGATTGACAATTCTCGCAACACAGAATGGGTTAGAAGACTGCCCTCAGTTTTGCGCGCAATGAATAATGAAGAATTTAAAGGTCTAAAAACCAGTACAAGCAATCAGAAAACAAACAATAAATGTTGTTGAAGGAGAGTCTTCATCAAGCAAACTATTACCATTTGGTTTGAAAGTGAGATACCTTTATTCACCGGGAGAAGCGGAAGGGGACACCCGCATCAGGGCAACAGATCCAGTTTGGAGTGTTGATCCATATGAGATAAAAAAAATTGTGAAAATGAATCCGCCCGTGTATTATTTACGAGAAACTGACACAACAAAACGACCAGCCCTCAAAGATCTTTTGTGAAGGAAGAACTGCAAATAATCCTCCAGACACAGTTCCAGTCGCTTAATTATTTTTTAATTTAAATTAAAATGGCGGCAAGAATGGAAAAGGAAGAATCCTTACGTAAAATGGCACTGGAAGCAAGAATGGTGAAGGAAGAGTCCTTAGAAATAATGCGAAAAATATTTGATTATAATCTTGCTATTAGACTAATATTTAAGAAGATTGATTATGCCATGCTAGACAAAACCTCAAATTTTGATTGGGAATATATTAAAAAAATTCGAGCGCATTTAGCAGTAATGAAAAATAATTTGGTTGAATTGGGTGATGATATAGTTAAGCTTAACGAACTGTTTTAATCTACGCAAATACATTTGGGTTTAAAATGGAAGCTCAAAGGGAAATGGCAGAAATGACAAAGGAAAAGTCTTTAAAATTAATGCAAGATTTATTTGAGTATCAGTATATCATTAAAGAAGTATTTGAGAAGATTGACAATCCTTGGCTAGAACAATCGCCAGACAATCGCTTTAAACCCCAAAGCTTTTATTTTGATTTATGGGTATGGGAACATGAATATTGCGAAATGACAAAAAAAATTAAAGCACATCTAGCATTAATAAATAATATTAATTTTGCTAAATTAGATGATGATATAATTGAACGTGCGATTGCTGAAAAATATAAGCCCATATGATTATACTATTCTCCAATGCCCGATTGCATATGAAAACTCTGGATTAACAAACACACGTTTTGTGTTTGTTCTATCTAATGACTTCTTTGTTACAACAGTTGTGTTGATCTCATGTAGATTAGATCGTAGTTTTACGTTGTCATGATGAAAAGTCTTATTGTCAAACAATGCTTTTTTATAGTTGTCATGGGATATGCTTGACTGCACAACACTGCGAGATATTCCCTTTGCTTTTTTAACAACTTTTTTTTGGCTTGAAAGACTGTACATTTTCGACCTCAAACCAACAAACTCCTTGATCACACCACCAGATAATTCATCCTTCATCTTACCTAAAACCTTCTTGTTAATATCTGAATGCAAAGGCGAATCTTTAGGGTAATCAGATGTGTCGTACCATCCCGCATGCCCTTTAGCTACTTCTAATTCCATGTCTTTATAGATATCTTCAGTAGGGATGTCGATTACAAAGGAATCTGTATCTGTGTAAAGTACTTTGGACTCAGGATACAAGGGCTTAAAGTAGTCGTAAAGAAATTCTAACATCAAAAGCTTCGACAGCTCTAAAACAGTAAACCCAATAAAAACGGGCTTATCCAATTTGACTTTTTTTTTTTCATCATTATGCCAAAAAGCTGATCATGAAATCTTCTGAGTCCTGATAATTAGGTTTTGAAGTCAACTTAATTGCAACGTTTTCTCTGGTGACCAATCTAACATCTTTACGCTTGTGCGGATTTTCCATAGTCTTTCCAAAACAGCTGTTGTTCATCAACTTGAAAAAGTCTTTTTGAAGCATCTGCGGATTTAGTTCTGAGATCAGTGTTCTTCATTATGTATGGTTTCATGAACTGTTCTTGATCAAAAGCAATTATACGATGAACAGCTGTCAACTTCAAACCATGTCTTAAATAAAATTGAAGAAGTCTGTAATGACAGACATAATTTTTTTTTTCACGAAGATTAGGCACAAGTTTAGGTGGTTCTGTCATTGACACTTTTAGACTTTCTGCCGCTAATGGATAGTCATTATGGTAATCATGAAGTTCATGAGGATATTCTAAATCAACTTCTAGAATGAGACCTCTTTTACGATCAGCTTCTAGAGTAGGTAGCCATTTTAAAAACTTTTGAATGTCTTTGAGTCCTGTGTACATTTTAAAGTTGCGTAATGGAAGTGATTGCGCCATTGCCCATCCATACAGATTGTTTGCATCTAAATACATGAGATAGTTTAGACCTTTTACTTGGATCATAGTCGTCCAAGTATTTGTTGTTTGCTTTACAGTAATGGTGCGACGCCATACTGATTCCCCCAGCAATCCGTTTTCAATCATCTGAAGCATTGGCAGGTCAGACAATAAATCATTTGTACTCCAGTAAATTTTAAGAAAGCGTCCCAGCTCATCCCAGGCGCAGAAATATAATGCGCGGGATCCAGGCTGTAATGTTTCATGCAGGTCTTCCTATAATTTTCAAAGACGTCCGCCAACAAACAGGTATCCGCCATTAAATAGGAATCATGATAGTCTCCCATCGTTTTACACTCTAACTTCTGCCACGCATCTTGAGCATGCTGTAATCAGAATCACTGATGTCCTTTCCTCTGAGACTAGAAAAGAACGCACCTTTAGGCGGAAGTGAGTCTTCATCAAACCTTTGCCAACTGTTCATGTACTCATAAGGGTAAACGCCCTTTCTAACAAGAGTTGGGTCAAAATATTCTTCTGTTATTGGGCAGGACTTTAAGGACATAGCCAGTGACTCTAATGAACCCATCATGTGTTGCATAGAGTCGTAGAAAGACATGTTATTTAAAGTGAAACACATGTACTTTTCTGATGACTGTGCAATGCATGACACCCTGAAGTCGCTGGTTACTGCTTGCATTATAAGGTGAGAGTCGTAACCTCGCAAGTTGTGAAAGAATATAGGCAGCTTCCATGTCTTTGGTTCAAACTTTAGTTGAAGATTGCAATTTGTTATGTGCTGCTCCTCTAAACTTTCCACTAATGTGATCATGGTCTCTTACTGTTGGATTCTCTGGGGAGAGGCCTAAACCACAAATCCAACAGTGAGTGGCTGAGTCATACTGTTGTTGGTCTTCAGGCGTCATTATGATTTCAGATAAGTTTAGATTATTAGAACAGGCATTACGCACTTGCTGCATGCGTTTTAAGAAGTATTTTGCAGCATTTGGTCCTCTGTATAATTCTGGCTTTGAATGGGCGCCATCCGACCTAACAATGATGAAGGCAAATGAGCAAATCTGATGATTACTCATTAAGACTGTTTTAGGAAGTTTCTGTGGGGTTGGTCCTTCATAAAGAACAATGAGTGATTCGAAGTCTGCGTAAACAACATATGGACTAGTTTGCAACCGTTTCCAGTTCTTAAAACTAACTTTACTGCCTTCTCCGGGCGTAATTAGTTCTGTATCACAGTCAACTGGGCTAATACAATGTTTTATATGTTCGCTCGCAGCTTGAACGGACGGAATTCTTGTTAAACATTTTCTACAAAATTCTTGTTTGCTATGTTGTTTTGTAGTATGCACTAGTAATCTACTCATTGTGCGTATTAGAGTGTAGTGCAACCCATTAAGGCTTTGCATTAGGAGTAAGTCTACATGACTCCTGGTTGGTTCGCCTATTGTTGGACTGTTCTTTGACACTCTAATTGGCAGAAGGTTGGTTTCTTCAGACCATGTGTAGACATTAACAGTTTATTGGTGGATTTTGTTTTTCAAACTGATCAATTTTGTCTACAGCATAGGAAATTCAAGGCCGTTAAAGTTAAGATCATTGGCCCACTGTAAATAGTTAGATACTCTCTCTGCATTTTTGGCAACGTGATGCAGCCTAGCAAGAACGCACCACATAAAACATTTGTCGTCTGAATTTTTTATGTTCAAAACTGCTTTCTTTGCAACTAATGTTGGAGGCAGTGGAATGTAAGCCTTGCCTACAATTGGCTCATACTTAGCTTGTCTTAATCTGATGTCTAGGACTTCACCCTCTGACCACCAGAGCCTCTCATTTAGCTGCTTCAGAGGCTTCATTAAACTGTGTAAGAAGTTGATCTGCCCAACCGGGTGTTAAGTCATTATGAGAAAGAATAGTCTGCTGTTTAGTTGAGACCCAGACTTCTAGATTTTCTTCGTTTATTGTTATATAGTCGATTAAAACAACTAACCTTACTTTAACTGGAGGGTTTATTGTTAGTTTACTTGGAACTTGAGAAATAGCATGTACAACGCTTGCCTGCACGTTTGTTGGATCAATAACTTCTAAAACGACCTCATTTAAAGCTTTTGACAAACGCTCTTCTCGAGCATTGCTTCAAACAATTCATCTGAACCTTCATATATCTTATCCATGTTGAGCTTCTTTTCTAACTCAAAATATTTATTTAAATCAAAAAAATAAAAGTTAATCAGAATCAATATCAACGGTCTTTTTGTGCTTGGACTCATAAACTAAAGTATAAACGCCCTTTGGGGTTGTTAATGTGAGCTGTTTAGAACAGAGTTTAATGTCTCGTTTACTTTTTTTAAAACATTCCTTTTTTATCTGGTCGGTGTCTGGTTGTTGAGAAAAAGTTGCCCTTGCCTTTCTTTGAAGATCAAACTTTTGTCTTTTGTAGTCCTCAAAATCAGCCTGTAGGCGACTTAAATTCTTCATCCGTGATGTTTGAGTCAGCAAGTGCTTTATTTATTGTCAGTTTGAAGGAACTAAGTTTAGCTGTTATTAGTTGAACCATAGCTGTGTGCTTTTGGAGTTTAGCTTTTATTTTTTTGCTGACAGCACTTACAGCCAATGAACACAGGCCAAGAGTTAAAGACAAACCACCTAGAGGTAAAGCTGCCGGTGCACCTACGCCTGTTGCTAAGAGACCTACACTTGTTCCTGCTGATAGAGCACTAGTGATCGATGCTCAGTATTAACATATGTAACGCATTAAAGACAGCAGAATTACCTTCGTTTGGTTTTACTGTATTTTGAAAGGTCCTGCTCTAGTTTTTGTTGCATTTGTGTAATGTTGGTTAATCTGAAAGTTTTTATGTCTACAGCAGCAGCTATCTCTTCTTTGGGCACTTTTGGATAAGTCGTAACAGACATGCTTTTTTAAAATAAAAATAATTTAGTATTGGATATCTTTTAATCTGTTATCTTGAATATTCAGCTGCGCATCATATATTAAAAACAAATGTACATTAAGTGGTTTATCACTCTCTTTTTCTTTATCAATTTGAATGTTTATTACGTCTTTAACTGTTCCCACTCCCATGCAACTGATTATCTTCTGTTGACCTTAGGTCAATCCATAAACCGTATTTCGTTGTTAAATATTCATCAAGTCTAACACTGTGAAGGTGTAGATCTTTAGACACAAGGTCTACTGTTGGATTTTCTACACCTCCCGCCTCCAAACAATTTTCTTATTTCATCAAAATGATGATAAGGTTTAAGCCCGCTACCGTAGACTTGGTTAGGACTACCCTCAATTGAACATTGTACTTTCGTTATTTTAGGATTAATAAATTTTTCACTTTGTCTTTTGAATGGTTCTTCATCTTCACACAGCAATAAAATACCTTTAAGGGATCTTGCTGCGGCGCTAAAACTAAAGTTCCATATTGTGTCCTGCCCTGCTTTTAGGATATTTAGTATGATGAATCACTCTTTCGTAATATATTGCTAATTTTGACTGATATTGTTGCTCAATCAGCCTTGCTAAGTTAGGGTTGCTAACAATGTCAAACTCTAACGAGATGTCGAAAATGCTGTACTTGGAATCAGTGTCTGTCGATCTAATGACACGTGTTGTATTCATTAAAAGTTAGTTCATATGACAATCTGTCTTTTAATGCTCCTTGAAAGTATGGCGCATGCGCTTTTAACAACTCAAAATCCAAGGGTATAGAAAAGCGATTTCCAAACGCATAAACTTACAGCTTCATACTTGTTACCGTCTTTAGGCATCTTCGGCGTCTATTCTGTGTTTTAGTGCTTCGTTATTTTCGATTCCTTGAAACGCAAGATCGGCCCTTTCATTATCGGTTAGCCATAGATCACAATAGATTAGAAATATGTCTGCATTGTGTAAAGAAAATATTTCTTGCCCTCAAGTTTTATAGAAATTTTCTTAACGATTGCCCGTCCCAGATTCTGTACAACTGTCCTGTTTGCGTCTGTTGCTGATTCGAGTTCTATTTTGAAAGTAAGCCGTGCAGATCCCGGCACAATCACTTATTCTGCTCCTAGGTCTGGAAATTTGACAGTAAGAATCTGATCTGAATCAATAGTAGATGGATTATTTGGAACAATAATATTCTGTTTATTTCCCTTCACGCCAAAGGGCTCTTTCAGTCTTCTATGCGGGTCAAGAATCGAACCATATGCTTGTGACATTTTTTTATAAAACAAAATAAAAAGTTAATTATTTAAAAACATGGCAGAAGAAGATTATGATGTTTTTGATCCTGGAGACGACATGAGTGAAATGACGCCTTTGACACATCCATTACAATCATTGCGGCGTGAATTAACAGAAAGTAAGGTCAAATCATTTTATCAAAGTTTAGGCCAAGAACCTCCTGATTTTATAGACCCTAATGATTTTGAAACAAAAGATGGCCATTTGATTTTTAAAAACGAGCAAGGACAACCTGTACAGCTTACATCTAAACCAGACCCATCAAAGTTTTTAGCAAAGACTACAATTAGACAAAGGGCTCAGTGTGAGCGATCAAAATCGCCTTAGCATTGCTAAAACCCCCGAAGTTTTGACAGTGAGGAAAATTTCAAAAATTAAAACACACTTTAAAGAATTTCCCCCAATAACCAAATAAAAACATACCCCTTAAATTTTTTAACCCCCAACCCCAAAAGAAAAAATAAAAAAACCTTTTTTCAGGAAAAAAATATTAAAAAAATTTTCCGATCCGCCCCTACCTATGAAAAGAAAAAACCCCCTTTTTCATTTTTTTAAAAGCATCAGAGGCGAAATTAACAAAAAATTTTAAAGGGGAAAACTGGGGGAACTAGATGAGCAAAAAAAAGAAAAAAAGGGGAAAAAACTTTTTTTTAGGCGGGTTCCACAACTTAAAAACCGGGGGGTTAAAAAAGAAAAACAAAAAACCCAAAAGACCCTTTAAAAGAGAGATCCCCAAACTAAAAAATGTTGCCCCAAAAAACCAAACCCCTTTCGAATCAAGTGACCCTAATAAGAGAAAAAAACCCCCAAAAAATTTTTATGAAGAAAACAAAAACTAGCGAACGAAAAAGAACACTGTTTAGAGAGCAAGGTGTCACATTAGCGACCCGGGTTTTAACATTTTGGTTTTTGCAAAAAGTAAATTTTGGTTTTTCTTTAAAAGGGGGGGGCCCGGTGGGGGGGGGAGCAGTGCCACCGGGAAAACCATCAGATAAATCTTTGGGAAAAAAAAAACCTTATTTTAAAAAACTTGCAAGTTTATTAAAAAAATTAGCCAGTAAGGCATAGACTCTTTGCCGGTATAATAGGGGGGGCGTTTTTTGGTTTTTCTCCGCAAGTAAAGTGTTGGGCCTTTTTTTGGGCCGAGCCTTAATTTTGGGGAAAAGTTGTTTAATAATTGGGTTTTTTTTAGTAAATAAAGACCCCAATAATCCTAGGGCAGTTAAAACCCAAAAACAAAAAGGGGGTCTTTTTCATATTCCCCGGTTTATTTTTTCTTGGGGGCCCCAGGGATTGGAAAAAAAAGGGGGGGGGGGGGGGGGGGGGGGGGGGGGGGGGGGGGGGGGGGGGGGGGGGGGGGGGGGGGGTTGGGGGGTTGGTTGGGGGTTTTTTTTTTTTTTTCCAAAATGGGTTAAAAATTTTTAAGTCGTTTTTTTCCCCGGACCTTCTTCTTCATTGCCGCAAAAGGAAAATTTCATTTTTAAAAATTTTATTATTGTTCCCCCTCTGAAAGTCTTTTGGGGAAAAAGGCCCATGTATAAACCCCTGCCCCCAAGCAAAACTACTTTTCGGGGCTTTTGTTTTTTGCAAAAAAAATTTTGGTACCTTTTTTTAAACTTTGAAGGCAAATTCCCCCTTGGCAGAAAATTTAATAGAAATTTTTTTAAAATTTCTAAAAAATGTATTTTTGGGGGCAAGCCAGTAAAAGGGGCAAAATTTGTTTGAACCGTTTTGCTTTTGAACCTAGAAAAAAACCCAAACATAAGTACAAAGGAGTCGTTTTTTTCCCTTTTTTTCTTCTTCTTCCCCCGGTTTCGCCATCCCTTAATTAAAAATTCCCCCGGTTTTCCTCGATGAAATCCCCCCCCTCGCAGCTCCCCAAAAGGGTGGGGGCCAAAAAGCTTTTTTTCCCCCGCCCCTTCCCCGGGTTGGCCAGACCTTTTGGATGCTTTCATACGTCGCGGGAAGACTTGAAAATTTGGGCAGTTTTTTTGGTCCCCCCCCAATACAAGGGGGCTCTTCCCCCCTGTCCCCGGGCCAAAATTTTGTGTGCCCCGTGGGGGGGGCAGGGCGATTTTTGTCCGTCCTCAGGCGGGAAGGTTTTTTAAAACCTGGTTTTTCCCTCGTCCCACAAATGGGGGTTTTTTTCCCCCTTTGGGGTTGTTTTAAGGGGGGGGCAGGAGGCGCCTTTAAAATTTCCTTTTTTTCCTTTTTGTCTTAATTTCATCGTATGGGGACCAGGTTGTTGGGGCCGCCCCTTCTGTGGGGCCCCCCTTTTGCCAGAAGGCCGCCCCTTTTTTGTTCCCCCGAGGGGCCCCCCCGTGCTGGGCCCATTGGGGTCAAAACCCTTTCTCCAAAACTGGCACCCAGGGCAACAAGGGCTGGAAAAGATAGGTTCTGTTCCCCTTTTTAGGGGAGTTCTTTTTTGGGCTTGGACCGGGGAAAAACGTCAGAGAAGACCCCACCTGCCCTGTTGTTCTTTTTTGGGTTCTTTTAAAAATGGGGGGGTGCCCACCCCAAAGGGTTCTCGCCCCCGTCGGAAGTTGGTGGAGTATTTTCCCCTTGGAAAAATTCAAATTTTTCATCTCCGTCTTTGGGGTCGAAAAAGGAAAAATTTTTCCGCTTTTCCAAAACCCCCCCCGTTTTCCCCCCGTGGCGGAGCCATCTGTTTTAAAAATGGGGCCCAGTTCCCCTTTCCGGGGATATTTGGGTTGGCAGATGTACTCCATGGCCCGGGCCTTCCTTTTTGGGGGGGTTTACTGTATTCCTCTCTTTCCACTCCCCAATGCTGGTGACGACTGTTTTGGGGAAACCCCCCTCTTCCCCAAAAAAGGGGGGGGGGCATTTTCCGGGGGAGGGGTTTTTTCGTGTTCCATCAAGACTGGGCTTTGTCTTTTAAAAGGGTCTTTTCTTGGGGGAGAAACTGCCTCTTTTCAACCGGCTCTTGGTGGGGGGTGCTCA
>CM065727.1:25845745-25860745 GCA_033310375.1 Conus canariensis
TTGCTAAACCGCGAAGATTAGACAGTGAGGCAGTTGCTAAACTTCAAAACACACTACAAGAACTCCCAACAGATAACCAAATACAAAACATACCCCTTAAAGATTTAAGCCCAACAGCAGACGAAATAATAGAAACCAGTTTTTCAGAAGAAACAGTATTAAAAACTATGCACGATCCGCCGCTACCTATGAGAGAAATAACGGCCCTTGATCATGCTTTGAAAAGCATCAGAGGCGAATTAACAAACAATTTAGCAAAACTGGGTGAACTAGATGAGCATATAAAAAGAGAAAAAGAAAAACTAGTTGAGGCTGATGACCACAACTTAGGACCTGGTGTTAAAGAAAGAATAACACAAAGACTAAAAGATCTTGAACAAGAGAGATCAGCAAGACTAGAAGTGTTGTCTAATAACCGAGAACAATTACGAACTCAAGTGAGCAGAATAAGAGAAACTATCCAAAGAATTTTATATGAAGACACAACACTAGCAGAACGAATAAGAACACTGTTTAGAGAGCAAGGTGTCACATTAGCGAGCGTTATAACAGCCTTAGGATTTGCAATAAGTACACTGGTGTTGGCTATTACAGGCGGCGGTGGTGGGGGAGCAGTGCCACCAGGACCACCATCAGATAAATCATGGGTAAAAAAACAACTTGATCATCTTGCAAGTTTATTAAAAAAATTAGCCAGTAAGGCAATAGACTCTTTGCCTGGTATAATAGGGGGGATCGTTAGCTGGCTTTTGTCTACTGCAAGTAAAGTAGTTGGCTTTATGGCCGAGCACTTATGGGCATTAGTTGTCTTAATAGTTGGGTTACTCTTTAGTAAGATAAAGACCAAGTAATCCTAGGGCAGTTAATCCAATAACAAGTGCTGTCTTTTCATATTCATGGTCATTATTTCTTGGGACCACAGGGATTGAATGGGGGGGGGGGGGGGGGGGGGGGGGTTGGGGGGCTCGGGGATTGGTGGGGCTTCTTTTTTTATTGCTATTGCTGGCTTAGAATTTATGTCGTTTTTTCCGACCTTCTCTTCATTGCCAGCCACAAGGATTTCATTATTATAGTTTATTATTGTTCCTATCTGAAGTCTGAGGTCAGAAGGCAGCATGTATAAACCAGTGCCAACAGCAAAGTCTACTTTCGATCTTGCGTATTGCAAAACATTTTGGTACCTTTTAATACTTGAAGGCAAATCAATTGCAGAATTAATAGAATCCTCTAAATTTGCTAAATACTGTTTTTGGGCGTCAAAGCCAGTAGAAGGATCAATTATGTTTGATCTCGTTTGTGCTTGCGAACCTAGCAAACACCAAACATAAGTACGAATGGAGTCGTTTATTCGTTCTTCTTCTTCTTCCTCGTTCGCCATCCCGTTAGATGAGCAGCCCGGTGTCCTCGATGAAGGCTGCCGTCCGTCGCAGCTCCTCCAGGGTGCCATACAGCTTGGCTTCCACTGCTGTCGGTGTTGGCCAGTACTTTCTCCTGGATGCTGCATACGTCGTACAGACTTGAAGGATGTGGTCAGTTGTCATTGGTCCCTCACTACAAGGGCACTCTCCACTCTGTCCAATGCCAAATTTTGTGTGCATGTGGTGGAGCAGGCGATTGTGTCCAGTCCTCAGGCGGAAGATCTTGACCTGTTCCCGTCGTCCCAGCAAATGGTATGTGTCTTCTGGGTTGTATTTGGGATGCAGGAGGCGCCATTTTATTCCTTGTTGTGCCTTGATGATTGTCTTAATTTCATCGTATGACACCAGGTTGTTGGCCTGCTCCTTCTGTGCACCATCTTTTGCCAGAATGTCCGCTTTTTCGTTGCCTCTGATGCCACAGTGTGCTGGTACCCATTGTATCACCACTTTCTCCACTCTGGCACTCAGGGCAACAAGGGCTGAAGTGATATGGTTCTGTTCTTTGCAGCGGGAGTTCTTGAGGGCTTGGAGCACGGAGAGAGCGTCAGAGAAGACCACCACCTGCCCTGTTGTTCTTTTGGAGTTCTGCAAGACTGTTGTGGCTGCCTCACAGAGGGCTTCTCGCTCAGCTCGGAAGTTGGTGGAGTATTTTCCTGTTGGAATTGCAATTTCTTCATCTCCGTCTTTGTATCGAAGGAAGATTCCAGCTCCACCATCCCTCGTTGCCTCTGTGGCGGAGCCATCTGTGAAGACATGGGTCCAGTCTTCCTGGGATATTGGTTGCAGATGTACTCCATGGCCAGGGCCTTCCTTTGGGTGTCTGACTGTATTCCTCTCTTCTCCACTCCGGGAATGCTGGTGACGACTGTTGGGAACACCTGCCTCTTCCAAGATGGGTGGGTGACATTTGCCGGGATAGGCTTTGCTTCGTGTTCCATCAAGACTGGGCTTTGTCTTTCAAGGCGTCTTGACTGGCAGATGAAGCTGCCTCTTTTCAACCGGCTCTTGGTGGGTCTGCTCATTCTGTTGTTCATTGGATGGTTTTCAAGGCGTTTGAATTTTGCTGCTTGGATGAGGATCTTTGTGTCCCTTCTGTCCTCTAATGACTGTAGCCCAGTGGTCTCTTCCATCTTCAGGATTGGGGTGGATCTCATGGCGCCAATTATGACACGCTGAGCTTGGTTCTGTATCTTATTGAGGTGGTTGAGGTTAGACTTTGCAGCTGATGCCCATGCTGATGTCCCGTACTCAACTACAGGTCGGACTCTCCCTGTATAGAGTCTCTTCAGGATACGTTCGTCAGCCCCCCAGTTCGTCCCCGCAAGTTTCCTCATGATCGCCAGTCTCAACTTGGCCTTGCTACAGCATCTGGTGATCTGCTGTTTCCAAGTGAGCCTGCGATCAAAGGTCACTCCCAGGTAGGTAGGTATGGGTTCCTCTGCAAGCCCCCCTATTAAAAACGACTACATCCCAAAAGTGTGGTTCAGTCATCCGATGCAGTTTTATCAGAACCAGTTCTATTCCCGCTCTAGTTAGACCATTAGAAGTATCCAAAATAAATGTTGTCCATGCTGTTTTATGCTCTTGCTCTATGGACCCGAGGTGAACAGTTGTGCCTGAAGAGAAAGATGTGTAAGGAGGATTCCAATCATAGTTATACTTTCTGTGCACGCCCCAAAAATAAAGGGTGCCTAAACCATGATTAAGATCCAACTTTTGTCTAAAGTCTGTCTTTGGGTCAATATCAAATTCGTTACAGATCCTTTCAAAAGCCTTGTAATCTATTCTGTTGCTGAATGGATTAAACGTTTTGTCATTTGGTAATGGTGCTTGCAGTTCAGACAAAATACGTCTGAAGGTGTAATAGAAATGAAATCTATACACTGACCTCACCAAAGGATCAGGATGATTTAAATGATCAGCATACGACACTCCACACCCAGTTGATGCACAAAACACAACAAAGTTTAACTGGTTCTGATAAAACTGCATCGGATGACTGAACCACACTTTTGGGATGTAGTCGTTTTTAATAGGGGGGTTAAGATATCTGTTCAATGGAGTACTAACCTTTACTTGAAAGGCGTCAGTCTGAGTCACAGAAATGTCGAGAGTATCAGTTGTTATATCTTTAGGACTGTAGTGCGGCCCAACAGAATATTTTGCATTAGTATATTTGAATGCACTCATTTTTAAATTTGTTTTAAAAATGTTTGTAACAATAACAACTCAAGGCAGTCCTTCGTTTTTAGAGTATGCTATTGATAATAAATGCGGAACCCGAAGGGTTGCACTCCATGAAATTTTTTACAAAGTCGTATGGTTTAATATAAGTCAATCCAAGAAGAATAATGTAATTCAAAAACTTGACCTTGGTGGAGACATAATTAGCCAGTTAACCATACCTGATGGTTATTACGGGTTTTGCTCGCTAAAAGAAGCAATGAGTAACTTCGACATTACTCTCAAACTTAACAATGCAAATTTGAAAATAATGTTGACATTCAAACCTGAAAAAGAAGTAGGAGGTTACCTTTTTGATGTAGAGCTAGCTAAAATGTTAGGCTTTGCAACTGGCAATCATGGCTTTCATGCCTTTCATAGATTTATAGTTACACCAGACAAAACTACTTATGAGGGAGAATATCCGCTCGATCTTGCATTACATTCATTACTCTATGTTCATTTGGACGAGCTGAGCACTGATGAAAACTTATATGATGGAAAGCCCTCAACTGTTTTAAGAGCTCTTCCATCAGGGAAAGCTGCATATTGCGATTATGAAATTATACAATTTCCTAATTTACAGTTTAAAAGATTAGCTTGTGGGAGGGTCAGATCATTTAATATAAAGATCACAGATAAAACAGGGAAAGTCGTGAAATGTGATAACCTGCACATTGTTTTAGAAATAAAATAATACGTTGTTTTAAAAAATGTCACGTGGACCAGAAGAATCAGGAGTTACATTAGCGCCTGAGAGGTGTGTAACTTTAGAATTAAAAGACCTTGCAGACGTTGAGGACTTTGAACAAAACGGTGAGATAGGCACTTTATATGGTTTTGAGTACACTAAAGATGGTTATTATAAGCGCAAAGAGGTTGACGACAACAAAAGGTTTCCTAAACTAGAACAACTACGCAATCTAGAAGCAAATAATACAGGTCAGTATGAATATAAAATAGTTCGAAAAACTGACAACAAATGGCACTTAGAACCATATTTAGAATGGGACATAAAATTTGAATTCTTAAGCCCATTTACATTTTTCGACCGCCAAAAAAGTTTCAGAAAAGCATTGAACTCTGGCCCTTTACATGTAAGTCTTATGCCAGAGGACAACAGTCGGAAAGAGATCGAAATAAAGCCGTTTGGGGACAAACAGTACATCCTCCACAGAAGAGAATCGGTTTTAAAGAAAGCTTCTACAAAATTACAGTTCATTCCACGCACAAAATTAGGAGACACGTTCACAATGATATTTAAAATTTCTGTCTTAAAAGATGAGGCGAGAAATGGAGCTGTGGGTGTCAGTGACAACCTTATGGAAGGAATTCTTATTAGCTGGCAAAACTTAGACGTTGACAAACTTAAAGTTACTGTCGTCGTTCTTTACAATGGCGAGGATATTAAGGTCATAACAACAAGCAACAAAATTGATATTAGTTTAAATAGAAACGATCTTACAGAACTGAACTGGATTAATCTTACACATTTGGGCCTTATAGGGTTTTATTATACTGAACAAGTTTTGACAGAGAGTATGATAAAAACAATAACTGGTGTAAATTAAATTCTGTTTTAAAACTATGGAGCAAACGACTTTGGTGTCAATGCCGATGTTAAACTTTATGATAAAAACCCCTCATTGTTCATTGATTTGTGGACAGACTGGTTGTGGAAAAACAATATTTGTCCTCGACCTATTACAAACAGTTTATCGTTATAATTTTGATCATATAGTAATTTTCTGCCCAACACTTAAATGGAACAAAGCATATCACGACAGAAGGTTTATATGGACAGATGATGACATATATTTAGTTGATCCTAGCAATAAACTGAGTGAGTGTTTAGAACATTTCTTTAGACAGTTTGAAGGAACTCAGACACTATTTATTATAGATGACTGTTCGGCAGAAAGAGACATAGTTAAAAAGAGAAACACTTTATCAAAACTGGCTTTCAGTGGAAGACATGCTGGGATAAGTGTGTGGATTTTATGTCAAAAATATAACTCAGTTTTAAAAGACTTTAGAGAACAGTTAAAGACTGTAGTTTTATTCCACATGAAAGACAGAGACGCATTTGATGAATGTATGCGTGAAAATGATGTTATTGAAGACGATCAAGAAAAACGAAGGATTAAGCAAAAACTAAAGTCTCAAAAGTTTTCTAAATTAGTGTTAAAAACAGATAATCCTACACATTATGTATGTTTGTAAAGTGTTTACTATTAGAGAACTATAAAATAGGCATTCTGGGTAAGCCGGCGGAGCAACAGCGAAACCGGCTTTAGCCGGTTGGAGCTGGCGGAGGTGGGTGAGCCAGAATGCCTATTTTATAGTTCTCTTAAGGCCTTGGCGCTTTCATTTTTGATGTGCAGCCACAACCCAGTCACATGGTCTGAGGAATGGTATACGGTACGTGCCACTAGCGCACTACGACTCGGTCATAAGGTGCGAAATACAGTATGCGGTCTTGAACACCACTCACTACAACCCAAACACGCAGTGTGGGGTACTGTATGCCGTCATAAACTGCTACAACTTGAACGCATAGGTCAACATACGGAATGCTGTCCTGCCCACTACCCCACGACAACCCAAATACACCAACCCCGCCTCCCAACTTGTTCGCACATGGCAACGTCTTTTCACTCCCCATTTTAAAGGGGGAAACAGCCGTTTGGTGTCAATATCCCTTTTTTTTCAAGAAAGGAGAAGTGTAGGGGCGACGAACGCTTCAGATCGACTGACCTCATGCAAGCGCTTGTCAGTGTGTCTGCTGGTGCATCAGGAACATTACATTTCATTCAGGTCAAACGAAAACAGACTTGTCCATTTTTGTTTTCTCTTCCACGAACTGAGTCTGACGTCATCATTTTCGTTGTTGTTGGGATTTTTGTTTTGTTTTGTTTGTTTGTGACACTATTTCGACAAATCCCTTTTTAACGTTGCAACCTGCTTGGAAACCAATCAAAAGACGTCGTATTCCGTTGACCGTCGTCCATGTGATGACAGTTGTGCAGCTTTACCTTTACCCTACTTGTTCGTTATTGACTGTTGACTGTTCTCTGCCTCATTTAGGATTTCCTTTCACACCAATCAAACTGAGGTTATCCTGTTTGTTACTGTTGGTCTGTGTGTTTGTTACTGTTGGTCTGTGTGTTTGTTTGTTACTGTTGGTCTGTGTGTTTGTTTGTTACTGTTGGTCTGTGTGTTTGTTACTGTTGGTCTGTGTGTTTGTTACTGTTGGTCTGTGTGTTTGTTTGTTACTGTTGGTCTGTGTGTTTGTTACTGTTGGTATGTGTGTTTGTTTGTTACTGTTGGTCTGTGTGTTTGTTACTGTTGGTCTGTGTGTTTGTTTGTTACTGTTGGTCTGTGTGTTTGTTTGTTACTGTTGGTCTGTGTGTTTGTTGAATTATATTCAACATCAAAATGGCCGTGTCAGTCTTGAATACATATTGATTTGCGTTTGTACATGTCCTCCAGTTGATGTTGCTGTGTGGATGTGTCAGGTACAAGGTATGTCGGCAAGCTTGGAAGAACATTTTGGGGAAATGTCTCCTTGTTTGTTCTGTGTGCTCTGTGTTGTCATGTCTGCTAGGCAGCATTCGTTTGGAGTTATTGGCATGTTTTTTCTTCATCATGAGAGCAAGAGTTGCCCTACTTGTTGGTTAGTAACTGGAGGGATCTGAGATCAAGGACGTAAACCGTAGTAGACGCGAAGAGATGGTAATCTACGCTTAGTTCCAACAGTTTCCTTCCTACTACTAACCTGGACTTTCTCCTGTGGCTGGTTCCAGACAAGGTGGACAGTGCAGCAGTGGAAACACACATCCTGGGACTGTGGGGGGGGGGGGGGGGGGGGGGGCGGGGCACTGGGAGGGTACTGAAGAAGGTTGTGGACATTGAGAATTGACCTTACTGCGTTCCTTTGAACATGTGACCCGCTCCATGCAGTTGTTCTCAGAGGCGGTGAAGTTCAAAGAGTCACAGCTTAACATAGCCTTTCCACATTTCTTTTTTGAGAGGGAGGGTGGGGAAGGAGCGGGGTGGATGGGGGATAGGGGGGAGAAAGACGGTGTAAGGGAAGCGTGTCGAAGAACTCTCTCACATTTCATCTCTCTCTCTCTCTCTCTCTCTCTCTCTCTCTCTCTCTGTATGTGCGTGTGTGTGTGTGTGTGTGTGTGTGTGTGTGTGTGTGTGTGTGTGTGTGTGTGTGTGTGTGTGCGCAGAGTTTTCATGAAAAAGTCGTTTAAAAGACGCTTTCAATGCTATGAAATTTAAACGTTTTCACATTAATTAATACCCTAAAGAAGAATGTAGAACACAACCTGTCCTAATGTGCAAGCTAACCATACGCATCGTTTCATTTTGGCTGATCAGCCGCTTCACCTGTCGATGGCCTGTGGATCTGTTTTGATGAGTTTACACTCCATATTGATGTGTCTTATTTTTCATTCGATGGCTATCAATAAAACAAAAAGTGCGTCTCTGACGCGTGCGCGCACACAGAGCGAGAGAGAAAGAGAGAGAGAGGGGAGAGAGAAGAGAGAGAGAGAGAGAGAGAGAGAGAGAGAGAGATAGAGAGAGAGAGAGCTGTTACACGAAATGGCAGACTGGACTGTGCAAACTGGTCAGCTTTTCTTCTTCTGTTTCGAGCATAGACTTCAAGACGGCTTCAGACTCATCCTGGAGCAGGACGATTCCATAGATTGCCTTTGTGATGAAGGCATCAAAGTCTAGATGGCGGTCCATTGCCTGTAGACAAGCGAGTTAACAGACGTTGCGCAAAAATGTGCTATGGTGGGTGCCCGTTTCCACCTGTTGTGCAGGGGGCAGGTGTCAGAGCTGCTATGGTGGGTGCCCGTTTCCACCTGTTGTACAGGGGGCAGATGTCAGAGCACTGTTGAAATAGGCGTCCATCTGGTGCTCTGCTGGGACAGTTTTCCCTGTCTGACGTATCGCCTTTCGTTGGTGTGGATGTTGAAGCTGAATGTGACCCCCCCCCCCCCCCCAGGAACGTCACTAAACTACAGCTAGCCTAGTTGCAAAGTGAGATGACTACAGGCGGAAATTGAAACAAATTTTTACGAGGTATTTGAAATAACCCCGCCAGTTAAAACGGACAAACAAATTAAACGACAAAACACGACGGGTTTCGACCTCTCAGGCAAGATAAACAACACCCAGGACAACGAAAATGAAGAACGAGCAGTCGCTTATCTTCTCAAGGAACAACGAAAAGTTGCAGACAGCTACCTCAAGTGCACACCTGAAATAGATGACGTGAAACGAAACACAAAATCCTGTCCCCATAAAAACTGCTCGATCCAGTCTCCCTGAAAACGGCTCACTCCGGTGTTCTACCCCCTCCCCTAACCCCCCCCTCCCCTCCCTCTCTCCCACGTCCCCCTCCGTCTCCTTCCCTCTCAAAGGCCTGTCCAATCCCCCCCATCCCATCCACACCAACCCACCATCCCACCATCCCACCCACCCACGATATTCAATTACTCTATGCACATCAATACCAAGCTACTTTGCTTACTTTCGTTTGGCCCAAGCTTAGAACAATCCACAACGATTTATCGTTAGGTCACTATACAGCCACCTACCAGAGGATATGCCCTGCTGCCGAGTAACTTTTTAAAAAAATCAATAGTTAGAACATAAAGGATACAATACACGCAAGACTCGCTTGCGCTGTCATACAAACTGACAATAATTGGACAATGTTGGTGGTTATTTCTTTTGCCATCCCTCCCCAAGTTAGCGTAAAACGCGACTTGGTTCAAATCTCCACCGTCACCAAACGGCGCTAGGCACTCAAGTCCACAACTTCCAGCCGTCGTGCTCAAATCCAGTATTGGGTCTGCACGTTAGGGAGGGGGGGGGGGGGGGGGGGATGGTGACCACGGTCTCTCGCAGCGTCGGTGACCGTATTGCCCAGGGTCCGACAGGTTGGTGCGCCCCGCTCTCTGTTCGTGACATGTTGGCGCTGGGGGTGGGGGGGGGGGGTTATTACAACAGGTGCGTGACAGGGCACGATGCTGAGGCTTGCAGACGCCCCCCCCCCCCCCCCCCGCCCCCTCCCGTAGAACCGACACTTTCCACCCAGAAAGACAGTGAAAAGCGACAAGAGATGGGGTGGGGATCGGAGGGGGAGGCAGGGGGATGATGCTGGTGGTGGTGGTGGGTGGGGGGGGGGGTGTCAGGAAAAATAAGGGTAGAAAAAAAGGGAAGTAATGTAATGATAGTAATGCAAAATACAGTAATATATATATATATATATATATATATATATATGATTATGATGATGATGATGATGATAGCAGTATACACACACACACACACACACACACACACACACACACACACACACACACACACACACACACACACATAAAGAAGTAAGAAATCGGCCATTTGCAACAACCACTGAAGAAGGGAAGAAGGCCCTCCTTCCCGCACGTCCCACACAGAGCAACCCAAAGACAAATAAATCTCCAGCAAAAAGCAAGATTACTGGGCCGCCAAACGCTGGAACAAATTTTTGCGGCTGGGTCGAAGGGTTCGTCCTTTGCTTTCATTGTTTTGAACATTATTTGTCCTGCCTGAAGAAGACCCAACTGGTCGAAACGCGTTGTGTTTGTTCCTTCGTTTGGCGGTCCAGTCATTCCGCTTTTCTTGTTTCAGTTTCCGCCTGCTGTCATCTCATTTTCAATCCAAAACTAAATCTCGTTAGATATTTCATTTCTTTGGTTACAGAACTATCACGTACAGAAATGTTTTTGAAATTGGTTATGCAAGAATGAATACGCATTTTGACCGTCCCGGCCAAAATCATGATGATCCGATGAGAACTATTATTTACAGGCATTTCAGTGGTCCCCAAGCACTGGCTGAATAGAAAACAAGTGCTCTTTCTCTCGTCGAATCACAAACCAGTCGGACTCTGGTCTCGACTCCCAGTCAGAGATTCACAAGTTTAGTCTTCATGTGAACTTTAAAACGGCCTCAACTTGGCGATGTGACTTCCAGCTCCAAAAGACTCATAGATCACTCTGCCAAACCAACCCAAATTTCGTTGTTGGTTTGTTTGTTTGTTTATCTGTTTGTTTTTAAAACAACCAAATCTTGCGTGTGTTTATTTGTTTGTTTGTTTGTTTTTCATAAAATGTTCGAGAACCGTGAAGCGGCACAACAACATCCTGAATGCTGTTCGTTCCCTATGGAACATAGAGCCTTCAATGCATGTCTCCAGCGAGATCGACCTCGGGTTGTCCGTTCGCCCCATCTGCTCCCTTCCATCTCCCGGGACACCCTAGCTGTTTTGAACTCATTTTCCCCGCGTCCTTCACCATGTTGTCACTGGCCGTCCACTCCTGTGGTTTTCCCCAAGGGATTCCAGTCCCCTGCATGTCGTGCCATGTTGTTTGGACCTCTGCGCAGGGTGCGTCCACTCCACTTTCGTGTTTCGGGTCCTGGTGGTGGTCACCTTCTGGTCTCTGGTTGAATCTGCAGCGACGTTCTTCATTCGTGAAGTTTTCTGTCTGTCTGATATGCAGTATGTGTCGCATGCAGTTGTTGATAAAACTTGTATCCCAGCCAGTTTTGGGGGTCTCTGATAAAACTTGTATCCCAGCCAATTTTGGGGGTCTCTGATACAACTTTTATCCCAGCCAGTTTTGGGAGTCTCTGATAAAACTTTGTATCCCAGCCAATTTTGGGGGTCTCTGATGAAACTTGTCTCCCAGCCAATTTTGGGGGTCTCTGATAAAACGTGTATCCCAGCCAGTTTGGGGGGGTCTGAGAATCACTTACCCGCACAACAGTAATGACCTGACTCTCAAATAACGTCAGAGAGGAAGTTATGTTGTTTCTGGACCCTTCTGCCATAGGAAAGTGAAAATTGTTTAAAACTGTTAATACCTACTTACCTCCTGTGTTCTTGACACCGAACATCATCAGTGGGTTAAATGTCACATGAAACAATTTGATAGAACTTCTGCAGCAAGATGTTAACATGAGCATGTTAACAGGTCGACGATGCTTGTACTTGAACATATGGAGGGAGAGGGTGGAGAGAGAGAGAGAGAGAGAGAGAGAGAGAGAGGAGACAGACAGACAGACAGACAGACAGACAGACAGACAGAGAGGTTTATTTAGTTTAGGCCACAGTCCATACTGAAGGGGGAAGCTGCATACAGGAGATACAGACAGAGATTTTATGTTTTCGTTAGTCTTTAGCTCAACTTGTTTCACCACAGAAAAGAAGTTGCGACACAAATAATTCCGAACATTTTCCCCGATTCCAAAGTTTGGTCTTTGACAGTGTACGCACGCGTACGTGAATGTGTAGGCATGTATGTGCATATGCATGTGCATGTGTGTGTGTGCGCGCGCGCGTGTGTGTGTGTGTGTGTGTGTGTGTGTACATGTGTCTGTGCGCGCGCTTGTGTGTGTGTATTTATGTGTGTGCGAACGAGCGTCTGCGCGTGCGCGATTGTGTATGTGTGTGTGTGCGCATGCGTGCGTACGTACGTGCATGTTGTGTGTGTGTGTGTGTGTGTGTGTGTGTGTGTGTGTGTGTGTGTGTGTGTGTGTGTGTGAACAAGAACAAGAAGAACAAGAACATATTTGATTGCCATATGAAAACCAGAGGTTTTGTGGAGCACAGATGATCAGGTTAAGACATGCAATTAAACTAATCCCAGCGTCGTCACATCTTGCAACATAACGTTAGTAGTAGAAAGAAAAAGCATAGTGTGTATCAGGGTCTGATTAGATTTTCTGTCTCCGAAGAGAAAAACACAACAGGATATACTGGGCAAGCATAGGTTGGAAGCAGTCCAATAACATGAGATCCGAGGGTTTTGTCATGTTAGTCTGTGGTGGAGAATCTGTTTTTGTGATCCTTGTCATAGGTTCAAATAATTCACAGTCATCGAGAAAATGTAATTCGTCCTCAACAACGTGGCATGTCGTGCATAATCTGTCTTCTCTGTCAGTGTTGGTATAACGGCCCCTCTCAATTTGGAGTTCATGGGCGCTTATTCGTAATCTGGTTAGTGCTCGTCTGCAATCTGCGTCAATGCATTGCTCCAGAGAAGCCGCCTGTTTGTATTCGGTAGTAACTGTGGCATAAAATTTGAGCTTGGGCGTGCTTTCGTTCTTTTGTTTCTTCCAGAAGTCAAATAAAAACGTTTCCAGCTTCGCACTGACTATAAACTTCAGTCGAGTCACACTAAATGTACCCTGATTTTCCCAGTCGTGCTGTAATCCTATCGGTTTGTCGCATAAACTTCATCCATTTGCTTTCTTCGGTGTCCTGAGAGATCATTGACTGATAAATCTGTTGTTGATAAGTCTTGGTCTGACTCTTAATAATGTGTATCCAGAATGCGATAATCTGGGTTATCACTTTAAAAGCAATCGGGAATCTCCCCAGTTCGTCCAAAACCGGTAATGTCATAGCTTTTCTATGGACTCTTAATAATTGCCTGCAGAATTTAATGTGTGCAGTTTCATGAGGGAATTTTTTTGCAAGACAGGTTTTGAACAAATGCTGCATTTTCTTTTCTTGACATATTTCATCTTTGTATTGGTAAGAGGATGGGAACCACACCTCCGACCCATATGTGAAGATGGGAGAGACTAGCGAGTCAAATAATGTGTGTGTGTGTGTGTGTGTGTGTGTGTGTGTGTGTGTGTGTGTGGTGTGTGTGTGTGTGTGTGTGTGTGTGTGTGTGTGACACAGAGAGAGCGTGACAACAACCGAAAAAAAGGCGAAATTGAACACTACAATCACGGCGGAGAAGAACGAGCAGCCACGAGGAAAACAGACAACCCCTGGAAGAAGAAGAAGAAGAGGGGTAGAAGTGAGGGGATGACGGTAGAGACGGGAGGAGAGGGAGGGGCAGGGCGGAGGGGACAGGGAAGCCTCTAAACCGATGAAGTACAGGGATTTGCGGGTCACTGGATTAGTTGACCTGCGTCCTTTCTGTCGGAAAATCCCAGGGAGAGAGAGAGAGAGCTGGATAGCTCTAGCTGGCTTCGCTCGTGCGGCTCAAAGGGAAATAAACAACTGCCCTTTTCGGTCGACCCTCCCTCCCTCTCTCTCTCTCTCTCTCTCTCTCTCTCTCTCTCTCTCTCTCTCTCTCTCTCTAAACAGCCCCATGCTCTTTGTCGGTGCGGGGAGGCACAAACTATCACGGGGTGAATGGGTAGGAGTATTCCTGTGTCAAACTTGTCCTCCCCGGAGTGTATGTGAAGAAAATGTAGAAAATAAACTTTGCCGTCGTATGACGACAGTTGTTGTCAACAACAACAACAATAATAATGATAATAATGTAATGACGATGATAATAATAATAATGATAATAACAGTAGTAGTTGTTGTAGTGGTGGTGGTAGTACCAACAACAACGACAACAACAACAATAATGATGATGATATATGTGAAGAAGAAGAAGAAGAAGAAGAGAAAGAAGAAGAAGAAGAAAAAGAAGAATGATAATTAAATAACTCCCAAACTCCAGCAGCCAGTAAGAAGTTATTGATCAAATACAATCATTAAGCGGTAAGGCGCGCTTTATACCCAGGCCTATATATATATATATATAACACGATAAATCTGGTTTTAGTCTTCTCAATGTTCAGATTTCCAGGTGATGAAATAGAACGTGCAGTTCGCGCGCGGCGCGCGCGCGCGCGCGCGGCGCGTGTGTGTGTGTGTGTGTGTGTGTGTGTGTGTGTGTGTGTTGTGTGTGTGTGTGTGTGTATGTGTGTGTGTGTGTGTGTGTGTGTGTGTGTGTGTGTTGTGTGTGTTGTGTGTGTGTGTGTGTGTGTGTGTGTGTGTGTGTGTGTGTGTGTGTGCGTTCGGGTGTGTGAGCAAGCACGTACACGCGTATTCGTAGACCGTTGCTAGTTGTTATTTCTTCAGTAAGACTTCAGACTGGAAAATCATACATTAGTCAGATGTTCGAATGTTCAAAAGGTGAACGGATGCGAAGCAGATTGTGTATTATTCTGATGCGAACACTACAGTCTGGAAT
The DNA here is from genome assembly GCA_033310375.1 of Conus canariensis. Lineage (NCBI taxonomy): Eukaryota > Metazoa > Mollusca > Gastropoda > Neogastropoda > Conidae > Conus > Conus canariensis. The sequence goes on from CM065727.1 coordinate 25,860,447, forward strand.
TGTCTGATATTCTGTCTTGTTTTGTTGCTTGGTTGGTTTCTTTTGTTTGAATGTTTATTTGTTTTTTTCGCTCCTGTACGTCTTTCCCTCCTTCTCTCCTTGTGACTTCTTTGCTGTTTGTCTGCTTGTACATTTCCCCTTTCCGTCCTTCTTTCCTGGTGACTTCTTTCTCTTCTTTGGTGATTTAAAAAAAAAATTCCGTCTGTTTTTCTTCTTCTCTCTCTCTCTCTCTCTCTCTCTCTCTCTCTCTCTCTCTCTCTCTCTCTCTCTCTCTCTCTCTCTGTGTCTGCCTGTCTCTC
>CM065727.1:25863245-25865745 GCA_033310375.1 Conus canariensis
CTTTCAAAGGTAAGTAAAGGTGTTGGAATACTATTCCCAGCACGACTCGGTTGAGTTAAAGGTAAGTCTTTTTGACGGCGGAAAATGTTTTCTCACACAGAGCAAATTACAGTAAATGAAGTAAAATGAAACAGAATATGATGAATAAATGAGAATGAACAAAAAAATTAGAAGTTGATAGAAATAGAAACAAAATCACTAAGTGCTCTCGCCAGTGGAGTACAATTATTCCAGAGAGGAAAATCTGGTGGAGGACCTCTTCTGACACGTGACAGAGGGGGCGAAAAACGGCGGAAGATCGCGGCAAAAAAGGGGGGCGACCGTCGTGAAAATGATCCTTTAAAGGGAGGCAATTGTGGGAAATGATCTTGGGGGCGGGGTGCGAGGAAGGGAGGGGGGGGTGAGAAGAAAGAAGAGGACAGAAAGCGACGAGGTGGGCAGGAAGGGGGTGGAGAGTGGGGGGGGGGGGGGGGCACAATGGCAGGCAGAAGGGAGGGACGCGAGTTAACTTCTCTATCATTAGAACTTCCAGACGAATGAGCAGAGTAATTGGCCAGAGCCTGGCCGGGGCTTTCGATGAAGAGAGGCAGTCCATTGGAGGACGGGGGCTACACTCCGCATCCTAACCACGCCGTTCGGTGATAGACTGGCGGACCTAAGGAAATCAGGAGAGAGAGATGCGGGGGGGGGGGGGGGGGGGGAAGAGGAGGGGGAGAGGGAGAGAGAGAGAGAGAGACTGGCGGAGCTGGGGGGAGGGAGGGAGAGAGACTGGCGGAGCTAAGGAAAGCAGGAGAGAGAGAGAGAGAAGAGAGAGAGAGAGAGAGAAGAGTCGGAGGGAGGACGTAATGGTGGGAGGGTGGGGGTGGGTAAGTTCGGCGGAGTGGGAGGGAGAATTTAGGAAAAGGAGCGGGGAGCGGGTTGACATAAAGTCCCAGATGTCACCGAGCGTTTAAAAGCTGACGTCCTCTCCCTCCCCCCCCCACCCCCCGCCACCCCCACCCCACCCCCCAACCTTTTCCTCTCCACACCCACCTCACAACCCACCCACCCAACCCCACCCCCACGCACACACATACACTGACCCCACCCCACCCCTCCCCACCCACACCCACACCCATACCCACCCCTCCACCTCTGCTTTTCCACCTCTTCCTCCCCCGTTTCTCTCGTTTCGCGTGCATGGCCCCCTTCTCTGGTCTTCCCCCACCCCCGCTCTCTAGCAGCCGAATGAGGCTTTATCACGCATCGAGTTCGGACACTTTATCATGCACACATTTCAGCGTGAGAAGGAGAATGAAGATCTGCTGTGTTCAGGGATGGAGAGACGGGCTATGACTGTGGGGGGGGGGGGGGGGGGTGAGGGTGGGAGGGGAGCGAGTTGTAGGGGAAAGGGGAGACGAGCAGTAGGGGAGGGGGGAGGAGGGGGGAGGGGGAGCGATCGGGGGGCCAGGAAGGGGACAAAGAAGTATTAATTAAAGAAAAGCCAAGAAAGCTACTTGCAGTTTTTTCTTCAACAAGCGATGGAGAGGCTATAAATGCAGCCCCCCCCCCCCCCCCCCAACTTCTCCTTTCCTCTGTTCTTTCTTCCACCTTCCTTCTCTTCTGCTTCTTCTCTTGCTTCCCCACCCCCTCCCCTCCTCTCCCCATCTCCGCCCCTGTTTTTGTCCTAACATCTGGACGACATGCAACTTGCACAAAAAGTCGAACGGTTTAGTTTTTGATAGCAATGCTGACATATTCCTTTTTCATTAAAACACACAAACAAATATACAAACTAGCAAACAAAAGCAGCAAAACTGTTCGGATGGTAACGTCCTGCTTGGACAAAATAATACTTAATGATCGAAATCGTGATGTATAAGCTTCTTGGTTTTTTTTTTTCCAGACATATAGAAAGATACATTTTTTTTAGAAGGAGCACAGAGTGATATAGACACTGGATTATTAACGTTACTAATAATATATAATCCGACATATAGGCAACTAAATAGCATACAAAAAATGGAATAGCAATGAGCGAACAGAGAGGAGAGAGAGAGAGAGAGAGAGAGAGAGAGAGAGAGAGAGAGAGAGAGAGAGAGAGAGAGAGAGATGCATTCCAAAAACGACTTTTACACACATCGTAAATTAAAAGAAAAAAAGCGGAACAGCTTTCTGTTGCCGAACGCTAGGTGTAGTGGAGTTCAAAGCAAGTATATGTCCACGCCTGAATGCACACTGTTATCTTTCATTTAGCACACGCACACGACCCCATTGTGTTTATTACAAGAACGGAAATGATCGAACCTTTCTTATTCTACATATCTGTTTCGTGTGATATAGATAGAAATGTGCACCTATGTTGTCACTAGTTTGATTGTTTTTTTTCATCGACTTCGATCAAAGCTTTATTGAAATACCAACTGACATGAAATTCGAGATGTTTTATTGCATACTATTTTCCTGTTATCTTTTAGATTTTGTGTGTGTGTGTGTGTGTGTGTGTGTGTGTGTGTGTGTG
>CM065727.1:25870745-25873245 GCA_033310375.1 Conus canariensis
ACAATGTTTGTCTTATCCAAGTTAACTGTTAAACACAAACGATCTGCTTCCTCTTTTAAGACATTCAACTGGTTTTGTAAACCTACAACTGTGCCAGATAAAAGAATAACATCGTCAGCAAACAGTAACAAAAATATCTCGACTGCTCCAGGTATTATTTGAATACCATGTCTACCTTTACTAGATAACTCCACTGCTAGTTCATTTATGAAAAAAGAAAACAGCAGCGGACTCAACAGACACCCTTGTTTAACTCCATTTGGGCAATCGAAATAATCTGAATACTCACTCTTGACACGTACACACGCAAGTACCGAGTTGTAAATACTCCTAATGGCTTTATACAATTTACCATTCACACCACTTTTACGAAGTACATTCCACAAAACATTGTGATTTATAGAATCAATTGCTTTCTTAAAATCAACAAATGCAACATAAAGCTTCGTATTACAGAGTAAGTATTTCTGTACCAGTGAGTAAAGTGTAAATATATGGTCTATGGTGCTGTAATTGGTTCTAAAACCTGCTTGTTCCTCAACTATCTTTCCTTCATTTTCAGCCCATTTTGTTAATCTTTTATTCAGTACGTGAGTGTAAACTTTACTTAAAATGCTGGTAAGTGCTACTCCATGATAGTTATCCGGATTGTTAGCATCTCCTTTCTTATGTATTGGTATGATAATCGATTTAGCCCATTCTAGAGGAAAAGTGCTATTTTCAAAAAGTTGTGTGAATAAATGGACAAGGAAATCGATTACAGCTGAGTTTGCATGCTTTAGCATTTCCGCTATAATTTTGTCTGGTCCTGCGCTCTTTCCTACCTTTAAATGATTAATAGCAGCAACAACTTCTTCTCTGGATATCAGATTGTTAAATAATGGCTCAATTTCATCATCTTCTTCCACCAAATTTGCATCTTCTTCTGTAACACACTCAAAATTATGGAAAACGCCCCAGAAGTGATCATACCAATTTTGTACTGAGATCTCGTTATAAACAAAGCGTTTTTTATTAACAGATCTTATTAATGCCCAAAATGTCTTCGAATCATCAACTGAATCTCTTAGTTTCTTTAATCTATTTTCTTCAAACTCATGTTCCTTTATTTTCCTTAATGTAATGTAATCTTTTCGAGCTAAAGCGTATTCTTCTCTTTTCTTATTTTTGTTCTTAATTATTTTGCATCTCTGAAATCTTTTCAGTAATCTTTTAACTTCCTGTTTCTTTCGTTTGCAGTCAATATCAAACCAATCGTTACATTTTATGTCACCTCTACCAATAACTCTAACCATACAAGCAGCAGCCCCATACAAAGCACCGACAAATTTATCAAGACTCTCATTCACATCAATATCTAATAGTTGACAGGCTTTCTGCAAAGTTTCTTGAAATTCATCACATTCAAGTTCCTTTTTGTACATATTTGCATTTTCATCTGACCATATGATTTTTTCTTCACCTTTCTGTCGTAAATGCTTATCCTCCGAAGGACAACAGTCACCTCTCCATATTACCTCCACTGGTAGGTGCCATGAGTAAATACAGTCACCAACTCGTAAATCAAAATGTGATAACAAATCAGTGTGAATCAGAAAATAATCGATTACACTGCAACCATTGGAAGACACAAAAGTATATTCACCCTCACTATCACCATTACAAAAACCATTTAAGGTACTCAAATCGAACATGAAACAAAAGTTCAACAATGTTTTACCAAAATTATTAACGGTTGAATCTTTAGAACGACGTGTACAACTGTTGTCATCTGTCAACATCCTCTACACTGCTAACATAGTTTGCCATTATTTCATTTTCAACTTGTCTGTGTCCTGTTCTGGCATTTAAATCACCTGTTACCACAAAATAGAGTTCATCCATTTCTTTCTCAAAATGTTGCAATAGGGCTTCTTCCATTAACAGAACACCATCCTTAATCAATTTGTCATTGTATGAGGGGGCGCCTTCCGGGACAATATAGCAAGCGACTAATATAACATCTTTTTCGATGCCAAACACATGTTTATCTACTTTTACAGCAATAACGTTGTCACAGTCAAGTTTTATTTCTTTCACATTTTTCTGTAAAGTCTTTCTTATCAATAGTACCACACCTCCTGAATTCCTCCCATGATGAGACAATTTTTTCGCTGGCACATGAAACTTCAAGTAATCAGAAAAAACATTACTATAATCAAATGATGAATCAAGAAACGTTTCGGTAAGGGTAACAAAATCAAATTTATTCACATAATTCATAAAAGAGAGGTCACTTAATTTCCTGAATACGTTTTCAATATTATAGTTTAAAAATGTCCACTGAGGTGAATGGTCGGGCCTGTCCTATGGTTTCCTCGCGGCGCCTGAGCGCAGGCTCCTGTCATTCAGTCCATCGCCTGTCCCCCTGCCAGACCCGAAGCTGCAGTCCTGCTTGGCCGGTTACCCAGGTACGTCTGAATTCCTGCCTGCTTGCTCGATGCGTACCCTCCACGTGGTG
>CM065727.1:25878245-25888245 GCA_033310375.1 Conus canariensis
ATTTACAGTAATCTACCATGCCAGACATGGTCATAGGCTTTCTGTATATCAAAGAATGTGGCCAGTACATTTTTTCTGTGAGCAAACTGATGTTTAATCTGCGTTGTTAGTTTCAGTAAATGATCAATTGTACTTCTCTTCTTCCTGAAACCTGCTTGATTGGTAGGGATAACTTTTCTTTTATCACAATGGTAAATTAGTCTGTTTAAAATGATCTTTTCTAGCAGCTTACCGGTGTGTGATGTTAGAGCAATGGGTCTGTAATTATTTTTTTTATCTTTCTTTGACTTTCCCTGTTTTGGTATTGGAACTATGATTGAGTGTTTCCATACCTTTGGAATATAACCTTCATCCCAGCATTTTTGAAACAATTCATGTAGCAATATAATCCAGTTTTCCGGCAAATGTTTTAACATTATGCTAGATATTGCGTCTGCTCCGACTGACGTTTTCTTATCACTTAAAGAAAACAGTGTGTCTTTCAGTTCTTTCAAAGTAATTGGGGCATTGATATAATTTGCATTATCTGGTAAAGGATCTTTATACATATCTTTTTGGGCCTCGTTTTCCCTAAAAGTTCTTATTTCTTTTGGAAGATTATTAGGAAGCATTGTATCAGAAAACATGTCGACGAACGACTCAGCCTTTTGTAAATTAGAAGGAAATTCATTACCTTCAATCCTGACTGGACATAATGGTAAATGTACTCCATTTTTCATGTTATTGAATTTTGTCGATATCTTTTGTAGATCTTTATGGCTATAAACCTCATCTGTACAAAATGCAGCCCAGTACTGCCGTTTCACTTGTGCTATTATTTTATTGCTAAATGAATTCGCTTTCCTCAGGGGGATGTGATTTTCTGTTTTTTTATCCTGTAAGTAGATTTTGAATAAACGTTTCTTTTCGTTCACAACTTTCTCACAAACTTCGTTCCACCAGATGTTTCCCGAATGTTTGTCAGATTTTAAACTAGAATACTTCGGTATGGAACGATCAACTGCTTGTAACACAGTGTTCGTGATTTTTGGATAAAATTTGTTGATATCATCATCTCTTATGTCATTAGTATTTTGCGATTTTAGAATATTCTCAAACATTTTCCAGTCAGCACACTTATAATTATATTTGGCTATAATGTCTTTGTCTGTTGTAGTCTGGACTAAGTTATCATTAAGAGTAATAATAACGGGTAAGTGGTCACTTCCTAAACTATCAATATGTGTGTTCCAGTCACTATTTGGTACAAGGATGGGAGAAATAAGAGACAGATCAATGGCAGAAGCTCTTTGAGTGGGTATATCAGGGATCCTTGTGACTCTCCCGTTATTATGTAGATGGAGAGAAGCATCAACGATATTTCGACAAATCTGTTACTAGTCACAGAAACGTTATCAGCTTCCCAAAAAGGTGAATGAGCGTTGAAGTCACCAGCGATTAGCCATTTCTCATTCGAATCATGCAATGGACGTAGCCATTCAGTATTTTCTTCATTTGGCCCTTTAGGTAAGTACACACTGACGACATTAACAATTAACGTCTGACTGATTTTAACCCCTGCTGCACAGGAATGAAGTTGTAATATGTTTGCTGGTGCCGGTGACGGACACACGGAGTAATCCATTTTATCATTAACATAAATAGCCGTTTTGACTTTCTCTCCTTGCTCTGTCTTTTCACAGACCGGAGGGAAAAAATAGTTTGACAGTTTGGTTAGATTATTACGAGTCACATTTAACGACTGCAAAATGAGAATCTGATAGCTGGAGGAAGCAAGGTGTTGAATAAGGTAAGGCAGGTTTGTATGTAGGGATCTGCAGTTCCATTGCATAAACCTGATAGCTTTACTTTCGCCCATGACTCCTGCTTAATTACAGTACAAAATGTTTTGATATTTGAATGGTGGCAAACTAGTAACTATCAAAAATAGAGGTAGAGCACGAGAGAGAGAGAGAGAGAGAGAGAGAGAGAGAGAGAGAGAGAGAGAGAAGGAGGGTGGGTATAAATATAGTTCTAAGGTACAAAGAATTAAACCTTGCGGATAACAATAGTTACGAAGTGATGTAGTCGTGATGTTGATGTGGTTCTGTTCTGTAGAGCGGACTAGTAGGATTTCCAGGTTGCTCTCTCTCTCTCTCTCTCTCTCTCTCTCTCTCTGTCTATGTCTCTGTCTCTCTCTCTATCTATCTATCTATCTATCTATCTATCTATCTATCTATCTATCTATCTGTCTGTCTGTCTGTCTGTCTCTGTCTCTCTCTCAATCTCTCTCAATCTCTCTCTCTCTCTCTCTCTCTCTCTCTCTCTCTCTCTCTCTCTCTCTCTCTCATCTGAAATCAGTTATAAGTTTGATCAGGATGGCAGGCATGATTGTTTGGGGGTGAACGAGGAGGCTGGCAGTGGCTCCTTCTGTTTCCTTTGGTGCTTGTGTGCTATGAGCGTAGAGTGTCTGTGGCAATGGATTTGGTGCGGATGAGAGCTTTACCATTGACGGAGGCAACTCCAAGACTGGCTCAGAAATCTGACATTGTTGCTGCTGAAGAATATTCTTCAAACTCTCCTTCTTGGGAACAGAGTCTGTTGAGGCGCAGAATTCAGAGCACGTGATGTTGTGTTTTGTAGATAGATCTTGAGAGTAGGTGTAGTCCTTATAAATATCTATATCTGTATCTGTCTATCTATCTATCTATCTACCTATCTATCTATCTATCTATCTATCTATCTATCTATCTATCTATCTATATATATATATTTATATATATATATATATATATATATATATATATATGCACGCGCGCGCGCGTGTGTGTGTGTGTATGTGTACATAGACAGATAGTTGGATAGATAGCTATTCATTTACTTGTTTTCTTTGTTATGATTTTAGAATTTCATCTTTACTTTTTGTCTATGTTGCATAATTCACATTTATTCATTTACATTATAATCGTTGTTGCTTCTCTTAATGACTACTCACTAATAGTATGGTATGATTGTAATATGTTCATTATTATTGCATTTTATAACATATCACGATACAAAAAAAGCGCACATTACCGTCCTGTCGTGCGCTCTCATACCAGAACGGAACCCCCGACCAATATCTTCATCATCCTCATCCTCATCAATCAGCGTAGTGAGGAAAACCTCACACTCTGTGGCCCTTCAGGCCCTGTTGTTAAGGTGACCTTGACCTCACAGTCTGTGGCCTTTCAGGCCCTGTTGTTAAGGTGACCTTAACCTCACACTCTGTGGCCCTTCATGCCCTGTTGTTAAGGTGACAACCTCACACTCTGTGGCCCTTCAGGCCCCGTTGTTAAGGTGACCTTAACCTCACACTCTGTGGCCCTTCAGGCCCTGTTGTTAAGGTGACAACCTCACACTCTGTGGCCCTTCAGGCCCTGTTGTTAAGGTGACAACCTCACACTCTGTGGCCCTTCAGGCCCTGTTGTTAAGGTGACAACCTCACACTCTGTGGCCCTTCAGGCCCCGTTGTTAAGGTGACAACCTCACACTCTGTGGCCCTTCAGGCCCTGTTGTTAAGGTGACAACCTCACACTCTGTGGCCCTTCAGGCCCTGTTGTTAAGGTGACCTTAACCTCACACTCTGTGGCCCTTCAGGCCCTGTTGTTAAGGTGACCTTAACCTCACACTCTGTGGCCCTTCAGGCCCTGCTGTTAAGGTGACCTTGACCTCACACTCTGTGGCCCTTCATGCCCTGTTGTTAAGGTGACCTTGACCTCACACTCTGTGGCCCTTCATGCCCTGTTGTTAAGGTGACCTTAACCTCACAGTCTGTGGCCCTTCAGGCCCTGTTGTTAAGGTGACCTTAACCTCACACTCTGTGGCCCTTCAGGCCCTGTTGTTAAGGTGACAACCTCACACTCTGTGGCCCTTCAGGCCCTGTTGTTAAGGTGACAACCTCACACTCTGTGGCCCTTCAGGCCCTGCTGTTAAGGTGACCTTAACCTCACACTCTGAGGCCCTTCAGGCCCTGTTGTTAAGGTGACCTTAACCTCACACTCTGTGGCCCTTCAGGCCCTGTTGTTAAGGTGACCTTAACCTCACACTCTGTGGCCCTTCAGGCCCTGTTGTTAAGGTGACCTCAACCTCACACTCTGTGGCCCTTCAGGCCCTGTTGTTAAGGTGACCTCAACCTCACACTCTGTGGCCCTTCAGGCCCTGTTGTTAAGGTGACCTTAACCTCACACTCTGTGGCCCTTCAGGCCCTGTTGTTAAGGTGACAACCTCACACTCTGTGGCCCTTCAGGCCCCGTTGTTAAGGTGACAACCTCACGCTCTGTGGCCCTTCAGGCCCTGTTGTTAAGGTGACCTTAACCTCACACTCTGTGGCCCTTCAGGCCCTGTTGTTAAGGTGACCTCAACCTCACACTCTGTGGCCCTTCAGGCCCTGTTGTTAAGGTGACCTCAACCTCACACTCTGTGGCCCTTCAGGCCCTGTTGTTAAGGTGACCTCAACCTCACACTCTGTGGCCCTTCAGGCCCTGTTGTTAAGGTGACCTCAACCTCACAGTCTGTGGCCCTTCAGGCCCTGTTGTTAAGGTGACCTCAACCTCACACTCTGTGGCCCTTCAGGCCCTGTTGTTAAGGTGACCTTAACCTCACAGTCTGTGGCCCTTCAGGCCCTGTTGTTAAGGTGACCTTAACCTCACACTCTGTGGCCCTTCAGGCCCTGTTGTTAAGGTGACCTTAACCTCACACTCTGTGGCCCTTCAGGCCCCGTTGTTAAGGTGACCTTAACCTCACACTCTGTGGCCCTTCAGGCCCAGTTGTTAAGGTGACCTTAACCTCACACTCTGTGGCCCTTCAGGCCCTGTTGTTAAGGTGACCTCAACCTCACACTCTGTGGCCCTTCAGGCCCTGTTGTTAAGGTGACCTCAACCTCACACTCTGTGGCCCTTCAGGCCCTGTTGTTAAGGTGACCTCAACCTCACACTCTGTGGCCCTTCAGGCCCTGTTGTTAAGGTGACCTCAACCTCACACTCTGTGGCCCTTCAGGCCCTGTTGTTAAGGTGACCTTAGTTTCCATATTCTCTCCACGCCCTTGGTGAAGTTCGTGTCCAGTCAGGTCATCGGTGTCAGCAAATTCACTGGGACTGCCTTAGACTGTGGTGCGCTCCGGAGGGAGAGCTCACACTCAAGCCGGATCCGCAACTACTATTGTCAGTAGGAGGGATTAAAAGGTGGTGTCCTGCGCATGTTGGAACAGAACAGGCGCCACTAAATACCATCAAAGTGATTCGGCAGCAGTGTAGCGTCTCCTCTGGTCGTTTCCTTAATGACGACTCTTCTTCTTCTTCTTCTGCGTACGCAGGCTGATACTCCTGCGGACACTCCCTATATGGACAGGCAAGGATTAATCCCGTCTACCCAACAAAGGAGTGGAGTTTTGTGTGTATGACCGTTTTTTTTTTTTATCCCGCCATTAAAGCAGCCATACTCCAACTTCGGGGAAGGTGCATGCTATGTGTGACGTGTCATCCATACCAACGGCCAAACTGGCCTTCTCTTCCGAAAGTTGGTGATAGGATTTTACGTGTGTGCAAGATGTTATGCGTGCGTTCACACACGGCACCTCGGTTTATAGTCTCATTCGAAGGACTGTATGGGAAATGGAGTCAGAAGTAATGTTAACTCCAAGGGAAAAATCCCCCTGTACCGAAACGGCCCGGCGGAGATTCGAACCCGCAACCCTTGGATTACGAGTCCAGCGCTCTACCAGCTGAGCTATTCCGGCCCCCTAATAACGACTCGATATCGACTGCTCCCACAGGCTGTGGCTCTGGCCGAGGAGCCGAAAAGAGTGGCGTGGGTGTAATGCCACTAACGTGCCACGAAAGATGAGACAGAAAACAAATCGCTTTCATAGTGTTTCTACTTTTTCTTCTTTTTCCTTTCTTCATTTTCTTTTGTCTTTTTTTTCGGGATCAAACAAATTTTACTTTTGGTAACAAAAATAAGAGTAGATAAATAAATGAAATAATAAAAGAGTAATGGAATACACTCTCTTACATCAGCCCAGGAAATGATTGGAACCTTGTCAGCAATCATCTGGAAAACTAGAATGGATTCTGCAACATGACCTTGGCTTCAAAATACAGCTGCAAGACAGAGACTTCTTTCAAGAACAGACAATCAAGAAAAAGCAACAACAACGAAAAATGAAGTACCTTCCCCACCCTTCCCCATCCCCCCAACCCCCACCCCCACCCCCACAAAAAGTGGGTTCAACTATCGATGTTCATTAACCCGAAAACGTCCGTGGGTCATGTTCACAGGGGATGTAACTTGAAGTCATTTTATCGCATCTCTCAACGGTTGCCTGAATCAGACGTACGTCTGCTGGCGCACAGAGACTGTTTGTTCTGTGGTCAGGTTTTCAGATTCGGAAGAGAAGCGTTCCTTTTTTATTGTCAGCACCTACAACCCTGCCTTCGTTGATGTGCTTCCAGAGAAGTTCGCTCTCATTTCTCTGTGGGGGACCTTTTTTTCACATAGGGATGAAGTCCGCACAGGATCACCGTCCAGCTGCGGGCACTAAGTAGCCTGGAGCCCTGCTACCTTAAAGCAACGATAGCTCCGAGCAGGTCAAGGTCACTATGGCTGACCTTGATTAGCATGGCGTCCTAGTTCTACCCCCACCCCAGCCTACCCACCTGTCCTGACCTGCTCCCAGGACACTTTGGGTTGTCTCTTGCTGAAGAAGACATCGGGACGAAGACATATTTGTAAGCCCCAAACCTGTCAAAACCAGTGCTTCCAGAGCTTCACATCTTGTCTATGTCGGAGCACCAAAACATGTTGTCTTCTTGTGTGAACAAGAACAAGACCATATTTTATTGCCATATGAAAACCAGAGGTTTTGTGGGGCACAGATGATCAAGTTAAGGCATTCAATTAAATTAATTCCAACGTTGTCACATCTCGCAACAAAACATTAATAGCAGAAAGAAAAAGCACAGTGTGTATCAGGGTCTGATTAAATTTTCTGTCTCCTTAAGAGAAAACACAACAGGATATACTGGGCAAGTACAGGTTGGAAGCAGTCCAATAACATGAGCTCCGAGGGTTTTGTCATTTTAGTCTTTGGTGGAAAATCTGTTTTTGCGATCCTTGTCATTAGGTCATAACGTTGTTGGTCAAATAATTTGCAGTCGTCGACAAAATGTAGTTCGTCCTCAACAACGTGGCATGTCGTGCATAATCTGTCTTCTCTGTCAGTGTTGGTATAACGGTCACTCTCAATTTGGAGTTCATGGGCGCTTATTCGTAATCTAGTTAGTGCTCGTCTGCAATCTGTGTCAATGTGTTGCTCCAAATAAGCCACCTGTTTGTATTCGGTAGTAACTGTGACATAAAATTTGAGCTTGGGTGTGCTTTCGTTCTTTTGTTTCTTCCAGAAGTCAACATAAAACGTTTCCAGCTTCGCATTGATTAGAAACTTCAGGCGAGTCACACTAAATTTACTCTGATTTTCCCAGACATGCTGTAATCCTATCGTTGACAAGGTTTGTCGTAAAAACTTCGTCCATTTGCTTTCTTCGGTGTCAAAAGAGATCATTGACTGATAAATCTGTTTGTTGGTAAGTGTGTGTGTGTGTGTGTGTGTGTGTGTGTGTGTGTGTGTGTGTGTGTGTGTGTCATTTTCATTTGTATTTTTTTGTGTATGGAAGACCTCAGGATGGAAACGCGTGACGTCTGTCGTGTCCTTTGTTCGTTCTGTCCATGTGGTGAGCTATTGAAACTCTCCACTGCTTTTTGTCCCGTCTTCGATCGATCTGCTCTTGATCTTAAAACTTCACAGCTAATGACATTAGATCATCAACTATCCCAAATAAATCTGTTTTACTAGGTGCGGCTGACTGAATAAATAATTTAACTGTTGAACGATTATTTGAATTTTGAGAAAAGGTTATGACAACAAAACAAATCAAACGGTCTATTTGCAAATCGGTCAGTCATAAGGCAGACTGTCTAATGCCTGACATGTTATCTGTTGAAAGACTGGACCACAAATAAAAATCATTTCAATATGGTTTGCACATTTTAATAAACTGCCGTTGCAACAATTGTTCACTATGATCGTCACGCCATAATCGGTCCCAGCTGCATTAAATCACGTGGAAAGTGTTAAAATAATCGCATTTTGTTGTGATTTGTCTTTGGTTCAAAGTGGTGACAGGTGGGGGACAATCATGAACGAAAGAACACCACTACATACAAAAGGAAGCGTTCATCATGTGGATTGTCTTGCTTAATCATGGAGATGCTTGGCTTACCGATGAGACACCAGTTCTGAAAATTAATCATGATGATGAAGATGATGATAATGATGATGATGATGATGATGATTATAACACATAATAATTATTATTATTATTACATTATTTTATTGTTATTATTGTAGTAGTAGTAGTTGGTGTTGTTGTTGTTGTTGTTGTTGTGTTGTCGTGGCCATGATTTTTCGCAGATTTTCTCCCAGTCAGATGTTACTTTTCTGGAACCTATCTAAGGAGATTACACAGTAGGCGGAGACTGTAGGAGGAGCAGGCCGGCGGACGGTCTTCATGGAAGAAGCCCTCCTCACGAAGGTGTTTCACCCAGACTCCTTACACCCAAAGAGGGACGGGCCGCCTCCAGGCCATGACTCCTGAATGCCATTCTGCTATCGGTCTTTCATGCTGGCTGTACCTTCAGGAAGGCCGCATTCCCCCAGGCCAGAGGCGGTCGTGTGACGGATCTCTTCACTACTGAGCTACCGGAATTTGGTGCACGTCGGAAAATTTCAGCCTTATGAATTCACTTTTATTCCTCCTCGTCCAGATCCTGCTGGAACTCTTCTGGGCTGCTTTTGTCGTTGCTTTTAGGGTTCTGGTTCTCTTATTTCCCGAAATCGAAAAGCTGTTTTATTATATCATACGCGTATGTGCCTACTTCCCCCACCCCCACCCCCCTTGCTCCAACCTCTTTGGCGAAGACTGTCTTGGAGGCCAGATTCCATCTAGGTGCTGTCTAGACTAACTGACTTCTCAGTCCTGCAGACGTGTGTTTCCTCCATTCTGATTTTATATATGGCACAGTGGGCTCAATCAGAATCATTTGTTTGTTGAATTTGAGTAGAGTACCATTTTGGTCTCATGTCATTCCATCTGAATACGGATCTATATTAAATTTGAGCACATGACAGGCGTCAATAATCTCTAAAATGTACTCTGTCTTTGTGTCCTTATAGCGGAAAGTGATGTGGACAATTCTTGTGGTTTGACATACAAGTGAACTGTCAGCAATCTTGTATTGCTCAGTATTGGAGGTTTGTTCCGTTGTTTTGCTGGTCATGGAGTTGCGTGTGCGCGCACTCTCTCTCTCTCTCTCTCTCTCTCTCTCTCTCTCACACACACACACACACACACACACACACACACACACACACACCACACACACCACACCACACACACACACACACACACACACACACAGGGAGAGAGCTTGCCACTGAAACAAAATGCGTTCATGCGTGTTTTGAATGGTTTCGCATATATAACTGTCGTTATCAGTAACCCCCCCGAAGAATTAAACAGACGTAGTTGACATCTATTATTGTTGTTATCGCTGAACAGCTCTAAGCAGTTAGCTCTCCAGTTGTTGCTGCCATTGCTGCCAGATTGTTTGGAAGAGAAGAGGAGGAGGGGGGGGGGGTAACAAGGAGCATTGACCGTGAGTAGAAAACATCTGCACGAAACCCCAAGACAGCTCTCCTTCTTGCAAACCCTCCACCCCTCCAACTGACTCCTTACCCCCCCCCACCCTCCTTTCTTCCCCACCCCCTCCCACCTTTCTTCCTCCACCCCTCTTCTTCCCCCTCCCGCACGCCCGTCCCTTCCCCGTCCCAAAGACACACGCTGACCCCCTCCCTCCTCCCGCCACTTCTCCCTTTCTCCCCACTCTTTAACTCTTCAGTCTCTCTCTCTCTTCTCTCTCTCCT
>CM065727.1:25900745-25905745 GCA_033310375.1 Conus canariensis
CCCTTTTTTGGGTAGATGGGATTAATCCTTGCCTTTCTATACAGGGGGTGCCCGCAGGAGTATCAGCCTGCGTACGCAGAAGAAGAAGATACCCAAGATTATAAAAATCTATAGAGCAGCAGTCGTTACTTTCCGTAGTTAGTCCATTTCATGAACTGATTTTGATGGCCACAGGCTATAAGGAGAGGTATATTGAGTTGTTGTTGTTGTTGTTGTTGTTGTTTTTAAATTGAGTCAACAGATT
Source organism: Conus canariensis (assembly GCA_033310375.1). Taxonomy (NCBI): domain Eukaryota; kingdom Metazoa; phylum Mollusca; class Gastropoda; order Neogastropoda; family Conidae; genus Conus; species Conus canariensis. Next base: position 25,900,990 of record CM065727.1, read on the forward strand.
TTGATGAGAAGTCTTTGAAAACAACTTTTAAGAAATATTTATTGAACACACAAAAAAAACTTGTTCCATAAGAAAGAAATGTATTTCACTAATACCAGCTTCGTATTTCATTGGTTTCTCCTCGTCGTTTGTCGGTTCGAACTCTGGTGTTTAACTTAAGCGGGTGTTTTTGGTGTGTGGCTGTCAGCAACTCTGCCGCTAAGGTGGCTACACTCCGTCTTCGGAGACGATGCTTAAACACGGCACCAATTGTGTGTGGGTATGTGTGTGTGTGTGTGTGTGTGTGTGTGTGGTGTGTGTGTGTGTGTGTGTGTGTGTGTGTGTGTGTGTGTGTGTGTGTGTGTGTGTGTGTGTGTCCATTTAAAAAGCTGTAAATCCTTGTCTGTAAGAGTGTCTTAAAAGTTCCACTCTTCGCCAAAGTACTGAACCATAGGTAAGCGTTCTCAAACTAGTCTTAAATTCGATTTACCACCTGGCTCAGAGCATATTGCTATACACTTGATTTCTTTCAATCTGTAACATTTTCCTGAGCTGTTCTAGAAATATGCCTTAGCCTTCAGGTTAACGTGCCTTAAAACCACCCGTTGCTGAAAGTGTCCACGACCAGTACACGAATTATATATACACCAGTAACTTCTCCTTCCCCTTCCATATCTACACATACTAAAATATCATACACACACACGCACGCACGCGCTCTCACACACACACACACACAACACACACACACACACACACACACACACACACACACACACACACACACAAAAGCAAACACTCTCTCTTTTCTCTCTCTCCTCTCTCTCTCTCTCTCTCTCTCTCTCTCTCTCTCTCTCATGTACAGTAGAAACAATGGCTCGCGAGCCCTTCTCCACCCTCACCTCCCACCTCTCCCTCCCCTCCCCCCCCCCCCCCCCTTTGCCGATGTTGACTGACAAGGAAAAGGGCAGGAAAAGTGTTCTAATCCATCCCCACCCCCACCCCCACCCCTCACCACCACCACCACCAACACCGCCTCGCTACCACCTCCCAGCCCAGGACAGATGGTGCCCGACCCCCACCTCCGTCCTCGACCCCCACGGCGTCCCCACCCCCCAACCCGTTCTCCCCTTCCTCTCCACCCTCCGGGTCCGGCAGACCTACGCCCTGTGGTGATAGCCCCAGTCCCTGTGTCGTCTCTGGACTGTGGGAAACAATGTCTCTCTTCTGGACCCCAGGAAATAATGTCTGTCCCTTTGGACTGGGGAGAGAGAGAGAGAGAGAGAGAGAGAGAGAGAGAGAGAAGGAGGGTAGGGGAGAGGGGGGTGGGGAGGGGGGCGGAGGAGAGCAGATGTAAGGTGGGAGGGGGGGTAAAAGATGTCACTGAGGAGGGGGGGGGGATTCTCATTAAAAGGCCATTCTAAAAGCAAAGACTAAGCAAGAAGATAAATAAATCAATTAAAAAAGAATAAGTAACACGAATAATCAAATTGATACAGGGGATAAAGTAGTAGAAACACACTCAGACATAAAAACACACGCACGCACACACAAAACACACACACACACACACAAAACCACACACAATTACTGCGCCATGGCCTTACTTAAGGAGTTGAGTAAAAAATTAATGGACTGGCGCAGAATTTTTACCGTGTCAGAAAGTTGATTTCCTCATTTTCTGTCCTATGGCCATCAAGGTTACAAGCCAGGTGGTTCCAAGCAGACATGATTAAAATCAAAGGAATGGGACTAGCTGGGGGAGACCGCCTGACGCAAAGACAGGGTCACAGGTGAGTGCCAAGGCCTGAAATGTGACGTCAGCGAAGGGAAAGCTCATGTAGTTGAATGATGTCATCGATGGAAATTAAAAAAAAAAAAAGCAATGATTGGGAAGTGGTGTGTGTGTGGTGTGTGGGGGGGGGGGGGGGGGGTTCTTTTTTGATCAGTTATCAGTGTAATACCAAATGCTGGCTCCAATTTATGGTAGGCCTGAAAACCCATACATGGATTATGTAGTGATTTGGTGCACAATCCTTATTGTGGCGCGTGGACACAAAACATTGCGGATAAAGACAGATAACTCGGTTTATTTACTATTCATGGTGCGTAGGAAAATATAATGGCGGAAAAGATTTCTTTTATAATACTTGCCCTTCAAAACATTTATCTCGTTTGTGTCGAACATGAAGTGGATTTTTTCTGTTTTCGGAGGTTATGTTGTTTAAACGAAGTCTTCGTTCTTCATGTTTGTATTGCTTTTATTTTCCCCGTCCAGTTGTACGTATTCCCTGCAGATGAGCGCAACAGGTTAACCAGCCATTTGAGGACCGGGTTAGAATTATTGTATACTTTACTAAGTTCTTAAGAGGGTTACCAAATTCTTAAAGTTAGTGTCAAAGCGAGGTGACTGCCGGCGGAAACAAACTTAGAAGAAAAATGACCACTCCGCCCAACGAAAGAGACAAATTACAAGACGACGCGCTTCGACCTCTTTGGTATTCTTCAGGAAAGCCAAACAACATTCGAGACAATAAAACCGAAGAAAGAGCTATCACTTATGACCTCAAATTGGGCGCAAATGTTAAAGTTAAGAAGGATTATACTAACACGTCGATATCATTACTCGCCCTAGTAATTCCAATCACCCATTTGGTGTCACTCTTTTTATTTTTCAACAGACGACATTTTCCAGCGGCCCCTGTTTTGACGATCGACCCCTCGCTGTCTTCCCCCCCTGCTGTCAGCGATATTGCATTTTTCCCACTGAGCCCTGTCGCCCGGTTCTGGTTGGTGGATCAAACCTCCCGTGGCCGGTAGTCGGCAATTCGCTGCCTCGGTAGGCAAGGTCGGGTCTGATAAGGCGCGACAGTTGGCTAACACCACTTTCTTTTGTAGTGGAGCCAGGGGGTGGCGGCGTGGTTTAAGGCCGGTTTGGTGCCGATGGCATCCATGATAGACACGGCGGTGCGGCCAGAATGAAGCCGGCACAAGCTGAACTCTCCAGACTCACTGTCTCTGATCCTGGCGCAGCATTTCCTGGTTCATAAAGACCGTGGATGATGGGGATAAAGACAGCAGATCGTGTTGTTTTACTTTGAACGTTTAGAGTTAGCTATAACCTCTGCTGTAGATCAACGGATCAGGTCGTTGGACCCGGAAGTGTGAGGCTGCTCGGGAATGTTCCGGTGATGAAAGGGATCGGTCGATGGTCTGGATGGTCTGGGGGGAGAGGGGGGGGGGGGGGGGTCAAGGGCACGGAGGCAGCGACAGGGATGAATGGATTGTCAATGAAATCTGTGATCCTGTCAACCTTGGCAGAGGCGAATCATTTTGTTCTGAAGAGGAGGTGGAGGTGGGGTCAATTTTTTTTTGTTTTTTGAAGACGACAGATTCAGCTTCTGTCCGTTTGAAATCCGCTTCTGTGACCTTTGATGACAACAGGGTTAATGGGGTCATTTTTTTTAAGGATTAGAGGTGACAATACAAATCACACTTTTAAAACCTTGTAGAGCCTACTGCCGTTATTTGTCACCCGTGTAATCATACTGATTGCAATGTTCGGTGATCAATATTCGTTCTGAGCGCCATTCATAGCCCCATGAGTGCATCAGCCCCCCCCCCCCCCTCTCTCTCTCTCTTCTCTCCTCTCTCCTCTCTCCCCCCCCCCCCCCCCCCCCCCCCCCCACACCACCACCTCACCTCACCTCCCCTCCACAAAACAAGAAGGGAAGAAAAAAGAAAAGAAAAAAAAAAAAAAAAAAGAAAAGCAAGTGTCCAAGTGTAGACAAATTTAAACATGCACGGCTTGCCTTCCCATTGTTGGACGAAGTCCAGTGTCTCTTGAGCTCAAACGATCTGTCTAAAAGAATGTCTGTAAAAATGTTTTGGTTTGACTTTTGAATTGATTTGGTGCGATATCATGAAGACCCAAATGAAGAAGACCACCCCAGCTCACTGGCTGCACGTGGGAAGACTGACCAATCGATGGGGGGGGGGGGGACAGGCTGTGTCGTGCCTACTGCAGCACACACGGCTGACAGCGGAGGACGACAGAAAGCGAGAAGCGAACGGCGGGCGGCTGCACTTTCCTTCCAAGAACCTCCCCGCAGAGAGAACTGACCCCTCCCACTTCTACACCCCCACCTCCACCCCTCCCCACCCCCTCCTCGGTCAGTTTCCGACCCCCACCTTTGTGTTCACCCTCTCTCTCTCTCTCTCTCTCTCTCTCTCTCTTGCCTCTCTCTGATCCCACTGTTTGGGTCGCGGGAGCAGATTTGTTAAAAGTAAGATGAACGCTGATCACCCATTTGACAGCATTTTTGCCACGCGCGTCCGGCGGCCCGGCGACTGCTAAGCCGCTGCTCGGACGAGGACTTCGGCTTCAGGGTTGCGCTTGATTCGTGCTTTGCCGTTTTCTCTTTCAGCAGGAGAACGCTCGGCGGGGTGTTGGGCTTGGCGGGAGCTGGGCTCGCCTTTCCGGCACGTTGGCTTTGCGTGAGGGTTGCGCGGAGCGTTCGATCTGTGTGGATTTAGGGGGTGGTGGGCTGGGTACGTGAAGGTGATTGTGTGGGTCTCAGGAGGGTGAGCGGGTTCGTTTCTAGTGTTGATTGGTTTGGTTGGGTGTGGGGGGGGGGGGGGGGGGGGGGGGGGGGGGGGGGGGGGGGGGGGGGGGGGGGGGGGGGGGGGGGGGGAATCTGCGATCTGGTCAGCGGCTTGATAGGGAAAGGGGCACTGACTGACAGAGGAGCACGTTCACCCCGTTAGTTGCTTCGGT
>CM065727.1:25910745-25917933 GCA_033310375.1 Conus canariensis
ACTTCAGAGTCGAAACAGACTTCTTTTTAGGGGAAGGGGGTGTTTTTCTAAGACCTCATGCTGTCGAGCTGTATGAAGCGTTTCTTCCTTCTGTTAGCCTATTTGTTTGTTTCTCTGCCTTTGCGTGCAATAGCGGAGGTAGTAATGTTAGCATTAGGGACACCAGCAACAGATAGTAGTAGTAGCAGTAGTAGTAGTAGTAGTAGTAGTAGTAGTAGCAGCAGCAGCAGCAGCAGCAGCAGCAGCAGCAGTAGTAGTAGTAGTAGTAGTAGTAGTTATGATGTTCTAAAATCACTGTTACTTTCATTATTGAACACTTCCTTGCTGAGCTGCAGATTGTTTTTTGTTTTTTTTTTCTTTGTTCGTTTTATTTGTTTGTTGTTTTTGTTTTGTTTTTTTGTTTGTTTGGGGTTTTTTTGGATGCACTGAAATCGTAGCCTCAGTTCCTGAGTTTGGTACGCTGCTAGCATTGTCTGTGATCTTATACATCGCGGTGCTGTTTCGTCCGTTCCAGCCGACATAATATCCAGGTCAGCCGAGGATGGAGAATTCACGACTTGTGTTTTATTTACGGCCATGGCTCACAAGTAAGATGGAATTCGGAAGGCTGACAGACAGACTAGGCATGAAGCGGCTGTCACATCACGGAAGGATTATTAGCATGGAACTGAAATATGTTGAGATTGAGGACTAGTTAGACTATGAACGGAGGACTTGGTCAAGTGGAAAGGTGTGTGTGTGTGTGTGTGTGTGTGTGTGTGTGTGTGTGTGTGTGTGTGTGTGTGTGTGTGTGTGTGTGTGCGTGCGTGCGTGCGTGCGTGTGTGCGTGCGTGCATATGTGAGTGTGTGTGTGTGTGTGAGTGAGTGTGTGTGTGTGTGTGTGTGTGTGTGTGTGTGTGTGTGTGTGTGTGTGTGTGTGTGTGTGTGTGAGTGAGTGAGTGAGTGAGAGAGAGAGTGTGTGTGTGTGTGTGTGTGTGTGTGTGTGTGTGGTGTGTGTGTGTGGTGTGTGTTCACAAAAACAAAGTGAGAGTCTCCAGTCTGTCAGTAAGTGGAAGAATGAAGATAGGGATACTGCATCCAGTGTGAAGAGGAGACTGGATCTGAAACTGAATCTGACCTTAATGATCAACCATCATATAATGTGTTTGGATCTGAAACTGAATCTGACCTTAATGATCAACCATCATATAATGTGTTTGGATCTGAAACTGAATCTGACCTTAATGATCAACCATCATATAATGTGTTTACACAGAGTCTTTGGGATTTCTGATTGAATTCAGAATTCTTTTTATTAGGAATAATTATGCGGTTGAAAAATATGTAATCCCCTTTAAGAAATATCTTATTTTGCATTTTCAGAAAAATGGTATCCATACAAATAACATGCGTAGACTGATTATGATATATGAATATTGACTAATTAAATGTAAATATTCACCATTTGAACACGCAGTCTTTTATCATTTAGAGATTTAGAGAGTGTCGTGCAAGTTTTGGTCTTTGCTTTTTGTTTCTTGTTTAATGTTCAGTGTGTTGTGTTTTCGTCTCTTACTCTAGGACTCGTTTTGGTTAAACTGTATCTGAATTTGAAAAGACTCCTCCTACAATTCGATGCTATTACTTGTGTGTATTGCATTTGTACGGTGTGTTTGTAATGATGCGACATGTATGTGAATTTGAAGGGGAAGAAAACCGTCAATGCAAGGAGAGGACAATTTTTGAGATATGCGGGAAAGCTTGTTCTTTTCGCTTTTTCTATGTTTTATTTAGGATTCATTTTGTTTGGGTTTTATTTCTGCCATTTTGCACACTAAATATGCGATGTCTCTACATTCAGGTAGCCCAAGTTTTGACCCAAAAGACGCTCTTAATAAATCGAAAATGTGTTTGCCCAACCAAGACTTTTTTTTAAACTTTGTGTGTTGCATATTTATAACAAACATCTCCAAATTGTAATTTCGTCATCTCGGTGAATACCAGAACTTCCCCCTTTCCATATCAACATGAAGCAGTTCGTTTTGTTCACCCCGTCCCTTCCTTATCCGCACCCCACCCCTCCATACCCTTACCACACCTAATCTTCAACAGATTGTTTACATAGAGAGCGCAGGATCCAACTGACAGATCGGACGTGCACCCTACACACACTATGGTGACGCACTGAAATAGCTTCGCCTTTGACGTGCATCCTACACACACTATGGTGACGCACTGAAATAGCTTCGCCTTTGACGTGCATCCTACACACACTATGGTGACGCACTGAAATAGCTTCGCCTTTGACGTGCACCCTACACACACTATGGTGACGCACTGAAATAGCTTCGCCTTTGACGTGCACCCTACACATACTATGGTGACGCACTGAAATAGCTTCGCCTTTGACGTGCACCCTACACATACTATGGTGACGCACTGAAATAGCTTCGCCTTTGAATGAAGTGCACCCTACACACACTATGGTGACGCACTGAAATAGCTTCGCCTTTGACGTGCACCCTACACACACTATGGTGACGCACTGAAATAGCTTCGCCTTTGACGTGCACCCTACACACACTATGGTGACGCACTGAAATAGCTTCGCCTTTGAATGAAGTGCACCCTACACACACTATGGTGACGCACTGAAATAGCTTCGCCTTTGAAGAAGCGGGAAAAAGAGAGACAATTCCAGCGCTCCGGCTCCCTTCGAAAACGAAGTGGACAGTTGAAACGTCATTGAGCCTGTTCCTGTCTGCCCATTTTCATGACGATGTCAGCATCACTGAAATGACTGGGTCAGCAACTTGTGCCAAACTTAGCGTAATGGATGTCTGGCATTTGCTCTGTATTTTTTTTTTAAACTTTAAAATGTGAAGCTCACGGCGGCTTGAGATCAAGGTGTCTTCTGTGGTGGATTGCCGCCTGTCCACTTGATACAGACTGCTGCTCCCCGTGGACTGTGGCGCTGAGTTACGGCAGGACGAGCCGGGTGTGGCTGTGAATGTAGAGCCAGAGTGAGCAGCGTGAGGGGGATGGGGGAGGGGTGGTGGTGGTGGTGGAAGATAAGACAGATTTTGAAAAAAAAAAAATGCAGGTGACAGGAGCTGAAAGTCACGACAACAGTATTCAATTGTATTTCTTCAGATGGTATATAAATGTGAATGTGCATGTGTTCCTACAAATCCTTGTTCAGAGATGTCCCACCTTATGTGCTCTTCGCATTTCTGATAGAGATTACATTTTTCATTTGATCTAAGATTTTATGGAGGAAAGATTTTAAACAGAATTTTCTGTGTGTTTTTAGAAGGGTTGTGTAAATTAGTTTTTTGTTTTGTTTTGTTTTTGTTTTGTTTTTGTTTTGTATGTGTGTGTGTGTGTGTGGTGTGTGCGCGGGGGGGGGGGGGGGGCTGGTGTGTGTGGTGTGTGTGTGTGTGTGTGTGTGTGTGTGTGTGTGTGTGTGTGTGTGTGGTTTAACGACTTGTGAGTTGACTTCAACGCGGTGACAGCCCTGATATGGCCCTTTGCGGTCGGCTGGGCTATAAGCGACATGACCTATGTGTTCCTACGTGATGACGTTTTCACTTGTGCATCCCTACGCATGCGCCGGTCGTCCAACCGTGAGCTTTATCCAGCGTTCATGAGTTGGGTCGGTGAGCACGGCCCTTGACTGCAAGACGAGAGGGGCATCATGGGAGAGCTTCTCATACAAACACTTCCTCTCTCTTTCCATCCCTCTCTCTCTCTCTCCTCTCTCTCTCTCTCTCTCTCTCTCTCTCTCTCTCTCTCTTCTCTCTCTCTCTCTCTGTGTTACCGTCCGTACTTAGAATCTTGGACTTCTTTAAAAAAAAAAAAATCAACCTAACACTCTGTATGTTTTGAACGAGAGCACAAGCTTGGACAGAACTGACACAGTTTGGAAAGAAAAACCGCCGTCATTGGGAGAGTGGGAGAAAGACAGCCCTCTGTTGAGAGAGAGAGAGAGAGAGAGAGAGAGAGGAGAGAGAGAGAGGTGAGAGAGAGAGAGGAGAGAGAAAAAGAGAGAGCACGAGGAGAGAGAGACAACACGACAGACTGACAGAGAAAAGACAACAGACTGACAGAGAACATCACTATGTGAAAGGAGGGCGGGTTAATATTTCTGTATCAGAAGAGGGAGTGTTGAACGATGTGAGACAGGAGGGGGGGGGGGGAGGAGCCGGGGGGGGGGGGGAGGCTGTGCTGTGAAGACTACAGCGGTTGCCACTGCAGCTGACCCACCTCAGGGACTACTCACCATTCGCCTGCCTCTCCTGCGCAATGCGAAGCACCATCATCATCGCCCTCACCTATCCCGGAGTCTTCAAGACCGTTGGGGCGCCGCAGGAGACTCCGCAACCAGCTTCCACCTCTCCTCCTGGTTCTCAGACGCTCTCAGGCAGTTGCTGAGTGTGAGGTCAGTCCATGCACTGGTGTTGTCCTCCCATCTGTTTCTCTGACTTCCTCTCCTTCTACCTCTTCGCACTGTTCCTTGAGAATGGTTTTGCTAAGTCCTGTTGATCTTACCAGCCGCCGTGGCGAAGTGGTTAGCGTCGCGGACTCCCGGCTGGGAGGTCGTGGGTTCGAATTCCATCAGAAGTCATGTGGGTTTTTCTGCCCCGACCGGCTCCTACCCAGAGTTGAGTTGCTGCGGACTCAGTTGGGAAGTCTGGGACCACACAGTCGAGTTTCATCCACTTAATGGATGCGTTTCTGAGAGTGTTGCTCAAATTTCCTACCAACACTGCAGGTGCCTGTATCTCTCGGGCCTGGTTGACGCCGGGATATATTATGAAAGGAAGCGTAGAGTACAGCCCTGTCATGTAGTCTCAGACCGAAATGGAAATCCGTAGCATCATCTTAATCATCCTCATTCTCATCGATCAGCATAAAAAAAGTCTCGAATTCTGTGGCCCTTCATGCCCTGCTCTCATGGTGACCTCAATTTCGATGTCCTCTCCACGTCTGTGGCCTTGGTTTCGTTCCGTCGGGGTCACCGGTATCAGCGAGTCCATGGGGGCTGTCGTTGGACGGACGTGGTGGCGCCCTCCGGGGGGAGAGCTCGCTGACGCCGGCTCCGCGACTAAGCAATTATTGTCGTCAGTAGGGGGCTTAGTAGGTGGTGTCCTGCATATGTTAGATCAGAACAGGCGCCACTGAACACCACCGAAGTGACTCGGCAGCAGTGCAGTGTCTCCTTCGGTGGGTTGCCTCTTGACGACTTGACATTGACTGCTCCCTGTGGATTGCCGGTGCCGGGGCTGCGGCGGGGCCGACCGGGCTGTGGCTGTGGACGGGGTGTCGGAATGAGCGGCGTGGGTGCACTGCCTCTGAGGTGGCGCAGAGGTTGGGACAGCAAAAAAAAAAAAAAAAAAAAAGTCCTGTTGATCTTAATACATCACCATACCATCTCAGTTTCCTCCTTTTCACTGTGGACAACGGGTCTTCGTATGGTCCAATGGCTTGCCTTACTCAGGTCTGGAGCTCCAAGTTAGTAATGTGGTCTTTATAAGAGATGCCAAGGATCTTGCGGAAGCATCTCATCTCTAATACCTGAAACCTTCTCTCAAGTTCAGCTGTCAGAGTCCACATCTTCACAGGCACAGAGAAATATGGCAATGACCAGGGAGCGCATCAGTCTGATCTTGGAACTGATTGTGATGTTTCTGTCATTCCAGATGGGTCTTAGCGTGGCTAGCGTTGCTGTCGTTTGCGCAACTCTGGACAGCACTTCAGGTTTTGATCCCTCATCTGGAACAATGGCCCCGAGATACTTGAAGCTCTAAACTGTCGCTAGTCTTTCTCCCTTGGTAGCAACGTTAGCGCTGATGCGACGTCATGCTTACACACAAACCATGACGAGTCGCATTAAGTGGAGAACAAACTGTTCGGTATTTTTAGACCGTTTTTGTTCCTTGGGCGAACACACTCCTCATTCTCGGCGATTTGACTTCACGAATCATCTCTGACAGCGTTGCCTCGTACAGTATGGTATGGCATCACGAGGTGGGCAAGGCAAACACAATGGTCTCCTCCTCCTCCTACAAACCGTTGATCTATGGATCGATCTTACATGATCGATCACACATACCTGACACACTCTTCCGCCTCACCCTTGTTGAAGAAAGCGCGCGCGCGCGCGCACACACACACACACACACACACACACACACACACACACATGCGCGCATGCATCCATGCATGCACTCATGCGCGCGCATACACACAGACGCATGAATGCGCGCACGCACACGCACAAGCACACACACGCGTGCGCGTGCGCGGACGCAAGCATACGCGTACGCACGCGTGCGCGCGCGCGCGCGCGCGCACACACCACACACACACACAACACACACACACACACACACACACACACACACACACACGGACGCAAGCGTGCGCGCAAGCACACACATATACACACACGCGCGCGCGCGCACTTACACGCACACACACACGCACACACATACACGGACGCATGCATGCGCGCACACTTGCACGCACGCACACACGCGCACGCACACACAGACACACAGACACACAGACACACACACACACACACACACACACACACACACACACACACACACACACACACACACAACGTGACATTCGTGACATCTCAACGAGCACGCTATCGTTGAGATCTTAAGGACGAGGGGATAGGAAAGACCTGCGTGTGTCCAAGTGTGGCGCTGAATCTTAAACAGACCACCGCCTCCCTATGTCCAACGTGGACCTCCACATTGAAAACAAACAAACTACCTAACTACAACTAACTACAAACAAAACTACCTAACTGACAAACTACCTACCTACCTACCTACCTACCTACCACCTACCTACCTAACTACCACCTACCTAACTAACTAACTAACTAACTAACTAACTAACTACCTAACTACCTAACTATCTAACTAACTAACAAAACAAGCGATTCCCACAGGCCCCAAAAGAGACTGAACATGGTCAGTGTAAGAGCATCGACACCGAACAGTCTTTTGCCTGCACTCTGAACCACCGCCTGGAATTTTATCTCTGTGGAGAGTTGGACAGTCAAAAGTGTGGGGACAGGCTGCGTGCAGCGATCTGGGACCAGCACGACGTCAGAGGTCCTTGGGGCCACCACTCACGAGGGAACACCAAGACGGGTTTGTTTGAAAACTGTGAAGAGTATGAACG
>CM065727.1:25918033-25923033 GCA_033310375.1 Conus canariensis
CGAAGTGACTCGGCAGCAGTGCAGTGTCTCCTTCGGTGGGTTGCCTCTTGACGACTTGACATTGACTGCTCCCTGTGGATTGCCGGTGCCGGGGCTGCGGCGGGGCCGACCGGGCTGTGGCTGTGGACGGGGTGTCGGAATGAGCGGCGTGGGTGCACTGCCTCTGAGGTGGCGCAGAGGTTGGGACAGCAAAAAAAAAAAAAAAAAGTCCTGTTGATCTTAATACATCACCATACCATCTCAGTTTCCTCCTTTTCACTGTGGACAACGGGTCTTCGTATGGTCCAATGGCTTGCCTTACTCAGGTCTGGAGCTCCAAGTTAGTAATGTGGTCTTTATAAGAGATGCCAAGGATCTTGCGGAAGCATCTCATCTCTAATACCTGAAACCTTCTCTCAAGTTCAGCTGTCAGAGTCCACATCTTCACAGGCACAGAGAAATATGGCAATGACCAGGGAGCGCATCAGTCTGATCTTGGAACTGATTGTGATGTTCCTGTCATTCCAGATGGGTCTTAGCGTGGCTAGCGTTGCTGTCGTTTGCGCAACTCTGGACAGCACTTCAGGTTTTGATCCCTCATCTGGAACAATGGCCCCGAGGTACTTGAAGCTCTAAACTGTCGCTAGTCTTTCTCCCTTGGTAGCAACGTTAGCGCTGATGCGACGTCATGCTTACACACAAACCATGACGAGTCGCATTAAGTGGAGAACAAACTGTTCGGTATTTTTAGACCGTTTTTGTTCCTTGGGCGAACACACTCCTCATTCTCGGCGATTTGACTTCACGAATCATCTCTGACAGCGTTGCCTCGTACAGTATGGTATGGCATCACGAGGTGGGCAAGGCAAACACCAATGGTCTCCTCCTCCTCCTACAAACCGTTGATCTATGGATCGATCTTACATGATCGATCACACATACCTGACACACTCTTCCGCCTCACCCTTGTTGAAGAAAGCGCGCGCGCGCGCGCACACACACACACACACACACACACACACACACACACACACATGCGCGCATGCATCCATGCATGCACTCATGCGCGCGCATACACACAGACGCATGAATGCGCGCACGCACACGCACAAGCACACACACGCGTGCGCGTGCGCGGACGCAAGCATACGCGTACGCACGCGTGCGCGCGCGCGCGCGCGCGCACACACACACACACACACACACATACACACACACACACACACACCACACACACACACACACGGACGCAAGCGTGCGCGCAAGCACACACATATACACACACGCGCGCGCGCGCACTTACACGCACACACACACGCACACACATACACGGACGCATGCATGCGCGCACACTTGCACGCACGCACACACGCGCACGCACACACAGACACACAGACACACAGACACACACACACACACACACACACACACACACACACACACACACACACACACACACACAACGTGACATTCGTGACATCTCAACGAGCACGCTATCGTTGAGATCTTAAGGACGAGGGGATAGGAAAGACCTGCGTGTGTCCAAGTGTGGCGCTGAATCTTAAACAGACCACCGCCTCCCTATGTCCAACGTGGACCTCCACATTGAAAACAAACAAACTACCTAACTAACTAACTACAAAACAAACTACCTAACTGACAAACTACCTACCTACCTACCTACCTACCTACCTACCTACCTACCTACCTACCTCACCTACCTAACTAACTAACTAACTAACTAACTAACTAACTACCTAACTACCTAACTATCTAACTAACTAACAAAACAAGCGATTCCCACAGGCCCCAAAAGAGACTGAACATGGTCAGTGTAAGAGCATCGACACCGAACAGTCTTTTGCCTGCACTCTGAACCACCGCCTGGAATTTTATCTCTGTGGAGAGTTGGACAGTCAAAAGTGTGGGGACAGGCTGCGTGCAGCGATCTGGCGACCAGCACGACGTCAGAGGTCCTTGGGGCCACCACTCACGAGGGAACACCAAGACGGGTTTGTTTGAAAACTGTGAAGAGTATGAACGGCTGGTGGAGGAGAGACGTCCATCCCTCCGCCAAGTCAGCCTCCAGGATCGAGAGTCCACCTCGAAGAAAGATGCCCCTCACCAATACCCGAACGACTGATCAGCAAACCTCAGCCAGAGGCGGAGTTCATGGTGAAGAAGAAGAAAGGGAGCTGCTGAAATCCTAGGCTTTGAATGATAGCTGTTGTCTTATCTTATTAGCGTTATTCTTCTCCTGTCGGTACACAATGATCATTGGCAATGAGAGCATATCTCAGCACTTCAGTACTCTCTGTCTCTGTCTCTCTCTCTCTGTTTCTCTCTGTCTCTCTGTCTGTCTCTCTGTCTGTCTGTCTGTCTCTCTCTCTCTCTCTCTCTCTCTCTCTCTCTCTCTCTCTCTCTCTCTCTCTCTCTCTCTCACCCCCACCCCCACACCAGGACGAAGCCGTCAGTTGTATACCGCAGCTGAAGCCATCAGCTTATCTTACTCTCTCTCTCTCTCTCTCCTCTCTCTCTCTCTCTCTCTCTCTCTCTCTCTCTCTCTCTCTCTCCCTCTCTCTGTCTCTCTCTGTCTCTTCTCTGTTTCTGTCTTTTTCTGTCTGTGTGTCTGTCTGTCTGTCTGTCTATCTGTCTGTCTCTCTCTCTCTCTCTCCCCTCTCTCTCTCTCTCTCTCTCTCTCTCTCTCTCTCTCTCTCTCTCTCTCTCTCTCTCGATGATATGGCCGGTCATAATTCTGAAGTGGCTCGCGCTGTCAGCTGGGACTGACGTCTTGTTTTCGTTGTTTGATATTTGATTTTTCCCGAAAGGACCTAAGAGGTCTTCATGGTCGGCGACGGGGAAAAAAAATGGCTGTCGCCACCGAGTAGTAAATAGGGGAAGCAACTCCTGCTGTTTACTTCAAGCATTATTATTTTATGCAGTTTATTCCCCTTACATTTCCTACCGTCTGCACCTAAGACTTTCCTTGTTAGTTTTCCAAATACTTTCCACTCTCTTATCATATAGTCAAAATACAGGTTTTCACTGTATCATGTCTGTTGATAGTTTTTAATTCTGTGTGTGTGTGTGTGTGTGTGTGTGTGTGTGTGTGTGTGTGTGTGTGTGTGTGTGTGTGTGTGTGTGTGTGTGGTGTGTCTGCCTGTGTCCGTCTCTGTCTCTGTCTGTCTGTCTGTCTGTCTGTGTGTTTCCGTTTGTTTGAATTGTGAAGGGGAATCAGCTGAACACGACAGATGAAGACATCAATTGTTTACCACAGATGCAATCCTCTCTCTCTCTCTCTCTCTCTCTCTTCTCTCTCTCTCTCTTCTCTCTCTCTCTCTCTCTCTCTTGATAATGATGTTTTGATAATAATGATATGAACAGTCATAATTCTGAAGTGCCGTTCCCTTTTGGCGGGGACTGGAGTTAATTTCTCCGACAGGACTCAGCAGGTATTTTCTTTCGGTCGGCACGAAATGACTGGCACGGCAACACACTAAATGCGTGGAATAAGGGAAGCTACTGCTGCGTACTTGTTTGAGACGTTTCATTTTTGCAGTTTTTCCCCTTTTATTTCCTTTTGCCTGCTAACGCCAAGACTACCCGTAACTGCAATCCCTTTTTTTCACTTGCAGTGGTTCCCCCACCCCCCCCCCCCCCCCTCCCCCCTTCCCCCACCCGAGCAGATGATAAAAGTGCGCGCGCGCGCGTTGTGTGTGTGTGTGTGTGTGTGTGTGTGTGTGTGTGTGTGTGTGTGTGTGTGTGTGTGTGTGTGTGTGTTGCTTTACATTTAGCTGTACATCTGATAAAGTCTCATCCACTTAAAAGATTTTTCTAACGGAATTTTTGATGTTGTTGTTTTGTTTTTTTCTTTTTGGTTCAGTGGTCTGATGTACACGTAGAGCAAAGAATGTTTTACATAACATAGCTGTCCGACTCTCACGTGTACTAGGTCGCATTATTCCATTTATGAAACTTTTGCATATGCTGTGCGCGCGCTAGAGAGAGAGAGAGGGGGGGGGGAGGAGGAGGGGGGGAGAGAACTTGGTTTCGTTTGCATCTGAGTGTATGTTGTGCGTGCGTCCATACATTTTTGTGTGGGTACGTTATTGAGTGTGTGTTGTGTGTGTGTGTGTGGGGGGGGGGGGGGGGGGGGGCACGGTTTTGTGTGCGTGTGTGTGTGGTGCGAGAGAGAGAGAGAGAGAGAGAGAGAGAGAGAGAGAGAGAGAGAGAGATTGTTTTACTTGTTTGTCTGTGAGTGCATATATGTGCGTGCACGCATACATGTGAGTAGGGGGAAGGGGAAGGGTAGGTCTTGTGTGTGTGGGGAGGGGGGGGGAGGTCTGGGGAGAGAGAGAGAGAGAGAGAGAGAGAGAGAGAGAGAGATTTTTAATTTTCAGTACAGTTAAGATGTAATATGTTTTATTGTTACAATTTCTGATTTTATTATTTTACTTATAAATGTTAATAGTTTCCCTGTTAAGTTTCCTTTGTGATTTTTATGTCATTCAGATGTTATTTGTATTATTTTCGTTTCTCAGTAATTTATTAAGTTTTTCTAAATGTCAGTACAACAATATGTTGATCTGAAAGTGAATGGTTTCAGTCAGTCAGTCAGCGTGTAGCTTTACCGCAGCCTCTGTTTCTTTTCTCTGTATTTTTTCTCCCGGCGTTGACTATTCATTTGATATTGCGATTCTCATTTTGTTTTGTTTTTTGTTGTTGTTTTTTTAGAAAAAAAAATTGTGATTTAAAAATCGTGTTTTCGTTCTTTCTTCAGCTCAGGGACTGTGCATTTTTCAATTGAACGGTTCTCAAACAATCCTCCCCCTCCACCCTCTCACTCCCTCCTAGCCCCAACGTCCCCAAGCTTCTCTCTCTTCCTCTCTCTCTCTCTCTCTCTCTCTCTCTCTCTCTCTCCTCTCCCATTCAAAAATGCTAATGCTGCGACCACATGCGTTTGAACCGTTTCAATTTTGCAGTTTTCCCCCCTTTCATCTCCTTTTTCCGCTAACGCCAAG
>CM065727.1:25928033-25933033 GCA_033310375.1 Conus canariensis
TCAGTCAGCTGAAACAAGTTCACCGCGTCGAATCATCCATGCCCTTAACAAGGTTCAAAGATGAATGAACATGATCTTGATCCGTGTGTGGTGTGTGTGTGTGTGTGTGTGTGTGTGTGTGTGTGTGTGTGTGTGTGTTACTGCCACAACTGAGTTACTTTTTTTTCAAGTTTCTCCCTCTTACGTGTTAACGTTTCTCTATCTGAAGTCTTAACAAGAAGGCAGAAAGTAATGAATCATAATCATCGTCATTATCATTCCTGATAACAACATCAATCATGCTCAGGGAACAAGGTGAAACCAAACAAGAAAAAGCCACCCCATGCCCATTATCTCCTCACCGCCCAGTGTTACGCAATGATGGGAGCGTGGTCTGTAAGCTGGGGCTAATGGCTGGCACTAACGAGCGGAGTACGTGCCAGAAGTAAGAGAGTGCACGTGAAACCCGCCGCTCTTGTTCTCTCGGCTGCGTCCGCCGTGTGCAGGCCACCGGCAAGCACCTGATGACTTGGTACCGCTCCCTCCGCCTCCTCCCCCCCCCCTCCCCCTCCCCAACTGCTCCTTCTTCCTGTCAATCCTTCCACTCTTTACACCCTTCTCAGCTTTCTACTGTTTTGATCATCGTGTCATTCTGTGACAGGTGCCTGTTGGAATGCGTGGCTGCTGACTGGTCTTCTTCTTCTGTCCTTCACATTCTCCCTTTCCCAATCCGTTGCGATGGCCGGACTGTGTTGTCTCAGCGCAGTGGTGTGTGTCTCGGGGGGGGAAGGGGGGGGGGGGGGGGTTTACGTCCACGATGGGCGTCGTTCAGGTCCGGCGTCAAGACAACCATTTCCAACCAAAGGGATGTCTGCTCTTGCACGTTCTTGGTGACGCTGTGACATTTGGAAAACGGTAGCGGAGAAAGAGAGAGTACACGTGGGTGAAAATAGACGTTGCATACCGTGATGTTGGAAAATTTGAAAACTAAACTAAAAAAAAAAAAAAACTCTCCCTGTCTGTCTGTCTGTCTGTCTGTCTCAGTCTCCTCTCTCTCTCTCTCTCTCTCTCTCTCTCTCTTCTCTCTCTCTCTCTCTCTCTCTCTCTCTCTCTCCCATTTGTCATCCTCAAATCTGCTTCATCATAGTATTCGTGACGAGAACAAAGCGATGAGAACAGGTGCCCCCTGGTCTAGCACAAGGCTAGACCACAAGGCGACCTAGGCATCCTCACCCCCCCCCCCCCCCCCCCCCACACACACACACACACATACACACACAGGCAGCTTGGTCATACATCATCAGCAGCACGAGATGAAGAACTTTGTTTCGTTCACGAGGTCACAGAAGAAAAAAAAGACGAAGTGGACGTGGGCACTGACCATCTAACGGTAAGGTAATGTTGCTTATAGCCCAGCCGACCGCAGAGGGCCATAGCATGGCTGTCACGCGCCGAACCGTCTGGCATTCCTAGCTGAACCGTCTGGCATTCCTAGCGGAACTGTCTGGCATTCCTAGCTGAACCGTCTGGCATTCTTAGCTGCGGTTTCCTGACAGCTGGGTGAGCGACGAAAAGGACTGGACAGAGAGGAAAATGGACTGACCTGTAAAGGACTGGACAGAGAGGAAAATGACTGACCTGTAAGGACTGGCATGTGACCTGTAAAGGACTGGACAGAGAGGGAAATGGACTGACCTGTAAAGGACTGGACAGAGAGGGAAATGGACTGACCTGTAAAGGACTGGACAGAGAGGGAAATGGACTGACCTGTAAAGGACTGGACAGAGAGGGAATGGACTGACCTGTAAAGGACTGGACAGAGAGGGAAATGGACTGACCTGTAAAGGACTGGACAGAGAGGGAATGGACTGACCTGTAAAGGACTGGACAGAGAGGGAAATGGACTGACCTGTAAAGGACTGGACAGAGAGGGAAATGGACTGACCTGTAAAGGACTGGACAGAGAGGGAAGTGGACTGACCTGTAAAGGACTGGACAGAGAGGGAGTGGACTGACCTGTAAAGGACTGGACAGAGAGGGGAGTGGACTGACCTGTAAAGGACTGGACAGAGAGGGGAGTGGACTGACCTGTAAAGGACTGGACAGAGAGGGAGTGGACTGACCTGTAAAGGACTGGACAGAGAGGGAGAGTGGACTGTAAAGGACTGGACAGAGAGGGGAGTGGACTGTAAAGGACTGGACAGAGAGGGGAGTGGACGGACCTGTAAAGGACTGGACAGAGAGGGGAGTGGACTGATCTGTAAAGGACTGGACAGAGAGGGGAGTGGGGTGACCCGTGTGCATGGTGGTCAGAGGACTGACTGTGACTTTCCACCTGGAGCTTCATGCCACTGTCTCTTCACAGCCGGGTGTGCTACTACCACCCGCCGTGCCCACCACACCCCAACCACAGCCATCGACAGTCTAACAACAAACACTGAAACCCAGAAAAAGGAACAAGCAGACACTTGTATAGAAACACTTGACCACCTAATATCTGTGTTGGTTAACTCTAACTCATATCACCTACGAAACTTCTCTCTGTCTCTGTCTCTCTCTGTCTCTCTCTCTGTCTTCTCTCTCTGTCTCTCTCTGTCTCTCTGTCTCTCTGTCTCTCTCTCTCTCTCTCTCTCTCTCTCTCTCTCTCTCTCTCTCTCTCTCTGTTTTCAAGATGGTTTGCAATGATCCCCATATGCTGTAAGTGAAGGATTTTTTTTTTATCATTATCAATTTTACGCCCAAAATTTTCATTCCCGTATTTTTTCTTCGACGATCCCCCCCCCCCCCCCCCCCCCCCCCCCCCCCCCCCAATAGCCTGCACTTGTTTCCCCCCACTACAAACCAAACCGTGGATACGTCAGACCAATCTCGGATGCTTCCCAAATTCTTATGACCAGGGCTTTGAGTTCACGGCAAACTGGCTAGCCACTACCGCCTGTTACAACGCCTTCACTTTATTAACGTGGGCGTGGACCTCATTTCACTGTTCACAGTATCGGCACAGTCCTAGTGCACGCCATCTTTCATGCCGTCAGTATGACCGCGTTTCACATCAGCAATCACGTAGCAACGATACATCCAAGAATTGTGAATAAGAAATAACAGGTGATAATTAGTAATAAACTTGGCGTTATCACTGCGTCGCTGATTAAGTCAGCGATCAGTTTCAACTTGCAAATACGTTTTCTCAAAGGCTAATTACGTCCCCCACCACCCACCCACCCACTCACCTCCGCCCTCGCCCTTGGAAAAAAAAAAGAAGAGCTTAAGGCACAGAATGGAATCTCGCTTTCGGGTCTCCTTAGACGGGTGGATTCCCGCTGTGGCAACGAATCACAAACCAAAACAGGAATCATTTGCAGGATTTTAAACCTGTTACCCATTTTTTTTCACACACCGCGTTACCATTATGATCACCATCAACATCCTCACACATACACACACACGCGCGCGCGCGCGTTCATGTTCCTCCAGAGTTTTTGGCTTCACGTGCACACACACACACACACACACACACACACACACACACACACACCACACACACACCCCACACGCATGCACGACGCACGCACGCAAGCTCGCACGCACGCGCGCGCGCGCGCACGCACACACACACACACACACACACACACACACACACACACACACACACCTATACTTCCACCCATCTCTTCACCACACCTCACACACACACACACACACACACACACACACACACACACACACGCCTATACCTTCCCCCCACTCTTTGCGCGCGCGCGCGCGCGCGCGCGCAGCACCACACACGCACCACCACCACCACGCACGCACGCACACACGACGCACGCACGCACGCACACCACACACACACACACACACACACAACACAATTAAACACAGTTGCCGTTCTCTCACATAGTGTGTGAGTCAACCTCTTCCGGCCTTCTTCAGTGTTGTTTTATATACAAACGTTGGCGAGTGACGTCACAGGACAAAACACGCAGTCGACGTGCGCTCGTGCATGTTTACGTGCATACGCTGGAGGAGGGGTGTTTTGATCTTGGCCTGTAGTGATATGTGGTGTGTATGGAGACGTGTGTGCAGTGACGTACGTGCGTGCATGTGTGTGTTGATGGGTGAATGAACACATACTGCCTTTTATACATGAGTGTGCTCTCTCTCTCTCTCTCTCTCTCTCTCTCTCTCTCTCTCTCTCTCCCCTCTCTCTCTCTCTCTCTCTCTCTCAGGTGTTCAGTCCCACTGGAGAGAAAGTTCTCGGTTTAGGAAGCCAAAAATATTCTTTTACGCAGTCGCTATTGATCGTGTGGTCGTCTGGGACACTTTGTCCACGAAAGAATATCTCATATATTTCGCTATGCGACAAGTTATACTGATTCTCTGTGTGTGTGTGTGTGTGTGTGTGTGTGTGTGTGTGTGTGTGTGTGTGTGTGTGTGTGTGTGTGTTAGTTCTTTAGTTTAACGTCTATTCACTATAAGTGTTATTAGACGAAAAAAAAACAAAAAAAAACACACACACACACACAAAAAAACAACAGCAACAACAAAAACATATGATTGTGTGTGTACGTGTGTGTGTGGGGGGGCGTGCGCGTGTTGTGTGTGCGTGTGTGTGTGCGTGTGTGTGTGTGGTGTGTGTGTGTGTGTGTGTGTGTGTGTGTGTGTGTGTGTGTGTGTGTGTGTGTGTGCGTGTGTGTGTGTGTGCAAGAGAGAGAGAGAGGACTGTGTTAGGGACAAGAGGGGAAGGTTGGGATGGGTGGTAAGATAGGTAGATATTTACTTATCTAGCCTTTAGTGTATGTTGATCAGGGGAATTAAAGTATATCAAACGAAACAAGTTTAGTAGAATTGGAGCATAATGCAGGGAGATGGGTGGGGGAAGGGAAACTTTGCGGGTGGGGATGGGGGGCATCAGGGTGGAAAGGAGGACGGAATAGTGGACGGGTGGGGTGGGGGGATAACCATATATATAATCGTAACTCTTTTATAACAATGTCGTACAACACAACAATTTTAGTTTAAAG